>CM060623.1:23717623-24917623 GCA_030578275.1 Meda fulgida | reverse complement strand
AGGACCAGTCAAATGTCATCACTAGTTGGTTGTCATAATATTTCAATATATAAGTTAGGACATGTGGCCCTCACAAGTATAGCCGAACCTCTACAGGTTTAGTATGATTTATAAGCTGTTTTCCTATTCGTCAAATAAACAATATGTAACCAGTATATATTGTGCATCCCTACTAAATACTTCTAAATAATACTCAACTGATACTACAAGAGCTAAGATATAGAGACTAGCCTGCTAAGCTTTTGGAAACACATCTGCCATATGTTCAAAATATTATGAGAAAATAAGGCAAAAATTGTGGTAAGCTTTCCGCAATCCCATAATTCACCATGACAAAAGCAGGGCATTCAGTGAAATTGTAACTGTAAGCATTTTTGCGCTCCTGATAGGGAGGCCTCTCCTCCGTTAAAGAGAAAGAAGGAATCTGAGATTGTTAAGAGCAGGAGAGGAAAGAGGCATCCATTTTGTTTTACAAGATCATTTTTACGGCAGGCTTTTATTACCCTCTCTAGTTCTATTACACATCTGGAGAACAGGGAAGTTACCCCCTCTATCTCTGTTTCTCTCGCTCTCTACTGACGTCATCTTCATTTGGGCTGATTAATAGCACATGAGGGTTCAGTTGACGGAGATGGGGGGACTGGAGATGCATAACCATTTTCCACCAGAAAGCCCACTTATCAGCTATACTCTACAGCCGATAACTTTTCTCAGTTCTTACAACTGTATAGCTAAATATGTTTAGCTATTTTATTTTATAAAAAAAGTTATAAAATATACTCTCAAATTGAATCACTTATCCATAACCCCTGATATCTCTATTTAAAACAAAATGACATTTTAGTAGAACGTCGAGAAATATTTCCAGCTCTAGTTTCTGTAGTGTGTGAAAGGGTCAGATGCACAGAGGCAATAAAGGCCGCTTTGTTCCCAAGTGAGAATCACTCTCTACCTCAGCCATTATCACCAATTAGAGTGTCTGTCCTCATTTATGTGGGGCGGCTCTTGTCTTCTCCTCCCCTCCCTTCACACAAAGACCTATGCGCAGACACCTGCCTGAGGAAAAGCTTCATCGTCACTGTGTCCTTATGCCCTTCATTACAAAAGAATATGAGTCAGGATCTCATGTTTAAAGGAAATTGAGAAAAAGGGAAAGAAAGAGATACAGAGTTGGAGGGGATTTTAGGAGACTTCAGAGCTTCAGAGAGTGAGCTGGGTGTTTTGTTATAAGGAGAAACAATCTTAGCCCTGAGGTTCGGCCATTGTGGGGTAAAGATGCTCCTCCAATTTTGCCATACGCGGTTAATGTGCAATGGTTATAATACCATGAGCTCAGATGATGGGATCTCTTTCTCTCAAATCAATGATTATGGGTGTTGAATGACAAGCACTTCATATTTTTGTATCAAAAGTATTCACTCTGTGAATTGTCTGAGGATGCCTCTCAATCTCTGTGCTGGATCATTAGATACATGCAACAGCTGGCTAATGTTTATTAGTTTAGGATATTAAGGTGGTGGTACTGGGGGTGGGGGGATCATTACACGCTAGTCAGATAAGGCTGCGTAATGAAACACAAAAACATCCCTGCGGTCTGCAATGCAGGTCAGCGTGTTTAACCCATCGAACGCAGTCCGAGCCGCCGAAACTGAATCTTAATATAATTCGTATGACTCATGAGAACGGAAATAAAACTTTGATGATAATGCTACACACGCTAAGCTGAGGTGAGCCTCAGGGGACTGTGGTCGAACGCTAAGACAGATGCTCTTCCAGTGAAAAAGAAGCGAATGTTCCTATACAGAAGGCAGTTAAAGTGAATAATGTACACTTTGCGGTTTATAAGCCTTCCTTGCCAAGACGAGGTGCTGATTACCTGTTGTTGACAATAATCTGAAAAGAGGCTTTAGGGGGTTTAGAGATGCAGAGAACCGGCAGCTGCCGCAACTTGGAGAAAGGTCTCTCTGACTGGAGGTGATATTATGGGTGGGCTACAACTGAGATGGATTAGATAGGACGATTGATTAAACCTATTGATTATCTAATCTTCTTCTGATTGTCATTTTAACTTGTTTGTGTGTTCCACCCTTCCTCTGAGAACAAACACCTCATACGTGATGATCGTGGTGTTGTGGAGAACCCAACTGAATCTAGATTTGCATACTATCTGTCCTAAATATTATGAAAATTAGGACTGGTGCTCCTAAAGCATAGTAGGTTAAAATAACTAGCCTATCGGGTGCCCAGATTGTGATTGTGTTTTAGTGTGGGTTTTTAAAGTGTGAATGCATGCAATGGGGTAATATCCCACAATCTTACTCTGTAAAAGAGAAGTGGTTTGTGAGCATAAGAAATGGCAGGGGATGTAAAGCAGAAGCTGCCATAACAGTCTTAAAATGAATTTTGACTTTGGCTATGTGCTAACTCATTAAATGCTGTTGGGTTTGTGATGTCAAGGTAAGATGTGATGCCGTTGTTGTGCATTTGTTCACAATAATCTAAATAGCTTTTCTTGACCAGTTAGTGCTATGCTAAGATAAATGAGAAAGATAAACGTTTTAGCTCTCTTAACAATGTGATTTTTAATTTAAACAACCAGGCTCTTTAGAAATAAGCGCTTGTGGCAACATTTCATCAAATTTAAATTATATTGCTTCTTTTACACGTTACACGACACTTTCAAAGAGATAGAAACATACCGGAGCATTCCACATTGCAAGCGCAGTTAGAAAAAGTCAAATGGAGCTAATTATGTGATGCAAACACAAAAATGTATTGTAGTTTACAAATCATGTACTATGAGAATTTTTTTGATGCAATAATATTGTACTGTGAAAGAAAGTGCTAGGAAATAAGTCTTTATCAATCGCTAATCTGCCCCCGTAATCATAATTAATGTGAAAAGGAATCAAAGTTTTATTTTGCTGCCTCAAGTGTTCATTTCAAGTGGAAACTGCAGTGAATTGTTTGTATGTTTTTGTAAAATACTGAATTCACTGAATAAAATAAAGTGGCTGCTGTAAAAATTGTGCCAGACTTCCTTTACTCTCCCACGACACGAGCAGCCACACAGGCACAAACATCACCACAGAGGCCAAAGGTGCTTTGCTAGCAGAGCGATAAGCTAAGACTAGCGACGAGGGCCTCTTTCTGAAGCTGAAGGAAACTGTTTTGGCCCTATCTCAATGACAACAGAGACCTCTCCTCTTCCCCCTCATCTCTCATCTTGTCCCTCAGAAGATATCTCTTGCTAGATGATACGGTGAAGAGTGCTATATAATGCAGGCTAATGTCACACTGGTGAAGGTACTTGGAGAAATGAACCCTGCCTGTTCAAAACTGGCATGAGTAAAGGAGCAAGGGCTATCTTCTGGCACATAAAAGGAGACTAAAAGGGTAAAAGAACCAGTGAAAGAGAAAAAATGAGAGAAAGAATGGTGGGATTAAAAGAAAGAGAGTTGAGTAATTGGGAGTGACAAGCCAGTGGTGGTGTGTCAGGCCTTTAAACAACAGGGTTGAGTGTTGATAGATGGAAAGAAATAGAGAGAGAGAGAGAGAGAGAGAGAGAGAGAGAGAGAGAGAGAGAGAGAGAGAGAGAGAGAGAGAGAGAGAGAGAGAGAGAGAGAGAGAGAGAGAGAGAAAGGAAAGGGGGTTGAGCTTTACTTCTGAAACCTTCGATGTTCAGGAAAAAAGGAAAACATTTTCTTCTGAGATTGCCAAGAAAGAGCAGCCTTTTAGAGGTGACCTGTGATCAAAGCCACCAGTGCATCCCAGATCCCTCCTGATGGGAATAACCTAACACTCTTTTTCTCTCCTCCTCGGATCCAGCATAATCTCACCACATCTGCCCATTAATATCACAGATTATATCAGTCTTTAAAAAGGGGCCTGTATCTGCCCTCTGCGGGGCCACTCTGCCCAGGTCAGTCACTAGGAGGAGGGATAGAGTAGATGCAGCCATGCGTAAAAGCATTACGCTAAACTAGGCACGGCTACTCTGCATGGCACTGCAGAGCCTGTCAGGCGCACCGTTATGCAGTCTGATCCATAATAGAGCGAGTGAGAGAGAGAGAGAGAGAGAGAGAGAGAGAGAGAGAGAGAGAGAGAGAGAGAGAGAGAGAGAGAGAGAGAGAGAGAGAGAGAGAGAGAGAGAGAGAGAGAGAGAGAGAGAGAGAGAGAGAGAGAGAGAGAGAGAGAGAGAGTGTGTTCGCCACACTTAGCTGAACCAGGTCACACACTAGCAAGCACACAGATGCAAACTCAAAACTCCACCTATGCACAGACACGCATACATTAATTGATGACACTTTCACTCTTAAACACTAACTAACCTTAAAAAAATCTGATTATTCAAACTTTTCAAATCCTTTGAGAATATTTTGCTTCTTATTCTAAAAAAATGATGCCATAGACATAATAACACAATAAAAGACTTGATGTCAAATATATATGAATGGTCTTAAAATAGGCTTTATTGTATTTACACAGAATATCATTTCATATTTTTTCTTTTGGCTTTGGGGTGAAATATAATCAAGAAATCATTATCAAAACTAAATATCAAAAAGGAAATCAGATATTAATCACACGTCCATTGCAATAAATAAATAAATAAGACTTCTAATTTATGACTTTTATTGCTTACCCAGCTTGCTCAGATCACCTGATAAAATGCTAATACCCTGCAGCATACTATACACCCTGATCTTTGGTCTGGCTCCACTGCTTCACTTCTGTAATTAAAGAACTTGGACGCTATGAAATCTCACTCCAGCATGATGGACAGTTGACCCACGGCATCAGGATTGGCTTTCACGGAACGACCGGCTAGCCGTCTTGAGTGTGAGACCATTACACACATGCGGTTTACATGTCTGCATGGCTGCACGGTGAAACTGTAATGTTACCTTACAGGGTTACACGTGCCTACGTAACCCCATGCTGTAATGGCCAGTGTCTTTTTAGTGTTGGCTAGAGTAGTAAAAGGTCAAATGGTCCAAATTTAAATAAATTAATCTAACAGGAAAGAAGTGAATTAATAGATTATCAAATCTTATATCATCACAGTGATCATTTAATTGGGAAAATGCTAATTTCCTGTCAAATGGATGCAGCATGAAAACAATGAGTTCGGCAACCCCCCTCAGTAATGCAATTATTCTCTACATGAGCACACTGGCAAAGCCCCATTTACACTGCATGTCTGCAGCAGGGTAGGAGTGTGTGTGAGCGTGCCTTTCCAGCCCACCAGCCAGGAAGCAGTCAGTGGAACTCTTATTTAGCACAGGAAGTGCAGATTTGCTTAGCAACCACATTAACTCTCCTGTCACTGAGGTATTTCGAATTATACCTCTTTTGTGACAGCCAGGCGTGCATGGGCAGGCATATTACACACAGTGATGCGCGTTTTCCTGATATTTGAACTCACAGAGGAAATACCACTCCTGAAACGCTTGACAGGAAAAGGTCTGAGCGCTACTGTGCAGAAACTTGGTACCTTCCCTTCAGTAAATTCAATGTATGTGCCACTCAGGACTGTATTTTATTTACACTCCAATTTACCAATTTACTTTGGTTCCATGAAGAACCTTTAACATCCTAGGAAGCTATCCACTGCAGAAAATGTTCTTTATAGTGGAAAAAGGTTTTTTAGATCATTAAAATCAAACACTAAGAAAAAAAGTGTATTTTTAGGCCTCCTCATTGAAAGTTTTTTTGGGGAACCCTAAGTGGTTCTTCTATGGCATTGCGGCGAAAAAAAACCTTCTGGAACCCTTATTATATATACGTAGACAGCCAATCAAAGCTCAGATTAAACCCAATTTCAAAGCCGATTGGCCATGAGAATGCCGCTCTGTAGCTCCCAAAGCCAATCTATGGGGTCTTTGACTGCAAACGACTGATAGCTTGACTCTGATAGATTGTTTCTATCGCGGGCTGGATGAGATTAACGAGAGAGAGACAGGAAGTCGAGCCAGTTCCACTCAACAGAAGCTGAAGAGGCCGGCCGATATGTTATCGAAAACTAAATAAACATTTATCAGCGTGCATGCTCTGCTCGGCCCAATCACTTCCCTGTCTCCGTGTCTGGGGCCCCAACTCAGGTTTCAAAGTTCAGCCGCACAATTTACAAGCCAAACAAATCCTGAACTCGGTTGCTATTAAATATGAGCACGAATGAACGGCAGTGATCATTCTCGGTCAATGTGCCGTCAATCACGCACAATGGGCCAGTACATGGTGGGGTTTGGTCGTTATCATTAGTCGGTTTTCACACAATGATTTCACAAGAGAGATCACCTTTGGCTAAGAGGATTGCTTGTTTACACAAGTGTCAATGTGAAATTAAACACTTTTCATGTGGGCTTTTTATTCGCCAGGGCTTTTAAAACGAGAACGGAGAAGAAAAACACTAGCGCACTCCTTTTACTGAATGAGTTTGCTTTACGATCTGCTCTTTTGATTCCTTTCAAGTTGGTTAACAGTGTCGAAATGTTCCAACAACTGGCTCCTGAGCAAATTCAACAGTTCCTGCTTGGTGAGGGGTTTTGTGGATGGCGAATTGTTGCGCTTGTTGGTGCTGCTGATGTTGTTTGGCAGCCCTTGTCTTTGGGAGAGGACAGTACAAAGGAGCTTTGATTGGAGTGTGTGTTTGTTCGAGTTGTGCTGACATCTGTGTGTCTGTGTGTGTGTGTGTATGTGTGCGCCCATGAGTCTCAGAGTGGTGTTGGCCTCACTGAACACTCAGCAGGTTGACTAGAACATGCTGGCTCTTTCCCTCAAAGCCGCCAGCATTCTGTTCCAAATGAGTTCAGCTCGGGGAGAGCCTTCGCTCTGGGGCACAATCACAAGGCTTACTGTTACAGGCATAAAAGAGGGGTGAGGGGGATGGGACCTGTGAATGGGGACAGGAGAGATCCATCCGGAATGAGAATTAGGGACAGAGAGGCAAAGAGGAAGTGATCGATTATATTTGATCTGTTACTTGTTTTACGGTTTTGCTTCAGAAGTTAGTTTAGGACTAATAATTAAAGAATTTACTCATTATATTCATGATACCTATCTACCAATCTATCTACCTTTCTACCTCCACCGGGTATGACTTAGCAGTCAAATGTTAGACCAGTGCCAAATTAGCCTACAATGACAACATTCAAGAACCCCGTTTCAGATCACTGTGTAGTTCATCTAGAGCAAGACTGACAAACTGAGTAGACCTTAGGTAAATGGAGAGCCACAGGAAGTGGAAGAACTGGCTGAGACCCAGTGAGAGCGACTACACCCAGGCGGAGGAGCGATCTGGGCCTCCTCAGGAGACAGTTTGAGCAGCAGAAAAGAGACGGGGTCTGATTTCATCTGATAAGCAGGCAGAGCTGGAATAAGGTCCCTGCACAGGGGACGTAGAGAGTGTGTGTTCTTTTGTCATTGCTGCCAAAAACTACACACTCAAGAATAGAACCTGCTGGCTTAGATTCTCTCCTTTACTTTCCTTCTCTCTGTCTTTTAGACTATCTATCTATCTATTTATCTATCTATCTATCTACCAACCTTTTGATTATCCAGGCTTTATGTTAACAATGTTATGTTCTTACATTCACGTTTAAATTGTGATTCTGCATCGTCTTTGCTACCTCAATTCAATTCAAATTCAGGAATTGGAATTTAAAAACACATTCTCAATTCAGTTATGAATGGCGCCCTACCTGGTATGAAGTGTAAGTTGTGAATAAGCCATTTCATAAGCTGGAGAATGTGGCAGCTCTGTATCTGGAGTGTTATTCAGAAAAACACAGAGCTGTAGCCTCCTATTATTGTGGGCAAGCAAGACAGAATCTGTGTCATCGGAGAGCTGTTGTGTCTTTAAGCAAGGACAAAGGTTGAGCTGTTTTGTCTCCTTGTCTGAGGGTCTCTCTCTCTCTCTCTCTCTCTCTCTCTCTCTCTCTCAGACACACACACACACACACACACACACACACAAAGTCAAAATGCCTTCACATATGATGTCTAAGGAGACGGCATCAAATTCAGGAAGCCCAGTGTAACATCAGAATGTGCTTCCTGCAGCAATCAATAGATCTCAGGGCCATACACCCCCATATACTGCCATACACATGCACAGACCTTAACAAGGGAGTGAGTGGATAAACAAATTGCCCTTGCACTTTAATCAGACTTGGAAAGAAACAACAAGCCTTTTGCAAAATTTATGTAATCGTTGCTTGAAGAACGTCTTCGCTATTTCACTCTAGTTTTGCTTTAAAACCACTTTGTGATCGACCAACCACTTAAGCAAAGCCAAAGCCAAATCGCAGTCAAACTGAAATATTACCAGCTCTAAAACACACCTCATCTATATATCTTTGATAGCCATCATATTTATGGTCATTATAAAGTATAAAGTGTTTAAATATGCTCGTACTTTGAATACGAATACTTTTGAAAGTCCGTGTGAAATCGTTCAAGAGATCCATTGAGTTGTAGATCGATGCAGCTCCTCACGGCCAGAGAGAGACAGCATTGAAGCTGATGCTAATTGAGACAGAAGTGAATTGATAAGGCCTAGGCTGCATAATAAGCTCGCTTGAAGCTAACACAGGCTAATGTTTCCATTAGCGTCCGTGAAGAGATAGATGGAGCAATAGATGGTGTTATGGAAGGCCTAGTGGGAAAGACGGATGAGACAGGGAGACACCATTTACTGTATCCGAAAGTTCTGGACGGATTTTTATGGAATAAAAAATGTAAGAAGAGCTTGTGCTAACTTTTAAATGGGTAACAGTGTCTTGCTTGTGTTTTCAGTGTTTGCTAATTTATCTGATTTTAGATATTGTCAAGTACCTATAGAATTTTTTTAAGAGTAACAATTAAAAAAAAAATCTCAGAACATGCACTTAAATTCAATTTGAATTTAGGTAGCAAACAGGATGTGGAATTGCAATTCAAATGAGAAATTAAGAAAGTAGAATTAAATTAAAATTCAAAGGCAGTACATCTATTTTCCTGTTATCCTGTTTCCTGTCAAATGTTTAAAGTTTAAAGCTCTTTGAGGCTGAGTCAATATTAGGAAAAGCATGTTTGTTGGACTCCATCCATACAAATAAGTCCAATTAATTAAGTACTGATGCAGATGCATAGTGTATAGGATAGTCTTGACCTTAGTATTTTAAAGCACAATGTTGTTGACAAAGAGCTGCAGAAAACAGCAACCACCTTGACCTACTGATAGGACAGATTCTTAGAAGCCAAGGTAAAGAGATAATTAAACAGACTGATATGCCTAATAGTGAGATAAAGGTCAAAGTGAAGAGAGAAAAATAGAGGAGAGCGATACATTAAACCAGTACTACAGAAGTCTGCACAGCGCAAATGTAAATAGTAGTAACCTGTAATTAGATCCCTCTACTGGAGCGATTTATTTCAGACATTGTTCTTCAGCGAGACAGTCTTATAGAGAGCAAACAATGAAGTATTGTCAGATATAGGATGCCCCTTTAAAACCGGGTAGGCTAGTTGGAGGGTACAATTATCTTCAATTTCCTCTTGGGAAAAAAAGAGCTGGCAGAGATTGTGTTCGGCTTTCTCTCCGATTCCATGTCTGTGTGTGCTCGTGTTTGCATGTGAGCGTGTGTGACAGTCCTTTTCAGAACAAGATTACATGCGTGGGCAGGCGAGGAGTGGCTTCAGACAGTAAATCAATGGATTCAACAGTAGTAGTGTTGTAGAACATCTACAGGTTAGCGCAGAGCGCAGGGGGAGCCGTGCGGCTTTAACCTGACCCTTTACCTCCTTTCGTGGGCACACACACACACACACACACACACACACACACACACACAGCTCTGGTTTCACACACATTGTTTTATTTAGCATGTCCGTTGTCAGCTCATTTGGAGGAGTGGTACTAGGTTGGAATAGTATTAATTGCGAGGGATCTATGACCTACGATCACTAACCTGAAGCACCACACTAGCCCGGATGCAAATGGTATTAAATACCATTGTTTCCGACACTTTTAATTCACCTAGAGTAAGCCGAGAACACACACACATCTGTCTATACATATACATACATACGTACTCCTTAAAGGGATAGTTCAGCCAAAAATTTAAATTAGCCCATGATTTAAATTAGCCTAGGTGTATATTACATTCTTCTTTCAGACGAATACAATCTGAGTTTTATTAAAAATGTCCTGGCTCTTCCAAGCTTGATAATGAGAGTGAATGTCTGTTTGACTTTGGAAGTACATTAAAGCGCATCTATTTATGATTAAAGTGCTCGACACGGATCTGGGGTGTTAATAAATGTCTTCTAAAGTTAAGCGACGCGTTCGTGTAAGAAAAAGATCCATATTTAAAACTTTATCGAATAAAATAACTAGCTTCCGGCAGACTGCCGTACGCACCGATTTACGCCAAAAGAGTAACAATCATTTTTGGGTGAACTATCCCTTCAAATCCCTAAACCTCATGGCCTTTCAAAACATGTAGGGCATAGCCAGACTTGATTTTGTCCATTTGTATGTGGCTGAAACAAAATAGCTATTTACTAAATATTTTTACGAAACAGATATTTAATAAAATGCATATAATTAAAGATATTTCTTTTTAAATAACACAAACAATGAATTGCTCACAATAAGACCAGTAACAATGACACCTGATGTGGTGGACTGGACTGTCAAATTTGCAAAATTTCAATTTCACTCCAGAAAATTCATTTATTTAAATAAAAGATTTGTGAATCTGAAACCTCAATTCAATTCGACAAATTTAAAATATCTAAAGAAATTCTATTAATGTGTATTCAAGTAAATCAGAAATAAGCAACGGATCTTGCTCCTGTACTTTACAGGAAAACATGCTGTTTTACCATTTCATTTATTTCACATTGTAGAAAATTGTAATTCAGTCAGAACTCTGATTGTTCCTGCACCCCACCAGCATCTGTCTCATAAATCAATTTAAGTAATTATGAATCTGAAAATTGATTTTAAGAAAAGTTATTTGCAAACCACAATGTGAAATCATTGGAAAACCGCAACATGATTCATGTGGGCCACCGACTAGTGTGCCATTGTTAGCGCTTGACAGCAGAGTCTCCAGCGAGAGAAAGCACAGGGGAAGGGTGCTGTTGAACCGAGACAGACATTCTTTTGTTACCTGTTCAGCAAAACCAAAATAGCCTGCGGACTTTAAGGCTGGAACTGATACACCACGTCCCTTAATCAAAGAACAAAATGACAAGCTTTCTGTCACGCCTAGCACTGCCTCTCATTTTTTGCGGAAAATAGATTCCCTTGCTGATGTTAAATCAACATTAACTGAATGTTTACACAACATTTGTGATTCAAAATTTACGTACAGCTGCCTTTTTTAATGTTTTTATGTAAATATGACACTTAAAACAGTGCACAATGCTGTCTAGATTAATAATTTAGCAGACATCTTGCACACATATGTGTATCTACTTGTTCTGTACATTGTGTTTCTCTCTCTCTTTCTCTCTGCATTACATGTTACATCTTAAAGCATCAACACGTTAGCTATGCAAGGCTCAAGGCCCATTCACGCCAAGAACGTTAACTATGTTAGCATCCACAATACACAATAATATTGTCTATTCGAAGCGTGCACTTCAGTTATTTCATCTGGCACTTTAAATGCTCAAGCTGTTTAAAGTCGGGTGGATTCTGATAGGCTGTCAATGTTTCATTCTGAAAGTGATTCCAATGATATCTTTCCTCTGTGCCGTTACAGTTGTGGACTTCCCTATTCTCATTGAGTTAGACGATTATTAAAACTTTATAGTTATCGTTATAGTTATTATCCTTGATGTGAACGGCCCTTTAGTCTGGAAAAAAAAAAACAGGACAAAAAAAATGAAGCATGACTTGTGAAGACCACAGCCAATACAATAGTCTCAGGCCTGGGCTTTGTCTTCTAGTCTTAAGTCCTGTTCCTGAGCTCCAGCTGATCCTTTCTAAAGATTTGAAGGACAAAAGGAGCCCAGTTGAACTTTAGGATGAGAGGTGGGACCTTGACGTGCTCTCCATCACCCCAAAGACAAAAAACCCTCTCGTGACCATGAGTGTCCCTCGACATTAGGTCTGCACCCTTCCTTTATTAAACATTCACCAAGACATACTCACGCATGCACAAAAAAAGACTCAGCAAATGCAGCGTTGTGGTTGTTCATTTAGACGGGGTGAGCACAGGCCTTTGTGTGGTTAGACTGGTGTCCACACACACCAAACACATTTGCCCTCTGCCCCAGTTGTGTGGACTGTAATCTAGTAATTCTTAGCCTGTGGCCTGTAAAAGGTCAACTTTGAAACAAGATTACCATGTTCTGCGGTCAGGGTTTCACCTGTGTGATGTCATAGTGTAATCTACACGTCTGCTAACTCAGATTCTACTCACCATTTAGTAGACCAAAGCATAACCTCTTTTTCACAGAAAGTGGCGAATTTCTTTGATATGTTTCTACAAAAAAAAAGTGGTTTGGGGCCTGAAAAACAGGCTGCACCTCATCCAGGAGAGATTGAAGTGAAAGCGAAAGTGAAAGAAAACCAGATGGTACAAAACTGTGAAACATCGTATGATAATCAACAAAGCTACATTTGAAACGCTCTATGTTATGCTTTATTTCCACATCTTTTATTTTCAAATATCGTGTGTGAATTGATTTTATTCATTATCCCTTCTGATTCATGATTACATAAATGCGCTTTATTAGGCCTACATCTTTTAAAAAATGTGGCATGTTTTTTGTGGGCAGGTTATGTAGGCTTGTGATTACATCATCATTTAGCTCTGGAGTCGAGGGTATGTATGCGTGTGTGTGTGTGTGTGTGTGTGTGTGTGTGTGTGTGTGTGTGTGTGTGTGTGTGTGTGTGTGTGTGTGTGTGTGTGTGTGTGTGTGTGTGTGTGGATGTTCTGATTCAATGATGAAGCATCTGGGTGGGTGACAGACAGATGGAGTTATGAGTGAGTAAATGTATTTACCTTTTTACGCACATTCACACTGAATTGTACAAATAATATCATCCATGCCCTTCTGCCGGTCTGGAACTGACATCAGAATGGCAGTCACGATAGCAAACCCATCATCTGTCTCCCTCTCGCTCTCTCTCTTCTCTGTAGATGTAGCCAAGAGCCCAGACAGCAGTGTTTCACCCTACCCTGCGATTCCACTCTCAGCAAACATAACTAGAGGATTTGAGTTGCATTTTTTCTAGCCGTGTACTGTAATAGTATGTCTGTCTACTCATTTCAATGTCAAATTACACATTATAAAGTAGACTCCTTGTGTGTAGGGCACGCTTCAAAGAACGGCAGTTATAGAAGTCTGACTAACCAAACCAAATTATGGTGCATCTCAAACCAGTGCTACTGGGCCCAGACGAACGCTTCATGTAGATGTTGCATGTCTATTTCTTTCTTTCAGAGGCTATGTTTACAAGGCTTTACATGCCTGTAAAAAGTCTTTCAGAACTTGTAAGGTATGAAATAAATAGAGCAAGCTCATTTCTATATTCAAAGTATTTTGTGCAATATACTCGAGTAACATGGGGTATTTATGTAGGTCTACAAACACATCAACTGTACGTTACAATCTTTCCCTCAAGCTAAGGCATGCAGATTTATAGATAGCTGCTATAGGGGCAGTTTGACTCCAAAAGGGGCAGCTTGACTTAAAAAAGAACTAATTTTTTTCATAGTCCTTCAGTTTGAGGAAGTGTCGCTGTCTCCCAATGTGTGTGTATGTCACGCTGCCCCTGTCAGACAGCCATCTGTCCGATGGGAGCTGTATGGAAGCATCTGATTGGTCAGTCTGCCTGAATAGAGAGGGGTTTGATGGGAAGGGTCATGTGTCGGACTGCTCTTAGACACAAACACACACTGCCAGCTAAAGTGTGACTCACTCCGTCACACAAAGACAAAAGAGCTCAGCTGACATTGCAGAAAATCCCCATGCACAAACCAAAAAACAAAAACACGTATTATGCAAGGCGATCTTCAATCACAGTAGGAATCTAAAGAACTGCTGTGAATTTCAGACAGAAATTTCACATAGGATGCACTATGTGTGGCCCCAAGAAATGAACTGGCCAATCAGAATCAAGTATTCCGGAGAGCATTGTAAAGACAGCTGGAAATCACACACAAATTGTACAAAAATGTCATTTATGATCTTAAAAAAACAACATAAAACTACTCACTTAAGTAATTTGACATATCTCAAACTGAATACTCAGCAGTAATAACATGAATTGAATAAATATCTTGAATGCATCCATCTGCATTTTATTGGATTGTGAAAAGTAGACTTTGACATTATAGGTAAATATAAATTGTTTTCGCCCACACGGACTTGGCTACATCAGAAGAAAACAAAAATTGTTTCAGAATCATGCACAATACAATCAAAATGTTACAGAAAATAAGTAAGGTCAAATTTTGATGTCATAAAAAAAACACATTGTTCTTTTTCAAATACAGAACAGACAGAAATCTTACAATCTTTATATTTAAGCACAAAAAGAGGCTGAGAGGCGAATTTAGTCGTGTGATGAATTTTTCAAAGCCAAACTCACCCAGTAATTTGTCTCTTTCTATCGGTGCTTAACTGTCATTAATAATAAATATCAGTGCCATGAATGAATACAAAGAAAAGAAAGAATGAATGAGGTTTTAGAGTGCATGTCGCAGATATAAAGCCAATCAGAACATTGGATCTAGTTCCGTTCTTTCCTACTTCATTCATTCTTTCCGAATTCGTTCATTCACTTGCACTTGTTATTCTGGTGTGACTCGAAGGAGCCCATTCCGACAGTCTGCCTGATATGGAACCTTCATAATGTCTTCATTAAATCAAACATTTACCTCACACTTTATATATTAGCACATGCAGTCTCGCATTGACAATCACAATAACCCAGGAAACCCCCGAAACGCATCTATTTTCCCACCCCTCCTCCCTGCCAGACACAGAAAAAGCTCCCTCCATCCCACACTCTTCTGTCTGCCAGCCCCCCGTCACATCTTTCTCCACCTCCCCCAGCCGTCCCTATCAGGCAGGTATATGAATGCTTTCCCAAAGGCCAGCCAATACAAACACACGCACACACACACACACACACACACATTGACTGGGCTGACTGATGTGTGGGGGCTGGTGGAAGAAGTGTGAAAAGAGAGGATGCCCTGTGATGAACCTCTCTCTTTTATCTGTGTTTATCTCCATCTGACATTAATGAGATTTTAGCTACTGCATCTTGGGGGTGGACAGACTGGGAGGCTTAGCCGCGTGTGTCTAAGAGGGTGTGATATAATGTCACAACAGACCTTAAGCTATGACGAGGGGAAATTATGTAAGAGGGTATAATTTTCCAAAATGTCTTCTTTTCGATTGCAATATAGCCTAACTGAAATTGCAACGTTTCTAAGTTCACTAAGAATCTCTGTAACTGTGTAGGCAGTAAGGGTATCAGGTTAGCTCTCTTGAGTTACAATGCTTTGAGCTCCAAAACCTAGTGCGCTGCCTACTATGCAGCATACTTACTACATTAGAACTTCACTACTGACTTACAATTATACATTATACATATATATATATATATATATACTTATTGTACTGATACTTAGGTTCAATATCAAAGGATTTATATTTAATTTAATACTTAATTTGGCCAAAATAATGTATCTAGGAGGCAGCATTATTATTTTAATGTGGGATTTATTTATTTAAATTATTAATTATTATTATTATTATTATTATTATTATGCTACCACATATACACCACATATTTCATTTGATGTGAATTATGGCATTGAAGAAGTTCAGTCTCTTCACTGTGTAGTACTATCGTTCAAATGACAAAACATTAGAGATTTGCCTATATAAAACAATTAGGGATGCACCAATGTGAAAATTTTGGCCGATAACCAATCATTTTTTTGAAAGCCGATGACCAGTATATTGGCCGATAAATCTAATTTTGAGAGCCTCATAACAAAAACAAAAGTCTCACCATTAAAACCATGTTTCAAGCACACACTTATAATGTTCTCATTATAATTTTATGTTTATGTAGCCTATATGACAGACTTGTGCTGTGCATGTTGCACTTAACTGTAGTTTCCATCCCTCACAGACTCGCTTTTGCTTGCATCTAATTAAATAGGGCACCTAGTGTGAAGGAAGTCTATTTCTTAAGTATATTTGATCTCTCAAGCATATTTTAAAGTCATTGATGGCAAAAAAAAACAAACAAAAAAAAAGACTTACTCCCTGCTGAGGTTGCTAAATAACGATGAACAGCAAAGCAGAATAAATGCAATTTTGATTTGAAAACTCAGCTCGAGAGGTGAAAAACTGATCAAATTAGCAAGGATGTGGCTAATAAGCCAAGCATGGATGTTCACACATGAATTGAACTGTTAGTGTAAAAAAACACTAATGAATTGACTTGCATTTGCATTAAAGAGCCACAAAAGCAATTAGGGTTTGAATTGTTCCAGGGAGATGTTCGTGTCTTATCTCTAAAACAAAGCCACACATTTTCTCTCTTTGCCCGGTTAATCACAGTTATGATCCATCAGTTCGAGCTTGTCAGTGACGGACTATTTGAAAAATCTTAATTAGCACCTAAAGGGGACTCGTCAGAACACTCAGCTGCTGCTCACTCCTAAAAAAAACTGTCATTTTTAATAACCACCCAGGACTAGGCCTACACATGAGGGATTTTTTTTAACCAGGATCAGTGGGAAGAATGAGCTTTGTTATGAAAGTAAAAGATTACCGTGCTTTTTTCACAGTTTCATACTTTGTAAAACTGTTCGGGTTTCTCGTCTGGCACTCTTGCGCAACAATAAAAAATGACCCTTGCGGATATCCAAACAAAAGCCTGTTCATATCAGTAACCGACTGAACAACACAGGGTCCGTTTCTATGCCTCGCAGGTCTTTGACCTCACGAGTCCAAGTTCTGGAGCATACTTAGGAAGACTTCCCAGTGAGGTCTCAGAACAGTTTGACTCGGTTCTCAGACGGATCCTCTGGTTTATATCGTCGAGGCAGCTGCAGGACTATCCGTACCGTGAAGCCCCTCGCATTCTGAAGGGGAGGCAGAGAAATGCGCAAATGCAGCTTTTCGCGCTGCAGCCATTGATATGCATACCAGGGGCCAGCTGGTGCTGAGTTGAGTTGAGCCATCCGCTGTGTGTGTGTGTGTGTGTGTGTGTGTGTGTGTGTGTGTGTGTGTGTGTGCGGCTTAAGAGCGATATGCCTGGCGAATGAGACGGGACATACCTAATATCCCCTTAGGGAACTGGCTTCCTCTCCCAAAGCTCTTGCACCCTCTCAGTTCTCCATCAGATATCCCAGAATTCTCTGAGGCGATGGGGGTGGTAGAGAGGGGGTTGGAAAGATGCCACACTCTCTCTCTCTCTCTCCAAAATAAAAATCACAAGTCAGCCGAACCGAACGCGGAGGACGGAAGAGAGAAAATGAACACGCAAGGTTGTTCATCAAAAGCATTTTCAAGGGCGTGATTTGGAGAAAATTACGTAGCTTTGTTTGCTAAGAGCGAACAATTATGCGAGAAAACTGCTTCAAAGACTGAGAGCGGTTAAATTCTGCTTTAATGACTGGATGATTAGAGAGATGTACTGCCCACTTCCAGCACCTGGGGGGAATTAAAGATCGAGAGAAAGGGAAAAAAACACTTGATTGTAGAGGAGACGAGAAGTCAGCAGGAGAAGGGTTCTGAAACCGAGCAGGTGTGTGTGTGTGTGTGTGTGTGTGTGTGTGTGTGTGTGTGTGTGTGTGTGTGTGTGTGTGTGTGTGTGTGTGTGTGTGTGTGTGTGTGTCTAACTGTGCCGGCAGACACGGAGCGAATGCGAATACGAGAGTGAGAGGGCACGCTTCATTCATGCCCATTCATACACACATTTTCATAATCAGTCTCTCGCTGCACTTCGGGAGTGGCTGTCCTGGAATGCGACTGTCGCAACTCTCCCTTCCCGTCACTGAGCTGTGGTTTTCCTGCACTGGCGGCAAGAACACGCCGTCTGCCAAAACTCTCGAAATAACCCCTGATAAAAACGCCTCCACATTTAACAGGAAACTCAGAGGGGGAAATCAAATGCATGACTACGTGGGAAATGCTTATATGGGCTTTCTTGAGCTTACTGAAAAATGAAAATTCCAACTATTTCATCAAGTAGCCTAGGCTAAATCTGACAATGTAAAACGTGCAGTGAAAAAAAAAACATTATTATAACAGGGCTGGTACTTAACCTTCATTTAGTGCGAATAATCCGATAAAAAAAACACATTTCACCATACATTAATGTCCATCTGGTGCATATTTAAACAATTTGAAAATAGAGCAGACGAAATGCAAAAATGCTTTTATAGGGTCTACCTCGTTTGATGAACTCAATTGTCAAATGGATTTATGTGACCTGTATGCTAAAGATAGGCCATTTAATGCTTTCATCAGGCATATTAATGTATGAGCGTGATCTTCATTTTGGAGATTTCTCATCAAATATTGATTATTTGTGTTTTACTTAATTTATTCATCAGCGTACCATGTAATGAATCAATTTTTAATCAATTGAAATCTCTAAAATTGAGTTTCATTAAAGGCATTTAGTCACTTGTTTACAGTTTTAGGGTACGTTACACGACAACAATTTAGGCTACTAAAAATGTAAAAGTTTTTTCTTTGCGTTCGTCACAATGTTGTCAAAAACGATCCCCGTTTACAAGGATCCACAAAAAACGACTAAAAACTCTGTATTATGCATGCCTGACCAGTAGTTGTAATCTTTGTAAAGAAAAACGCCAATAGACATAACACATTATATATGCATTACCGTTTCCAAAAATTTGCGTTTTTGTAGTTCACATGGAGATAATAACGGTATCGTTTTCAAAAACTTGTAATTTGAAACCCGTTCTCAAAAGTTTGCGTTTTCAGGCCCCCAAAATGCAGTTGTCGTGTAAATGAACGGCTAAAACACATAAAAAGGTTTTAGTGTGTCGTGTAAACGGCCCCTCAAGATTTTTTGTCCCTAATCCATCTAATCATTCATCGCCACTCCTGACAATTACGTCCAGACATTTTTATCAGTTTAAAGTAATCATGATAGCTCATGAAGCCAACTCAACACCTGGACTTACACTTTGAACCTGTATACTGCAGTTCAGCAAACTCAAACCTTGTTTACCAAGCTGCCAAACTCTTTTGAACCCTTTGAACAAGATCTCAGACAAGCGTAACACAATTTTCTTCACCACAGAGTATTAAAAGATGATGTGTTTGGACCTGAGACAGCTTGACAGAACATAATGGTTAGGTACATTTTACGCTTAATTATTGACTGTGTGTCTGAGCGAGGGACACAGAACATCCTGTCTTTCTGTGTCTTCCGGCTGCTGACTGAAAGAACCAGACAGACACAAACTCACAAACACGTATATATACACACACACACATGTATATGTCAAGGGAGGTTGAGCAACTACACAGTCTGTGACCTTCCCTCAGCAAGCAGCAGAGAAAAAGGAAGTTCCTTCACCCCACCCAGAGACAGAGAGAGTGAGAATAAGACTGCCAGACTACTTTTCACAGATGAGGAACAGTAAGATCTGTAAATAACTCAGCAGAAAACAAAATAGCTCTGTCACAATCGCACAGATGGCAACAGAAACACAGTATACAAACATACAGACTGTTACATCCACATTACTTGCATGTGGAATGCTTGTTACGCAAGGTTGCAAACACATAAATTAATATAAAGGTGCACATATAACCGTTTTCAACATTGATAATAATAAGAAATGCTTCTTGAGCACCAAATCAGCATATTAGAATGATTTCTGATGGATCATGTGACACTGAAGACTGGAGTAACGATGCTGAAAATTGCCATCACAGGAATAAATTACATTTTAAAATATATTCAAATAGAACACGATTATTTTAAATAGTAATAATACTTCACAATAATACTGTTTTTACTGTATTTTTGATCAAATAAAGACAGCCTTGGTTAGCTTAAGAGACTTTTCTATCATCATTTGAAATCGAGCTTGAGTAGCTCAAAGCATTTGCATCATGCACGTTTCAAGCCTCAGTCTTATTCTACAAACATCTGAGTGGCAAATTAAATTGTGTGGAAGCCATTATGAAGTCATCAATATCAAATCGCAGACTTTTCCTGGCAAAGGAGTGACCAGGCGGTCGGGCATATGTAAAAATACACCGAATCGCCCTCTCTCTAGATGGATATAATGATATATTCCACTTCCGTTTCCAGACGGTTTGAGAGTGTTCCCTCTTGTCTGTGGTGAGAGGAAGGAAAGCTCTTGAGATGAATAAAAGCCTGCTGTGGGGGGTCTGATAATGTGATAATGCAGAGAGCTCCGGGACATTTTGAGCTCACCCGAGACAGAGGGAAACAGCTCGATGTTAACAAAGCAACGTCATTCACCGTAAGGGACAATTCAATCTGCAAAGCACTTATGACACACATCGTCCTTGCAAAAAGAGACAGAAAACGGCAAATGTGTATAAACACGCTGGAGAGCAGCCCTTACATTCTCTCGCTCTATTCATACAGGGAAAGTAAGCTGGAGGTGGTGGAGGGCTGATCAGAGAGAGATGGGAGGGAGGAGATGTTGGTGAATGCACTTCTTTGTTGGTTCATACTCCGTTTCCACCACAATACTCCAATCCCTGCATCATCAGCTCCATTCAAGGGAAACAGTTCATGCAAATGGCCAGGCCTGCCATTCATTGAGTGTTTGTGTGTGTGTGTATTGGAGGGGGGCACATTACTAAAAAACTTTTCCTCTAATCCTCTACCTCACAAACAGGACCGTGTCTGCAGCAAGAGTCAAGCATTAGAGCCCCTGGGGTAAGATGAGCCGCCACACATGCGAGTAACCCGAGACTGGAGACAACCCAAAGCAGATAAACATAAAACAATCAGCCCGAGACTGCTTTATCGCATTATTCCTACCAAAAATACCCAGAAATTAACTTTACGAAGCATATTTAACCTGCAAACTTGGTTGGAGTGGAGCTCAGAAAGCATATTTTTTCCCTCAGCAGCCCCGTGATTAAACCCTCAATGGCCTGATCATTAAAAACACATCCACTGTCAAGTACCTGTGATAGCTAAACGGACCATTTCAGAATTACCATAACATGACGCCATTGCCGTGGGACGTGTGGAAGTCATGCTGAGCTCAAGAGAGAGAGAGAGAGACAGATGGAGGAATGAGATGATAAAAAACAAGCACTAGACAGAGAGAGAGAGAGAGAGATAAATGAAGACTACTAGCGCCCTAGCCTTTAATGGATCTAAATGATTGTTTGTTTACGCAGTCAGCACTGTATTTACAGTAAAGGTTAACGGGACAGAGGTTGACACTGAGGTTTAGTTACTGGTCAATTGAATTCAAAAAGTCCAAAAAGCAACCAAGAAATGCTCTCTGTGAGAGATTGCATTTTTTGCATTGGTCTGCTCAAGTTAAATATTTCATGCCATTAAATTTAGGCCACTGTGACGGCTATTCTATCTTGACGTCCGCCCACAGATTCCACATCTCACCCCCCTCCCGGATATCAGGTGGTAACATTTGGACTGGGAAACCAATATCATGATAGTCTCTGGAGTCTGGAGACTGGGTCACCAAAGAACTGACACTCTTGGCCCCTTTCCAAGCACTCATCTAAGGAGGGAAGCTGACACTACTTGGAATATGCCAACGCAAAACTTAAGACATACAAATTTCACCCTGGTGGTGTGGCTTGGTGGTTAAAACATCTAGTCTGCCAACTTTAAGATTGTTGCTTTGAATACCAGCAGAGGTGATTCATGAACATCGCCACAGTGCCCCATCACACTTAACCTCAGGTTGTGCCAAGAGGAATGTCCCATAAGAAGTGCACTGTACGTCTGCCAAATAACTACTTACTGTTGAGTCTGAAGTTTGTGTCACCAAAGAACTGACTCTCCAAGCATTCATCTGAAGACGACGGTGGTAAACCATTCCAACAACATCTATTTTTTTATGTTTCTAATATTTATTTTTGAATTACTATAATCCAAAAGTGACCAAGAAGTTTCAATTTCACTAATTACATCACTAGTTTCAATTGTTTTTACATGCAAGACGCAATGACTACTGTTTTATAGCTCAATATAATTGCAAGTAAGATTACAAATATTTATAGTAGCAACTTGGGACACAATAGTGTAGTGTATAATAAAGTAGTATGATCCAATTATTTCTAGGAAAACCGTCACAGATAGCTACTTGTAGCCAAACTATTTCTAGTAAGCCAGATTGAATATTAATACAAATTAAATAGTTACTAGTAAAACTGAAATAGGTGGAAAACATACTAGTTGGAAGTGAACAGTTGATGTCTGAAGCACTGAAGCAAACATTTGGGTTACATTTTATTTTAAGGTGTCTTTGTTACACTGTAATTATACATTAAAATTTTGAGTAATATTAAGTAACTAGATGTACTTACTATAAGGTTAGGATTAGGGTTTGGTTTGGTTTAGGGTTAGTTGTATGTAATTATGCACAATTAATATGAATTAGTAACTACATGTAACATATGTAACAATGACACTGTGAAATAAAGTCTAACCAATATTTGCCATTACCAAGATAATAGTAGCAGCAAAGGAATAAGTAGTTTGCAATGAATCACTGGATACCTGGGACTAATTTAATAAACACCACTAGTCGCTGGAATAAATATCTAATGAAGTTATTCGTGAAATTGTAAAATGTGGTATTATCTCAATTGGCTGTCAACTAGTCATTAAAAAACAAGCAGCATAATAGGCACTAGTTTAAAAGGATGAAACGGCTTGTCATAGACGTCTGGCACATGCAGTCCACTACAACAAAACGTAATCAGTTATCCCTGCACTAGAGCAGGGGATGCAGCGCAAAATGCAACAAACTGGCTCACCCGTGATGCTTTCCGCTTGTATTTATTGGCGAAGTCAAATTTCTCCTTAATGTCATCCAGGAGCTGCTCCAGACGCGCTTTCTCCTCTTTCCCCGTGTAATCCGGGCTCAGGAGCACATACGCCCTCCAATTTGCCGAGTCAAAGCCCCAATGGCAGGTCCTGTTTTCCAGCGATTTGTGACTGTGCACCACGAATTTCTGGGTCGGGTACATGAGCCTGCAGTCCATGCATTGTATGCAGGGCGCGTTGGGATTCGTGTAGAGCTCCGGGACCAGAAGACCCTTACACTTCCCGAAGCACTCGTGATAGATTTTGAAGCTCTTTTCGGTAAGTTCCAGCTCGATGGAGCCGTACATCTCCTTCTTGGAGTGCGGCGGGTACGTGCCGCCGTAGATGAGCGCGTTACACAGGCGCTCTGAGTCCGTCTTGGTGATGAGCCCGCAGGACGGCGCGGAGAACGGCAGGATCCCCATCACCTTCAGGATCTCCAGCTGGTCGGCGGTGCAACGCGAGCAGTAAATGTGCAGATCGTCGCACACCGAGTTGATCTGCTGGAGCGAGAAATCTCGCAGCACTGTGTTGAGGATCTGCGGCAGGCACAGGCGCTTCTCGCCGCCCACCACGAAGCACGAGATGGTCTCGCCCTCCAGGACAGTCTCGCACCTCTCCGTGGAGCGGTCGGACGGGATGAAGAGCGGCCCGGGCATCACCGGTGGAGGCTGCATTGGGGGGAGATGCAGCACGGGCTCCGGGATGTCTTTGCCATCCTTTTTGAAGAGCAGATCGTGTTGCCATCTGGCCGAGAAAGCGGCCGGTCCTCCGAGAGAGCTCATGGAGCTCAGGTGAAACTGTTTGAGAGTTTGTTGCAGTCCCGGGTGAGGCTGGAAACTCTGTCGCGTTATTGTTTCCATGTTTCGCGCACCGCGTTGTCGTTGAAACCGAGCGTCTGACGAGAAATACGACTCAAAGGTCCTGGTACCGCGTCTCTAAATCCAAGTCTGTGAAAACAAGCACAAGAAGGCCGATAGGGCTTCATGAAATCTCCACTCAGACGAAGGTTACCACCGGCGTGTCTTCTTCCCCTGCAGCGGGCTCTCTCCTGTCCATATCAACAGACAGACGCGGACAGAAAACTCAAGTGTAACACAAGCAAAAGCGCACAAGTTGTAGAAAAACTATCCCACGGGGGAGCCGAACTTGCCCCACGTCAAATTCAGGAGTCAAATACACAATCCACGAACTTTAAATCCGTATCTTCCCCTGCGAGTAGAGATCGCTGCAGCCGGACACGGCGCGTCGGCTCCGCTCCTCTGCCCCTGCAGTTCAGTGTGACTGAGTCAGTGAGCTCTCTCTCTCTCTCTCTCTCTCTCTCTCTCTCTCTCTCTCTCTCTCTGTCTCTCTCTCTCTCTCTCTCTCTCTCTCTCTCTCTCTCTCTCTCTCGCTCTCTCTCTCTCTCTCTATCTCTCGCTCTCTCTCTCTCGCTCTCTCTCTCTCTCTCTCTGTGTTTGTGTGTGTCTGGCTCAGTCATTGAATCCAAGCCAAGAATGTGACTGACTCCGCAGGCTGTGGCTCTTCCAAGAACCAGCCTTCACTCCCCACTGCTGTAGAGAGAGACAGTCACTGACTTTACATATAACATCTATTTATAATAGAAATATTTATTATTTATTTTACGTTTTTACTTTTTATTATTATCTTATATCCAATTAATTATACTGTTGATTATTAAATAGGCTATTTCCTAAATATATATGACAGCTTTATTTGTCACCATTTACAATATATTTTCAAAGTGTAAACAGTAGCCTACTTAAAATATTAAAATAGACAATATATGAAAAATAAATAGGGTGAGGTAAATAAAGAAACATGAAATGAAGGGAATAATAAAGTTAATTTTTAAATATTTTAAATATTTATTAAATTAGCTTATTAGTGTGCCACATTTGTTCTATTGTTAGTGTTAGTTTTGTATGGTTAGTTTTGCTAAATTAATTTTTGAAAATTAAGATTCATCATTATATTTCCATTAGTCATTTCTGTTATTTCAAATGTACACATTTCATAAAATAAAAAAAAAAATTTCTTTATCAGTTAACAAAATTCAAAGTGTTTGAAAACAATGTATCTGTAACAGTTTTGGACTCATTCATCGTTACTTTCACTTTCATGGACTTTCAGTTAGTTTTCATACATCACATGTGTTACTTTGTTTGATTTTCCCGCCATGCATCTGTAACCATGGATACTAATCATCATCACAGCTGCTCATCACTCAGTTCATTACCATCGTGTATTTAAGTTCCTCCCTGTGCACCCTAAGTTGATGTTTGCGTGTTAACATTTGTTTCATTATTATTATTATTATTATACATTTTGTATAGGCGCCTTATAAGACACTCAAGTACTCCTTACAAACACAATAAAACAATCAACAATAAACAAATGCTCATTATTACAGTTACAGCCTGGATACTAGTGTTAAAATGTAAAAGTAATCACATAAAATTGATGCACGCTCTGTAACTCTTTCTCTTTATTGTAGGCTATTATTAAATCACTTCATATTGGATCATGTGTTCATCCTGTGACAGTGTCATTGCAGGTTGTAACTGTGGCACCACTTTTAAATTAAGGCTGCAAGTAAACCTCAAACAGTTAGTAAAACTGCACGTCTGCCAAATGCATAAAAAATGTACTTTTGTACACTGAACACTGTAAATGAAGGTCTCGGGCAGCAGGAAATAAGAGCATTTTTTTGCAGGCAGGCATCAGTGGGTTGATGGGTGGAGTCTGGAACAGACGCTCTAATTTAGACTGACTGCGGTCTGAGTTTGTAAGCTTTGGTTTTCCTGAAACTTCTAGACTGAGATGAGCACAGCAGACTAAACCGGGAAAGTACTACACGACTAAAAATCAAACAGTTGCATGATATGACAAATTAATTTGAATATTTTGCCATTAATATCAAACAATCAGGTCAAGCACATCAAGCAATAATATAACCCCTTGCATCATCATTCTGCTCATAATCATCATGTTTATTGTAAATGGATGTTCAGTATAACATCACACAGGCTTATATACACACAGACATCCAGCACCTCCTTTCTAATGCTGTGATCATATTTAAACCCGTATATGTATGGATGTTATGTCTGTCTGTAGATGGGACTCATTTCATTCACATTTCCTCTAACACTACAGTGCTGTACATATGCCAGTGATTTATTAATAATTCTCTTAAGATCGAGTCCAACAGAGGTCAATGTAATTTGCTGCAGTAGCTCCCTCTAGCTCCAAGGTGATGTTACTGCAGGTGGAATACACTGGGACAAATGGCCTTTCTGCACTGAATCAATTCACCAAATTGCCAACCATTTGTAGAAGGGGTGCAAAATTAGGGGAATCTCTGAAATATAAGATATTAATGCACAGATCATATACATTTTAAACAGTAAAATAATGTAAAATGGAGATCGTGAACATTTGATCTTGCATGTCTTGCTAAAAAAACATCTAGTTTAAATTAAAACTGACATGTGAATAAATCCCTTTTATCTGTATTGACTGAGGATATCGTGCAACCAGTTCTTCATTCGGACAGTTTTAGTTTTTCCACGAAAGTCTATATGTGATCTGGTCTTACAGCTTCGTGATAATGTGATGAGAGAAGGGAATTCTTTTTTACAGCCTTAGATTCCTTCTTTCAAAATTTTATTTGGATTTGCGTCATGGATTTTGGAAAAGCCCAAAATCCCAGCGAGTTTGACCAAAATATGATCTTTAGGCCTCTGCCGTCTCTCATATTTTTGCACATATATGGAAACATATTCAAATGGGTGTTATGAACACGAAATGCTGACCCAAACTCTTTTTGGATGAGGTTTTTTTAGGCCTGTTTCAAATTGCCAAGTATTACTCATCCATCATAATGGATGGGCAATCAAAAAATGAATAACAATAAACACACTTTTTTCATCCCATTAAGGCTACGCGCACTAAATGTTTTAGTATTTGTGTCCTTGAAAAAAATTCCTTTGTTGGCTACCAACACTAAATAGACTTAGAGTCAGATAAGCACATACAAGCTTTATTTAGACAGCAGTAAAAGCATATGAAAAAAAAGAAATCCATTTTGTGACTATAACAACAGGTTTGTATAAGCCAGACCCCTAAAACGCAAATGCATTGGGATTGGTTGTCTTTTGTGTAGGCGTCGTGACATGTCTGCAATAATTACATCGCAGAAGAGTCAATTACCTATTTAAATTTATGCAGTGACAGTTTAAATGGCAGACGCATTACAGATATTTGTTTTTATTTTATGTGAGAATCAATGAATCAGACTTGCTAATTCATTTATTTAATCTATTTACTTAAAAAAACACACACACCTGTTTTTTTTTCTCAAAGTAGACAAAAATGGAACAAAGAGGTGTGAATAATAATATTTGATCAGGTGGGTTGCCATTAAAAGGTTATGAACTGCACGGTTCAAGAGGGATTTGGTGTGTGTGTGGTTGATGTCGACAGTCAGTTTTCTCCGCCTAAGCTACAGCACCACCACCCTCTTAACAAACAGCATCAACATATATCTGGTAGGCTCAGATAAGAAGAGACTAAAGATAAGTGCGGCATTACTGCTATTTATTCAGCTTTTAAGACGCAGAATGATATGCAGTGATACATGCTGATGTTTTGTAAACACACGGATTAGTGATGGGCATAAGTCTCTTTTTCTCAGCACTGCCAGTGCGACCTGTGCCAGCTGTCTGACAAGTGGAACCCGTCAGAACCGTGACCTTTCTGAGAAAGGGCAGACCTGCAGCTTAATCATTCTGGTGAGAGCCGTGCCCACATCTCTCCCTGAGGAGACGCCACTCCTCCGGTTACACACTGGCAGCTTGGCAGGCGCAGAGCTGTGGTAACAGATACCGGCTGAGAAGATTTCTGTCAGACTCATTTTCTGAACAGTGTCTTAAAGGTGATGTCTGTAGTTTTGCTTAGTGACAAAAGACTTCCTACTAACATAATATGCAACTTTAGGTTATCCAATTGCAGGTTGATTTCCCCTTAAAGTCACCTTGAAATCAAAACGTACAATTCTTTTTTTTTTTTAAATTTTTTATGGAATATTGCAGTATTTGATATAAATGAATCTTTAATCAAAATAACTTCCCCTCCCTCTTAAGGTCCTTGCACACTAAGTCCGACATTTTCGTATGCGTTTTTTAGTATTCGTCATTCCGTGGCTCTGAATTGTCAAAAACACCTCTCAAAATGCTTGCTACAGATGCAAAACACGCAAAAAATCGAACCCGATACAATTTTTTTATGACGGAGGAAATTTGCCAGTGTGTAAACGTGATATCTCTAACTACTGCAAACACTGCAACGTGAGGTCATATTTATTTTTTAACGTGCAAAAATTTCAGGCGAGAATTTCGCACCTTTACAGTGACACACAGGGACAATTTGTCGCTCACATGACATCAAAAGAAAATAGCAAACCACAACCATCCAATCAATTCCCGATGGACAAAATCAAGTCCCGCCCTACATTTCTTCGTGCTCAAGAAGCTGTTTAACTCATATACGTCACAGTATAGGGAAGAAAAGACTTCCGTTTCATGCCAACTTTAAAAAAGTGTCAATTTCAAAAGATTGCTCAAACAATGAGTTTGGGGTGGAGCTATCGGTTAGGCTGACCAATGGCAGAAAAAGGGAGTGTTCAGGAAGACTGTTTAAAGGGTTAGTTCATGAAAAAAAAAAAAATATTTACTCATCCTCATGTGGTTCCAAACCCATAAGACCTATAAGGTGATGTAAAATCAATCCATATAAAGTGGTTTAATCCAAGTCTTGTAAAGAGATACAAATGCTTTATATGATGATTAGATTTAATTTGCGCTTTTATTCACATATAAACCCACATACAGAGAGAGCATGACATATAATAAACACTCAATCTCGTGCTGCGTCACATAGAACAAACCTCATTGGTTGAACAAACCTCAAGACACAAGTTTGAGATTCCTTGGCTGAATCACCTTCACTATTCCCTACATTAGTCCACTAATACTGTTCACTTGAAGGAGTGAATGAAAAGGAGTGAGCGAATTCAGAGTGCCGTTGAGCTTCCATTGGTTGTACACTCGTTATTGCAGTGCAATGTGGGATTCAATAAGTGCACTCAATAACATCCACTATGGTTTTCGGACACCACTACAAATGGCTGTCCCTTCAAATCACGGCCTATTTGAGGGGATATGGCAATTTCGGATTCAGCCTGTGTTTCATCTTATATCTCTTCACAAGACTATATATATATATATATATATATATATATATATATATGTATATATAATAGAATTTTTATTTTTGGTTACACTATCCCTTTAAAAAAAATTGCCATTTTGTTTGGTGGCACTATGTAAAAAAATAATCTTTAAATAAATAGTTTACAAAAATTAAAATTTCCGTTATTTTAAGATTCACACAAGCACCATTATTTCTATGCATTAAAGCTTAAATGTATTTAATCACATATATCCTGAATCATACAGCAAACATAAGAGGTTCACATTCTCGAATTTGCAATGTCAAAACAGAGATTTGTCTAGTGTGTTCACTAAAGTCTTATCATTGATTAAAAAAAACACACACATGTAATATTTCTATAAGTCTGATAGTCAAAGAACAAGTCCAAGCAGAAGAAACAGACATAACACACAATAATCCTGAACACCAATTTAGTTTTATCCAACTATCTAACGATCTCTATTTAGTTCAAGTTTACTTTGCAATACACTGTTTCAAGTACATTTTACTCTAGCAACACTGAATTAAGCCACATTTATATAATGTGTATAAAATGAACTCCACATGTTACAAAACAGCAAGTTACTAAACTTGACAACAAAAGCAATAATTAAACAATGTAAATACAGCTGGAAAACAGTGAAAAATGAAACTTTATTAATTATTTGTTATACACCAGTATCAGAAAGTTGGGTAGGTTTAGTACCTAATTTTATAATGGTGATATTTACGCTTTACGCTACAAGCTTAAATTAAGTACTAATAAAGAATTGACTTTGTTTTTTAAATTCTTGCCTGAACTAACTTGTTCAGGGATAAATTAAATTTGTTTTTTCTGTATTATTTAATTCACCCCAGAATTTTTTTAAAATTTTTTTATCAGTAATAGTACCACAGCAATACAAATTCATGTATGAAGCATGTGGGCATAAAGTGATACAGATCGAAAACTGCAAATATGTTGCAATTAAGTTCATTGCTGTGACTAGCATGAAAATATGACACAGCCAATAAAGGTGAGGCGTACCATCTGCCCGAAATCAACACTAATAAATCGGCTTCTTACAGAATTGTTAGGCCTATATCAAATATTCAATATCTTGTGACATCCAGGAAGTCTCAGGCAGGCCCCTTTTAAGGCACTGTGGATTTTTGACAAAAGCAAGCTAGCAATTTAACATCTCATGCACACTGGCCATTCTTTCATCTCTTCACTCCCTTTCCTATTCTCCCTCACCATCTCACACTTCTTCCACAGTGCTTGAGAATGCTTGCTTTTGGAAGGACTCGGGTAGCGCCCGATATTTTTACATTTTTCATCAGGCAACCATGGCGACGGCTCACAACATTGCCTCACACAAGTCCTAATGACATAAGCGCTCTTTCCTGGATGCAGTCTCCCCGGCTCCATCCCTGAACAGACTTACTCAAAACTCATCTGCTATTGTACTCTCTCACAGTGTGGCTATGGAACCATCAGTGTCAGCATTAGAACCTTCTGGAATTCTCATCCAGGGGAGAGAGATGGTTCCAAACCTTGCCTCAGTCTCTCCAGGGCTCAGAGCTAAGGCACCTCGCATGGATGGATCATTTATTTTGGTGGTGGCAACCAGAAATTTGCTCTCAGTTTTTTTCACCTCATGTGTTTCTTCATAATGCAATGACGTTGATAGTGTGCATCATGTCTGGGTTTCTTCAGTCACTATGAATATGATCACTGGATAGCTTTTTAGTTGCTATTTTGGGTGTAGCCAATTCCAATTATAGTGCTTGAGTATTTTTATCCCTACAATCCCATACTAATTTATGTGATAAATTAGTCATCCAGGACAGGTTGATTTATTTCCACAGAGGGTAGACCAATAGATCAACCAAACAAAAACAACAAAAGCCCCTAAGTTACGTTTTGATTTTGTGCACCCATTAAAAATAAATAAATAAAAATTATACTGACATGACTGCGTCAACAATACACATAATAATAATTGACATTTTTATGCATTTGGCAGACACTTCATCCAAGTGACATTGCATTCAGGTAGCCTATCAGTTGCTGATGATGATGATGATAATAATATAATAATAATAATTCCACTGAATTTGTATGTATGTGTGTTGTTGATGACAATACTGTAAAACAATCATACCATAAATAAATAAATAAATAATAATAATAATGTTCAACTTAATAATGAAACTAAATTAAAATAAAGAATGTTTCCATAACCACGCTGAAGTTCAGTCAATGCACATCTTTGGCTTTATAATCAAATAAAAAATACAAATCCGATGCCGTATATTTCGGCAACGAACTGTCATTCGAACTGCGCAATCAGTGCGCAACTTTGACGCAAAAATACATTTGTGACCGAACACGGAAATAGTTCAAAGAAACTCCCGCGTAGTTCTCATTGTTTTGGATAAAGCCATGTGGTTCTGATAGAGACGCAGAGTGTTTACAACTGAATGACTACGATGTCTAAACTGAAGAGGAAGAAATTATCAGTTGAAGAGAGTAGATCCGAGCAGCACTCGAGGATCAAGAAGTCAAATGACAGTTTTTGCACAGTACAGGACAGTAGCTGCAGCAAAACATCTACAGGCAGGTAGGAAGCCTGATACTGCGTAATACTCAGCAAAGAAGCTCTCTTTATAATAATATAATATAAAATTATTCTGGAACAGTTGTACTGATATTTTGACATAACTATTTTATATTCAATGCAACAGGGAGAGATGGTGGGAGAGTTCTGAATTAAGTGATGGGGAGAGACTCTGGGCTCTTACCTTGAGAGCTCTTTGCCCAGCTCTACAGTCAGATCAGGAAGAATCTATTCCACAGCTCCCCCCACCTTCATCCACGGTAATACATCGGGTTATCATGATGAAAGGGAAAGGGTTCTATGCTTGTATAATTTAGGAGAATAATAAATGGTTTGACATGCAATATGACAGATATTGTAGTATTATTGTATGACAGGATGATTTGTGAGGTGTTAATTTCTGCACTGTGTCCTGAAATGGATGTTGGATGCAAATAGACACTGTGTGGTCTAGAGATGACCTCATACAAAATATTAATTTTATATTTTTATACAAAATTTAAATAATGATGTGTATGGATAAATCATATTTATATATATATATATATATATATATATATATATGTCCTTCTAAAAAAATCAGCATATTGTGATAAAGTTCATTATATTCCATAATGTAATGATAAAAATTAAACTTTCATATATTTTAGATTCATTGCACACCAACTGAAATATTTCAGGTCTTTTATTGTTGTAATACTGATGATTTTGGCATACAGCTCATGAAAACCCCAAATTCCTATCCCAAAAATTAGCATATTTCATCCGATCAATAAAAGAAGTGTTTTTAATACAAAAAAAGTCAACCTTCAAATAATTATGTTCTGTTATGCACTCAATACTTGGTCGGGAATCCTTTTGCAGAAATGACTGCTTCAATGCGGCGTGGCATGGAGGCAATCAGCCTGTGGCACTGCTGAGGTGTTACAGAGGCCCAGGATGCTTCGAGAGCGGCCTTAAGCTCATCCAGAGTGTTGGGTCTTGCGTCTCTCAACTTTGTCTTCACAATATCCCACAGATTCTCTATGGGGTTCAGGTCAGGAGAGTTGGCAGGCCAATTGAGCACAGTAATACCATGGTCAGTAAACCATTTACCAGTGGTTTTGGCACTGTGAGCAGGTGCCAGGTCGTGCTGAAAAATGAAATCTTCATCTCCATAAAGCTTTTCAGCAGGTGGAAGCATGAAGTGCTCCAAAATCTCTTGATAGCTAGCTGCACCGACCCTGCCCTTGATAAAAACACAGTGGACCAACACCAGCAGCTGACATGGCACCCCAGACCATCACTGACTGTGGGTACTTGACACTGGACTTCAGGCATTTTGGCATTTCCTTCTCCCCAGTCTTCCTCCAAACTCTGGCACCTTGATTTCCGAATGACATGCAAAATTTGCTTTCATCTGAAAAAAGTACTTTGGACCAAGTCAAGTCAAGTGTATTTATATAGCGCTTTTCACAATATAAATTGCATCAAAGCAGCTTCACAGTATCAATCAAATAACATAACAATGTTTGTTTCTTAGTGGAAAAAACATCCACGTTTGGTAGGGCTGATCAATGGTATTAATGCTTGGTTAATTAATTTGAATATCCCCAACTGAGCAAGCCAAAGGCAACAGTGGCAAGGAACCGAAAAACTCCATCAAGTGACCTACTGGTGTCCTAAAACTCCATCAGGTGACTTAATGGAGAGAAAAAAAAAACCTTGGGAGAACCCAGGCTCAGTCGGGGGCCAGTTCTCCTCTGGCGTTTATGAACTAGAGGCCGGATTTACAGTAACTGTAATTTGATACAGAATTTTGTTTTATTTTATCACTTCGGGGTGGGTATGCGAACCGGAATCACAACGTTTTATCTCTAGAGTGGGAAAGGGATCCTCCATAGGGAGAGGCTAGTTGGCACTTCAGCACTGCGTTGTCATCGGGTCCAGGCAAAGCTCCTAGTCAGATCTGGATACGGCCTGGATCCGGTAGGCTGCGGGAAAACCTCGGGATAAACAAAGACACTAAAATTAGCGTAGATGCCATTCTTCTTATGATGATGTAACGAGTACATCAGGATTTAAGGGAAGTGTTCCCAGTTCTGGCTGACCTAATCTATGCAGCCTAACATTGAATTATAGAAGTCTATAATATATTATGTGTATGCTAGGTCAAAGAGATGTGTTTTTAGTCTAGCTTTGAACTGACAGAGTGTGTCTGCTTCCCGGACAATGGTAGGAAGACTGTTCCAAAGTTTTGGTGCTAAATAGGAAAAGGATCTACCGCCAGCAGTCGATTTTGATATTCTAGGTATTATCAACTGGCCCGAATTTTGAGCAACCACTGAGCAACAGTCCAGTGCTGCTTCTCAGTAGCCCAGGTCAGGCGCTTCTGCCCCTGCTTCTGGTTCAAAAGTGGCTTGACCTGGGGAATGCAGCACCTGTAGCCCATTTCCTGCACACGCCTGTGCACGGTGGCTCTGGATGTTTCTACTCCAGACTCAGTCCACTGCTTCCGCAGGTCCCCCAAGGTCTGGAATCGGTCCTTCTCCATAAATCTTCCTCAGGGTCCGGTCACCTCTTCTCGTTGTGCAGCGTCTTTTGCGACACTTTTTCCTTCCCACAGACTTCCCACTGAGGTGCCTTGATACAGCACTCTGGGAACAGCCTATTTGTTCAGAAATTTCTTTCTGTGTCTTACCCTCTTGTTTGAGGGTGTCAATTATGGCCTTCTGGACAGCAGTCAGGTCGGGAGTCTTACCCATGATTGCGTTTTGAGTAATGAAACAGGCTGGGAGTTTTTAAAAGCCTCAGGAATCTTTTGCAGGTGTTTAGAGTTAATTAGTTGATTCAGATGATTAGGTGAATAGCTCGTTTAGAGATCCTTTTCATGATATACTAATTTTTTGAGATAGGAATTTGGGGTTTTCATGAGCTGTATGCCAAAATCATCAGTATTAAAACAATAAAAGACCTGAAATACTTCAGTTGGTGTGCAATGAATCTAAAATATATGAAAGTTTAATTTTTATCATTACATTATGGAAAATAATGAACTTTATCACAATATGCTAATTTTTTTAGAAGGACCTGTATATAAAATGCTGCAATATGCCATCAAAAAAAAATAAGAATTGTCCATTTTGATTTCATGGTGACTTTAAAAGCAGGACCCACCCTCTGAGACTGCAAATCTCACATTTTCCTCTGTACATGGGAAAAGTAGGCTTGATGTTATTTTCCATGGAGATGAGAGGATGAACACTACTGAATTGTCCTTTCCAGAATTATCAACAAGGCTGTACTGTGCTTTCCTGGTCAGCATGTTTATTTAATAAATGGCATTTTCCATGAAAATGGTACACTTTGGTGTCCCATTACTTAAAAACACATAGCAAATAACATGTGAGGCACAAATCCCAAACAATTAAAACCATACATCAATATCAGAATTTAGTCATCTGTTTAATTGATTCAGTTTATGGTTTTAAAACCCCATTTTTAATAAATAATCATTTTATTAAACATAGTATTTAGCTGTTTCCCTTTATAATTTTATTTCATCTTTTTAAAATTGTATAAATTACTTTTTGGTTAGAGGTTTGCAAAAAATATTTATGATATATTTAGTTTTCTGGCATATATTTTTTCCCTGTTGATTCTCTGTTATGTCATCATGACAACATACCTTGATTTGACTGTTGTTCAGAGCGATTTACAAAGCTGGTATCCAAGCAGCACCAAATATATGTAAATTATGCTGCTAATAGAAAGGTCTAATTCACAAGTTTGATAATTTGTGTAATACAGGGTGATTTTTTTTGTCTATTTCCTCAGAAAACTCTTGTACAAAAAGTAAGTGATTGGAGATGGTGCAGTGCAAACGAAGATGCTGATCCCCCTCCAGATCTCCCAGCTCCATCTTTCCTGACTCACTCACCACCAGTGAATGACTGCAAGAACTCTTCACAACCTCCAGCAGCAAAGACCATGGGGGAATCTGACTCACCAGCACTTGCCGATCAAGTGAATTATTCATCCTCACCTGATCAGGAGAGTGTGTCAGTATGTGACATACAAACTGCTCAGCAGTGCCACCTAGAAGACAAAGTGAATTGCGTTAAGAGTCGTGAATTGTCAGACAAACATGGTGACAAATTTGGCGAAGCAGGGAAAGTCTCAGAAATTCAAGACCTTACAAGAGGTTCTAACGCTGGATTGGATGCAGAATCAAGAGCAGGAATAGATGGAATATCAAGAGCAGGAGGATCTGGAGCAGGATTGGATACAGGATCAAGAGCAGGATCAAGAGAGGGAGGATCTGGAGCAGGATTGGATACAGGATCAAGAGCAGGATTGGATACAGGATCAAGAGCAGGAGGATCTGGAGCAGGATTGGATACAGGATCAAGAGCAGGAATAGATGCAAGAGCAGGAGGATCTGGAGCAGGATTGGATACAGGATCAAGAGCGGGAATAGATGCAAGAGCAGGAGGATCTGGAGCAGGATTGGATACAGGATCAAGAGCAGGAATAGGTGCAAGAGCAGGAGGATCTGGAGCAGGATTAGATGCAGGATCAAGAACAGGATTAGATACAGGATCAAGAGCAGGAGGATCTGGAGCAGGGAAGGGTACAAAAACAGGTGCAGGTGGATATGGATCAAGGCTAGGAACAATACCTGGAACAGAAGGATTAGTATCAGTCATGGGTACAACACAAGGAGCAGGAGTCTCTGGATCAGGGCAGAGAGCAAAATCTGGAGCAGGAGGGTCTGGAATAGGGCAGTGGGCAATTTCAGGAGTAAGAGGATCTGGATTAGGACTGGTAACAAAATCTGAAACAGGACAGGGAGCAAATTCAGGACTTGAAGGATCTGGGTCAGGGCTGGAAATAAATTCAGGAGCAGGTGGACCTGGATTGGAGCAAGGAACAAAATCAGGTCCAGAAGGATCTGGAACAGCGTCTGGATCAGGACTGGATTGCTGCCCAATGTGTCTAATACCATTTTCTGAAGGGTGAGTGAACGTTTCATATTATAAGTAAAAAATTCCATTCACCAAAGTTGATTAACTTCACAATGCAGAACAAGGGTTGACAACAAAATCAATGCATTATTCAATGTAATGTTACTACATTTGCTTCAGCATGGGTAATTTTCATGGGTGGCTGCCATGTTCAAGGCATGTAACCTACAATATCCCAACATTCCCCAATTTGGCTTGGCTAGAGAAGACATTGTCTGTGGTTAGTTTTGGCAAATAGTCTTATTGGAAAACCATACGGATAAATTGACATTTGTATTTCAGAATGCAATACCTGAAGTTCTTCTTCACTAGAGTTTTCAGAATTTTCAGATACCAATTAAACAGGCAAGACTCAGAATTCAGGTGTTTTGCAGAACAGCAACACAAACGAAGAAGCAGGGAATGTGATCTGCTGTCATTGTAGAGTTGATCCATGTTCTAGAACACCAGAGACTAGAAGACTGAGATCAGCTTTGGCATTAGAGATGTTAAGCTGGCCCTTTAGGTAAAGCCAGAACATACATGCGCTCACTCTCATGAACCCCTTGGCAAAACTACAAAACTAGGCTGTAAGATGAAGTGTTGGTGGACGGAATCATGCATTCCATCACCTCTTTTTAATTTGCCAAAATAAAATTAGTCATTTTTTGGAGAAAGACATTTTATTTTCCCTAAGTGAATGGATTTGAGTGTTTGTGCCTTGGGTGCTGGTGGAGCATTCCGAGATGGATATCACAGCCACGGTTATGTAACTCGCTCCTGAATGTGATGTCATCCCTGCAGATGTAGAGCAGAGGATCCAGTTCAGATGGGATTTAAATTTGATGCTTTATGAACACTTGATTCTTTATTTTGATTGATGAACATAGCAACGTTTAGCAGCTGTTACTGTTGTTGTACTGTAGTATGAAGTATGCAAAGTATGACACAACACATAATATTGAATTGAGACTTAATGATGAGGTGGTATAGTGATTGTTTTAGATGGTAATATCCTTGTACTTTATGATAGTAGTCTTTAGATCAGGGTTCCTCAAACTCGGTCCTGGAGGGCCGCTGTCCTGCAGAGTTTAGTCCCAACACTGATCAAACACACCTGAGCAAGCTAATCAATGTCTTCAGGATCAGGGTTGGAGCTAAACTGTGCAGGATAGTGGCCCTCCAGGACCGAGTTTGAGGAACCCTGCTTTAGATGTACAAAAATTTGTTATATTATAATTAATTGAAATGAGTTGGTTAGTTTAAGAAGAAATACTTTTGGAAAGTTGGCGTCTTGCGATGTGACATGATTTAAATGCATTTTTCTATTTTATAATTATGCATGCTGAGTTCTTAATTAAAAGACTACATACTATTTGTACTTTCATTTATAATAATAATAAATATTTCATTCCAAAGGGCATTTTCCATTGAAGGACCACTTATGGTATGGGAAATGGGAGTTAGGACTTAAAAACATACATTTCAGGTTCAACTTTTTAACTTAAGTTAAAGCATTAAGCTTCAAGCTAAAAACTTGTTACATTTTTGTTCACTTTTAAATCTTTAATGTTATTGGTAACATCAAAGAAGATTTAAACACTTTACTAATAAGGTAACACTACTAATAAGGTTTCTTTTGTTAACATCAGTTAATGTATTAACTTACTTGGAAATGTTAACAAATAAAACTTTTAGTTTAAAAAAATTACCAGTATATGTAGAAATTAGAAAGACCTACAGTATATGAATACATGCTGTAAAAATGTATTTTATTTTAAGTTCAGGATACTTAATGCATTAACTTATATAAACAACTTTAACTTTGTTATAAAGTTTTACCTGATTATCCTTGCAGATTCATATACTTTTTAAGCAAAAATCTTGATGTTGAATTAAAAAAAGTCAAAAGAACTGTTATATACCTGTATAACCACACACCAATTTATAGGCGTCATTTTCACCTTGCTGCCATCTTTAATCAATGCCAACTCTCCAGAAAGGCCATTTATGAACTTTTCTGCCAGTGAACTTTGGAGCACTTCTCAGAAAAAGGAAACACTATGTTGAAACATGGCAGACTGTGAGTGTACTTAAAGAGAGGAGGAAGAGAATCTCTAAGAAGGCCAGTTATTCATCAGAACGGGTCAAAAAGTCACCAGATTCTTGCGAGGTCCGAGAGCAGCGCTTCTTCGGCATGGTGGGCAGCGCTGAACGTCGTAGAACAAGGCAGCACTTTGTTGGAGGTGCAGGGCTGGCGTGCGCCGCTGCCCGCTCTCTGCCCGTCGTGTGTACATTGGCCAGATTGCAGAGCACAGCAGAACACAGGCGGCCCCGTGAGAGAGACACAATGAACGCTCTTGTCTAGAGAAGGACATAGAGAAAGAGGCAGATATAGAGAGCGAGTTTCCGAGGGCGTCGATACAAGAGGAGGGGAGGACTGGTGAAGAGATGGAAATCTTGATGGGAGGAATCAAGGGAACTGGTGGGTTGGCACGTGTAGATTCAGAGAATGGTTTTGAGGTTTGCTGCTGGGAAGCATCAAGCCGTCTGGGTTGGAAAGGGATTAGAGAGGAAAGGAAGGAGTCAAAAGGGAAAGGGGATACAAACAAATGAATGCGAGTGGAATTGAGTGTTGTTTTTTGGGGGAGAAAGGATCTGTTGTTCTGAATCGTACTATAAACGGTCATTGGAATGTCAAATTTGAGACCTGGTGACCTCACAGTTTATGTGTGCTTGGCAGCTGGCAGTGTACTATAACAAATTATTTCTCAGTGGTTTATTTGTGGATGTGCAGGGCACACATCAGTAAACTACTAAAAGATTTATTCACTGGTAGTTTTCTGTCTGCTACTACAAAATACCACCAACCATTCGTTAGCATTAAAGGGATAGTTCACCCAAAAATGAAAATTCTGTCATTTACTCACCTTCAAGTTGTTTCATGCCTGCATGAATTTCACTCTTCAGCTGAACGCACACACACAAAAAATATATTTTGAATATGGGTAACTAAACAGTTAGTCCATAGTATGGAAAAAAATAATGCTATGGAAGTTAACTGTTTACCGACATTCTTCAAAATATCTTCTTTTGTGTTCAGCAGAGGAAAGAAACTCATACAGGTTTGGAATAACTTGAGGGTGAGTAAATGATGACAGATTTTTTGGGGTGAATTATCCCTTTAAGTAAAAAAAAGGGTAACTCTTTACAATAAGGTTCCATGATTTTTTAAATACTCCCAGTGGTGAAAATCAAGTTTTGAATGTGGTTTATGTCTTTGTGGTGTTTTTAATATGCTTTGAAATATATTAGTGTACACCATTACTGAGTATTTTTTTCCCTTAAAACTGTGTACCAGTTTATGCCCTCTTTCTGTTGGCTCTTCTATGCTCTAAAAGTTCTAGGGCTTTGTTGATGTTCCCATACTTAAAGTTACCACAGTCATTGCATACATTGCATGTGCTGCCCTTTATTTGTACCATTCTGTTTTATTAGTAAATTATGAATTATCTATTTACCTTGTTTATTTGAAATATAATGAAGATATTGTTTTGATAAGTGAGATCTCTGATTGTAGCTGTTGAAAACCAAAAAAAAGTAGTGCTTGAAAAGTCCTTGAATGCTCTGGAATTTCATTTTACAGTATCTGTGCGAAACCTGCAATGCATTACATAACATCAGCTACGGGACCTTATTGTAACGTGTTACCAAAGTGATGTTTTCAAAGCAAATGCATGTTAAGAACTGTTGGATACCAAGCGAAAATCTAAGGAGAATTGTAAATTATTGAAGTGTTTCCAGATAAATGTTTTTTGAGTGATATCAGGGGATCAGCTACATTGTAAACAGCTTTTCTCTAGTCCAAAACTTACATCAACATGTTTTATTCCCAAATTGTTTTTGAAAGACAGTGAGGGATCAATAACTTATCATGACTCAAAAATCTCATTTTGTTTCCATAACTGCTCATTGTGCAAGAAAGAAACGGTCTTGCGTTAGCACCCCCATGTTTGGGTTTACAAAGCACAGATTACTGGAACCGGCATTGATTTCCTTTTAGTTATTGTGTATTGGATCTAATGTGTGTGTACTTTTTTTGTACTGTTCACTATTATTAAAAACTTGTACGTGTTCTCTGTTCTTTCAGGTTCACCCAAATGGAATGTGATGGTCATCTTGCACAATGTTTATCAGAGATGCATGACGATATAATTTGGTGATGATAATGAAATTCTATTATTTTTGGATACCCGTGTTTTCCTTAGTAGCTTTATGTTGCATGTGCTTGCAAAATATTACTTTAATATTTTGATTACTGTAACCAGAGGACCTGTTAAGTATTTCTTATAAAATATGATAGAAAAATATGCATTATGCAATAAAGACAGTGTTCTCTCACAGACCAGTGTTGTTTTTCTTGTTCTTTTTTTCTTCTCCACACCCAGAAATCATGAGACAGAAAATGTGAAGTCATTACAATGAACATTTACTGATTTACAGTTGTTATCTAAGATGCTTAAGACTTTAACTTCAGAAAACCAAAGACATGTTCATATCTCTCTTGCTCTCCCACCCTCAGCCCACAGAAACTCTACTGGAGCTTTCATTTACAATAATATATAAAACAAACACTTCAAATATAAAAGTATTCCCCTGTAGCACATTGATAAGAGCGTCATTTGCTTTGGACTCAACATATGGAAAGAACCGAAAAAGAAAGAAAAGCAGAAAACAGCTTGCGACGGCTTTTGTATTTGGCAGGTTGATAAATAACGAAGGTTTCTTGCTTAAAATGTTTTTAGGGACAGGAACTTGTTGTTGGGACACTGGATTCAGAGATCTCTTATAATGGTGCAGAAACAGATTTATTTCTCTCTTTTTGTGAAAATTTGTAAGGGTTAAATTACAGATATTTACAATTATGCTAAACTCATTCAAGTTCAAATATAAATATAAACATAAAACAAGACAATCATAAATCTGACTGTTTCACGTGAATTCTGTACATTAGATTGAGCTGGTGGAAAATTAAGTTGATGAAGATGGTTTATTACTTGTTCCTTTGTAATACACCATAGTACCTGTTCTCAAACAGCTTGTAAGAATAATCATCGGTTTACAGGAATGAAAATGAAGGAGAATTTAAAGTCAAATAATGTCATGTAGAGCCATCGTTGTGTTAAATACCTGACAATTTGCACCAGCAATGGCCCTATCAAACTATACTTGAATGCCACTTGTTGGCAGTTTGCATTCACCTGAAGTTCCTGTCATAAACAATCCATTTATCATTCATAAAGAGTGGAAATTTTGTGGCTGTTTCTGTACCAGCTTTTCATTAGAGAGCTGAAAACATGGTGGGGTACTCTGGCTTTGCTCTCTGCCTCGTTATCGTTACGTTCGTCACGCTTGTTATCTCCTGGGCCGCTCTTTTTTCTCAGCCCGTCTGCTAATCTCACTACTGTCTGACACAAAAGAAGCTAATTAATCCTGTTAACATGGAAGCGATTCTTCATACAGGTCTGATTTCTTCAAAGCATTCACATCTAAGAGTGTCGTCTTCACTCTTCAGGAAAAAAAGAGGGTAATAAAAAAAACTTGGGAGATTAAATGCAACAGAAGATAGAAAACATATCTAGTTGCTTAATAACACCATACTTGTATCACTGTGAGTGATTAATTAGACAAGCTAGCCTGTGATTGGCTGTTTTTATTCTTTAAAGGGAAATTATGTTTTGAAGTAAAATTAAAGTCCTTTAATGGGCCTGGTGCTTTAGTTGTGTTTCCCTAGTGGAAAAGTGAGGAGTGTACGACTTTGTTCGGAATAGCATACTAACATGATACTCTCACTAGCTTTGGAGTATGTATACTGTGCACAGTATGCATGGGATACACAGATGATCTACTACATTTGCCAAGACACACACAGTGCAGAATATTGCATCCCAGAATGCAATGCGCACAACTTGACCTTCAATTTCCATCTCTTTTTTTTGGCTCATTATTTTGTCGAACAGCATTATGACACAAAATCGATATATGCAACATCACAAGATACCATGTGACAGTGTCGCATACTGATGTTTATCGACAATCATTAATCAATTAGGAAAAATAGTAGAATACAGAATATACTACAAGTAGTAGGCTAGAATTCTATTCCGAACATAGCCTGTCATAAAATTAGATAAGATTATCATTCTGAGCTAATTGTGTCTTATATTGAGTATTGTAATGGGTTGAATTTGGGCACAGTTCCGCCATGCTTTGAGGTCATCTGAGATTCACATCACTGTTGCACAATTTTACAACCACATCACACCAGAGACATGATGTACAAACCACTTGTTTGTGTTCTCTCTCCCTCCACAACATCTCAACAGCAAGTTGACAGATCACATGAATACAACAACACAAAACCCTCTTATCGGAGTGAGGAGCAGCCATTTGAGTAATATAGTGTGCAGTTGTAAAGAATGCTACTGTAATATTAAACCTAGGCTCATTGGAAAATCGTGCCTGTGGCAATATTGATGCAAAATGATATATGTTGCTTCTTGTACGGTTCGCGTCAATTTAAAAATGAGTGGCCATAAAAGCGATTTCAGTTTTATCAGAGACAGATGAATGTGAGTTTGGCAAGGTTTTATTATGTTGGTTGTTCTAAATATTGAGGCAGTATGGGAATGAAATGTCTGGTGAGTGGAGCAAAAAGGTTAATGCTCTGTTGCGTATGAAAATAATATAGCACATGCACTAACAACCGTAATTTTAGCTTGCTTCTATGCATCTTTGAGCTTTTATCTTGACTTGTGTTTCACGGGACTCGTACCCAGGACACTCCACATCCATCGCATACGCAATCCTGTACCAGGTGAGCTAGCAAGCAAGTTTACTACATCAGAATAGCCAGCTGATGTGATGTAAGCGTCAATATGTATTAGTTTACAAATCATGCACTATGATAAAAGTGTTTTCAGGTCGTAACATAGTATTGTGCAAGAAACTGCTAGAAAATAAGTCTTTATTAATCATCAACCTGCCACTGTAATTATAATTTGTGCGAAATGAATTGAAAGTTGTTGGTGTTTTACTGCCACTAGTGTTCATTTCAGCTGGAAACTGTAGTAAAATGTACATATAGGTACGTTTTTGGAGTAATGCAATAATGTAATTAGAGGCATATTTTTCCAATGAGCCTAGGCTGGTAATATTACTGCCAGTCTGATGTATTTGGGCTTTGTGATTATTCAGTGTCTTGGTTTCAACATATGTCTCAGTGTTTATGTTAAGTATAAATAAACAAAACAAAACAAAAAAACACACCTGCAGCTCACGTTTCTCATTGGATGGTGCATTGGAAAATCAACTCCGATCAAACAAGGAGTTCAGAGCAGTTTGGAGCATGGTGAATTTTGGATCTTTGAGGCACTTCTTCAAAAAAACACATTTTATCTCCCATTTACTCAGTAAAATCAACACAGGTGGTTAAAAGCATGTGGTTTGAAGCACAGCTACCCACTGTTTAGGAAACCATCATGGTCATGAATTAAAATGTGCCACTTTGCATCATAGAAGGCATCATAAATTCTTCGATTGGCTACCTACACTATAATACAACATTTACCTTTAAACATTATACATTCTTGTTTCGCTTGAGGATGCACCTCATACAAGATTCAAGAGATAAAATAAAATAAAAAAGTCGAACAGAAAATAAAAAGTGCACATTAAGTTAGAACTGTCATATTCAGCTAGGGTTGATGGGGAATGTAGTCTCTGAAGGACGCAGGCACACATCGATGGAGCTAACTTGAGTCCCAGGCAACAGTGTGCGCACATTCACACAAACATGGGTGTCAAAATGAAAGAGGACGCTGGGAAGCAGGAAGACAATCAACAGCTGAAATATGGGGAATAGTTCTGAGTTTGTTTTCTGAAGTTCCTCCAGTCGTTCTTCTTCCAGTGTAATCCTAAAATAACTCGAGGAGGGTCCAAAACTTGAAGTCTTAGTGTTGCTTTTTGTCTTTAACGCAGTTTGAAGGAAAAGTTCTGCTTTGTGAACACATAGTCTGAGTTAAACTCAGCTGTAGAAGTCTCATGGAGCCGCAGGCAGAGAAACATCGGCCGTATTGTTCTTCCCTCATGGGGTTTCTTCAGTGGAGAGCAGCAGAGGATTAATGTACTCAAACCCCTCAAACTCAGACTGGTCTATTCTCTTGAGCACATCCCTGAGGAGAGAAACCAACATTATTATTGATCGAGCTACAATTCAACTGTACATGCCCTGCACTGTGGCTTAAAGCCACATATCATCCCCATATATACTGATTGGCTTCTTCACTGTCTCCTCTCCACCAGTCAGCTGGTGTGTGGTGGGCGTTCTGGCGCAATATGGCTGCCATCGCATCATCCAGGTGGATGCTGCACATTGGTGGTGGTTGAGGAGATCCCCCCGTCTACGTAAAGCGCTTTGAGTACCCAGAAAAGCGCTATATAAATGTAACAAATTATTATTATTATGATCAAAGCAAAGAATGTGGGGAATATTTAAAAAAAAAATTAAAAGCTAAAGTGCAGAAGGTGTCGTTTTTGATCAACTGAATTTCCGATAAGTGCTAATAAGCATTGCAGGGAAGAACTAGTTGCTGGCATCACATCTTTTACATGTACATTTATTCATTTAGCAGACACTTTTATTCAAAGTGACTTACAAATGAGGAATACGGCAAAGAGATTCACCCTAAGGAGGCAATAATGCGAGAAGAGCCAACAATACAAAGTTTCAAACATTGTCGAGAAGAGTATTTTGAATATGTGCCCAATTTGACCTTCTATTTCCAGTGTGATTAAATACAGCTGTGATTTTTTATGTCTCTTTGTTCAACAATAGATTGAATGGGAAAGAATAGAGCTATTTTCCCACAAAATGTTATTACAAATGTACAATAAAAGTACTTTCATGGGGATTATACACTACCATTCAAAATCATTTGGTGTCAGTAAGTTTTTTTTTGAGAGAGAGAGAGAGAGAGAGAAATTAAAGTGACAGTAAAGATATTTATAATGCTACAAAGATTTTTATTTCAAATAAATGCTGTTGTTTTGAACTTTCTATTCAAGGAAAAATGTATTAATGTTTCCACAAAAATATTAAGCAGCATAACTGATTTGAACATTGATAATAATAATAAATGTTTCTTGAGCACCAAATCAGCATATTAGAATAATTTCTGAACAATCATGTTAAAACTGAAGACTGGCAGCTGAAAATAATAGAAATTAATTACATTTTAAAGGTGCAGTGTGTGATTTTTAGCGACATCTAGCGGTTCAGTTGCGAGTTGCACTAATGGCTCGGCCCACTGCTCACCCCTCCCTTTCGAAGAAGCTACGGTGGCTAAAACGGGACAAACATATCGTCGACTGAGACAGCAGAGAATAGCCAGAGTAAGCCGAGAGTGTGTAACATTGTCACTGTTTCTGTACCACAGTCCATTATAAACCACATCATGGATAAAGTTTACGAAGCCATAGTCAGGTGAGGGTCTTAATATATAATATAATAATAGTAATCAGCTGATTGTCTCACAAACGTAACCAGCACATTTCTCCCCACATAGCAAACCCATAATACAGCGAGGGAGAAGAACCACATGAAACTATGCAACTATATTTTTTTCTAACAGGGTAGTACAAGTTTACCAGGCTAATATGAGCTTACTGTGGCTGGGCTGGTTAAAGCGTAAAGCCTTGTTTATACTCGACGCGTCCGCATGAGCCCAAAGGTGCGCGTGGCAAAAATGACATGATTGTAACAGCGTGCGCGCCTCCGCTTCCCTTAGACACCATTTACTACATACAATAGGCTTTTTTTCTCTGATTTTGAAAACTCTTCGCGAACGACTTAAAATGATTCCAAGATCGACTTGTCGCATCTTTGTTGATCCTGGATCAACTTTCCAATCAACCAATCAGATTTGAGGGACAAGTTTACAGTTTATGTCAAGTTTAGGCTTAGAACCAGGGTGAGGTACTTAAACATCAGTGTTATTCACCTATCATTACCCTCTGATTTTTGGGAAAAGTTATGGGTAGGGATAGGTTTAGGGGTAGGGATTGGGTAAGGAATACATTTTGGGACAGGAATGTATAATATGTTGATCCAGGAACATGTCTTACTTGGCAAAATCACGGTGACCCTGGCTTCTAGCTTTCTGCGGCTTCTCTTTCAAGGTAGTGACGAAACGCGCTCTGTAGCGCTGTGTGTTCGCTGTCGGCTACGGTAGAAACATGACGTCACAATATGGCAACCTTCATAGAAGGGGATTCCCACGCCTATGTAGATATAAATGACTCATTCTAAGGTAATACAAACTTAACTGTTCATTAACGGTTCATTAGTACTGCTCCAATGTGTCCCTGAGCAAGACACTTAACCCCTAGTTGCTCCAGAGGCGTGCGACCTCTGACATATATAGCAATTGTAAGTCGCTTTGGATAAAAGAGTCAGCTAAATGAATAAATGTAAAATGAATAAATGTAAATGTAAGTAAGGTCTTTATACACCACTAAACACATAGTTATGGATCTTATATTGCATTTCTGTCAATAGATCCACAGAAATATTACACACTGGACCTTTAAAATATATTAAAAATACAAAAATAGCTATTTTAAAATTTTATTTAATTTCACAATATTAAAGTTTTTTACTGTATTTTTAATCAAATAAATGCAACCTTGGTGAGCATAAGTGACTTCTTTAAAAATATTACAAATGTACTTACCCTAAACATTTGAATGGTAGTATATGAAAATATCTGGTATGTTACTAAAAAAAAAAAATCAGATTTTTTAAATTTCATCTATTATTATTGTTATTTTTTAGATTCTGCAGGGAAATATGTAAACTTATGAGCACATCTGCAAATGCAACAGAAATAACATCAGCGTCAAGGGGCTGGTTAACCACAAAGGGGGCTTTAACTACAGCAGTGGGCAGACTAGAGTACAACTGAGAAATTCAGCGGCGTCTTTCTCCTCTTGGCTATTTTCTGCACTGGCAATGATCCTTTACATGTCAAAAGATTCTTGCTGAAATCAGACCTCTTGGTTTTCAGAACCTCAGGAATCCATTGATCTATTTTATCAGCCTGTTGAGGATACTACACCGCTGTAGTGCTCCACCTCTTCTATGGCGTAATGCTGAGACGATTCAAAACTAGTTTATCACGTTCTGTCAAACACGGTCCATGGAGGGCAATTCTCCTCTCCAACAAGCTCAGCAAGAACTGATATTTCACCAGATCCGGGATCAACGCCCAATTGTGTTTGTGCTGTGTCTGTTTGAATAAAGTCTCCATAGGGCCACTTGACTGTATGTGGGTGTGTGTGGGGTCGAAACGCCTCCAGAAAGAGTGAAACCTAAAATAACATGAACGACACCTCTATGCCGTAAATATCAGGCTCAGGTTTCAAAGGGAGTGCAGGGGGGAAATGTGTGATGCCACAGAAGAAGAAACACAGAAAGACGGACATTCTGGCCACTGACCAAAATAAACAAGCCTCTTTACTGCACAAATGTTTCTTTAGAAAAGAATTACAAGGTGGAGCTTACAAGAATCTGCACAAAAGGTACACAGCTTTTTGAACAAAACTCCAAACTGATAACACTTCTAACACAGCTGTTCATTTAAAGCTTTCATTAGGGCTGTACATTTCCTTTCACATTTCATTTCAAAACAAGATTATTGTGACGCGAAATGAGAACATTTGGTTAATGAAAGGACATTACTTGACATTAATGAAGTGTGTGTGTAGATAAAAGACGTATGGTGCACTTACAAATGTACTCTATCAAAAGATCAACAATCGATCAACAATTTTGTTATGTTTATGAAAGAAGTCGCTTCTGCTCACCAATGCTGCATTTATTTGATCAAAAATACAGTAAAACAGTAATATTGTTAATATTGTTACAATTCAAAATAACAGTTTTTTATTTTAATATATATTGAAATGTGATTTTTTTTCCTGTCATGGCAGTTTTACTTCAGTTTTTAGTGTCAGAAACATTTCTTCATATCATCAGTGTTGAAAACACTTGTGCTTCTGTTTCAATCTGAAAATAACAGGGTTTGATTGAAGTACAAATCTTTTGTGGCATTCTAAATGTTTTTACTGTCACTTTTGATCAATTTAATGATCTCCCTGACCCCAAACTTTTGAACGGTAGTGTACTTTGTGTCAATTTTGCGTAGTCAACTGAATCAGAAAATAATACATAGGGAATCCAAGTTCTTTTATAAGTCGTTTGTTTGAGCATGTAAAAGGGAATCGTGTCTCTAGTCGCAATGGATTCATCCTTTTCCGCTGCGCTCTGAGACACATCCCACTCTGGACGCACATTCCTTTAATCCAAAAGACTAAATCTCTTACAAGGAAGGATTTCACCCCCCCCCTTTTTCGTCTGCCAGATCAGTCAAACAAAAAAGGCTTCCATCACTTCCTCCCCCTCCTCCTCTCCTCCACCGTGTGGGACGTCAGGCTTTTCCAGAGCTTGCTCTGCTTTTGAAGTGTCTGGCTGCTGCGTTCTTTTGAAGCCTGCTTGGAAAATCTTGTATTGAACTAAGAACCCGCCGTGGCTCTATAGATTACTGTCTGTCAGTTCATCTGACTGCGGCCCACTTGCGCTTCGGCTAATTATGAGTGACAGGTTTACCGGCAAATTTACTTCAATCAGCTTGTAGACTGCAACCATTGTGTATTCAGTGGTTAGTGTTCATATAGTACGAGGTGCATCTTGGGCTTCTAATGGAGAGCAAAGATATCAAATCACCTCAAGATAAAGGATGACCTCATTCGAAAGCATCACACCATGTCCTAACCAGACACGATGCGATTAGATTCCAGAGACAAGCAATTTGTCTGTCCACACATTAAATAAAACCCATGATCAGTGCCCACGATTTTCATTGTCATACTTTGTATGTTGTTGTCACAGAAATAGAATCATTGTGTAGGACAATTGGTTAGGACAAAAACTCTGAAACAAAACATCGAAAAGATTCCTTTTATCGTGTGTCGCAAAATCATGTCGCATCTGATTAGGACACTGTTTTGAATTTGAATGTAAGGAAGTAAAATTAAAAATAATTGAAATTGTAATGTTGAATTTTAATTTTAAACAGGTAGAAAGATAGACAGATAGAATGATACAACAATACTGTGATTGAAAGATAAAACAATAGATAGAACGATAGAATGATATAACAATAGACAGAAAGACAGACAGACAGACAGACAGCAGACTGACTGCCTGATTGATTGATACAGGCAGAACGATCAATAGATATACAGATCTATAGATTGTTAGATAGATAGATAGATAGATAGATAGATAGATAGATAGATAGATAGATAGATAGATAGATAGATAGATAGATAGATAGATAGATAGATAGCTAGATAGGCAGAACAATAGATAGAATGATAGAACGATAGAGAGATAGATAGAATGATAGAACGGTAGATAGATAAAGATAGATGATAGATGATAGATAGATAGATAGATAGATAGATAGATAGATAGATAGATAGATAGATAGATAGATAGATAGATAGATAGATAGATAGATAGATAGATAGATAGATTAAATTAATTGAGTAAATTACTCTTCGTTCCGATTCCACTTCATCTTCCAGTATGTTGTGGGCAATTTAATACAAATTCACACTCATTAATTGAAGAGGAGCTAATTCTTCAATTCTAAATTTTGCATAACCCTGGTAAGCATTGTATGTTTTGAATGCACAGTCATGGTACTAAATCACGTTGTTAATCAAAGATGCCGCCCTCTTTCTGAGCTGCATTTTATGAGCTCTATTTAATGTAAATTGAAAACAGGAATTCTTTTCAGTAGCTTGAGGGCCGCCGGTCTCTATGGATCAAATCAGAATAACAAATTCAGCCAGACATAAAAGTCATTGTGAAGACCGGAGTCCCTCTGCAGAGAAATACACCTCTACAGAACAATACGTCTCAAAGCCTGGCGTGATTGTCCTCTATGAAGAATGACTGGAATGTCTGAAGAATCTCTTGAGAGAAATGGGGTGAGACCTCAACAACTGACCTAAATGTATTCAGACATGCAATGAGCCAACCTACAATCCTCCACTATCAAATAAATGCAATTTTTTTTGCACTGAGTCGACTAGCCTCTTATTTTAACACTTGTTTTAATCACAGCGGTATTCAAAAGGACCGAGTTTATGAATGAGCGACTGAAGAAAAGACTTGAAAGCTTAAAAGCCCCCCTAGAAACTCACTTCACACTGATTGAAGCCAGTTTCCACCTGAATCTATGCTTTTTAATGCCTCTCGGCATCAGGTTTTTAGCCGTTTAAGAGCTGTTCTTTGTCCTCCCTTTCAATGTGGCCCTTTTCGGTGCACCTCATACTGTAAAGCAATCAGAAACTCCAGAGGGGATGTTTCCATATGACATCACCACCTCTTGACGATAGCCTCCAGATGGGTAAGCCATTTCACTTCATCTCGCTCTCACTTCTGAAGGGGAATCTTAGACATAAACCTCACCATCCTGACCAGCAGAATCAAGCTGAGTGGAAACCCCCGTTATTAAACGCCTAAATCTTCTGCTGGTGCAGTCATGTAACTTTGAAGTCGTTAAATTATTACATAATCGCTCTCGAGATGGATTCCGCAGAAGTGACGACTGACTTTAATTTTCATTTAAACATTTGGAAGATGTTAAGGTGTGTAAGGAGATGCCAGTTTGTCTTTTCATAATTCAATTTCGGACATATTTTACCAAACACGAGTCCAGTCTTATTAGCGTTTTTTAGAAACTGAACAGGTCTTTGGAAAACAGGTGGAGTGATTCTTCTGTCATAGATCTTTACTAATCATTTGTGGTAATGAAATGCCCTTCAGCCAAGCATAACATTTTTCAATACTTACTCGTCGTCTGGTGTTAGCTGCACGGGTTCGTTGGTGAACTGCGTGTCAAAGTTTTCTAAACCGTAGTCATCTGTGATCTGAGGTTTGAACGGTGGCGTCACCTGCTTCTGTTCCAGCTAGAAGAGAAAAGTGAGAAAATTATCAATTATTACAGAATCCACTCCAACATTACAATATCAAGACCCATGATCAGATAAGACTATTTGATTATCTTCTATACTATGCCCTCCTATCCAACCCAAAACACAAAAAAAGAAATCTAGTGAGCTGCCTTGCTGTCTACATTGCAAAGTTCAACAGTGAGGACAGTCCAATGGCCCAGGCTGAGTGTGAAAAAGTTTCAGGCCACTTAACTCTTCCCCTGCAAATGATGGAATTTTTCTGCTTTCGGTGTTTTCACTGTTATACAGTAGGGGGCTCTATTACACATCTTCTAAAAGAGTACAGAATCTCCAGATCAAAAGAGAAGAAGCAGAAACAAGCGATAGCATAAGTAAGCAGATGCATATGTAAAATTATGCAATCATCTAAATTAAACCGTATATAAATCAAAGTTGCCTTAGAATGAAATGTCGACCCAGGACGAGCTATTCGACTGTGCAAGCTTTGATGGACTCGAACTACTCGTTCTGAATCCCATCCAGATGTTGTCTTTCACAAAAACACAATCTCCGCTTTTTGCTTAAAATTGTTTTTTTTTATAATAAAGCTTGTTGATAAATAAAGAATGCATGAAGCTAGAATAAAACAGGCGGTCTGTTCTTTCTTTTGATATATAGCATCTTCAGATATTCATACAACAAAATATTCTGGAGGCAATAAAACTTTTGTTAAAAAAAAAAAGGAAGATCAAAAACGCTGCCGCAAGCTGGCAACTTTTTTCAAAAAAGCTGGAGGGGAAAGAGTTATGCCAGCTGTGGCAAGTAAAAATCTGAACTACTGGACTAATTGAGCCAGGACAAATAAATCCTTACTGTTGAGCCCTTAGTAGGTAGGTTTTAAAAGACTGCATGCACTAAACTGTGTACTATCTAGTCCTTTAAAAAATCATGTAGTTAGTTTAGAAACATGATGACAATAGACTCAACATTCTTAAAAATAAATGTTCTTTATTGGCATCTATGGTTCCATGAAAAAGGTTTAACTTCAATGGAACCTTTCCATTCCACAAAAGGTTCTTTATATTCTACACACTTCACACAGTTCTGTTAAGAACTGTTCACGGAAAAGTTCTGCACCGCAACTTCTGGTGTGGCACAAAATTAAATCTCGAGAAAGCAGTAGCCATATGGTCTCTTTTTGGTATTGAATCAAATACAAGAAATACAATTTATAGTCAGCATTTCTCTCGACTCCTCCATCTTGGAAGGGAGCATAACGTTGCCTGACAATGTCCAGCCAAGAAGTTCATATGAAAAACATACAAATAAAAATAAAAGTTGGACCAGATCAACAATCAGATTGAATGGTTGACCCACTATGACATCCACATTTAAGTAAAAACACAAAAAGAGCCATTTTTGTTTGTTCTCACAAGGCCACACTAATATTCCATTACTACCGGTATTAAAACACTCCGAAAACAAATCAATGGCCCTTGTGAAGGGCTCTGTAGAAGTACCTCAGAGTGTATTTAATAAAAGAGAATAAAGACAAAAAAGTGAAGAGGGACAAGAAGAGGAGTAATGGAGTGTAGAAAGAAGGAAAAATATGGACCACAGTATTAATTGTAGACTGAGGTTTGATGTTAAGCACTTGTCAGAACAGACCGATTCTGTGGATGTCAACACTATGGGTCAGATAAGGTTTGTTTTCACATGTTGGACTCTTTTTTTCCTCGCTAACGTTCTCTGTGCGTTTTGAGGACATGATCCTGCTGTGTTCCACTCCACGCCGATCTGCACAAACTGGAACAGATGGCCCCTCGTCTCTCCTTTCACTACTATCTCACTCTCTCTATTGAGTCTAATTCATGAGTCTTAATGTTCATCTTAATGTCTCTTGTCGGACTGTCAAATGGCCGCAAATAGATTTTTACATTTATTAAAGAATCTGTGAGTAGTGAGCTGGTATATTCTGAGTGGTTTCTATGCAGTTACTAGGTCATAGCATTTCTTCTGTTTTCTTACTTTCCAAATCATTTTCTGCCATTCTTCGACATATACACTACAGTTCAAAAGTTTGGGGTCAGCAATATCATTTTTTTAAAAGAAATGAATACTTTCATTTAGCAAGGACATATTAAATAGATCAAACGTTACAAAATAAAGACATTTATAATGATAGATAAAAATGCTTTTAAACTTTCTATTTACACAAGAATATTAAGAAACACAACTTTTTTAACATTGATAAAAATGTTTTGAGACAAATCAGGTTATTAGAATGATTTTTGAAGGATGAGATATGACACTGAAGACTGGAGTAATGATGCTGAAAATTCTGCTTTGACATTACATTTTAAACTAAATTAAAATAGAAAAACAGTCATTTTAAATTGTAATAATATTTCAAAATAGAATTGTTTTAACTGAATAAATGATGAGCACAAGAGACTTTCATAAACTATAGATTGGTTGTGTAGTTCATCCTACTCCTTCCCAAGAGCAATATGTTCTGCCTTTGCACATGTGTGGATTGCAGTGTAATGGCAAAACAAAAGTGGAGAGAGACATAACAGAGAGTTAAAGACGGTACACAGGGGAAAAGAGATGTTAATTGGTGCCCAGCCGCCATGTGTGCGTGTTTTTTTATTCCCGAGGCCATTGACTCCAGAGAGGCAGGCGTGACGCAGTTGGCTTCAACCTGCCTGGTGGAACATGCTAACGCTCGTCTCTGTGGCAGAAAACCAATTACACGCGCACACCCATCCAGATGCACAGAGACTCTTCTCACTGATGTGTAGGAGGGGATTATTCCCACACAGATCCTTCGCTAGTTCTCGCTTCCCGCCGTTCTCTCACTCTCTCTGTCGGGGTCTGGCATCAACGTCTCCGAGAAAAAATGAACGTAAACTCACTGGTAATCTGCTAGCATGACATGGTGCTGATTGAAATCGGACACTATGGCTCCCTTGACACCTGGCATTAGCATGTTTTCTGTGATCGCATCACAATCGGATAGCACTAGATCACATTAACAATGGCAAACATGCACCCAGGATGCATGTTGATATGATCTAACATATTTTTGCAGAACACTTTTTTTTTTTGGTAGAATGTGAACGTACAATATAAATAAATGGGGTCCTAAATAGCATTGACTTTCAATTCACTTGAAAAAAAAAAAGATACAGAAAAGGATATACCCAGTGGAGAACAACAACAAAAAACACGTGTAACTACCCATCTCTAACACATACACAAACATCTGCTGTCATAGGAATGGATCATTATTATTAATACATTCAAACAACTGCAGTGGCAAAGCTGGCTGAAATAAAAATCACAAACACACACACACACTGCCTGATCTCCGTGACAGCGAGTTCACTGCTGTTCTGACTGTCTGTGTTCTAGAATAATAGAGAAAAGCTTGTTTCTTTCTATTTGCCACTTAAAAAAAAAAAGAAAACCAGGTCTGAATTACAGTGATTCGTTTAATTGAGCCAATTGGAACAAAATGCTTTTAAGACTTAATCTTTTAAGTCTAAACAATGACTCTGATTTACAGTTGTGTCCTTCTACAAACTTTAGAAAAGACCTTGATTTCACTGCAGCTGTGGATAAGAAAACAGGAAATCCACATACAAGAGGATTATCTATGCTGGAGCACTGAGGAATAGTCTGATAACCCGACAAATTTGTTTAGTGTGTGTGTATGTGTATATATATATATATATATATATATATATATATATATATATATATATATATATATATATATATATATGCCGCCAAAATAAATGTTAAATGTTCCAAGTTAATTTATGCATCATTTATGATTTTGTGCTATATTTATTTATGTATTACAATTTGCAGTCTAAATATATATATGTACAGACAGTTCAGAAAAAGTATGTAAATAAACAATCACAGAGCATACACACACACAGCGTGAGAAGTGAAAGAGGAATCACAATTGTTCTGTTACACACACACACATAAACTGAAGCATGTTAACGCATTCATCATGCTCTCACCCAAACTCAAATAGACGGCTGTAGTATTTTCTTTGTCTCCAACTTGAGGAAGACACAAGCTAATTGTCCTCTTACTGTACATGTGGATGTGAGTTGAGGAGCCTCTGATGCGTACTGTGAAGAGTGAGACTGACTCCAAGTCAAGCTCTAAACCTGGCTCGTGATGTGTAGTGTTATCAAGCGCACAAGGTTCAGATGGATAACATAATCCAGTTAGCTGGACTGGTAGATGTTGTAACTACAGTACACCATCTGGTTACAAAAAGCATTCAAACGTAGCTGTTTCTGATGAAAAAGTTCCAAACAAACGCACTTTTGGACCCCATTGTACTGTATATTGTTTGTGTTGCAAACAGTTTCAAACCTGTTTCAAACAGGTCTCAGCAAAAACAAAGAGTTGAGAGCTCATAGATATCAATTTCTCCACACTCGAGGTTCTACATGCACCAGGTCCAAAACTCTTGGGTCTCAGATGTGGACTTCCTGTTCAGCCTCCCCTGCTCAATCTGTCTTTACATGCTGGCGTCACTGAGAGCGAGTCTCTCCTCCAGGGCCGACACTGCAGACGGGTGTGAAGAGGATCTGTCTGAGCTGAGACAAGCTTTTACACCAGCGCTCAGTCTACCCCCTGCTTTCCCATTCAGTCTCTCACCGTCTCAGTCCAACTCCCTCTTCTCATTCATCTCTCTCTCCTTTTCTCACTCTCTCCCACTTTGTCTCTCACTGTCTAAAATCATTTCCCTCTCCTCATTCAAGAGTTTCTCACTCTATCTTTTGCAATCTGCCTCACACCATCTCTTTCACCCCCTGTCTCTCACTGTCTAAATCACAGTCCCTAAAGCAACACTGAAGCTTCGCTCATTTCACTAATCTGCACTCCATGACTTTTTTCCTATATATATATATATATTTCCAATTTCCACTTTATTTCTCGCGGCCATTTTCAAAATAGTCGCAACACTCTCCGTAAACAGCTAGGATATGGGTGATTATTCAAGGACAGGCATTTTTTACTTTTATTTATATATGAAGGTTAAAGCTCTTGGAAAATTAACAGCACTCCATCCTTTGAAAAGTAGCTAAAATAAAAGAACTTTTGTTGTAAAAATGTATTTTACTTTAATACATAGGTCGTATAATTAATATAAAGTATATCTTTTAATCCTAAAACATGAGAATTCATCATACAATTATTATAATTTGAAAACCAGTAACATTAATAGTTAAATTCAAACTTTTATATTTATTAAAAATAATATGAAATAAACTACAATTAATTAATTTAATACAATTAGTTAAATGATAAATTATTAAATTAACTTTTAAATTAAATATTTTGTGAAGTGTGAAAAAGTGTGATCAAAACAATTTAGCTAAATAGTTATAGTTGAGCATACAAGAAAAATAATTTGTAATTTTATTCCATATTTTAATATTATTTCCACCACAGAATTGTTTAAATACCATACAATTTGAAATGCTGTGGAAGCGACATTCGTTGGTTAAAAAAAATACATAAATGACAGCATTGTCCTGTGATATATGTACATCCACTGAAGGACATTTAATAAATCTGTGTTTTTAAAAAAGGGTATTTCTTGAAAAGGTGAAATGCACTCTTAGTTAAAGAAACACCTGTATATGGCATCTGGTAAAGCTGAAAGACAAGTTTCTCCTGACTCATCACAGGCAGGCGCCAGACACACACGTGTACGATCAATCATCGAAAGAAAGATGAATAGAAATATTTCTGCAATGGCAAGGTCAAACTGAAAGAAATACCACACTGCAAAGAAGCACAGCAGGGACAATATCCACTTGAAAAGGGTATATCAGTGTAGACACAGAAATAGTTTAGACAGGCTACGTGCTTTCAGTTGAGCATCAAATCAATGTCTTCATTCATTCATGAGCAATTAACAACAAGTGTAGCGCAATCCCGTTTATTACCGGAGCTCAGGGGGGTTGTGTGCGAGTCTGTGTGTCCAAACTCATCCATTACGCTGGTAAAGTGGCAGAAAATCCCAGCAACTGAAGCATGGTGCATTAGTGACAGAACTCTAGAGCGCATAATTTCCTTTCCACGTTGCTGAACTTCTGAGTGCACATCAGGAAATACACACTGGACATGACCAGCCAAACGCTAACTGCAATTACAGCTAACAAAACGCGACAGATCGCAGCTGAGCGCCTGGCTGAGGACTCAGTTATGTGTAGATGTACAGTACAAGTACAGTGTCTCTGTATGACATGATATAGTGGGGAAAGAACTAATTTGCTGCCTCTGCAGTTTTTATGACCCAGACTGAATCTGCATGCTGTTTTTAGACTCTATGAGCTGATTTTCCATATCTGCAAAGATCTTCCACATTGTGACACATTATTGACGAATTATTGATTGAATATTAAAAAACAATGTAGGGTGGGGTCTTGGTTCAATCCATTGGTTGCTGATGTAAGAAAGGGACGTGGTTTATGCAGAGAAAATTATAAGACATGTCCAGCATACGCCACTAGAGATAAGTCTATAAAAATAATAAAAAAGAGATAAAATAATAAATAAATAAATAAAAATGAATCATATGCATTGATGAATACTAAAGATTTGGTGACACATTTGTGATTTATAATGACCTAAAAATCTATAATAAAGTGATGAATGTTTTTATTTTGTTAACTTTTATGGCATCTAAAACATTTGAAATCCCTGACAAATATTTTGTATACTTATATTCTCAAACCTGTATACTGCATATAAACCTTTAAAAACCGCCATCCTTATGTTACAACTTCCTTTGGGAGGGTTTGGGAAGCCTTAATTAGGTGACTCACAACCCCACAATCCCTCTAATTTGTACACTAAACAAATTCAAAATCAACATGAAATATTGTTCCCATTTTACTTCTGTAGCGTGTATCGTGATATTCGATTAAATAAAAATGTAGATGGGACTTGGTTTTTGAACACTGACTGGAACTTGAAAAAGCTATTACAGACCAGTATGGAGCTATGTGGTTATATTACAAATATAAATTACAAAGACAAGCTTATTCTTCTTTGGAACAACATGCACATGAATTTAGAAAGCAAACTGGGTCTATTTTGACATCATGTTGACAAAAATTGTAAAGTGCTTAAAAAGAAGCTGTAAAAGAATACAAATCTAACATTGCGTAATTAATTACCTAATTTACCTGATTTTTTAACTACATGATTCTGTGCATGATGGGAGTGTAAATTCTATGGAAATCTTAAAAAAATACCTATTCAACAGGTGCAGATTCTGTGTGGAACTATACAGTAGGCCATGTTGCAGCCTGAACATGACATGAGTCTACCTCTCTCTATTGCACCCAAAGTCTTCCTCTTACACATACTAATTCATTCATTACACACACACACACACACGCTCTCTCTGCAATTCCTGAATATTGTATGCTCTCTCACTGACTTTCATGTTTCAGCATTGTGTGCATCATTTATACCAGACCAATTAACATCCCCCCTTAAACCCTGTGCCGCTTCAGCAAAGGCTGAATCTCATTTTATATTCTCTTTCATTTCTGCTGCTTGTACGGAGGATAACACCCACCTATCAATGACCACACACTACATCCCCTCTTCCAAAAGGGTAGTTCATAAACAACTGCTATAAACCTTGCTTAAACAGTCTCAAATAGTATTTTCTACTGTTGTTAAAGCTAATTCAGTCTGGGTTTTGGTCAGTACTTTAAACCAGATCCTCTTGGATAACTCCCATTGCAACTTTTATTTTAAAAGTGCCCCTAATATACTATATTAAAGGTTCCTAATTTAGTTTTGGAGGTATCCTACAATAGATTTACATAATATGCATTGAAATTTGCTCATAACATACATTGCAGCATTATTGCACTTCTCTAAACAGTCTGGTCTCTCTAAACTCTGATTGGTCCAATGGCCCAGTCTGTTGTGATTGATCTACCGATTACAGCACGTGCCGGAAACAAAATGTCAATTTTCTGAATTTCAGCTCCAGATGCTTCCTCAGCACCTGTACACATTGATACGAATAGAAATGATGGCGTCAGTCCAAAACCCTATCAATTCCCGAGTCCTCATCCTTTGGAAGTGCATGCAATGGATTTGTGCTTAAAACACATCTTTTCGACATGTTTTCAACACAAACCAAACTCATCCATGCTTCAGCTACAACTGCAGTGTTTTAGAGTGGGCCAAAGTAGACGTTGTTCACGGGCAGACCATAGGCTGGCATTGTGCAAATTTGTTACAAACCAACATAGGTTTGTACAGGAAGAAAGATTGGAATTATTGATGACTCGTTTCAGGCAGTTCAGAATCAGTTAATTCTTTTGGGAGACAATAACTCCATTTATCGCGCACTTTGATCTTTAAAATGTTTAGGACCTTTTACATTCACAAACAACTATATAACACATTACTTGAAAGGGAATACCAAACAACCCTTAAAAACTTTCATACCATGAAAAAATTTACACTACGTTTGATGGCACTAATTTTAAGAGTAAAGATATCAGAGCCAGCCAAGCAACTTTCGAGTAAAGATATCAGAGCCAGCCAAGCAACTTTCATTAGTGCTTGCGCTGTCTCTCCATATATTAAAAAGTGACAAAAAGCCTACCTGGTCCCAGTCTATGCTTCTGAAGAACGTATGAGCCTTGATGTCTGTGAATCCGGTCTGAACTTGGCATCCCAGCCTCTCTTTCGGGTCCTGAACAGAACACACACCCTATTAATAACACACCTAACAAAAGCCAGATCTGGTGTAGAGAACTTCAAAAACATGAAACCTAATCTCATGTCCTCTTTATTTCAGAAGACTGGAGTTTAACCCAAAACACATTCACAAGTGCATACGTTATCTTGTGCTCTGAGATTTTAGATGAGGGATTCAGGGGTCTTGGAGTAACTCGCTGCACTGATCTAGGCTCATTTAATCCCAATGAATCAGGCAGTGGCTAAGAGGGCTGATAACACTGATTACAGGCTGCTGTTGAGTTTGAGGAACCCCAGAGCTTCAATAAAACGCAATTTGTCTTGACGATTAAAGGAAAACGCTTCATAACAGACACGCACACAGGCAAAGGAAAAGAGGTGTGCGCACCCTCAAGAGATCAATTTCATCTGGAGGATGATGACCCTCCTAATGAAAGCACATATATTTGTTCAATCAGAGGGAAACTGCGCACACGTTTGTGTAGAGTTAAGACTCTCATTTATAAACCTCAGTGTGCAATGTTCATGAATTATGGCATTTTTTTTCCCCTAAGAGCCTGTTTGTTTCTCATCTATTTTTCTTGTTTAATGGACCGTAACAGTGATCAAGTTTTCAGCAGAAAAAGAAGAAACTACTCATTACGTAAAGAATTTTGTAAGATATTATTGAATCAGTCTGGCCAATACCAGTACAGTCTTTTGTAGTCTTTATGATAAATTATTTATTGTATATAAAATAACATACAAATATATAATATATATTTTCATTATTATAATAAAAATATATTATACATACACACATACTGTATATACTTTGTGTGTGTGTGTGTATATATATATATATATATATATATTTTTTTTTTATAAATATATATTTTCGAATAAAAAACCTATATATATACTTAATATTTTTTAGCAAAAATTCTGTCAGTTTAAGTATATATATATATATATATAATAGGTTTTTTATTCGAAAATATATAATATTAAAAAAAAAAAAAATATATATATATATATATTAAATATTTCACTTAATATTTTTTAGCAAAAATTCTGTCAGTTTAAGTGAAATATTTAATATTTAATATATATATATATATATAATTTTTTTATTTTTTTACCTAATCTGTTTTATATATATATAAATTCTTTAAATATCAATTTATTTCTGTTGATGCTTTATAATGTTATTTTCACTGAATTCAGTATGTAAAAATGTTTTTTTTTAATGAAGTTGAAATCACTCTGACTTACAATATGACTTCGATAGAAGCATGACCTTAGAGTTCATGAAATGTTGAAATGTTTTTACAGAATACCAAGTACCTTCCAGTACATTCAAGGTATTTGGTGCTGCCACATGCACAACTAGTTTATTCAATAGCACTAATAATATAATTTTATATTATTTTCAATGTTTTTTGTTCTGTATAACCTCTTTTTCTCATCTCCTTGTGTTTTGCAAAAACGTGACAGCTGAATTGCACTCAGCAGTGTTCCTTCACATACCAAGTACATTCTGTTCTCACCTTGTTCAGAAAACCTTTCAGCACACTCGCAGCCTTAACAGACAATGACCTGGGAATCCGTATCGGCTTCTCCAAAATCACTGAAAGAGAGAGGGGAAAAAGAAAGACGGAAGATAAAAGAGTATGAGTCATTCTTGCAGAGTTTGCCCGTCGTGTTGTGCGGCAGTGTCAGAGAGAGACAGGCTTTAACCCACACACACAAAATCTCTCGCTCATACACCCACACACTACAGACGCCTGAATAAGCCCTTCGATATTCAATCAAGACTCAAAAGATTCCTCCCCGCTCCATGTTTATTTCTGTAAATTCATAAAATTCTGTTGCGGTGTTAAGTGGATTTAAAACACCCCACAAAAAGTAAAAAAAAAAAAAAAAAAATGTCTTTTTAATACGTCTCATCCCAGCGTTTTTGGATTTCTTTTATAGTTGCGTATCTTGGGCAACCATCCAGAAGTAAAGCCTGTTAAATTTCATCTCTCTCTCAAAGACGAAGTGCAGACGAGCGTTTATCTTCCCCCTCTCTGAATGCCACATCCCCTGTTTGTTTTCTTTTCCAAATGAAAAGCTAAAGGGATTTAGGTCTTGCAGGGGCTCTGCCCTGCTGCTGTGACGCGGTTTGGACGGCGGCCCGAAAGCGGCTAAAGTGTTGGCTCGGCGGTAGCAGCATCTGCCCTGCTCCTGGGTGGGCGGCGGAGCGCCGTGTAGGGCCGGGGGGAGGTTGGACCAGGACGACGCTGCAGCATATGGACGAACTGAGGTTTGGATTGGGGGAACGGAGTTCCGGTTGTGGAGAGAGATCCAGGTTCATGTTGTGTGTGTCTGTATGAACGAGAGTGATCCAGGAGCACGCTGCCCTCACGGCTGGAGCACCAGAGAACAGACAGGGAAGCAGATGACCACACACTCTCTGCACTGGAGATGGAAGGGAGGCGAGGAAAGGGGGGATGAAAGAATGTCTCATTAAGGAATGGCACACATGCCGTGAAGGGCTCAGCAATACATATGAACATATCATCGCTGTCGGGCGGATATGTCTCCAAAAACACTACTTTCAAGGAAATGGAAAAAGTGCTACTTACAGACTATTTAAGACTGTATTGGCTATGACTCGATGACAAATGCATCTATCGATGACTAAGACATCATCTACACTCTTAAAATACATTAAAAAATAGCCTTTATATATATATATATATATATATGTGTGTATATTATCTTCATTCATGATAGAGGCGGGTGGAGTTATGATGTTTTACCAACAGTTTGAGGATCCAATGGAGCTACAAGGTTTAGTCACAAGCTCTTTTTAATACTTTTCTTTGCTTGAATACTTGCAAAACCACAAACAGATGTAAAGGGTGACCAATAGTAATGATTTATGAGAAAAAAAATGGTTACACTTTATTTTGATGGTCCACTTTAGACATTCTACTAAGTGAGTTTGCAACTACATGTCAAATAACTCTCAATAGAGTATTAGTAGACAGTAGTAGAATGTTAGAGTTCGGGTTAGTAGAATAAGTTGAATAGTTGCTAAGTTACTTATAGTTAGTAAAATGTCTAAAGTGGACGATCAAAAAGTGTTACCAACAAAATACAATTAAATTTAAATTTATATATAAAATAAAATAGGGTTAAGGATTAGTTAAGGGTTAGGTTTTAGTTTAAGGGTTAGTTACATGTAATTATGGACAAATTATAGTTATTACAATAGTAACTACATATAAATTGTGTAACAAGGACATTGTAAAATAAAGTGTTACTAGAGATTTACATATAGCGCCCCATCACTGTAAAAACTGTGAGTAGTTTACGTTGAAACGTAAACGTTGAATTCACAAGTAGTCACCTTGGAAGAGATATTCCTCTGTGTTCATGTCAGGATTGTCAGTGATGATGTCGAAGGGAGATCGACCTGCCATCATTTCAAACATGAGCACGCCCAGGGCCCACCAGTCTACACTAAACCCTGAGACACAGAAAGAGAAGAGTTCAATCTTTATCAGTAGGATTCACATAACCCTAAATATATACATTTTACTATGTAACTTAGGATTGTGCAGTATTGACAGCAGGGGATGTATGGATTCATGTAGTCACACCTACCATAATCCTCTCCCCTCAGGATCTCTGGGGCGATGTAGTTGGGCGTCCCACAGAATGTGCTGGTGGTGTCACCTGGTCTGATTCCCTCCTGAAACAAAATCTGGTATGAGTTCTACCCTGTTTTAACAGTATTTTTTTTTAATTATTGAGAGATACATCTATGGCTACTATTTGTTATTAGTATTAGATTCTACCTTGCACATGCCATAGTCTGTAAGTTTGATATGGCCATCCTGGTCCAATAGTACATTGTCCAGTTTTAAATCCCGGTAAATAATGCCCTTCTCATGCAGAAAATTAAGAGCGATGCAAATTTCAGCAGCATAAAATCTGCAGGAAACAGGAAAAAATAAGTCATTGGTAAGACTCGTCATTTTAAAACATACAGATGAGGACTAATTGAAGATGAGTTACTGATTGCCAAATTTAACACGCAACCGTTCAAAAGTTAAGGGTCGGTAAGATTTGTTAATGTTAATTGTCAAGACTGCATTTATTTGATCAAAAATATAGTAAAACAGTACAATTGCGAAATATTATTACAATTTTAAATAACAGTTTTCTATTTGATTATATATTTAAAACGTAATTTATTCTTGTGATGCAAAGCTGAATTTTTAACATCATTACTCTAGTTTTTAGTCACATGATCCTTCAGAAGTCATTCTAATACGCTGATTTGCTGCTCAAGAAATATTTCTTATTGTTATATATATTAACAGTTGGGCTGCTCAATATTTTGTGGTAATTCTGTGATAGATTTTTTTCCTGATTCTTTAATGAATATAATGTTCAAAAGAATGACATTTATTTCAAATAGAAATATTTTTGTAATATTATAATTGTCTTTACTGTCACTTTTAAACAATTTAATGTATCGTTGCTGAATAAAAGTATACATTTTTGTCAAAAAATACATTTGGAAGGTAATGTGTATTTTTAGTTTGTTTCGTATGATTCTGTTTCATGTTTTCATAAAATTAAATGAATGTTGCTACAACTGTGTGCAAGTTCTATGCCTGGTCTTTACTGTCAATTTAATGCTTTGATAATGTATTGTCCTTGCTGAATAAAAGTAATCATTTCTTTAAAAACAAAAAAATCTTACTGACCCCAAACTTTTAAATAGTAGTGTACAAGGCTTTCTTCTTTCCCAGCACAATATGAGGAAAAAACTAAGCAACTGTCAATATAATGTAAAGTCAATATATATGTGAACTTGACAGAACATTAGAACATGTATATAAACTTTTTTTTTTTTCTTTTTTTTTTTCCCAAGCGGGAGCTGTTCGTCTAACTGTCTCAACCCTGTCTAAAGTGAAAAAAGAAAAAAAGAAGGTGTTCAAAGTAGGAAAAAATGAGAGGTGACATTTCCGATCAGGTTTCACGTCTGGCACTCTGAATCGTTTGCTTCATGTCAGCGATCAGCAAGGGCTCGTGAGACCTTTTGGAGCAACTCATGAATATTTAGGCTCATTACTCGTAATTAGCATGTGGATTTGCATATGTGTGGTGTGCCGGACGCATATTGATAGGACCGGTCGGGGTGAGCTTGACTCAAATAATTAGCCTGCGTTTGATCTCAGTTTATCAGTCGTGTGAAAGGGGGCATTACAACAGTGATCAGATCAGTCACTGTAACAGGATTCACATCATCTAACAGAGTAATATAGCCTAAAAGAAGTGTATGAGATCTGCATTCGGACCACGGCCGTGGCTTTAGTTCAAGCATTAGCACGGGCAATTTCAAGTTAATAAAACTACACAGATGAGTCGTGTTTTTGAAGTCTGTGATGGTGCAAGAGTGAATGCTGTGAGCCTAAGACGTGCGCATTTTTATTTGTGTAAGAAATATTTTCTGTATTTGAATTACGAAACAAAAATATTTTCACTGTATTTTTGAACAAATAATGCAGCCTTGATAAGAGACTAAAACATTAAATGAAAACGGTTTTACATTTCAAATACATAAAGAAATAGAAAACAAACATTTGAATAGTAGTGTCCATTTATTTTGCTAACTATATACTATTAAGGCCCGTTCACACCATAAACGATAACTTTAAATATAACTATAACGATAAATACCTTAGCATCCACACCCGCAGACGATATAATTCTGTTTATTCTAAGCACGTGCTTGTCTGTCACTTTAAATGCACAAGCTCGTTATGGCAGGATGATTCTGATTGGCTGTCAAGGTTTTTATTGTTCATCAGCTGGATAAAAACGTTTTGAAAGTGATTCCAACAATATCGTTTCTCTGTGCCGTTATCAGTATAGCTGTGGTGTGAGTTCTGCTATTCTTTAATATTGAGAACGATTTTTAGCTCTTTATTGTTATCTTTACAGTTATTGTCCTATGTGTGAACGGGCCTTTAGGCTATATGGTTAGTGGTATTTTATTTTTCTGTATTTATTAATTTATAGTTGCTGCTGAACAGACCTGCAACCCATTTTTTGTCTAGCAACCTACCAGTTAAGAATTTTTCATCTAGTGACCTACTTCATTGGAACTCATTGTTCCTTTTCTCCTTCATCCATCCATCCATCTATCCATCCATCCATCCATCCATCCAATCATCCTATCCCACAAAAAAATAGGCCTAATCTAAATGGCCTACTGAATTGAAAACATCAAATCAACACTTTTTTTTTTTTAATGCACATACCTGGCATGTTCCTCTGGAAGCTTCCGCTGCCTCTGCATATGGAACATAAGATCTCCTCCATTCACATACTCAATCACTAGAAACAGCCTGAACGGAGAGCAGGAGACATTCATCATTTCTTTATAGTTTTTGTTTCAGATGTGCTGTATGTGAGAGATATACTAGCTATACTGTACGTTCACACAACATTTGGTCATGAAAAAGATTGACAACCATGTTTTATAAGAGACCTTAAATTGTCCACAGTCGAGTTACAAAATTGGTTGTCTGTTGCAAGTAATTTCTCACTATTGTTAGCACTGTCAACCTCTCAAGTTATGAAAAACAGCAGTAAATCGTGATATTGTGCAGATGAACAGCTAGAAAAAAATCCTGTTAAGAGTCTCGTGGAAGAGAAAGAAAAAAAGATTTTGGCTGCATTTCAGAGGGAATGAAGACAGCAGGATTGTTCCAAAATTCCCAAAATAGCTCAGAAGAAAATACACAATATTTACTATTATTATCTGTTGCCATGGTTACAGGCCGTAAACATGGCAATCACCATTAACTGGTTTCCTATTCATACAGACATTATTTGATCCGCTCATACCTGCAGTTTTATGTGCAATTTAAATAGCAAATCTGTGAAAAAAAACACTGTTGTCAATCTCAAATGTTGAATTTGTGAATGTAGCCATAGTTTAACAAAAACATCCATTGGGATTTATTGTTTCACATTTTATGACTTTTTCTTGCGGTGAAAATTTCTTATTTTAAGTGTGCTATAACAAAAAGCTTTGGTGAATGAAATACATTCTCCTCTTACCGGCTTTCTGTCTGAAAGCAAGAGTGAAGTCCCACTAAGAATGGATTGGTCGAAGCTTGTTCAAACACGTGTTTCTCTGTCTGGACCCAGTCAATGTCCTACACCAGAAAAAAAGAGAGAGAGAAAGAGAGAGAGACATTTGCCTTATCATGAATAATGAACTGCAAATGATCATGAGAGGAATCTGTTTCACTGCTTTCTAAGAACTAGAGGAGAGGACATTATGTTTCAGCGCCTCTACTGGGGGACTATTTCAGGATAAAGAAAAAAAAAGCCTGTGTTTTCTGAGAAAAACCTCATCTATTGATCGTTTAACAGCGGAAAACACTTGGCACTATTGCATGCTGTCACTTTGGGGAGTCAAATCTCAGATTTAAAAGAAGAAAAGCACCTTTCTCTTCTTCTTTAAAAAGTGCAGAAAGGAAAGACAACAGAGAAAAGAGAAACAGACATGTAAATAAATCACAAGAAAAGCCAATAAAGGTATATATTGTACAGTCTCCTTCAAATGTACACACTCATTTTTTATCTGTTTTTTTTATAAGCAAGATTACACTTTTGTTTCACAGAACCGTCCAGACAAGATGTTACAAAGCATCTGTATTGAGAATGTCTCTGGGTGTGAAGACACGGCTCAGTTTTGTGTTGATAAAGTCAAGTATTTTTGTTCTGTCAACATTTTAACATTAAGCAACACTTGTAAGCAGCTCAAAGAACTCCAGAGATCGTCTGTTACTCAACAACTAAAGTTGAAAAATGACAATGAACGTCTTTTGAGAGGCTACGGGTGAAATGAGACATCTCAGCCCAAACAAAGACTTTGTTTTTCTATCATGTCTGGACGTTTCATTGGTGAATACTGTTTTTAAACCAATCTAATGATGTTTTCTATCCCCTGACCTTATACGTAACACTAACAGGATTTTTGTATATTTTAATTAGCATGTTTAATATGTTAAGTGGTTTTCCTCATGGGACTTTTGGCCCCACGATGTAGGCAAAACATTATCTCCGCGCGCGCGCGCGCGCGCACACACACACACACACACACACACACACACACACACACACACAAAACCAGAAGAATTTAATTTCCTGGACGAGAGGAAAGCAGATTTCAGGAAAGCAGTGTCAGCATAAAGACATGAAGAGAAACAGATGATATACGTATATAATGCATGTTAATTGTCTCTCTTCCTACATTTCTCCATCTTTCTTTGTTTTCTTTCTCTACAGCTTACCATCTTTCTCCCCTCAATGGAATAGCCAATCGTTCTGCTATCAGCCTATTGAGAACATTAATATTTGTCTTGTCAAATAACACTGACCTCTAACATAGTATGTTTCAGTATAATGCATTATTTTATTATCATTGAGATACTATTATTTATTTTAGTAAATGTTATTTTGTTGTTTTTATCAGTTTTTTATGTCCATATAGTTTTCTTTTCTCATTATTTATTTCACCTTTAGTTTGAGTTATTTTACTACATCAAGTCAAACTAAACAAAAATGAGAAATGTTGCTTTGACAACTGAAATAAAAAATGTTTCTGTTTTTTATACTATTAACTATTCAGTTAATGTTTATTTTAATACTTTTTTTTTACTTTTTTTTTACTTTACTTTAAAATTTGGTTAACTATAATAAACCTTATTGTAAATGACAAATAACATGGGCATTAATTAATTCATTAATATTGTTCATCATCAGGATTTTAAGCTAAAGTGAATATGAATGCATTATAGGGAAGTGTATTTTAAGTACTGTGACTAGTCAGCATTTTTCAAAGTTTTTTAGTGTTTTTAATTTTTAACCACTTTAATAGTCTGCGGTTTATTCATGCACAAATCTCTCTCTCAATTCATATGAGGTGCATAAATGCATATATGATAATCAGACAAGAATTTGAAAAATGTTGTCTAAAATAATTTTAGATAGAAAACGGATAGTTCCAGTCCTGGATGCTGACAGGTCAATACAGAACTCTAGCCAAGCTAAAATACACATATTAGTAGCATTAACACATATTAAACGTATATTACTGCGCAGTATCCATAGAGAAAAAACTATTATCCTTAGTTTACTTGTAATATTTTATTTTATAAAGACTTAAATGTAAGACTTTAAGACCTTTTTAAGACCTGCACAAATAAAATGAATACATTATTCCCATACAAAATAAACTCATACAATCATAAAATAAATCATATATCCCAGATTCTTTTACTTAACATTAATCAAGAACGTAATATTAGCAAAACAGGGTAATTGCAAGTTTAAAATACTCGAGACATTTTATTCAATATATACTTATGCACTGAAATGAGTATATATACTAATATATACTGTATCAATAGTATACATACTAATTGGATTATGTTGATAGGATAATAATGTGTTTAAAGAAAGGCAATAAAAAGATTAATGTTCTGCAGCAGTTTTGACTTTAAACATGCATCGTTCACATTTATTTGGTTGCATCATAACCTTTTGAAAGTTAATAATCCGATTGCTGTATTTCGGTCCCCAAAACATTTTCAGACCTCTTAAAATGATGAGTAAGACTTTTGTTATACCATTTGAGACTTTTTATGACCTTAAGTTTGATTAAACTGAATTTAAGACATTTTAAGGCTTTTTGTTGTGAATGTACTGTAGTCAAAGTTTTAGGGGTTGAACAACACTCTATGTGACTATATTCACAATATAGCACGTATGTTATTGCTTAAGTACATCATGTTAAACTGCAATCTGTTGCATAAAATGCCAAACTGAGTGCATCATTAAATTGCCTCATTAAGCCTTAATAAGTGTGACTGCACAACATGCATACACAGAACACACATGTACCAGTACAGTATAAGAAAAAGAGAACACATTCCTTGAAGGAACGCCTGCCTTCCAGGAAGCAATTACATTGTTTGTGTATATTCAAAGTTCAACTGCATGTCTCAGTCATTCTGGAAGGACCTCTGCTCTTCGTGAACTTCATTCATGTGCGTTAGCTGACAGCCATGTGGCTTTATGTTCCTGAGCGAGCCAAGTTTACGAAGACACAATAGCTTTGACTGTACAGAGTTTACATTGTGATGAATAGCTGTAGAGTTCAGTTTGTCTTTCTATTTGATGCCTGTTCACACATACCAGGTTTCATTACAGGGAGAGAAAGAAGGAGCTATTGCTAATGCTATGGTGCACAGGAAAAAAACTTGGATAAATTTTTTTAAAAAAGTCTCAATGTTATATTGTGGTTTTTAGAATAAAGTAAAATCCCACTGCATTTACAAGCTATATTAAATAAATAAATACACTAATATTCAAAGGTTTGAGGTCTGTACGATTTTTTTATGTTTTTGAAAGAAGTCTCTTATGTTCATTATGGCTGCATTTATCTTATCAAATATACAGCAAAACAGTAATGTTGTGAAATATAATTCCAATTTAAAACAAATCTTTTCTGTTTTAATACATTTTAAAATGTAATTTAATCCTGTGATATAAAAACAAAATTTTCATCATCATTACTCCAGTCTGTCACATGACCCTTCAGAAATCATTCTAATATACTGATTTGCTGCTTAAGACGCATTTCTTATTATCGTCACTGTTGAAAACAGTTATTTTTGTGGAAACTGCAATAAAAAAAAATCAATAGAAAGTCTTTTTTAAAATGTCTTAAAAAAATCATACTGACCCCAAACTTTTGAACGATAGTGTAAATAAATTCAATTAAATTTCTTACTACATTACAATAAAAACGATATAAAAAGTTTAATAGCCTATGATAGAAATTCTGGCATTTTTACAGGGAAATTATTACCAATAAGCAATATCTTTTCTCTGAAAATATAATGTGGGCGTAACCAGACTGCTTTTAAAACAGAATGACGCATAAAAAAATGATGCTGTGTCAAAGTGAGTAATCTAGCTCTCATGACTCTTATCAATTAGCTATCTTTCCAAAATAGTCATTTTTTATTTATTTCTCTTATTATTTGCAGAAGTTTCTCTTTTATATTTCATTTTATTGTATTTATTTAATTATTGTAATGCCATGCTCATTTATGAGCTTCATTTGGCTCCTAAAAATTATACGGACGCAAGAAAATTTTGAAAATATATAATGGCCAGGCAAACAGTCTGATAAACAAAGTAAAGTGCCTTCATCTTTAGTATGAATTAACTTGTGAAAACCCCTGAAAATGAACTGCAAGCAATTTAAAATGAGCACAATCCCACAGCACCACCTACTGGTATCAATTACACCACAATCACACTTCCAAACTAAAAAAAACCCTGCATTTTCCCAGATCTGTGAGGTGCAGCAAAGACACTGAGACACCATGATAAAACTGAAGAAGTCTCATCAGCATGACAACGCAGGCTGTTACCTCATCATCATGGACCAGCTCTTTCTTCACCACCTTCATGGCGTAAATCTGTTCGTTTTTCTTGAGTCGGACCAGCAGCACTTTAGCGTAACTGCCTCTCCCGATGACCCGGATCATGTCAAAGTCCCCCAGCCCGAGACACTGAGAGATCTGAATCCCCTCGATCCCGTCCACCACCGCCTTCAGATCCTGTGTGCACACACAGCGGAGACCTTTTGTCCAAACTGTTATAACATTTCTCTTGGACAAACTCGAAAATGCTGCACAATTACAGTGAGGTTTCATGTTACATGCATTCCTGAATTCCAGTACAAACTATACAGATGTGAAGAATTTGAGTAAGAGCATTTGTATATGATTATTAGTGAATGAGACCTCGTGGTACTTTGGGATAATCAGTTATGAGCTGCGTCTTACCTCTGTGTCATCTTCAGCTTTCTCCACTTTCCGGTTGTGTGCTAAGAAAGGGACTGGAACTGAGAGACAGAGAAAGAGAGTATTTCTTGTTATTTTCTTGTCCTTAGAATTTTTCTTCTGTTATTCATTTTATTAAATATTTTATATACATATTTTGTCTTTTGAACTTACAGTGTTCACAGTTCACAGCAGTTGGATAAGCAAGTCTGATTCATTATAGTGAACTGTTTCATTTAGATGGAAAAAAAATCTATTATTTTGCTGCAGATAAGATATATAAGATATAACAATAATAATTATTAATATTATTAATTTATATATTAAGAGAGGCTAGGAGAAAGTTTTTCAATAAAAAACAACATTTTTATTTCCAGTTTAAGTTTCACAGCAGTTTGAATTGGTTGGTCTAATTCGTGAACTGGTCCTTTCAGACCGATCATTTCAATGCAGTAATAAAAAAAGATTCATTCATTAGTTTGATGCATCACTAATACTTATCAGCAATTATTATTATTATATAAATCTATACATTAGGAGAGAATAGAAGAAAGTATTTTAACATTAAAAAAAATCCCTTTAAATTTCACACCAATTGGATTGGGAAGTCTAATCATTTTCATTATAGTGAATTTTTAATATAGTTAATTTTATTGCAGCAGTTAAAATAAAAAGAAAATGGTGTAATTTTAACTGTAAAATATTGTAAAAACGCTACGGGAAAAATGTTAATTGGTTAACAGTAAGTTTCCGGAATATACAGGGGAAAACTGTAACAACTTAAACCGAACATTTCATGTTTGCTAAAATACTGTTTAAATGTACAGTTTTTTGAAGCAAAAAAAGAAAATCAAATTGTAATTTACAGTGAAAACCTGTAAACTGACATTCACAGAATTCCCTGTGTGACACATTTCAAAGTATTTTGTTTAAATAATTGTAATCAGTTATGCACATTTGAGTTTAATAAATGTTTATTGCATTATTTTAGTGTGATGTGTGTTACCATGATGGTGTTTTGTGTTTACGTGAATGACTTTATTTACTAATTCAGCTTGTGGAAAGGCTACTTGTGATGAACTTCTCAACGATTCTTCATGTGGCTTCCTCTTTTACCAGCTTCATTATTATGGTGGTTGTCAGTATGTGTTAAAGGTACATGATAGATTTTAGTAACAGTGTGTGTTGTTGGACTTACCAGTTTAAATTGCAATTTTCTTGTTTGTATATTACAGTTTTATACAGTAAAAAATGTACAGGTTGTTTTGTAAATATACATATTTAAATTTATACTGATTTTTTTTACATAATTATTCTGGAAACCATTGCTGCCAGGATCACCGCACCACGATTTTTTGATTTTTATTAGTTTGTTTCATCACTCAGAAAAGTCCTCAAAAAACATTTTTCACTAAAATACATAATACGTTTTAAATAAATCAAATGTTGTTTTTTGTTCTAAACCTACCTCACAATTTAACCCCCAAAGTTCCTCCTTACAGTTGAATCACTTCCAAAAGTTTTGAAATTAGTTTAAAGTGCCCCATTATGCTTTTTATTTGATTTAAATATGACCCCTCATGTAGTGTGTAATATAGTGGCTGCTTGTAAATGTACAATGTCTGCAAAGTTTTAAAGGTCAAAGTGCACAATAGATAAAGTTATTGTCTCCTAAAAGAAAGAATCATTTCTGAACTGGTGAAACGAGTCGTCGGCATATCCTTTCTTACTTCCTGTTATATACCTACGTAACAATGTAATAAATTTGTATAACGTACAACATGCCGACATGTCAAAAAGACTCTGTTTTCTGATCCACTTTGCATGCACTTCAAAAAGATAAGGACTAACAATAGAATTAATACGGAAAAACCGGGCGCCATCGTTCCTCATATCACTGTGTATAAAGCACTGAGGAAGCTTCCAGAGCTGAAATTCAGATATGGAAATGGGTGTTTCGTTTCCAACATGTGCAATCATAAAAGACTGGGCCATCTGACCAATCAGAGCAGAGTAGGCTCTCGGGAAGGAGGGGTTTAGAGACTGAAGCTTCAAACTAACCATTTTCAGACTCTGAGAGAAATGAGGTGATGTGCAATGTATATTATGAGAAAATGCACATTGTTTTTTTGTTTTGTTTTTTTTATACCTTGGATGAATTGTAAACCTATTGTAGAAGACCTCCAAAACAAAATTAGGAACCTTTAAAATAGCATAATAGGGGCACTTTAAATTAATCAAATTCAAAAGAACAATTTAATCACTAAGAGAAATGTTTAATGTGTAATGCTATAAGATTCCAGCAGAGGGAGCCACAGACTGGACTGTCTCAGAGGATAAGCATGTCTCTCTCTCTCTCTCTCAACTGGGTCAATGTGACATTACTCACACCTGATGTACTACAGTATCCTACCACAGTCAGCAGTGCCCTCTGACAGATAGAGGACAGAATGACCCCAATACCCACACAAAAACAGCCTTTGCACATGCACACAGTGGAGATGGAGACCTACTTGCGTCTGTTTCTTCAGGGTCCTCAGGGGGGAGCTCCACTTCCTCTCCACTTTTATCATCATCTACCAACGGCTCCTGTGATGGCATGACTGGATCCTGCAGAGAAAAAACATGATACAGGCAAGGCATTTTTCTAATGTCTTTTTTCCCTCTCCTCTTTGAGGCTCCGTATCTCACTTATCCCAACATGGAATCAAAACCTATTTCCTTTCTTAATAAAGCTCCCCTGTGCAAGAGATGTATAAATATTTTCATAATCTTTTATCAAAATCTAATAACTTTCTCTACCTCTGAAATGAATGTTCTTATCTGTTGAAATAACAAAAGAATTTGTTAACCAACAATATCACAGTTTGCTCTACACAATCCAATTAAAATACAATGGATACAATTATTCCATGTTCTACATTATTTCCCATATTCCCACTGAATACTGTTTCACAAAATGTCATATTTTGAAAACTTTCTTGACCACAAAAAGAAAAGATATCTAGCAGACAATTATTATTATTATTATTAACATATTATTGATATCTTAATATAATATATAATTATACAACAATAATAATATAGCAATGTTACCAATTCTATTACAAAGAAAATTAGATAGATAGATAAATGAGGATAAAGTCAGACTGTAAAGCTCATCAGTTTTGGGTTCTGTTCGAAAAACATCGGATGTAGGAAAACGGATGTCTGCTGTCTTCTGTTTCTTGCAGAAGGTGGTGTTGTGAAGAGGTTTAATGTTACAGTTTTTCAGTCTATGATTTCGACATTCCGTCTAAGCACAGAATCAGGTCAATTCAATACTGACAAGACAGTGTTATCATCTGACAAATTCCACAAAGGCTATCTTGAAACACTGTTTAAAAATCCAACCACACTCTTGAGAAGTGAGAAGAGAGACAAAAGGTCAATAAAACATTACAATGAAACAGCAATGAGCTTCTCAACAGCGGAGGATGTGCTTATTTGAATGAAATGACAAATGCAAGAAAAATTATTTTTACATTTTGCAAGTCAAATTTGTCACTTCTTTATGCTTTCAAGTCTGACTTCATTTGAATTAAGACTCTCAGTGACACGTTACAGACAGATGATGAATATTTTTAGAGCTGACTAAAAGACTCACCATATGCCTTTGACAGGTCAGTGAGACGAGCTTGTGACAGCGTTTATGGACCAGAAGCTTGCAGTTGATACACTTGTAGCCCTGACGCCCCAGTCCCCATATCCTCTCGCTGCAGTGGCCACAGTACGCCTTCTGAGAGAGACACAGACAGACACAACTACTGAAGTTAGACTATCGTTATCTATGATCAGTTTAGCAAGTCGAAACGCTTCATGAATGAGTTAATCTGTTAACAACAAACTTAAGTAAACTGTGAAAGAAAAGGGATGTCTTACAGATATGACATGAGTAGTTGGCACACATGAGCTGCGTAATAAATTCTGAATTCCAATTAAGTTGAAATAAAGCATGATGACGTGAATACACCACTGTTTCAAAAGTTTGGGGTTTTAATTTAAAAAAAAAATCAGCAAGGATTCATTAACTGATCAAAAGTGACAATAAGGATGTTTTTTTTTTTACTATTTCACTTTTTTTTCTCTACTCATCAAAGAATTCTGATAAAAGTTGTAACAGTGTTTCCACAAAAAATATTAAGCAGCACAACTGTTTTCAAGATTAATAATCAACTTAAATGTTTCTTGAGCACAAATCAGCATATTAGAATTATTCCTGAAAGATCATGTGACACTAAAGACTGGAGTAATGATGCTGAAAATAGAAGTTCTAAACTGCAATAATATATTTCACAGTATTACCATTTTGTATTGTGTTTTTGATCAAATAAATTCAGCTTTGGTGAGCATAAACATTGGAATTGTATGTTAAGATCAACAATTTCTGACTTGGCGTTGATCAGATAAATATCCCGCATCATACTTGTATCAATGTATTATTTACATTTTATGTATTGCTAAACACATTCTAGATGACACATGCTCAGCATCTGTACATACTTAAAGCCTAGCTAATGATTTCAACAGATTTGGTTTAAAATCCAAGCTCGGCAGATCAGAGGACTCTGCTGACTGCTGTAACCAACAATAATGTTTCAAAAGAACACACACACACCCACACCTGCTCACACACATGCCCTGTGAGTCATAAATACATTAAAATATCTTTAGCTCAGTTTGTTGTGTGGTTCTCCATTTGTCTGCTGGTGAGAGAAAATGAGCAAGAGAGAGAGAAGGACACAATGTTACAGTAAAAAAAAAAAAGCTGTACAAAAGCATGATAGAAATATAGTAAATAATACTGGTCAAAACTGTGGAATGATTTGCAAAATAAATACAGAAAAGGAGGACATTGAAAAGACCAAGAAAGATGCTAGGCACAAGTCTTATGTGCATGTGATATGCAAACCGTCCACCAGGGGGCTCTAACAGCAGGACTTCAGTGCTACATGTAGCATTACTAGCATAATCCTATTAAAATATGCTAATCTTTCATTAGCGGGCATGCTCTTCCACTGACAGTTTCCCCTCTCTGCCATAGCTGATAACTGAGCATCATCTGGTTTAACGGACCTTCAACAAACCCTCAGAGAAAGACTCAGTGGATATAAGATGCTCTTCTTGCCAGTGCATGACGTTTCCTCCGTGTTCCTCGACTCTATTTAACAGCTCTGTGAGCATGTCATGACCCCTGTGCTGCCGGTGAGGTTTTAGACAACACTTCCTCACCATCTAAGGAGATGTTCACCTGCTGCAGTGATTTCTCTGTATCTTTGAAGCCTCCAGCCCTGATGAATGACCTACATTTCCTTGGCGCTTTCTGTCAGGTGCTCAGTTTATGTAACTGGGGTTAAACGTTCGGAAATCAGGGCTTGAAAGTAGAACACATCATCTAAAGCTTGAATCTGGCACCGGGAAATACGCATGTTCCTTATGATTAGGGATGGGAATAGTAAAGAGTTGAACCATTCTGGTTCATTAATGATTCCATTAACAATTATTTTAGTACATGAAAGGAATAAATATTAGTGAAAAAAGATATGCAATTCCATTGCCAAATGATGACATTATATGTAAAACTATTTTTGTGTTTTTACAGACTTTTAAATGTGTTTTAGAGGTACTATTTTTTTAATAGTACTTACAAAATGTATAATGTGTATAATGTTAACCTAACCTTGTCAAACAACAAGTCAGTCACAGTGATTTACAGTCTCACGGTTAGTTGTAAGCTATATGTTTGATTCACTAAAAAGAACCAGCTCATAAGAGCCATTCGGACTACACTGGTTGTGCTGTATGTGTCTGATTCACTAAAAAGAAGAGACTCATAAGAGTCAGTCTGTCAGGGTGTGTGCAGGCAGAAAAAGACGAGGAAGGCAGAAGGCTCCAATACAAAGTGTTTACTCACAATTATATCTCAAAGGTACAGACAGGCAGGACTCACACACATACGTTACATAGACATTACAAACACGAGAACAGACAAAGACTGACTGAACAGAGGGAACTAAATACAGACACTGATGAACACAACCAGGTGACACAGATGACAATGATTAACAAGACACAGGTGATGAAAACAAACTAATGATGGTAGACATGGCAACGAATGAGTGGCGGGAAAACAAAAGACATGTGACTAACAAGGCTGAACAGAACACAACAGTTACACAGTCATTCTCTAACCAGACCACACTGGTTGCCCTGTATTTGTTTGATTCACTCAAAAGATCCGGCCCATAAGAGTCATTTGATCAGGAATCAGAGTATACTGGTTGCACAGCATGTATTTGATTCACTAAAAAGAACAGGCTCACAAAAGTCATTCAATGTGAAACCAAACTTCACTGGTCACGTTGCGTCTGTTTCACAAAAATAGGACCGGTGTTCTGACGAATTGTGCTGCCTTGTCGGAAAATGCTACCGTAGCGCGAATCGATCACAGAGAATGTCGATTCATTCTCTATTGTATATATATTGGTGAAAATCTCACAATATTATGACATCGTTATTTCATTTAAAACAGGGTAAGTGTATGGGGAGCATATTTTGATATTTTAAATGAACTAGCATGATCACATTTGATATAACAAGTACAAATTACATTATTGTATATGAAATACAATTCTAATAAAATTCTACGTTATGAGTATCTGTATACTGTACTGTTTTTATTTTTAAAACGGTGTGAAAAGAAAAATGTATCATCAAATACAGTTATTCTTGTTCAGCTGGCTGGCCGTACGAATATTCATATGGTAGTTAGCATTTTTAAAAGGGAAATTACATTATAACACATGAAAATTTACCTTATATTAAAAAAAAAAACTGTGAGATTGCACATGCGCATAACCAGTAAGTAGCAAATCTCGATGGGTAGCATGAATCGTCAGAACACCGGGTCATTAAAAGATTTAGGCCTATTCATTCTATAATTTCGCGCTGTAGATTCAGTAGTGTTGCAGTGCTGGTAAATAGCAGTGTAGAAACCACTGTCCGAATATTTTAATATGCTGATCTGTCCATGGAAGAATGTGCATTCAAAAACTGTTATCAAAACCAAATTAGTCAGTTTTTGGAGCAGCGACTTATCTGAAATCCAGCCGCTTATCAAGATCTAATCTTTTGGTTTTTGTTGAACTAGCACAAAAAAAAAAAAAATCTCAGTGTTTTGACAGGGAGTGAAAACCAGAGAAAGAAGTATTACATTTCCCAATGCGTCTGTTTAATTTCCGACCAAAATCTCAGGATTTTCCTCAAGGACGACTAGAAGGCAGCATTGGTACACCCATCAGCAGGATATGATCAAAGAACAACATCATGAATTCACCTGAAGCGTGAAAAGTGTGCAATCTTTCATAAAACATCTTTTTCTTATCTCCCCCTTTCGCATCTGAATCCCAGCACAGCTTCCACCCCATGGACTTTTTGAACACATCGAGCCATCGCTGCTAAGCAAACGCAGTGCCAGAGAAACAATGTGTATCTGCACCCATTTAAAACACATCAAGTCTGCACGTATCGGGCTTCCATTCAGGACAGTGGATTAAACTTTAAACCCAACCAATTGTCCCCAACAAAAAGCAAACATTTAACACAGCCGAGCGAAAGGGGTCTTCAGGGCCGAGCGTGTGCACAACGTATCCCAGATACAGCAGGAATATCATGGGAATGTAAGGCAAGAAAGACCCTCTACTCTCTAAAGACTTGATAATACTACTATTGACTGAACACAGTTACTGAAACATCTAAATAAGCCTTTGTTTGTGATTATTAAGCTGAAAAAAGGAAATAGACTGAGAAAAGCAGCAAAAATGTTGTTCAGAATTCAACATGATGTATATGATCAGCATGTTTACATACCAACCTATATGGTAATGAGTGTTGTAGTGTAGGTGTTGTTAATCTTTCATCTCTTCAATATGCAAAGAGTTTAGCCAATCACGACAGAAGTAATTTGCATAAAAAGGTATACAGCCTGTTTAAATGTCAGAGAAAGGGTGAAAAATAGTCTTTCAAAACTAATTACGACTGCTCTTGGTGCAAAAGCTCTTGACTACAATTATAATTGGACTTCAGAAAAGAAGAGGATTGATATGAATTTGTCATCTTAAAATCTAAAGTATAAGTGGGTTGGACAGAGTAATGTCCCAAATGGCAAGAGAACAGCTTATTTCTAGCCTTTTTCAATTTCACTTTCAATAAAGCAGTTTGTGAATTAAGTTTGTCAATCTATTAAAATGTTTAAATTAGTTAATTACATAATATGCAGACTTGTAAATAATATGCAGACTAATAAATAAATACAACTAATTTAAAGAAAGTGGTACGATATTTTGTTGCATGCCTTAATGAATTAATTATACTAAATGAACACAGTAATTTGACAGATCAGTTGTCGTAAATGTAGACAAGAGAACATTTCTTTCACTTTCAATAAAGCTGTTTTTGAATAAAGGTTGTCAATCGATTAACTTTTAAAAATAAATGAATAACATAATATGCAGATTAATTAAGTGAACAAATTGCAATTAAGCAAAAATATAAATATTTTATAAAACATAAATGCTAAAAAATTATAAAAGTATAAATTAGCTTTTTTTTTTTACAATCAATTTATATTGTCAATATATATTGTTTCCATATTAATAAATGAATCATAAAAAATGAACACATTAATTGGACATCTCTAATCTGAATAATTTATAAGGATGTCATGTAGAGCAGGAGATGGAAAATGACCAGACACGACTGCAACATTTAATGCAAAGCTTTTAACCCAGCAGAAGAATATCAGTCTTCTTTGCAGCAGCTCACTATTTTTTTATGAGGAGCAGGAAAAAGCACCAAGAGAGGATCAAATGTTTATGTCAGACACTTTCACATGCACACTGTATTTTTCACTTCCTCTCCTCCTAATCCTCCCCTTTCTCTCTCTTATGTATGAGAGGAAATAAAACATGTCAAATTCAAAGTCATCCATGTCATTTAGCAGTTTCTAAAACACACACACTCCTGAGCCATAAGTGGGACACTGATAATAATTACAAGGACCTGAGGCTCTTCAGAGTGACATCATCTGTGAATCATCCGCATGCATAAGAGCGCTGCCCTATCGGCCCAAAAACGCCAACATAGATAGCACACACACTCTGATCACACACTAATCACAATCTTACATATATGCTCAGATCTCAAAACAAATAGACTTGGGCTCATCAACCCGAGTTCAAGTTTGAAAGGAATGCAAAGCATGCTTGGCAGAACTGGCACAGAACAAGGACAAATCCTGAGAAAGACATTTTCATTGAAAAGCAGTGACAGAAAACAAACACAAGCAAGTAAAAATAGTATTTTTGCTCACATAGGAGAACACCATGTAACTGCTTCAGCAGAAAAAAATGTAAGGATGAGAAAAAGCATGGGAGAAAGACACGGGGTGTGATTTCATTCTGTTCCCTCACGACTTGGCGAACGCTCCACAGCATCCTTACAGCACAGCAGAGCTGGATCAGACTCATCATGAGGATTCACCCGAGATGCCTTACAAATGATTCAACCAGGATGGATTTCTGAGTGCTGGATTAAATAGATTTCCATTTACGATGTGCTCCATAAAGTTAATTTGATAGAGATTTTGGCCACCATCCCTTAAACAACTACAAATAGAATGCAATGGAGGCAAAAAGTACAATCTGTCCAATGAAGCAGAGCATGTCTTAAACTAATGAAGGGACTGAACATTGTTGTTGGTATATTTGATAGTTAGGTCCTAATGTTTGTATATTCACACTTCAACACCTGCCACCTCCATCACAACGGCAACAGATGCCACTCCGCTTTTTATGGCATCATAAAATAATCTCTATGAATACAGACTCAAGTTTTAAGAATATCTGCTTCTCTTTACATTTATATAAAAATTAAGAATATGGCCCCTTTAAATTGTTATTATTGGTGTCCGAAGGTAAGTGTTAAGTGTTTGTTATCTCTGCCAATGATGTTGAAAATACAGGTCAGTCGGCTAAGAGATGAGAGAAACCCAGGCTCAGATTTTATCGACCGTGTCCTCCGAAGAGCAGAGATGAGTGAAGTGCCTGGAAATGATCTCAGCGCATTAACACACACACACACACACACACACACACACACACACACACACACACACACACACACACACACACACACACACACACACACACACACACACACACACACACACACACACACACACACACACACACACAATTAAAACACTTACCATTAAAACAGTGTTATGACTGTCTAGAGTTTGTCCATGTCCAGATCAAGCCCTATGACATTCTCCCTAAGAAAACAATATCAAAAATATATAAAACACTAGGTGTGAAGAATTACGACCATTTCTCCATTTCTGTAACCGCTCAATTGCAGTTTGCTTAGTTTTAGGGGCTGTTTCTTTTATTACAAGTACCCAATGTCTAATGACACTCTGAAGCTCCAACGCTCTGTCCGATACACCACAGACGCCACACCTGCCACCTTCATCGCCTCGGCAACAGATGCCAATTTCCTTATTTATGACATCATAAATTAATCTCTGTGAACTACAGACTCAAATTTAAGGGCAATCTCCTCCTCTTTTCATTTTCAGACACAACACACGCGATCAAAGAGCCAAAACAACACAGACAAGCGGAAATAATCTCAGTAAACCGCACAAGTCTTGTGAAGTTCCGCCACATTACAGGAGAATACACTTCTAGAAGTCTCAAAAGGCCATGAAATGCATCTGTATTGTTTGTGAGAAGGATGTGACTTGAGTTTTCTGTCACACATATGAGAGATGAAAAGCACATGGAAACAGTGAGAAAAAAAAAGTAATGGGTAAAACTCTATCTATTATACAGCCTTTAAATTGATTTGTTACAGATTTGACATGTCCTGTCTGTCCAAAAGAGCTACGAACTAAGAGACAAAGAAAGATCCAGAGGTGCTGATGGGAGAGAGGGACGGAACGAGTCAGATCCTTAAAAGAAGGACAGAGAGAGGGAAAAACATGACCTACTTCTGCTGTCGCTTGTTTCTATGGAGAATGAGAGGAGAGAGTGGAAAAGTAGCAGGAGGGCAGAATGTGTTCTCAGAGAGATAGAGATGCGCCAACAGGAAGTTACTCTGATGTTGAATGGACTCTGAATAGCTAACTACTATTTAAAATAATAAGTGAAATGGGTATCATGCAACGTTTTATTAAAATTTTAGTATGCTACATTACTGTCAGAAGACTTTACATTGCATGCGGTTGGCAATGCATCTAGTTATCATCTAATGAATAAAAACATTATACATAACAGTCACATGTTATCAAATATTATTCAGATATTGAAAAAGAAAAAAGAAAAAATAATAAAAACATTCAGATCATTTTTTTATTTGATATAAAATTAAAAATAAATCAAATATAAATCAAATTAGAAAATTTGATCAAATAATGAATAGAAAATAGATATTAGATGCTTCTCACTGGAAACGGAAGGCCTGACCGTATTGCGTTGTGGGATACAGTATTCCATGCAATGTGCGTTTTGGCAAATTTTAAATGTATAATAATTTCATATATATTTTTTTATTTTTTGTAAAAATGTCTATACAAACAAATCTGATATAAAATTAAAATATTTAAAAAAAAACATTCAGAACATTATTTTTAAAATGTTATATAAAAAAATATAAATCAAAGAACCTTATCAATTCAGGATTGAAAGAAGAGATTCTTCCATATATTAACTTCATACAGAAAATGTGCATCCAGTATACATAAAGCATGCTGTTCGGAACAATGTTTTTGTAATTCTGTTTGGTGTCGCTAGTAGCGCAGAAATTATGCAGTGCATCTTTAAACAGCCACCATTAGCTTGGTTAAAAGTGTTTTATACTCATGGGCTCAAATGGATGTCTGCAGAGTTTTGCCCAGTCAGCAGTCTGGTATTAGATCTTTTCAGGAAATCTGAAAAATTTGACTCTACTCTAGACATGATTTTGGAGAACTGCTTCTCTTGATGATGTCATTCTGCAGTGTAGCCATATTGCTCATAATGTGGTCAAACATTGATCACCTTGTTAAGGGGAAATGAGAAGAGTAATTTACGCACATTACCATGACACAGGTGCTGTGGAGAGAGGGAGTTTTTTTCCGAGGGCACTGTGCTCAACATGTGTCTCTCTAAGCCTCTTTCTCTTTTTGTTTTCTTCTTATCCTCTATCTCTGCCAAGGGCCATTGAAACGTCTCCAAGAAAAGGGACATTTCAGTGTTCGCAAAAATAGCACAGGCGGAAATGAACAAAGTCCCTTTCCTGTCTCTCCCCGTCTTCGTTCCTCCCTCTCTCTCTTCTATCACTCTCTCTTGTGTTGTTTTGGTGTTCTTCCTTGTCTGGCACATGTTTTGCTCAGTAGAAGAATGAAGACTACTGCAGGAAGAGGTCTGCATTAACATAACAAACCCTCAAGGGATGATATCTGATTAAAGGCAGGGCATCGCTGCATAAAAGAGACATCGCACTCAAGATCCTCTGTCTATCTCTCCCTTCCCTTCCTATCGGCTTTCTATCAGTCATTACGATAAACAATTCACTCAAGCACTAGATTGGGGTTGGAGTGGGAGAACTGGGGCTAAAACCAAACAATTTTCAAGCAGACCACTACACCACACCACACCACCAAGAAAAGAATAACACCGAAACCTTTCAACAGCTCCAGATAATTATTGATGGTTTAAGAGTCAGATACTTTTTGTAACAGTCACTACTAGTTTAACATGCTAACAGATGCTACTACACCTACTTATCAACAGTCACTAGTAAATCTACAGATTTGTAACAGCTGTAGATATTCATCATAACAGTCACACTACATAATAGTCACACATAACAAAATTATGCACTAAATATGCTTACAGTCACTACAACTGCTAACATGCTAACAGTTAGCTAAATGCTAACAGTGGCTATTAGGGCTACTTAATCATTCAATCATTTATTCAGGAACAAAAAAAAATAATTTAAAGAGAAGGGTTAGGCAATGAAAAATGTATTTGCTATTATTATATATAAAATAATTAAAATACTACCATTCAAAAGTTTGGGTCGGTAGTTTAAAAAAAAAATGTTTTTACAATGAGTATCTTATGTTCAGCTCTTATGTACCTTAGAAACAGCAACTTTTTCAAATTTTATAAAAAATTTAAATAACTGTTTTTCTCTTTAGTACATCTTAAAATGTAATTTATTTCTGTGCCTACAAAGCTGACCTCAGTGTCACATGATCCTTCAGGAATTATTCCAATATGGTGATTTGGTGCTCACGTAACATTCCTTGTTATTATCAATGTTGAAAACAGTTAACAGTTGCGCTGCTTAATGTTTTTTCAGAATTCTTTGATGGAAAGTTTAAAAGAACCTTTTGTAACATTATACATGTCTTTGCTGTCCATTTTGATCAAATTAATGCATCTATGCTAAATAAAAGTATTAATTAAAAAATATACAAATATAATAAAAAATAGCTTCACAGATTGTTTTTAAAAACTCGTCTACAGTTGTTGCTTACTGCAGCTACAGACACTTATCGCAACAGTCTTCTTGCCCATTTTCAAGTGTACGACATCCACAACTTCAGAGTTATTTATGCAGCTCTCAAACATAAACAACTCTAAAAACCCTAAAAAATGTGTTCGCTATTTGCCATAAATAGGATCTATCATGAAATGCACTCATCCCACAAACAGACCATAAATCTGACGAAAGTGGGTTAAACACATTAAGAATCCAATCAGATGTCATCATTCAAGCTGGAGAGAACTAGAGACTTTAACTCACCCTGTTAAAGCGCTTGGCCTGGAAGAGGTGTCCGTTCACCCGGTACAGCTTCCTCCATCGTCTAGCTCCACGGCGATAGATCGATTCTAGGAGAGAGAGGAAACGGTTGTATAGGAGCAACATCGAGACTCGAGGAATGAAAAACAAATCAATCCCAACTCGGAAAGAGGGAAGGACGAGAGACAGAAGAAGGGAGATGGACAGAGGTGTGGCTGGTCTTGAGCGAGTGAATGTGGACGAATTTCAACTGCGACTGGATGAAAACATGCCTCACTCAAAAGCAACGGGAAAAAGCTATCCCTCCCCTCTCTCTCGCTCTCTTTCATTGCTTCAGTGTCTCCATCTGACCCACCCTCCTCTTCTCACTCACTCGTTTCTTTTCTCTTGTCGATCTGTTATTCCCTGCAGCATCACTTTGGTCACATGTTAACTGTCTGATGTAAAAGTGACAAGGATCTAGATTGACCTAAATAGGTTCAACCACTATGAGACTTTGATCTGCTGCATCTCTGTGGTTTTGTCTGTATGTCTCACTACCTTGACAACATGAATGATGACCTTTTTTTGAGTTTTTACACACACAGACCAAAATACTGACTGCAACTGAATTCACATATTACAAACCCTAAACAATATATGCAAAACTAAGATTCATGTTTCCAAAATAGTGAGTTGAAATAGTATGCCAAATTCCATGGTCCATACATTCAATGAAAGTCAATAGGGTCCAAAACAACCCTGAGACATTTTCAATCTTTTTCTGTTCCACAGAAGAAGAAAAAGAGACAGAATAAAGATTTTTGAGTGAACTATCACTTTAAGTATCACATTTAGTAGATTAATTGCTGCTTATAAATGAAAACAATGTGGACATAACCAAAATTTTTCACTAAATATACAAATGATATTGCTCTTAAAGAGTTTAAATACCATTTTGTCTCTCTCACTGTCCATACAAAGAAAGTCAATGAGGTGCAAAACAACACTGGACACTATGACTTCCACTGTATGGGCAAATAAAACAGATACTTTCAATCTTTTACTGTTCCACAGAAGAAAATAAGTCATGCATGTTTAGAACGACATAAGGGTGAGCAGCTGTCATTGTCTAAAAACTAAGAATCACCTTTAGTGACAATGATGTTGACAGAACGAAATTATCACTGGAGTTTATCACTGAGGATACAATGATATTGCATAAATAATGGCATTTAAACCCTGAAAGACCCATATTGTCCTCGCTAGTGACCCACAGTTGCCTCAGATACCCCAATATCTCTGTCATTATGCTCTTATCTACTGTTCCAGTTAAGTTGGCAGACCTTTTTTTCAAGCATAAGTGAGAGGCTGAGAATTGTGCTCGAGCTCTGGAGATTTGCTCTGTCTGCTGCCGTTTCATGTTTCTGCCCTCAACTGCAGCTGTTACGTAAAAGCGATAAATATTGTCGAAACTTTCAAGTGTCAGCCACTAATGAGCACCGGAGGAGATTCAAAGGCCTGGGATGCTTGTGTGTATGAGAGAGAGATCTAAGTAAAATGAGAAATTGAAAGTCTGTGTTAAGCCTTCAGAAACTACTATGTGGCATAAAGCAAAAGCAGTGCTTGAATATTAAAACATAACGTATAAAAAAAAACATATATTCAGCTTTGGAGGTTACTAAACCTAAAATCTCAGTGTGAAATGAACACTCATCGCATATAAACACACCACACGCATCCAGACATTCAAAGTGTCGCTTGCATCAAAACTACACAACATGAATCATTTATTGATAGAACATGATAAAGCTGAAACTCACACAGTCTTCCAGAGGAATAACTGATGCCCCAACAGAGCAGTTACACACGAGAGGAGCACATTTTTAACCCCCATAAGTCCAGAAAAAAAAAGTGTGGATTATATAAAGAAAATCTTGCTAAATTATATGATTACTTGAAATATAATTCATAATTTACTAATAGCATTTCCTACTGATCATATCATGGAACACATTAACAAGATGTTGAAAAATTTGAATCTTGTTCCTAAAGAACCATGCTCTTGTCATTGGTCAGAAATGCATGATGGCCCCGCCCCAAAATCACACCATTGGTTGAGCCAAAGTTGCTGTTGTCGGGCTGGTCAAACAAACAGAGCAATGTTTTGATGGGGCCACAGAGCAACAGTGTTTACACTTGTTGGGGTAATCAAACTTTAATTAATGGCTTAATTACTTATGTCTGCATATTAAGCTATTATTACATATTAAGCTGAGAAAGGATTAAAACAATGTCAAATTTCACCAATTTGAAGTGACATGCCTGGTTAAAGGTACAATAAAACACTAAAATTAGTTGGCCTACTCATATTTAAATATCACTTAAAAGTCAGTTTTGGTCTGCCTTTATGACAGTTCATGCGATAGTAAAGATGATTTTTATTATTATTATTATTTTCAAAGGTGAAATCAGTTTTGCTGCTTTAAATTCATGTGGAAACCATGATACATTTTTGTCAGGATATTGTAATGAATAAAAAGTTCAAAAGAACAGCATTTATTTGAAATAGAAATCTTTTGTAACATTATAAATGTCTCATCAAAATTTTTAAAAAATCTTTATATATATATATATATATATATATATATATATATATATATATATATATATATATATATTCTTATTAACCCCAAACTCAAACTTTTGAATGGTGGTTATCTTAAAGGAATAATAGCAAAAATACCCTTTTAACCCTATTAACTATGGCTGTGTCAGAAATCGCCCCCTGTACCCTTAAATAAGGCACTATTTGAGGAGACAGCCATTTATAGTGGACGTTATCGAGTGCACTTATTCAATACCACAATGCACAACAATAATGTGTGTACAACAGGCTAGTGAATACCCATAATGCAATGTGAGAGTAGCACACCGAGTGAATTCCCACGTCTGACCAGAAGATGGCGCTCGCAGCTGAATCATCCATCCATGCATTTTCTAAACCGCTGATCCAATGTGTCTACGCGTAATTATCATAAAGGAATAAACTCATTTTTAATTGATTATTAAATTGCAGTTTTTAGATATTAGTTTCCATGACAGAGTTCAAGATAAATCTTTTCTTTACTACTGGAGCTGCAAGTTTGTTCAAGTTTCAAATAATTATTAAACCGCAAGGTCTTCCAGTGCACTCAGTGTCCGAATTCACTCGCTTGTTTTCATTCACTCCCTCAAATGAACTATATAAGTGGACTCATGTAGGGAATAGTGAATGAGGGTAGGGGGCATTTCCGCACACAGCGCTTGACTAATAATGGACCTATATAAAATGCTACAGAAGTATAAAACATGGCACCCTTAAATTCATATATTTCTTAGTGCAAGTTATTATACTCTACCTTCTTCCAGCAAACAAAACAATTCACAATGTTTCCTCTCCTTCATCAAACCTGTGGCAGACTTCAATAGAACTACAAATGATCATCCCCCTCACAGATCAAAATAACAGCTGCTCAGGAAACGGCTACGTGTTTGCTATCATAATCATCCAGATGGGCACCGAAACACCTGTTCTTCAACCTATTAGGCAGCATGTGTAGGTCTAAAGCCCTGCCCGACATCTCAGGGATTGCCCAAATAACAGAACTTAATTTCTCAATGTCGAAGATGAAATCATGTATTTTGTTATGAACTACCTCAATGAAGTCTCTCTTTTCAATCCCACAGTCCTCGCTGACTGTCACAGTCATAAATGGTCTATAATAAGGTCCTATAAACTAAAGCAACTGTAAATGTAAACTTGACTCTGACTTGCACGGGAAAACTTGGCATGGCGGGGTGGTTGGCTACCACATCTTCCATGACATGTTAGTGATTTTGAGTCACAATGATGCATTCAAGTGATTCACTCATGAAGGAGCTGCTTTTGAAGGCTTTTTTACTGCTTGACAGAGCTCTTTTAGTGGAGCTGATACAAATCGCCTGGAAACGGCCTGGTTGAGGGTGCGGCAGGCACAAATTCAATTTTTTCCATCATCGCCATGGCAACACACACTCTCTCCTGTGCCATACGTGCCAGATGCCAGCAGCTCTGTGGATGTGAGAGCCGGAGCACACTCAAGCAAACACACCACATGCAATATACACTGCAGCCAGCAGCGGCTACAACAAACACACAAATCGGTTAGCCAAATGTTGTGCAACAAAATGCATCACTGACAACGCTGTGAAGTGCAAAAACAAGTATCAAAGGAGGAACATCAAAAATAAGAACTATAAGCTCTACTTTTAAAACTAGAAGCTGCTCTGAGCTCCATTAAATCAGAGCAATGTCTCTCTCTGTTATAATGAGGGTGGTTTGTAGATATTTGCATCATAAGCACACTTTTTTATTCCCTGTTGCTCAACTGGAAAAATCCTGTTAATAAAGCCAAGGTCAATGTTCGAGTTGCAGGGAACACATTAATTGACTAGGCAGCTTGGAATAAAAGCATCTACAAGATGCAGAAATAATTTCTCAGTAGAATGTGATGGGGACAAAAACACACAAAAGCTGTATAATAGAGCATTCGCTCTTCTCTTTCTGTTTAAAAGGAGCTGGATCTAAGCATGTCTCCTCGACATGGCCTCAGACAGCATCAAATCATCAAAAACAAATGCTAGATGACTCTTCTGAACAGACTGCATTAAGGCCGAGCTAACGGTACAGTAGCAATCAAAAATGTCTTCAAATTCAAATATTTATTTTTTCATGAACTACTTTTTTAAATTATGCTCAATTAATGATAAAATTTTATGAAAATTATGATAAAACTGACCATTTTATAAATGCAAAAATAATACCAGTATAACACAGAAGAAACAGGCTAAATATAGTATTTACCAAATTATCATTTGACGGTTGAATTTACAGTAAAATACACACACATACACACACGCATATATATATAAACTGGTTATTTCCCCATAGCATTATTTTTGTATTAAATTAAAATTTTAGATTTTGTACAGTACTTCAGGAATCATTGTAACATGCTGATATATTATCAGTTTTGGAAACAGTTCCAAAACAGTGTGTGCGTGTGCGTGTGTGTGTGTGTGTGTGTGTGTGTGTGTGTGTGTGTGTGTGTGTGTGTGTGAAATTGAGGGCCTAATTAAAAAGACAGAGCCGAGGTCTTTAGCGCTGCCATCGCTGAGATCTATCTCTAATCTTATTACCTTCACCCCTACAGGGAGAGACCAATAGAAATCACACTGTGCAGTTGCCATAGTTACCCAACACTTTTTTTTGGTCATTATTTCTAACATTTGACCACAGAAAAGAAAGAGAAAGAGTACTCCGTGTCCACAACCAACATCTCTTAGGCTGGATGTCATGTGACCATATCATCAACGTATTTACCAGTTCTTCCTGGGTTACAAAGAACACTGGCTATCATAAAACAGACAGCACACACTTTTGGAAGGATATGAAGGTGACTAAAGAATGAAGGTGACTGAACTTTCATTTCCACGTGAGCTATTCTTTTAGCAGTTCAAATGTGCACAACAGTGTCCAACGACAATAGTGAACAAGTTACTGAAATGTTACTAATATGAAACATTACCAACCTTTCAGTTCATCTATCAGAACATTCCTTTGAAATTGAATAACTTTCTCCACCTCTGAAATTACTTTTCTTTCCTTAAAGGGGTGGGTATAATGTCCCTTTTAACAAGATGTAAAATACGTTTCTGATGTCCCCAGAGTGTGTATGTGAAGTTTTAGCTCAAAATACTCTACAGATATTTTTATATAGCATGTTAAAATTGTCACTTTTTGAGGGTGAGCAAAAGCACACCGTTTTTCTGTATCCCTTTAAATGCAAATGAACTGCTGCTCCCAGCACAAATGGCCGAGCTTCAAGAGCTTGTGTCCTTTTACCTCACACAGACATGCACTGAAAATTTCAAAAACTTTTAGCCTTTTATGTTTAAACCTGAGTCAGACAATGATGGAGAGATTCAAGAAGAAGTGACAACTTGTAGAATGCATCAGGACGTTTCTGAATGGTTAGTTGACGAATTTATGTAGTTTGTGTGTAGTTTTCTTCTAGTCATTGATTAGCATATTCTGTCATAATAATCTATAAATTGCATTCCCGGGGGTGGGGTTTATGTAAATTTTAGGGTTGGTGATGTCACTAGTCCCTACCAGCCATTTTGCTTTGAACTTTGAGCGTTGTAACTTTGCAGATGTTGTTTATCATCAAACAGCAACATTACACACTAACTAAAGTTAAAAAAGTGAAATCATGCCTGTAAGACAAATTCTAGGTCACATTGGCATGGACATTAAAATTAACCAATAACATCATAGCCTAATTTTTATGATCCAATCATACCCTGATGGCTAAAACTAAGAAAATCTTATTTCCCACTCATTTTCTGTTTGACCTGTAAATGCATCACACTATGGAAGTTAATGCGGTATCATGTAATTAATAAGGAAAAATCATCACAGTGGACACATTCATCACAGACATTAACGCTTACTATACATACAATATGACGGTTTAATAAGAAAAATGACGATGATCTTCCGCGCTTCTGATTGACTCTAATCATAACTGTGCTGTCATTCTCCATCCCTGCTGTCCTCAATAGCCCTGTCCTCTTTAACGGCTGCACTTAACCGATGACACCAACTGCTCAGTCAGAGCACGCTCATGAACTTACACCCGTCGTTATAAAACTGCCCTTGCTCCAGTGGATGGAGGGCGATGCCGCACCCGAGGGTATAAACAAGACTGGAATTGAGTTGATGCTGGCATTCTCCACACTGAACCGAATTAGCACAGCAAAGATGTGATCACACAACACTACTTAGTCAAGTCAGTTGTTATCAGTCATCATCATGACCGCACACACACTTAACATATTCATTTGACCTTGTTAATTAGACCTGGAATCATGCCAGTCACAATCACTCTCAGACATCAATCATCAGTGATGTAAGAACTGAAGACAGATGACAGGCGTCCTGACGTGACTGCTGTTTATGATGGTTATGACGACGAGGAGGACAAGTGTTAAAAACAACATGGTTGGTGTGTGTGTGTCCTGGTAAACCCTACGTTATGGGGACGAAATGTCACCACAAGGATGGAAATGTCCAAAATCCTTGTCCTTGAGGGACATTTTTTGGTCCCCATGAGGAAAACAGGTTATAAATCAAAATGTAAAAATGCAGAAAGTTTTCTGTGATGGGTAGGTTTAGGTGTAAGGATAGTGTAAGGGGATAGAATATTCAGTGAATATTCAGTTTGTAAAGTATAAAAATCATTGTCTATGGAATGTCCCCATAAAACATGAAAACACAACGTGTGTGTGTGTGTGTGTGTGTGTGTGTGTGTGTGTGTGTGTGTGTGTGTGTGTGTGTGTGTGTCTGTGTCTGTGTGTGTGTGTGTAAAAATGTATGTTTATAAATTCTTAAAGAAGTGTTTTTAGTGTATACTTAGTACATATTACTGTATATAACGTGCATCATAAATGACAATGTACATCTATGCTTATAAGCATCAGTTATCTCAGAATAAAATCTAAGACCACCATTGTATTGGCCAATTAAACAAACTAAACCAAGCAATTACGTTACGCATCTTCAACACTAATGACATTAATGCATTAGAGAACCAGCACACTTGTAAAGATTTCACTTAATGAAATACGAGACAAATGCACCATTAATGGTAGTCTAAGTAAAAAAGAATTGATGCAGCTCCAGCGAGACTGCAGGTATAATGGCAGTGATCCAAATCTTTGACCTTAAATTGAACAATGGCTTTGGAGCCAGAAAGTCTACACTGGATTGCATTGAATATCTGCTACTGGCTATGTAAAGAGAGTAAGAACAGGAGTTATGGAATAATCAAACTTCATCTACGCATCAGAACCCATCTCACATCCATATATAAATACACGAAAGCATGAAAAGAAGACAGGATTAAATTTCATTTGCAGCTAAATATATTAACTAAATCTAGTAGATTGTTTTCTCTACTTTATCTGATAATGAGACTGACATCGTGTGCTAAAGCCCAGTCTTATATGCATTCCTCCATTGCATATATATATATAGCTGATCCTTGATAAACTCACTATTAATAGATAAACTCACTATTTTAGTGCAAAATTGTCTGTGCTGGGTACGGGTACCAAACAAAATTTGTTAAAATCCTTAAAACAAGACATTTTTTAAGAAGCCACACTATAAATAAGCCTTTTTTCATAGATTGCATCTTGCATACAAGTGTATTTTGTCCTTTTGTTTTTACTTGTCTGAAGAAGAAATAAGTTTAAATCATCTCCCATGAGGTTTGCTGCCTTTGTAGAGCATCAACTCATTTCAAATAAATCTCGGTAACACTTTACAATAAGGTTCAAGAGTTAACACCAGTTAACTACCTTAGTTAACATGAACTAAATATGAACAATACTTCTTCAGCATTTATTAATCTTAGTTCATATTAATTTCAACATTTACTAATACGTTATTAAAATCATAGGTTGTATTTGTTGACATTAGTTAAAGTACTGTGAACTAACATGAACAATGAACAGCTGTATGATTAACAAAGATTAATAAATACTGTACCAAATGTATTGCTCATAGTTAGTTCATGTTAGTTAATACATGAACTAATGTTAACTATATTGTAAAGTGTTACCTAAATCTCTTTTGAGGTTTCATGTCAGTTAGGCAGCACACTAATTTCCAAAAAGACAATCATTTAAATTAATTTCAATTTCATGTCCCCCTTCCCCACTGCTAAGATAAACGCTGTGAATACCTCCTGTGACAGTCGGAGAGCAGACCAGTATTGCGTCACCCCACATTCTTCCTCCACCTCCTCCTCCGGTCAGAGGAACTACGACGAGGGAACACAGCGGCACAAGAGTTAGAGTTGCACCTTGCAAGTTATGGATCGACACGGAGAAGCCCGCCATGGCATGCCACGCTGACCCCAGAAAGCTCCAGCCAGGACTGAACGTCCTCTTTGTCTGGTGAGCGAGTAAAGGCTGGAGGCTCAGAGAGCAGGACCAGTTCAAATGGGTTTGACTCACTTCCACACATTGTTGGTTGGGCTGGCAGGAAGATGATAAAGGGGGCTTTCCTCTGCTGTGCTGAGGGTGTGTAGGATCAAAGCAGGCAGTGGGATTTGAGCTGAATGAACAACTGGGATTGAAGCGCACAGCTGGAATGCAGCAGGAGCAGAACATTTTAGCACTCTCTGTAAGGGCCCTTATATTCAGCCACTGAGACCTGAACATGAACACTGAAACACTAACTCCTCTGTTCTTGGCCACTTCAGACTCACTCTTCTCAGACAGGCTTTACTGCAAAAAACATTTTATTAATCAGTATTTCATAGAGTTTTCACTAAAAGAAAACTTCAATATTATTACGGCAAAATAACTGTTTTAAAATAATTTGGTTATTTAAAATAAATTAACTGTAACGTAATTATATTAATTTATTTTCATAGAATATAAATGTTATTTTATTTCGTTTATTTTTCCTACCCCATTGGACAATTGTTTCTTTTTTGAGCATAAGCTTCAACTTGACAATATATATATATATATATATATATATATATATATATATATATACATATATATGCTTTATTATATATTGATTATGATATTGATATTATCATGGTTTTAAAAATATATATATATTGTATATATATATATTTTTTTTTTTTTTTTGCAGTGATAAGAGCTTTAACAAAAAGCAACAAAAAAAATATTTTGCTTATTTTAACAAAAAACAAAAAATGTTCAACTCTGGAAGTCTCTGCATAAACATTCCACTACCAAAAAAATCCAGAAATAAACTTCAAATCACTAACAATGATGTAAAGTCAGTTATTAACAAAATCTGGCAACAGTTACACCCACCACTTAAGAGTTTCCGGAGAAGAAGATCAGGACCTAAGATGACCTTTACTTAACTTTTTGACTCCCCAAGTAAAACAATCTAAATGGGTCATATCATGGAAAACAGGATTTTCCTTGATCTTTAGAAGACAAACGCAGTTGCGTGGCACATTTCTGGCCAAATTGCGTTGTAAACTTGCTAAGAGGCTGTTATCGGGGAGGACGAGATAAATGGTAAATGGTAAATGGACTGCATTTATATAGCACTTTCACAGACCCAATGGCCACCAAAGTGCTTTATATATTGCCTCACATTCACCCATTCACTCACTCATTCATACACCGACGGCAGTGTCAGCCATGCGAGGCGCCATCCAGCTCGTCGGGAGCAGCTGGGGTTAGGTGTCTTACTCATGGACACCTCGACACTTAGTCAGGTCGAACCCGGGATAGAACCACCAACCTTCCGGTTTGTAGACAACCTACATGAAACCACTGAGCCACTGCCGCAAGATAACTGTAAATAAGAGTTGTTAGAAAGAAATGTGCAAAAACTCTACCTTTAGGGTCACAACAGCTTGTTGCTGTGGCAGTACCATTAAAAGGACAACTTTGTGCCTTATCAACCTATAAAAGTTGCATTTTAGTACCTTAGACCAGTATTAATACCCCAAGTTATAGTAATACCCCTAAAGACCGGGACACACCAAGCCACTGACGGGCCGTTTTTGAACGTCGGTCGTCTTAGGTTTTTCGGGTGTGATCTGCAAAAAATTGGCTCTAGTTGGACACTGTTGGGGGTTTTGGGCCGATTCAGCATGTCGATTCAGGCCGTCGGTGAGAGAGAGAACTCTGATTGGCTGTTCCGCTTAGCGCACAAGAATAAAAGTGAAAGTGATAAAGCAAGCAATTAAGTCAAGATGGTACAGACAGAAGGCTGTTATAATTCTACGCCATCTTACATGTGCATTCGAATGCACAAATATTTTCATAATAACATGATCCGACTGAAATCAAGAAAGTGATCAGCGTGATTGATATGCAAATGGTAAGCAAGAGCTGCTTTATGGTTTGTATATCTGCAGTCCTAGTACTATTGATACCTGCTGATATAGACAGATATTTACTCACACGCAGGCGCAGAACGCATGTGCTAGATGACAGTCGCCTTAAGTCTTTTTGGTGTGTTCAAGCGCAGCGTTTCGATCGAGACGCAACCGACGAGAGGCGACAACACAGTCAGCTTTCATCACCGCTAGTTCTTTGAGATCGGCTTGGTGTGTCCCGGGCTTAAAGGTATAAGTTTTGCACAATTTTTTCTGAGAGTGTACTCTTTACACAGGTAAATCATGGTAGAGGTCAATTACATAGAATTCAGAACAGGTGTTTTTTGCTACTGTACCTTTAAAATTTGTCAGAAAGATTGGAAAAAGATAACGTAAAACTGCCAAGAAAAACAATGATATAAAAGTGTAGGATATAGCCCTTAAAAATAATGGGTAATCATATAACAGAGACAATAGCGGCTTAGAAAATGACAATGAGTGTGCTAGCGGCAGCCCGCTGAGAGAACATGCTAATTTCAGCAGCAGACATTAACGTAATGTGTTAATTGACAGGGAGGAGTTTCATAATACACTGCAAGGCAAATAACATTATGTTGAATAGGCTGCTTTGAAGTTTGTACTTAATTTAAAAGGAAGTTAATTTATCAGCCGTGTCCTAATCCAATAGATTAGACAAAATGTTATTACTTTGGGAGTTAGTGTGCGGCACAAGACTAACCATTCACACACACAGACGCCTCTGATTCCTGTAGAGTGCTCTATGCATGCAATCGTATTGTTTTAACATCGTTTTGAAGTCTCCCACAATGTCAGAGCAATCAGATCACAACACATTTTCACTCATACACTCCTTGACTGCTGCCACATTTCGCTGTGATGTAACCCCTCTGATCTGCTCTAGCGTGGGATGGGAGTGTATCTGTACATTTCACACAGAGTGTGTGGGACTCGCTGGACCAAAGCCAAACACACACACACACACACACACACACACACACACACACACACACACACACACACACACACACACACACACACACACACATATATAATCAGTGAGTCAAGTCTTAAAGAACATTGTGACAACTGGCACCTACACAATATATTTGCATAAACATAAAACAGCATATTTGACTCTGTGAGCAACCAACACATTATTGAATAAGTACAGAATTTTTTTTTATTAAATTAGTTCAACAAACTTAGAGACGTCAATCAGGCACTTAAAACAATTCAGAACGCAGCTGGAAAAATGCAGACTAGTTAAATCCTGCTTTAATTTACCTGTGTAATACAGAATTGATTTCAAAATGCTTACTCATTTTTAAACAAATGTCGGTCCACCATACTTTAGCAACATGACTATGAGATATACTTCAGCTCCATCTCAGATTAACAATGTTCAACCCTTTCGCTGTATTGAAAACCCTGTAACACCTTTGGTGTTCCTGGGCAAAAATGGGACCTACAATCTGTCAGTTACAAGAATAAATACAAAACCTGTCCTAATTGAAAGAAAACAAGTTGACAAAAGATTAATATTTGGTGATAATTAATCAGCTTGTTTTTGTAGGCTAGTCATTTTAACTGTGAATACCACAAGTGTGACTTTGTGCCATATAAAATCATTTAAAAAAAAACTTCATGGTTATACATTAAAGCACACTAGTGTGATAGTGCAATTTTTTCTCATATTTTATTGAATATTGACCAAATTATCCACAAATACTGCTTTTTTTTACTCAAAAGCTGAGTTGCATAAGCTCAGATCAATAAAGACTACAATCAATCAGTTCAAAAAGAACTGCAAAACTGTCCTAATTGAAAGAAAACAAGTTGACAAAAAGATTGAATGCAATATTTGGTGATAATACATCATAATGAGAGATTAATAAGCAATTTTCTGTACTCCGGTCATATTTGGGCAGGAAAACAAGAAGTGTAACAAAGTGGGGAAAAAAACCCTCAAAAGTACAAAAATATTATCCAAAAATATTTGTGAAAAAGTTATACCCTGTGTGAGTGAAATCAGTAAGTTTTAGTCCTAAGATTTACTTTACTAAGATTTTTTGAGAAAAAGAAAATACTCTCCAGGTCAAAATGACCTGAACACAACGTATTATGCTATAGTGGCATATTGATAAAATAAAATGGCAACCACCCTAGCAACCATCCAGAACACCATAGCAACCACACCCTAGCTATACCATAGCGACCAAAAAAATAAATAATAATAATAAGATAAATGTAAAATGTTACAAGTCCGATATATCCTTTCCAAACTCCCTGTTTCAACAGGAAATGCCAACACAGGAAAGAACACTGTGTCCATCAAGTGCTTTCATGTGTCTTTTAGTCTCAGGCTGATGCTTGTACTGAATCATACAGTGGAAATAAACTCCACAGCAGAGAATGAGTTCTCAGCTATTTAAGGTCACAATGTCTGCAAAGCCTCGAGCAAACACAGTTTTCTCCTTCATATCACCTTTCATCTGTCATTCTTTTCTTTCCTGAAACTTCTTTGAACTTTTGTGATGCATTATGAAAAGCTGTAAAAGTTACGTAGACAGTTGTGTTGTATCTGTGTCACACCAACTGCAAGTCTGAGATATTCAGGCTTCAGCTACAGTCTTCATATCCGGCCGGTTAATATTTCACCTTATGGGGGGGGGTGCATTAGAGTGGGAGCCTTTACTTCAAGCTCATCAGAGTTAGCCGGGATGAAACGGCAGAGCTCCCGGCCAACTCTTTGATTGTATGCATCTCGTTTTGAGCCTCTCCTTTTCTTCACTGGCCTGCCCATCTCTTTCTTATTCCCTTACGTATGAACTGAACACATTTTCTTCATCAATAATTAGCTTTTGGCTCCTCGGGATGTTTTTAAAGCTTTAAAACACCCGTTCAGAGCGGGGTACGATATAATGATTTATGGTTTAATTACTAACGCTGAGCTTTAACCACTACAGCACACCACCCTTAATAATCTTTGCAAAACACAATGCGCTAAGCTTCCAGCACAAGTGAACAAACTGTCAACATCATTTTGCTTTGAAACAAAAGAGGACAGCGCACAGAGCCCTGAGGAACTATTATTGAGCTATGCACTAAAATAGAAACATAATCCATAAATAGACCTTTTAATGCAAAGGAACTTACTTTCAAATGGTGCAAAAGGGACACATATTATGATACGACGGCAACGTAACTACACATCAGATTACATAGACTTTGGTGATGAATAAAGACAGACTCAACTGGAAAGTCCTACTGAACTATCATTAAGTGAAGAAAAGCAAAATATTTAATACATTTAATAGATCCTGTCAACCCAAGTGACAGATCCAGGAGCTAACATTACAAAGACGTAATATTGCAGTGATGTAGAAAGCGTGTAGCTGTTATGTCAGTGGGAGCAGACCATGAGCTAATTGAAAACTCTCTCAGCATAGAGGACAGTTAAATAACGGACAAAATAGAGACACAGAAAGAGGACCGAGAGGGCATACAAAAGCAAAAATAGAATGAAAGAACCCTTTCATCAAAATACACAACCATTAAAGGGATAGTTCAAACAAAAAAAGCATTTCTGTCATTACTTACTCGCTCTAATGTTGTTCCAAACCTGAAATATTTTCTTTAATAAGATGAAAGTCAGTAAAATAACCAGTAACACTCATGGACATTATTCACTTTCATCAGAGGAAAAGGAGCAGCTTTGACATTCTGCTAAACATCTCCTTTTGTGTTACACACAAGGAAGAAAGTTAAACAGGTTTGACAACATTAGGTTAAAAACATTTTCGGGATGCACTATGCCTTTAAGGAATCATATAAACAGCCATCATATAAAACAGCCACACTGTCTTATTTCTTCCTCCATTTGATCTTTTCATTCTATCTATCTATCTATCTATCTATCTATCTATCTATCTATCTATCTATCTATCTATCTATATGTATGTCTGTCTGTCTGTCTGTCTGTCTATCTATCTATTTATCTGGCATACAATGGTACCTTTCACTCGCAGATAGAACAGCAGTGTTAGCAGCATCCCTATATGGGCTGGTGGTGCCTGGATCCACTTCACTGTCCCTCTTCCATCGTTTCTGCCATGCCACTGGAGCTCAGCCCGTCTCTCTGGTCCCCACTGTCTCGTTCCCACTCCTGCTCAGTAGCAAACCATCACACACTCCTCTGTCTCATTCTGCCCACTTGCACACACACATCTGAAAAGCACAGCTACACTGAGCATGCTCAGTTTATCTCTACTGGATGTTTAAAGGATGTTTTTTTTTGGGTTGTTCCACTTCTCTTTTCTCTCTCTTCTTGTTTCACGAGGACCCCTGCAGGTTGATGTCCTCGCTTGTAGACACATGTTATAACACGCACCTACCACAAGAGGGCAAAGCTGAGTTTTCAGACTGTACTGGCCTGGTTGTCTGACTCAGTGGGGACATGGTGCTATTATTAAACCTTGTGCAGCAAGGAAAGTCAGGAAAGGAAAATTGTGCCGGTGAAGTCATATTTTAGGATTCAGAGACTGACATACAGCAGAGATAAGCATTTCTTATTTTGTGAGATGATGACAAGGACATGATTGCTAATAAATTGAAGCTTTAAAAGTGAATAGTAGGCTACTAAAAAATGAGGGTCTGCAAGACTTAAATAAATACATTTTATTAAGCAAAGATGCATTAAATTGATCAAAAGTGACAGTAGTAGACAGTAGACATCCATAATGTTAGAAAATATTTCTATTTCAAATGAATGTTGTTCTTTTGAACTTTCTCTTTTTAAAGATTCCTGGGGGGGAAATTATCAAAGTTTCCACAAAAACATTAAGCAGTAAAACTGTTTTCAACATTGAGAATAATTTTATTGTTTATTGAGCAGAAAATCTGCAAATCAAAATGATTTCTGAAAGATCATGAGACTTACGATCCCAAGTTTGCATTCCTGCTGTAGGTGCAAGAAACTTATTTAATAAAAAATAATAATAAAATTACCTTACCACATCACATACATACATTAAAGCACATAATAATGCACACACACACACACGCACGCACGCACGCACGCACACACACACACACACAATAGATCAGAGTTCAACACTTTCTCCACTGATGAAACCTTCGGAGCCATAAATTATGAATATTTGACTTCTATATATCTCTTAGCCTCTCTTTTTTCCTCCAGCAAAGACCTCAATTTCTCTCCTTGACTGGCTGATGTTGCAATACTTTGGAGGTTGTGAAAGCATTTCCCAAATATCACAACAGTAAGAATATATCTCTTTCCTCAGGATGGGCGGCTTTATCAGAGTCCAGCCCTGCTCAGGAAACTCGTCTCATCTGACTTTCACCTACACCACTGCTCCAGTTCAAACGGCCCACTTCAGCTTCAACATTCTTGCATCCACTTCCTTTCAGACGTTAGTTTATTGTCAGCTCAATGAAGCAATTATTGCATTCCACAGTATCTATAAAAGGAGGATGCGACCTTCGGTATGAGTCAGACATTTAATGTGACAAACAGAAATGGCAAGATTTTGACGCAGATTTAAAAATGATGCCAGGAATTTCTGCAATGAGAAAGAGCACATTATGTCCAGTGCTGCCAACCGTACTTCCTGTGCTGAAGCCAATGCGTCTGACAGCAAAATGATTTGCCACCTTAACAGGATTTAGAAAAAAACCCTCTGCAGAACAGAACACTGTAAAACTGTAACCTAAAGGCAAACTCAATACACAGTCATTAGGCCTTAATTCAGTTCTGTTTATGTGCCTCACTACATGGAATGAACCTCTCTGGTCTGTCTGGTTTGGTTTAGCAATGTATGTTGAGTGAGCATGCATGTTTTCATGTAAATAAAGGGGTTAATGGAAGGCCCTGTGACTGGTACTTAGACAACAGCTAAAGATTTGTGCAACTCTAATGGTTTTCCATTATGGCCCATTGGTGCATCACCGAAATTAAATTGCATGTGTGTGGATCAGTCATTGAGCAGATGTGCTCAAACATCATCCTGCGGTTAAAACAAACATGCATTTTAGCAATTCAAACAGTTTTACCTCTCATTTAAAATGGCCAGGGGAAAACATGTGGTCGAATAAATGATTACACATCAACTATTAAAATTAGCACATCACTTTAAATTAGCACATCACTTCTGTACTAATTCAAGCAACGTCTATTAAGTAATGTTGCTTAATAATAAAATATATATTACACACACACACAAATTTAATTGGTTAAATTTGCAAACGGAAGACCAATCACAATGCAATATGCAAAATACAGTAGGTGTAAGAAAAACAACTGCAATTCAGTATGCTAATATTTATAATTAATTGCTGTTGGTTTCATTCTGAATGTCAACCAATCTGTCAAAGTCTTAATGGAGATGTACATTATTCTTTATTTTAAAAAGAAATACACACACACACAGACACACACAACAAAACAAAAAACTAAGGCTTAAATTATCTAAAAAGAATTTTGAACGGAAGCCTTTATATTAAGCATTTAAAGCTGAATAAATATGGAAGACTCTGAATACTTAAAAGGTTTAGAACAAACCTGGGTATGTTTAAGGAATGTCAATCATATCAATGGTCAATAACAATCTAAATCATATAAAACACTCAGTCAAAACACTCCACAAGATGATGGTAATGGTGATGATGTCATAGTGTTCCATGTCTTCTCTCTCACACTCACACTTCCTGTCTGAGTCCGACCACACACTGAATCCTGATACAACAATCATTCTGAGTAGCCTGTCAGATGTATTTATCAAACACATGTGTCTGCGTAATCGAATCGTGACGCTTGACAAATGTTTTATGCTGGTAAAAATGAAGTGAATTGGACAGAGCTGGCTTGAAGAAAATGTGAAGCAAAAGCCATGTACACTGACTGACAAGATGACATCACTCACAAGAACACCCGGACACTATTTGGAGAAAATATTAAAAACTCCATCAAGGAGGTTCTGTGACTTTTAATCATTGGCTATTATAACTATATTACTATAACTGTTCTCGACAAACCATTTAAGAACCAGAGACAACAGAACTTTGTTTCTTTGTAGCTTTTCAGAAAATCAAGTTCTAAAGATGTCAAATGAGCCCGTACATTTATAGTGATTTTTAAGTCTAAGATCTAATACTCATTGGGGATATGAAGAAAACATTACAGTGGGTGTTCAATATGTTTGATGCAGATGAGCAGATGGTGTCTAGGAACTTCAAACTGTACATTCATAAACACACACATACACATAAGATGGCAGAAACATTCTCCGTTTATCCTGGGCACTCCTCCAAATTAAACAGTTTGAAGAAGGGGGAGGAGGTGGTCACTTTAAAAGCTTTTGCAAAGGCATCCATCCCTTAGACAACAAGCCAATTAGCCTAACAACCACTCAGAAGGAAAGAAATCCACAGTACGTTATTTTACACAACTGACAGGCAATTTAGGTTAATACAAGGCAAGGTCAGTCGCGAAACACATCAGATGGCAAGACCTTCAGCCTGATTCAACAAGAGAGCATAAGGAAAGAAAGGAAAAGGTCAAAGGTCAGCATCATGTATGTACTGTCTTGTGTTAAGGTGAGCAAAGACATTTCTATACATTAAAGAATGGATAAAAAATGTCTCAAAAAGCTAATAATACAAATAGGTTTGTATTTCTGCCTTAAGGGGTCTGATCTGGTTCTGAAGAGGTCTGGTCTTTACTGGTCTTAGAAGGTCTGGTACTAGTCAGCATCTGGGTTCTAGGGGGTCTATTCTTCATCTGAGTCTGGGTTTGTGTAGCAATGATCATTCTCATATTTCATGCTTTAAATGTAACACATGTAGAGTCATTCAGATACAACGTTTTCCAGCTGTAGAGTGTCAGAAGGTCACACAAACACATTAACTGAGAGCAGGTCAGCTGTGCCATCTGTGGATCAATGGTTACGTAAGTGGGCGTAAGTTTGGAGAAACAGAGGAAAAAGGAGGAATGGAATCATCAGATGATGTCACGGAATATGAAAGAGCCTGAGTGTATCGGATTTTAAACGACTGCCATTATGACATCATCATATCCATTTTTTTTTTCAAGTAAGAGCTGGTGCAGCCATTTGTAATTTGAATGAGCCTGGCTTTCGGTGTCATTCGAGTCCAGTTATTTTTAGCTGTACAAAACAGCTCGTTATGCTGCTTGATATTGCAAACTGGTATTTCTTACCATATTATTTTAATTTAGTGTCTTAATTATAAACACACTGGTTTACAGCCAAAACAGTTTTACAGTTTACTGCACTTTGATATATTCTTCTTGTTATTTCCCTATGGTGGCTAATAAATCGGAAGTCTCGCACATTCACAGAAAACACCTTCTTTCCGAATTGGATTTTAACAGAAAAGACTGGCAGAGAGAGAAAGATGGCACACTTTTTAAGAGATAGATTTAACAAGAGATGCTGGATCTTCAGAGGAAGGGTGGAGGAACAGTTTGTGTCAGTGCTTTAAAAAAAAGAGGATTAACTGTGGGGCAACACCCACCAGAGACTGTGGCTATATAAAATACAGAGCAATGCATTATGGTAGATTATGAACACACTGCACACTCACTTAAATTTCACTTGCGACTTCAACACAGAATAAAGTTACGAAAGCTGATGTCAGCCATTCAGGCGCAGTAATCCTACAGAGATTATGGATCCCCTTGAAATCTTTAAATATCCAACTGCGGACATTAATCCTGAGGTCCAATTCTCTGAAAAAAAAACTGACAAGCTGATCTTTAAAGAGCATTATGCAATCACAAATATGATTATTGATCTATTTTCTTTTTAATAAATTCTCAAACACTCTTATTTAAACAAACAGAACACTTATCTGTGGTAACATCTCCTGTTAATACTTTCTTTGTAATCTGACTAGAGATCTGCATTGTCCTGTGAATAAACAATGGCTTGTATCATGACTGTGGATTTCATCATGTGACATACTGGGCCAAATCACTTCCTGTCCTGAAAAGGGCTTTTTGTCTCTCTGTGGATGCTGCTGTATCGCTGTATTTGGGGGGGGGGGGGGGGGGGGGGGGGGGCTGCGTTATCTATTTTATAACTGCTGTAATTTGATAAACACCCCAATTATTAACTTTTTCCTGGTATATCAGAAAGTTGTGGGATCATTGCTCATGTTGTACCTCACGGAACTACAGAAATACAATACTAATCCTACAACAGAGTATTGTCATATCATAATCGAATTTCGTTAAATGACCCAACCATGATTTAAACTCAGACCATTTGCTCCTGGATACGTCTCAGACCACATTCATTACCCCTGAAACCACATCTCTATTCTATTCTATTCTATTCTATTCTATTCTATTCCATTTCATTTCATTCCATTATTCATTTTTAGCTCGCTACATAGATTAGGTTTTGTCAACATTTCTAGAATGATTTGTGGTTTTAATGAAACAGTTCACGAAAAATAAACAATAAACCAAATGACTATCATATTTAAATATTGGTGAGGCTAGTGGAGGGAAAGCAAACATCTGAACTACTGCCCCAAGAGATGTTTGTGGCAGGGGGGGCGTGGTTCCGCGAAGTCCGTGACGCGGGAGAGGATCGGGAGACAGGTGCGGCGTGAGTGGGTTAAGTGTGAATGACAAACACCTGTGTCTTGTTTCAGTAAACTGGCGTGGGGAGAAGGATAAAAGCCACGAGGAAAGAGAAGGAAGACACGAGAGCTAACAAGTGTGTGAGAGGAGCTGAGTGAGAGAGCGAGAGCGAGCCCTTTAATTTTTATCAGCTTGCAACAGAGCGCGTGTGGCGCATCCTTCGTTCTTTTCTGTTTTGTTTTACTTGTTTGTGGGAGAAATAAAAACCCCATTTTCTTTAAAGCCGACCCTGTCCTCTTCCTTCCACGTTCTGAACATTGACTGTTACACTGGTGCCGAAACCCGGGAGTATAAAGGGGGGTACCTATCAGGCTCTGGTGGACTCAGGATGTAACCAAACCTCGATCCACCAAAGCCTGATTCAACCTGAGACATTGGATACGAGCCGCATGGTTCGGGTAAGGTGTGTGCACGGGGATGTGGTGAAGTATCCGCTCATGTCGGCTTTGATTAAATTTAGGGGGCAAAAGCATAGGGTGGAGGTGGCAGTTAACCCGCACCTCAGGCATCCGCTGATTTTGGGAACTAATTGGCCGGCCTTTACAGAATTATTGGGGTTATTGTGCGCGGATGTCTCTTGTGGGAATAAGAAGCAGGAGAGCGGGGCGGTCGTGCGGTTGGGCGAGGCTGAACTGGGACCTCCGGGACTGGATCCAGGGGATCTGAGCGTAATTGGGAGACAGATTCTCCCAGAGCGTGATGATTTTCCCCTGGAACAGTCTCAGGATGAGTCGTTAAAACATGCGTTTGAACAGGTCCGTACCATCGACGGTCAGCCTCTCCAGCCTGCTCGACCGCTCACTTATCCATATTTTGCAATCTTAAAAGACCGGTTGTATAGGGTGATACAAGACACTCAGACAAAAGAGACTACAACCCAGTTGTTAGTACCGAAAAGCCGTCGGGAAATGCTTTTCCAGGCGGCTCATTCAAATCCCATGGCGGGACATTTAGGGCAAATAACGACACTTAACCGTCTCATGGCCCGTTTTTTTTGGCCGGGCATTCACGAGAACGTGCGCAGGTGGTGCGCGGCTTGTCGTGAATGTCAGCTGGTAAATCCGCCGGCCGCCCCAAAAGCACCTTTGCGCCCCCTTCCTCTAATCGAGGTCCCCTTCCAGCGAATTGCGATGGACCTCGTCGGGCCATTAGAACGGTCAGCACGGGGACATCGCTTTGCCCTAGTCATAGTGGACTATGCAACGCGATATCCTGAGGCAGTGGCACTCCGCAACATCTCCGCGAAAAGTGTAGCGGATGCCCTGTTTCGTCTAATCTCCCGAGTGGGGATCCCGAAAGAGATCCTCACTGACCAGGGCACGGCGTTTATGTCACGTACGTTACGCGAACTTTACGAGTTATTGGGCATTAAATCGATTCGCACCAGCGTCTTTCACCCACAAACGGACGGCTTGGTGGAACGATTTAATCGCACATTAAAGACAATGATCCGTAAGTTCGTTCACGAAGACGCCAAAAATTGGGATAAATGGTTAGAACCCTTGTTGTTCGCTGTGCGCGAGGTCCCGCAAGCCTCCACGGGGTTTTCCCCCTTCGAGCTCCTTTATGGTCGTCAACCCCGCGGGGTGCTGGACGTGCTGAAGGAGACTTGGGAGGAAGGGACCCTCGGAGAGTCGAAATGAAATTCAGTATGTCCTGGACCTGAGAACAAAACTCCACACTTTGGGGCGGCTCTCAATGGAAAATTTGTTACAGGCTCAGGACAAACAGACCCAGTTGTACAATAGGGGAACAAAACTGAGAAAATTTTCACCGGGAGATAAAGTCCTTCTATTGCTTCCCACGTCGAGTTCCAAATTACTCGCTAAGTGGCAAGGACCCTTTGAGGTCACCCAGCGAGTCGGGGATCTCAATTATGAGGTTCTTCGAACTGATAGGAACGGGGCGCGTCAGATTTACCATCTCAATCTCCTAAAAAAGTGGAGCGAGGCGGAGTCAGGGATGCTGGCGACGGTGATCGGAGCGGAAGAAGATCTCGGGCCAGAGGCGAATGTCAAATCACCATCTCTCGCTCTGGCTCCGGGCGGAGATCATCTTTCACCGTGCCAGCTTACTGACGTTGCCAGGTTGCAAGCGGAGTTTACTGACGTGTTCTCGTTCCTACCCGGTCGAACCAATCTCATTCGGCACCATATTGAGACCGAGCCGGGCGTGGTAGTGCGCAGCCGGCCATATCGTTTACCTGAACACAAGAAAAAAGTCGTTCAGTCGGAATTAGAGGCGATGCTCGAAATGGGGGGAATAGAAGAATCCCACAGTAACTGGGCGAGCCCGATAGTTTTAGTACCTAAACCCGACGGCTCGGTTCGTTTTTGTGTGGATTACCGCAGGGTGAATGCTGTATCGAAATTCGATGCTTATCCAATGCCCCGGATTGACGAACTGCTTGATCGGCTCGGCACTGCTCGGTTTTTTTCGACGCTGGATTTAACTAAAGGATATTGACAGATCCCCTTATCTCCTATGTCTAAAGAAAAAACAGCCTTCACGACGCCGTTCGGATTACACCAATTCGTTACGCTTCCGTTTGGGTTGTTCGGGGCTCCGGCCACCTTCCAGCGTCTCATGGACCGGGTACTCCGGCCACATGCTGCTTATGCCGCTGCTTATCTGGATGATATCATTATTTATAGTAATGACTGGCAGCGCCATATGGAGCATGTGCGCGCGGTCCTGAGAGCGCTGAGACTGGCCGGCCTAACGGCCAACCCAAAGAAGTGTGCGGTTGGGCGCGTAGAGGTCAGGTATCTGGGATTCCACTTGGGTCACGGGCAGGTGCGTCCCCAAATTGATAAGACAGCAGCTGTTGCAACGTGCCCGAGACCCAAGACCAAAAAGGAGGTGAGACAGTTCCTGGGGCTGGCGGGATACTATAGAAGGTTTGTGCCTAATTATTCGGACCTTGCCAGCCCGCTGACTGATCTCACTAAAAAGGAGTCGCCAGATCCGGTTCAGTGGACGGAGCAGTGTCAGCAGGCTTTCACCCAGGTAAAGGCTGCTCTATGTGGAGGGCCGCTACTACAGGCTCCTGATTTTTCTCTCCCCTTTTTATTACAGACCGACGCGTCGGACAGGGGGCTGGATGCAGTCCTGTCCCAGGAGATGGAGGGGGAGGAACGGCCGGTGCTGTACATTAGTCGCAAGCTCTCAAAGAGAGAGACTAAGTACAGCACCATTGAGAAGGAATGCTTGGCCATCAGGTGGGCCGTCCTCACCCTCCGATATTATCTCTTGGGACGGGAATTCACCCTCTGTTCGGACCACGCGCCCCTCCAATGGCTCCACCGCATGAAAGATACCAACGCGCGGATCACCCGTTGGTATCTAGCCTTACAACCTTTTAAGTTCCAGGTGGTCCACAGGCCGGGTGCACAGATGGCTGTCGCTGACTTCCTCTCCAGGAGGGGGGGGGGGGGGGAGGCTGCAGGCCGGACGGCTCCCCGGCCTGTGTCGGGCGGGGGGGGTATGTGGCAGGGGGGGCGTGGTTCCGCGAAGTCCGTGACGCGGGAGAGGATCGGGAGACAGGTGCGGCGTGAGTGGGTTAAGTGTGAATGACAAACACCTGTGTCTTGTTTCAGTAAACTGGCGTGGGGAGAAGGATAAAAGCCACGAGGAAAGAGAAGGAAGACACGAGAGCTAACAAGTGTGTGAGAGGAGCTGAGTGAGAGAGCGAGAGCGAGCCCTTTAATTTTTATCAGCTTGCAACAGAGCGCGTGTGGCGCATCCTTTGTTCTGTTCTGTTTTGTTTTACTTGTTTGTGGGAGAAATAAAAACCCCGTTTTCTTTAAAGCCGACCCTGTCCTCTTCCTTCCACGTTCTGAACATTGACTGTTACAATGTTCCTCGTTTGTTTGTTGCTTTGGATAAAAGTGTCTGCTAATTTATTAAATGTAAATGTATCCTATTCTATTCATTCCTTTCTCATAGGGTGTCAAATATTTGATTGCTCATCAGTCTTTCTGTTTATTTGTGAATTTCCATTGAGAGCTACTGAATATGGATTGGAGAGATCATGCTGGTGTGTAGCTCTGAGCGGATGAACGCACCGTCTGCTCTTCAGGAGAGCGCTCCGTATTTACACACGACAATGACAACATAATAGCTGGGGCTCAAACCTTCACGAGGAGCTCCTCTACACTCTTACTAAATTTCTCTCTTCTTTTCTGCATCTGTCTCATATATACCCTACTTTCTCTTTTCTTCTCTCTGCCAATTTCACTGTCCTTCTCAAACTTCCTACCTTCTTCCATAATTTCTATCCAAAACTAAAGTGGGTTGTCCATCTTTCTGATTAAAGCATTGTCTTCCAGTTACATACAAATTATCCTGCCATCATGCATCATTTCAGAGAGCAACTTCTCAGGACATCAGTGGGACGTCGTGGGCTTTAAGAATGAGGAGGCAAATGAAAGGAACAAATATACATTACCAAATAAACAAATAAACTTTTGCGTGTCAAGGTTATCAAGAAGAAACTAATAGTTTAATATAAATAATTCATATATAAAAATAAAAACAACTATAATTATTATTGAAGTATATATAAGTATATAAATTATTAGTATATATATATTTTTTACTTTTTTTTACAATAGTATATATTACTATTTATTAAAACCAAGCTGACCATTTGCAAAGTCAGCATTATCTACTGGTGTCACTGTTAGACAGTGATTCTTATTCAGATTATTCTAGAAGAAAATATTAAATTATATTTGATCTCACATTAATTTTAGAATTAATATGAGATCAAATATAAGGATATTTAATATATAATTTAATAAAATAATAATTGACAATAATAAAAACAATTATTATCTTATCCCATTTTTTTGAGGAGACACTGACTCCCTTATTGCTTCGGTCAAAGTGCCTCTGCCAGTCCTCTCTATCCACCCATCACCGCCATCATCCTCTAAGCGTCAGAGATTTCATGACAACGACAGCTGGTTCCATCATGCATGATGACAAGCAGCTCAGTGGAGACAGCCAATCAGAGCCTTAGATCCAATCACACAAACACATATACAGTATACAAACACTCCTCCACCATTTTCTCTACTTTGACCCAGAGAACACAGAGCCTCTTATTTTTCTCTTTTCAGCCCATTGGGGTCAACTCACCAACACACAGCTTTGTCTGAATATCCTTACAGCCGCTAAACATGAAAATCTGATGCGTGTGTGCTTGCTGTAAAATATAAATCATTGTGTAGTAGTCAAGGTCAGCATGCAGTGCACAGGGATGGAGGACTAACAGATTAATTTACAGAACCAATCCCGAGACAGCAATGTCAATATGAATGCAAAAAAAATTAATCAATGGCAAATAATCAGAAGTCTGGTAGCGTCACCCCATAGGAAATCATCTCTACAGTGAAAAGCAATGATCACAGCAGGCAGATCAAACCGGGTAATGTTTAGTTCATGAACATGAAGGGACATAAAGAGCAGGCCTGCAGGCTCTGAATTTACCATAATCTTCACTACTTCCAGCACTTTATAAGTAAATATATCTATAAAAGACTTAAGGAACAGTCACACAGACTTGACACCAGACACCAGAATTTGAAGCAAACCTAATGAACAACAACTGTGATGTATAATCATAATTTATTGTAGTAATTTATTATATATATATATATATATATATATATATATATATATATATATATTAAAGATGCTTGATCTAAGATATGATTCTGGGTAGGCAATCAGAGTAACTGAAAGGAAAACCATCTGAGCTTTAGCTCTAATCATGATTACCTTATCCACACCATGCAAACACATGTTAAACACAGATACTATTAATAAAACAACATACATGTGGCACACATACAGCACATGCTGCGCTCATTAGCGACGACCCGCCTACACTGCCATGATGACCATTTTAAAGAAGACAGCATCTCATTAGGAGGTGTGGTCTTCCTAACAAGTTCAGCAGTCTCATAAACAAGGTTTGTATGGTTGGTATACTTAATCTTTTGTAATAGCCTATTAATTATTTATAAATGGTAGGTTACGTTCATGCAAAACTATAATATCTTAAAATTCTTATAGTAAAAATCATCCAGCAGTACACTAGCTGAGCAAAATTATCCCATAATCCATTTTTATTTTTATTTGTAGCCTCAAGAATTGTATTATAATCCAATAAACTTTCCAACAAAGGTCAATAGACAGCCGATATGGGATTAAATAATAATGGATCCTCTAAAAAGGAGGTCAGTAGGACTTTCTTGACAGATTTGTGTTAAATAATAAATGAATAAAAGGATGAATAAAAGCTTTCACATTAGGCTGAGCTGATGAGCTCAAGGATCTCATTGGCTGTGAGGTGCTACAGGGAGAAACATCATTGGCTGTAGTGCTATGATGTGTGTTGCCAGTGGTTGGAGGACAGAGCTGACTTTATTATACTAAACAAAACATAAATTGAGACTTGGGGTGAAAAAAAAGACATAGGCTTTTACTGAAAGCAATGGTGAGATATTCCCTTGGAAGTGAATCAAAAATCCTAACCATTATGCCAAAACGTCAAATCTTTATAAAAGGACAAAGTTATTGCCATCATGTGGCAGACTGCACAAGACCGCCATCATTTCTTCAAAGTCTCTTAGCTGCTGCGCTGCACAATCACATGTCCAAAAGATTCTGGCTAAATAATGATTTCATCTGATTCTCAACCATTTTATACCCAGAGTACATTAACAGGAAGTGCTAAGCTGTGCCTGAAGAGAATAAGCTGAGAGTCCCTGGTGAATTAGTTTGGGTGTGACACCGATGAGACTGCAGCTGAAAAATCCTTCAGTCATAATCACAGAATTCGCTAATTACAAAACAAAATCACTGCAAACATCAAATCATCATGCAAAGCATATTGCTCTTGAGCAAACATCCTTTTTACATATACTTTTACAAACGACTGTTTTGCATTGCTTTCCATATAAAATTTGTATGAAAAAGAAAGTTAAAAATTTTAAATAAATAAATCATACTCTTAATTATTATATCTTTGTCAAGTTTTTTGGGACAAACATTTTAAACATCATTAAAACAAAATCATTTTCATTTTCATCTTGATTAACTTATTTTTTTTTATGAAATCTTACTGCAACTTACTAAATTACTAAATACTAAATATTTTTTGTTTGAAATTTTGAAAAGCCAAAAATAGACAGAGGGATAGATGTAGAGCGAGCAAAGGAGAGAAAGATTGAGACTCATCACTTTTTGATAGAGACCAATTACAATTCAGTATGCAAAGTTTACATTAACACCATCACTGGCAGTTACTGTATATATTGAATGCCTTTCTGTCAGTCAATGAGAGAATTTTCTTAATTATAGAGTATATAAAAACACCTTGCAAGAACTATAATTATTCAAATTAATTACTGATACAAGATATAAACAGGTTAATGAAATGAGTTTTGAGTTGAGAAGAGCCCCAGGCATTTAACTGAACATGAGTAAAGATGCATGTTAACAAACCTCGCAGCTGAGCACCACTGAGAGTGTGATGTGGGTGGAAAAGTGAAGTCACCTCTTTCTCTCTGGTGGGCGAAGGAGGGAAAAAATTGGCAAAACACTTGTTTCTTTTTCAAGCATTGTCACAAAACAGACAGTTTGAGAACATCCGAAATTCAGATCCCTAATGTACCTCGAAACCTCAGCCCGTTGCCCGCAAAATCAACAATCCAGGAGTCATTCATACACATCCTTGGTTTAGAAATGTTTGAGAAAAGCAGTGATAAGCTGTCTGGAAAGTTTCACAACTCTTCAAACTTCAATTTGAGTCCAAATCCTCCTAATAAGCCTCCAGCATTTCTGAAACTAACCCTAAAGTTATCCAGTATCTATTTAGGGCATATTATATCATAATCGCCCACATGTACAGCACTGGAATGACAGCGCAGCTCTCAGCTTTTGCTTAGCCAACACAAGAGTCCACTGGAAGAATTGTGCTATCCCTTTATTACTGAATCAAAAAAGCAGGCAGGGGGCCATTTAGACTTATAGATCCCCCAAAGGATGTACTGTATGTTGGGTTTTGGTTTTGGTAAATAAAATCATAAAACAAATGTGCAATGATGACTCATCTATTCCAAGATAATAAAACAGTGTTATTGCCAAAGATCCATCTTTCTTTCTTTCATATTGCTGCACTGAATGTGGACTCAAGCTACAGTACAACAAATTCTTATATTGCTGGTTTACGAAATAAGGAATCTCCCCCAATGATAAACACAAATGCTTTACTAAACAAAACTATGACTTTAATTACAATTTTTCACGGATTGATCTTAACAGGTATATGTTTGTTAGAGAGAGAGAGAGAGAGAGAGAGAGAGAGAGAGAGAGAGAGAGAGAGAGAGAGAGAGAGAGAGAGAGCGCATGTCAACACCTGGTGTCTCTCGCTCTGACAATCATCTGCTCATGCTGTGAAACATGAAGGGTAAAACAGAAAAGAACACAAAGTGAGGAAAGAGAGAATGTGAGAAAAGGCTGTGGACCCCAAGAGTGAGAGAGAATTGTACTTATTGCTCACAGTCAAATAATCTTACCATTTTTCTCATCTCATTTCTTTATAGTGGAAGGCCTTCAATTAAACTGACAGGCAGAATGGTATATTTAACTCGAAACTGAAAGAAAATATTTTTGCCCAAAATGTATGGGGAAATAATGGTCATATACAGTACTTGGAGTTTCAGCAGCAACACAAAGAAAACTTGTGACTGCTACTATAAACAGGACAAAACTGACGCCTCTAACCAAAATTGGACTGTGGCTTTTAGTTCACACAAAAATATTAAGCAGGACAACTGTTTTCAACATTGATAATGAGTAGAAATGGTTCCTGAGCTGGTTCAAATCAGCAAATTAGAATGATTTCTGAAGGATCAAGGGATCGCTACTAAACTAATACTGATAATGTTATTGTTTTATCATACTGACCACAAACATTCGATCGGTATTATCCATTTAAAATTAGCAGAACTTCAGAGAAACAAACTAAAAATATGAATGACTCATCCTGCACAACACAGATTGTTGTCCAATCAAATGGTCTAGAATGAGAATGTACCTGTCCCTAATACTTTTCAAATGACAAGTGACAAGATAAGCACAGTCCATTGGATATTAAAAAGGAGTGTATTTTCAATATGTCCCATCCAAACTTCAATAAGAAATAGGCTAAGTCAAAACATGAAATAAAACTACACTTATCAAGCCATAAGCATTACACAACTTGACACATTTACACCATCTTAATACAACAGATCTTAGTATATTCTGATAGGCACAATACTGGAAGGAACACTTGTGAAGGAAACGCAGAAATGACATAATGAGAGCACATAATTCAGCTTATTTGAGTAATTCATTGGCTTGAACATCCTCTCATCCTGGATCAGACTGTGATTTTGTTGCTGTATAACAAAAGGGTTCAGGATAAATAACAGCACCAAACTGTGCTCATCAATCTCTTCAGATGGTTCTGATTAGGTCTTCGTCTGCGAAACTTGTGGTTTGTTAATTGACGTGAGGGAAGTAAAGCTTGATAGACTGTTTAGGGAAGAGAACATCACATTGATTAAGGGAACTATGCAAATAATATCTGACTGATTACTCGGCTACAAAACCACTCAGATCTAATCATTACAGAGCGATTTCATTTGCCAGCTGGACAGATCTACTCATCACCATTGTGAGACTGGAAAAACTGGAGGAACTGTAAGAGAGGGCTACTCTCTGAGAAAACAAAGGAAATTACCATTTGAACTCACCATTCGAGACGCAAGTCTCACCTCAGAATCCTTCTAATCTACATCTCTCTCCCTCGACCCCCACTCCCTCCCACTCTTGGTGAGATCACCCAAACTCACACAAGAATCTTATGGGTTTAATGTGAACAATTATCATACAGTTTTATACATGTTTGGTATCATTGTAAATGTTTCAAGTGCGACTGGTACAAATTTCTCATTCCCAAAGAAGTAAACCAAAAGGTAATCTTCCAAAAACCAAAAAGTTCTTAAGAGTTTAGAAATATCTTGCATACAGAAGGGTGTGTCTTACAGACAAATGGTCAGAAGGTGTTAATTCAATGCAAATTTCTGTACCTCAGATGAGCCCGTGAGGCTGAGAGCGGCCTTTCTCTTATTCTAGAGCATTCAATGTTATTGTATTGATTATCTTTGAACTGATTACGAAATTGGCATGATACATTTACCTGACATAATAAATTGTAAACATCTGATTTTTTTCCAATGGACTTTGTTATTATTTTCATTAAAGAGTTAAAAAGAATAATCAAACATTCGCTCACATTTAATGATGCACAGATATCATTAAAACCTTTTCATTTATGGAGTCAGGTGAAATAATGAGTTAATACATGAGAAAATATATTGCATTTAATAAAAAAATCCCTTTGCCACGAGAAAAGACGGAACATGCGTGAGACCTTCCCCGCTAATCGAATGCCGCCACTTGGATTGATATAGACGGCCTTACACCATTTTACCGTAAAAGTGCAAATATTGTCTATTTATTTACTTGTGGACCTTCTCTTTTCTCATCACCTGTAAAACCAATAAAATGCAGGACATACGTAATAAAGTGCATAACATTGCATAAATGTGTTTACGGGGGGTTATTTTCTTGTTTTTAGCATAAACTTCAAAATCAATTGTTAGATATATGCTAACAATGCTTATATATCAAACAGTTTTGCATATTGTTTGTATATGCATATTATATATATGTATATATGTGTATATATGTATATATATATATATATATTATAGATTACAAGAAAAAAGATAATTAATGATTAAGAAAACATTTTTTTGCAGTGAACGTTTGCAATTATGTGCACCTTATAGTGTTCACAACCAGGGTTGTAGCAACCATTATAAAAGTAGAACACATGATTTCGAATGATGCCCCATGATTTTATACATGTCTCATTTTTTTGAGAAATAACCATTATATTTTACATTTTTCCTTTTGCTTGCCCTGTAAAATGACAACGTTAAAGGGATAGTTCCCCCCAAAATAAAAATTCTGTCATCATTTGGAATATGGGTAACCAAACAGTTGATGGGCCCCATTTACTTCCTTTATGGAAAAAATATTATAGAAGTCAATGGGGCCCATTAACTGTTTGGTTACCCATATTCTTCAAAATATCTTATTTTGTGTTCAGCAGAAGAAATAAATTCATACAGGTTTGGAACAACTAGAGGGTGAGTAAATGATGACTTGGCTGAACTATCCCTTTATGACCGAGCAGAAGCATGATCTGCCACCCTCCTCCTTTCAACAGGTCAACAACAGGTGACTGTTTAGCCTAAACAGAGTTTATTTAGCTCAGTTTAGAGTTTACAGTTTAGCCTAAACATAGTTATTGTTTTACTGCGTGAAAATGGCTCATAATGATTGGAAATGTGAAAAAATAAGGGTGTATAAAGGATGACATCGATTTCTAGAGAGCCTTAAAACACAAAACAAACCAGAGAAGGCAAATCAGTCTAGCCACAGGGAAAATTCTCTCCAAGCCATTTAGTAAATCGAGAGAAAACAAGTGCATTTTAGTGTAGTTAACACAAGTTTTCCCTTGTAATAGCTATTTATTTGCAAGTTTGACAAACTGTTCAAATGTGATGAATTTATATACAATTGCATATATTTGACACATATATTCGTCAACATAACATCAAATTTATCCTAATGATGTAAGTTACTCAAGTATAATGGTTCAAGGGGAATGTTTGAATGCTCTTAAAGAAACACTACAGCATATACACTACATAATATGGCATCAAACTGGAAGTACAGCATAGAGAAATGAAGTCCTTGGCCTCTCTGACAGTAGATAAGAGGTCTGGGCCGGTTATTGTGTGGACAGAACACTAAGCACTGGCACCCACTTAAGACTCCAGCAAACATTGTTCTGGACCACAAAAGACGGAGAGAAGAGAACGAGGCAGAGGACAGGAGGATATGGGGAGAGAAGTACAAAGAGGATGAATGCATGTCTATTTTAAGATGGGTGTCTGAACAGCTATAGGCTCGGGGCACTGCTGGTGTCTGATCCACATTTCAGTCCTTCATTGTGCGAGCAGAATCACATGACGGAGAGAAAAGAGGGGGATTGGACTCATGCTCTTTGTAAACTCAGATAAAACCGCTTTCTCATCGTGGCTGCTTCTAGTGGTGATTTCACATGTAGATCTGGGGGATTTCACTTCTCTGCCTTATAATGATCTTTAAAATATGTTTTATCTTAAAAATAGAAGGACTATCCTGATCTTAACACATTTACAACACAAAACAAACAAAAATATCATGGCTAGCTTGAGAACCACCTGTTTGTTGAAACAAACTGAATACTGTAAGGGTTTTTCTTCAAATATGGGAAGCATTTTTCAAGGGGTTGATTTTATAAAATAAAAGGGCATTTTCTTTTTTTTAATTAAACTATTACAATAAGAAAAACAAACAGCAAAACAAAACAACAATGAAACAAAAAGCAACTAATAAAAACAACAATGAACAAATACAATTTTATAATTGTTTATTTTTATTATACAATGGTCATATATTTTTAAAATGCCTTTTATTTAGAGATTTGATTATTTTACCCTGTCCCAGACCCAGACATTTAATCTCAAATTATGAAAATGCAAAATAAAATAAAAACTATTATTAATTACATTTTAAAACCAAAGTAAAAAAAAGTTGTAATATTTATTTTGTGAAAATTATATACATTTTAACAGTCCGCAGTTCCACACCAACAAACAATTTGACCCCTAATAAAGTTATCAAAAAGTTTATTTCTAATCAAGCTATAGTTCAAATTACGCAAAGAAAAGAAAATATTATTTCATTTTGTGTATTTAAGATGCATAAAACGCTAAATAAATAAAAAAATAATTATTTCCACTTTTGGACATTATTAGTTGACAAATGAAATAAACTTGAAATTAAAAAAAAAAATTACATGAGTTTTTTAATAAAAGTACCTATAATTGAAGAAAAACCCACAATCATATTTCAGAACACTCACTAAAAATGTGTAAGAATAGTTACAAGAAATGACTAAGTATAATAAACATCCAGCATATGTTCCAGCGTGGATGTTTAATGATGGAAGGTTTTCATTTGCGAAGGACATCGAATAAAATGTAACCTGGTTGCTGGAGGAGCGGAAAGAAGCAGGAAAGAACAACAGCACAGATAATGAACAGAAGAGAGTGACCAGCGTGGGAGAGAGGGAGAGAACGATAACAGTGGAGGAAGAGAAGAGTAAAAAAAACAGAAAGATCATGAGCGGAGGAGAAGAGGAGTGGAAGATGGGCAGTCAAACGCAGTGGAAGAAGCTGAGTTGGTAAAATGGTTAGAGAGGGCTGATGGATAGAGAGAACGAGAGAAAAGAAAAAGAACAGCACAGAGGAGAGGAGGGTGAAGTCAGAAAGTCAGTTAATGAGCAGGAAAGAATGACAAGTGTGGGAGAGAAATAATGAGGGGGGGGGGTCTTCAACACTTCATTACATTCTCCATTTTACAGCAATCTGTCTTCCTGAGAAGATCCACCATATTTATTAACCTCATAACAGCCATTACATGACAAAAAAACCTTACCCGGCAACAGCTAACATAACAAGCTAGCACCTTCTTACACCTATTTCCTAAAATAGCCACAAAACATGAGCGCAATAGAGCAGAATGAAAAGAGAAACCTCCAATGCATTTGCCCTCCATTAAACCCTGAAGAAAAGGTTCAACTGAGAACTACAGACTTATCATTGACTAGTTGCGATACAACACAAGCAAAGACAGGATATAAACCAGACATTTGGATTCATTCTTTCATTGCTTGTTATATGAGCAAGAAACCGTTCTACGTCAACTCTGAAGGTCACTGTACTGTTGGTCACTAGTAGGCGGATTAAGTTGTGGGCTGCCTAGCTGGGAAACACAAATGAGTATTGCGGGTAAAAATTAAAATGCAATTTTCAGCATGTTGCTGCTAAAAGGAAAAATGTGTGAATATAAATTGCAGTAGTGCATAATGCATTATATGAACAAGATTAATGCATGAATCAAACTCACTTCAGAATGCCCACGGTTTCTGATGTGGTTTACCAGGCATCCTTTTTTATTTATTGCTATATGTGGGCTGAGACAAAACATTTAGGACTGTGAATTTGTGTGAAATCACTCACAGAGGCATGAACTTCTTTCTCTGTGTTGCATACACTTGACTACAGTGTATCAAAGGAGACAAATCAAATGAGGTCTGCTTTCTTTGTTCTTACTGATCGTTGGCATGTTGTCGCTTCTCATTTGAATAAAATTAAACTTTTCTGGTCTTTGCTGAGTCCACATCCTGTAGGAGACCCTGAGGAGAATCCACCAACAATGTTGAAACAGATTGACTTTCTTTCATGAAAATGATCTCCAGAGGTGACTCAACAATATCTCCACTGGCGGAGAACCAGATAAATCTGGGAGGCATCCATCATCCTGCTGACAAAACCAGCTGACTGGCTTCTGCTGGTTAGTGCTGGCTTGGTGCTGATAGCTTGTGGACCATATATCTGCTAAAACTGCTGACTGACTGAAGTTCTTCCTTGTGAAGTTTGGTTTAAACTAGTGAAAAAAATCTGAAGGGTGTAAGGGGATTTAAGTTGATGTGTTTAAGTGGTTCAAATCTTGCTTACGCCCTCATACAATCCCATCCCAACTCTATGGCCCTGTCCCAAATGGCACACTTCATATGCACATTACGGTCTTATGTGGACTTACATCACGAAAGTGCAGAAGACCGCGAGTGCTTAGGGTGCCATTTGGGACAGGACATATGTTTCCCTGCATTTTCCTGTCTACTCTATATCAGTGGTTTTAACCTTTGTTATGAAGGATGGTCCATACACCCATTGTCCACAATAATAGTCGAAGGCCCTACTTTTCCAATTATTAATTATTTACTGGATAATGCTTAAGAAGTTTAAAAAGTATTTTTTACTTATTTTACTTACAGTTTAGAGCTTGGCCAAAGTCCCTTTAAGATTAGTCATTTCACTCGGCGGCCATCTTTGAAACGCCTCTCGGCCATGCAAGTGCAGCTCCAATCTCTTTGAATGGGGAAACATCAAATTCTCCAAAACTGTTCACCAAGCTTACGATTAAATTTCATATTTGAAATAATTTCACCAATGAAATTAGACAACAACCGTCTTAGAAATTTTGTTTCTAAACGCTTGAATCATAATTCAGAATCAGAAAATGTTCAGGCTGGATCAAGCTAATGCGCAAAGCGCACGTCTGACTGTTTATATAGGAACGGGAGCTTCTAATGGCAGCTGCAGTGACGCGATGACTTCACCAATCGGTGAGTGGCTCTTATTTAGAAGGCCGGGACTTATTCTGCCATATATCAAAACAATACGTGTCTTGTGTTATTCTATAGTCTTTGGCTTGGCTTAACTACAAAAATGTATATTCATAAAGTGTATAAAATGCCACAGATTAATTTATATGCCTTTTCCAAGTCTAGAGACTTTATAATTCTTTTTTTAAAAATGTTGAGAGGGAGAATTAAATAAAAAAACATGACATATCATGTAAACTAGCTATTAAGTCTGAAAGTCAAATGTTAATTGTCCTGAATGAAAGAGAAATTATTGTGCAATCAATCAGTTTTCAAAGAACAAATCATCATGCATGTATGTTACTTACATAATAGTTAACCAAATACCTTTAAGACACCAGCATCACATCTGTATTAGCTGGCTACAGCAGAAATGTTAATATCCACTGAACTGAACCATCATCTACAATGTAATAAATCACCAAACTCATCAATAACAGTTGGAAGATTTGTTAGAAGACATTTACATCACATCATCAGGGTTCTCCCGAGCAGGCGCTGTTGTGCTGCAGTGGCCATATTTAGATTTATTATCAATCAATACTGGAACAGGTGGATTATATGACATCCCAACACAGACACTGCAGCTAAAAACAGCAACACCGAATAACGTTCAACACACAAACAACTCTAAAACTATTGCTTTTTCTGCAACTTTACTGGCCTTCTAGGTCTGAAACATCAAGGACAGACTAAATGCACCATGAAAACAAACCAAACAGCAATCAATGAACCAAATATCCCAAACGGACCCATTTTGGACCCAGACATGTATCTGACAGCAGGGTAAACCCAAATACCGCTGTATCTGCAGGTACTTGTGGTAGAAGTCAACTCAAAATTAATCTAACGTCACACAGCAACAGTATCAGGGTCTTGCCGTTCCAGCAGAGCACAATTCCCCTTTGTTATTTTCCCAAGAGCAAAACAAACTAATGCGAATGTGACTCCTTGTGTCTTTGGTCATGGGAAGGATGCAGAGCCTCATGTTTGGGTGCATCGTGGCCAAGAGGTGGTGGATAACTGACATCTCGCTAATTATGTCAGTCAGACTTAAATAATGCATGAGCGTCTATTTTAACCACCCTCTTTGGAGAGCGAGGGGCAGGATGAAGCCACTCATAATGACATGAATACCCCTGTTTTGAGTCGACAGTCAAAACTGCACATTTCCTTTCATTAGTGGCCACAAACACAAACCCCACAGCCTTTCTCGTGACACATCTGAAAAGAAAATAAGCACACAATAACCCGAAGCAAGATGATACAATACCGTTCACATACCGTCAGCATTCTTAGGATGCATTGGGTCTCCAGCACCAAGAGAGAGACTGAAGTAGGGAGTGTGTGTCTTCCTTTGTGTATGAAAGCTAAATGAAAGGATGCTAGTTGCTTACTGGAACTCTGACTAAAGCATGCCAGGTAGGTAGTCGCACACACATACACCCGCGCGCAACGCTGCCGCACTAGCCAAAAGGTTTTAAACCCAAGTATAGCAAGTAAGACGGACCATCAAATCACTGCAGGTGAGATGAAAATAAAGAGAATGCATAAAACACACACGCAAGGACCGGACACACGGCGGATTCGGTCACGCTAGCTCAATGTCAATCACATCCGTACACAAAGACAGCGGCAAAATGATGGAGTGGACAAATGGAAGAGATCTCAACAGTGCGGTGCTCACCAGTATCTTCCTGTTTTCTGCTCGTTTCAGCACATTTCCCCTGGCAGCCTCCAACAACGCACCGGCTACATCCCCTCCTCCCTCGCGGTCTCCTCTGTTCGCTCAATCTCTCTTCTTCCTTGAGACTTATTTAATTATTTCTCCCCCTCCCTGCCGTTCTGTCGCTCCCTGCATGCAGTCGTTACAGCTGGCTGTCCTTGTATAGGCTGTGTCCTCGATGGATGGATGGATGGATGAAGGGATGTTTCTATCAGGAGCGGGCGGCTCTGCCGGAAGCCTTAATTGAGATGGGCGGCACAGACAAAAGGAGGGAGTTCCTGCAACACAGACGGATATTTTTGCTATGGTGCCTGGCTCTGCACTCTTTGCCTTTTCTCTCTATTATTTCACTCTCTCTCCCTATCTCTCTCTCTCTCTCTCTCTCTCTCTCTCTCATCCTTTCGTCAGGGTGTAGCTGGGTCCCCAGAGAGCTGGTGGCAAACAGCTGAGGGGCATTGTGGAAAACGCAGCATGGAGCGGGAGGGTGACTGGAACGGAGCATCAGGGTGGATGTGAAAGAGCTTAGTGTGCGGTGAATGAGGAGGAGTGGAAGAGGAGAACGGGGGATGAAGTGTCTGATAATGGCAGGGACTGTTTGCTAATTAGTGGTAATTTGAACAAAGCCCAACTCAAAGTATTACATTTCGCCATTTACTGTTTGTAGAACAGACACCTCAAATAATAAGGATTGTGGAAGAAAGCCATGCTAGCACTTAACACAAGTCGGTTGTGTGACGAATAAAATTGAAATGTAAATAATTGACAAATTAACAGTGAAAAAGGATCTGAGCAACATCATATTATATAGAGACTTTGAGGAGGGCTCTCTTCACTTTGGTCTGTAGTAAGCAACCACCTAGCAACCATCCAAAACACCATACCAACCACCTAGCCACGCCCTAGCAACCATCCAAAACACCATACCAACCACCTAGCCACGCCCTAGCAACCATACAGAATACCATAGCAGTCACTTAGACATAACCTAGCGATCACCCAGAACAACTCACTTCATTTGGAAAATGGGCATTTATATATAAATTTAAAATTATATACACACACATACAATTTCAAAAGAAAACCTAGTTTAAACAAAAAATGTAAAACATTTTAAGAAAATTCATGATTTGAAGATTAGTCAGTCAATGTGCAGTGAGACAAACTTTCAGAAATAATCTAGTTTTTGATGTTAAACAAACAGTAAGTGTTTGCAACCACTGATAGAATCAAAGGACTCGAGACAGCAGCGAAAACCCTGAAGACTTTGAGATCAGTGATTAAACTGACAGAGACCTCTTACACACCTCAGTGGAGACGGAGTCCTGTAGAAATGGGAGAGACTGAGCTTATCTGAAGATACTGTATGTCTTCCCATCAGTGAATCTCAAGAGTGTCTAGAACCATCATCACACAAGCAAGCACTATTGCACAGTGCTATTATTGCAGCTTTAAAGCATTAATTCAACCAAAAATTACAATTATGTCCCTATTACTCATTACTTTTGGATGAACAACAACTACATTTCATTCTGTTCCATGCACAATATTAGTATGGTTTTTAAAATACTTGGAATAGTCATATTGACCACTTTTATGATTCTTTTATGAAAATGAAATGTCTAGTCACTAGAGCTGCACGATTCTAGATAAATTGAGAATCACATTTTCTTGGTATAAACCAGAGATCAGGATTGTCAAGATCAGAGATCAGACGTTTTTTGAGACAACTAAACAAAATAACATGAGGTTCAGACAAAATGTTAATTTCTGCAGTCGGTTTAAAAAAAAAAAAAAAATATATATATATATATATATATATATATATATATATATATATATATATATATATATACATATACACATTTAATTAATTTGAATAAATTAATTTTTTTAATGGTTTGAATGAATGATTCAATGACTCACTCATAAAGACTTCACCTGTCTCATTACTGGATGCATCAGTATTTTTTAATGAATCTCTTGAATGAATGATTCAGTGACAAATAATTTTTCTAACAATCACTTGTCACCACCAGTGTAACGAACGATGTAGATACAATCTTTACTTTAAGTGTCAAGTTACTTTAACAAGGTGATTTACTCGATTTTTCTCGCTACTCTAGATAACAGTGTTTATATCCGAACTAAACTTTTAGTTTTATCCCAATACATCTGTGATAATTTGAATTAGTGTAATGCAAAAATAATGATACTGTATGTTTGAAAGACTGTTTCATACCTAGCCTACGTGACAACTGCCCTCTCGGGCTCAGTGGCAGCGCAGATTAGAATGTTATTATTTATTATATTATAATGTCATTTAAGAAAAAGATCGCATAGGTGTTTGAATCGAGATTGCGATATTTTAACAATTATTCGTGCAGCTCTACTAGTCACAATCCCTTAAAAGGCTTAAACAGAATTCTGTGGAAAAAAACAGCCATGTTCAGTGAAGCAGATTATTCCTGAATAAAGGTTATAATTCTTTGTCCCTACAACACTGTACCAGAGACACTCAAAGTTACTGAGCTTTCATGCACGACGTGAATAACTAAACTTTCACAGTAATAAGCCCAGACCAATTCCACACAATAGTAAGCAGCTGAACCTGAGGTCTTTACACTGTCAAATCACACAGTCACTTTGATTCCGGTGTTCAGCACCACTGCATCACACATGAGTGTGGACTGGACTTCTGAAATGAGGGAGCAAAGTCCTATCAGGGTTTTTTTAGTCTAATAAATTCATGTTCCATTTGATGTCCACACAGTTTCTGGTTAAATATGATCAACAAACACCCAATTCGAAAATATTTTTATGTATACATTAGCATACTATTTATTTAAACTAAGTCACATCAGAGTAAAAACCATTAAGTTTATGCAGTTTTTTTTTTATTGTTTCAGAAAATAATAACTACAGATATTTTTTTTTAAATTTTGATCTGTTACTATACGACATATACATGATAAAATAAAAGGCTACATGTTTGCTGCGCTTGTTTGTGGACCAACTATTTTGTGATATCAAAATTCTTATATAATTATTGTTTACAATAACATATTTTTTTATTTTTTTATTTAATAATGATAATTATTATTCAATAAAAATAATAAATATTACTATCATAAAATAGTATTTAAAAAAATCATTAATAGTAATAATAATAATAATAATAGAAAACTGTAAAAATACAATACTAATATTTATGCCTGAATTAATGTTTTAATTTTCAAATGTTAATTCATTAAGCTCTTACTATGGTGGAAAACTGCGACCAGCCCAATTTTCTCTTTTGTTGACAATGGCCGGTTTATAAGCACGTTTGGAATAATGTTATATAAGCATGTTTGGAAAGATGGTTGTATGCATTCCCAAAATGAATAAGTGACCCAAACATAGAGCACATATAGAGATGAGTTCATGTGTAGAAGCATTTACTACGAACCGAACCGTTCCAAGACACTAAAAACCGTGCTTCACTCGAAAACATGCAGCATATGTATTTATTTCAAGTCTTTTCTTCCCTATTGTGACGTATATCCAAGTGAAACGGCTTCTCAAATAAGAAAAAAAAAAAAGTAGGGTGGACTTGATTTTGTCCATCAGGAATTTTCTGGATCGTTTGATCATTGTGGTTTGATCTCATGTGAGTGGCATGCGAGTTTTGATTTCATGATGACTTTAATTAAATCACGGCCTTGGAGATTTCATAATCGCACAAAGCCATAACGAGATTTTGGATTGATTACAATTAATCTTCACTATAAACAATTAGTATTAACTCATAATATTTGTTTTTTTTTAAACTGTGAATTATTTTCTCATCCACATTTTATGAGGCACTGCCTCTCTTACCTCCTCTGAGAAAACACCTGACACAAATACAGCACAAATTGCTGACAAGGAGAAAGAAAACTGGGCCAGCACAGAAACGAACACAGACAGAAGTTAACAGCCTGTCACAAATCATTATGTACCGACAGAACGGCAATCAGAGGGGGTCAGACAAACACCTCTCATGTACAAAGCAAGACCACATCCACAGTGAACTGAAGACATCATTCAGACAAAGAACAGAAACACAAGGTACTTTCATCTGTATGCAATGCAAAGCAAAAGAGGCTCCAAAACACACACACACTCATAAGTATACAAAGCATATAAGGAATATTCATCATAGGCACATACACGATGCACCAGGGAACCATCAATAGAATTAGCACTACCTCTATGACAGGGCAGCACACAATTCTCTCTCACACACACAAACAGCACAGACCGCATCCTTCATGCCTGAGCCACAGGCAAGGATGATAGTGAATTCATAATGCTTTCAGAAAGGGGCAGCCATTCTCTGTACAAGGCACTGACTCAGCAGTTCAGCCTCGTCTGGACTTCAGGGCAGTAAATGTGCACATTAACACAGGATTACTGTGCCAATGTGGCATATGACCCCACTGTGAGAGGACATTTTTACACCATAAAATCTTACATTAAAAACACTAAAACTGAATCTATTACCCTTTTTCAAGACCTTAAAATAATTGTTGAAATAAAAATGTACTTTACTATTTACTCGTCCTTCAATGTGTACAACTTTTCTCTGCATTTTTGTTTTCTTGCATATATATATATATATACACTCAACTAAAGGATTATTAGGAACACCATACTAATACTGTGTTTGACCCCCTTTCGCCTTCAGAACTGCCTTAATTCTACATGGCATTGATTCAACAAGGTGCTGAAAGCATTCTTTAGAAATGTTGGCCCATATAGGATAGCATCTTGCAGTTGATGGAGATTTGTGGGATACACATCCAGGGCACGAAGCTCCAGTTCCACCACATCCCAAAGATGCTCTATTGGGTTGAGATCTGGTGACTGTGGGGGCCATTTTAGTACAGTGAACTCATTGCCATGTTCAAGAAACTAATTTGAAATGATTCGAGCTTTGTGACATGGTGCATTAGCCTGCTGGAAGTAGCCATCAGAGGACGGGTACATGGTGGCCATAAAGGGATGGACATGGTCAGAAACAATACTCAGGTAGGCCGTGACATTTAAACGATGCCCAATTGGCACTAAAGGGCCTAAAGTGTGCCAAGAAAACATCCCCCACACCATAACACCACCACCACCAGCCTGCACAGTGGTAACAAGGCATGATGGATCCATGTTCTCATTCTGTTTACGCCAAATTCTGACTCTACCATCTGAATGTCTCAACAGAAATCAAGACTCATCAGACCAGGCAAGATTTCTCCAGTCTTCAACTGTCTAATTTTAGTGACCTCTTGCAAATTGTAGCCTCTTTTTCCTATTTGTAGTGGAGATGAGTGGTACCCGGTGGGGTCTTCTGCTGTTGTAGCCCATCCGCCTCAAGGTCGTGCGTGTTGTGGCTTCACAAATGCTTTGCTGGATACCTCGGTTGTAACAAGTGGTTATTTCAGTCAAAGTTGCTCTTCTATCAGCTTGAATCAGTTGGCCCATTCTCTTCTGACCTCTAGCATCAACAAGGCATTTTCGCCCACAGGACTGCCGCAAACTGGATGTTTTTCCCTTTTCACACCATTCTTTGTAAACCCTTGAAATGGTTGTGCGTGAAAATCCCAGTAACTGAGCAGATTGTGAAATACTCAGACCGGCCCGTCTGGCACCAACAACCATGCCACGCTCAAAATTGCTTAAATCACCTTTCTTTTCCATTCTGACATTCAGTTTGGAGTTCAGGAGATTGTCTTGACCAGGACCACACCCCTAAATGCATTGAAGCAACTGCCTTGTGATTGGTTGATTAGATAATTGCATTAATGAGAAATTGAACAGGTGTTCCTAATAATCCTTTAGGTGAGTGTATATATATACAGGTCCTTCTAAAAAAATTAGCATATTGTGATAAAGTTCATTATTTTCCATAATGTAATGATAAAAATTAAACTTTCATATATTTTAGATTCATTGCACACCAACTGAAATATTTCAGGTCTTTTATTGTTTTAATACTGATGATTTTGGCATACAGCTCATGAAAACCCCAAATTCCTATCTCAAAAAATTAGCATATTTCATCCGACCAATGAAACTGTTTTTAATACAAAAAAAAAGTCAGCCTTCAAATAATTATGTTCAGTTATGCACTCAATACTTGGTCGGGAATCCTTTTGCAGAAATGACTGCTTCAATGCAGCGTGGCATGGAGGCAATCAGCCTGTGGCACTGCTGAGGTGTTACGGAGGCCCAGGATGCTTCGAGAGCGGCCTTAAGCTCATCCAGAGTGTTGGGTCTTGCGTCTCTCAACTTTCTCTTCACAATATCCCACAGATTCTCTATGGTTTTCAGGTCAGGAGAGTTGGCAGGCCAATTGAGCACAGTAATACCATGGTCAGTAAACCATTTACCAGTGGTTTTGGCACTGTGAGCAGGTGCCAGGTCGTGCTGAAAAATGAAATCTTCATCTCCGTAAAGCTTTTCAACAGGTGGCAGCATGAAGTGCTCCAAAATCTCCTGATAGGTAGCTCAGGGTTCCTACAGGTTTCTTCAAGTTAAATTCCAGTCTTTTTAAGACCTTTTTAAGACCATTTATATAAAAAATTAATACCTATTTCACGTCCCTACCAGCAAAGAAAAACAAAATCCTTCAACCGGTGTTCATTTATTTTTCAAATGTGGAATGGGTAAAAGATGATAAGCCAAGCAGGTGTGAAAAATAAAAACATTACAGTAGGCCACAAGAAAGTTTGCCGAACAATGTTAAGTTGTGTTTTAACATTAGCTAGCTACTTATTCTATGCTGGGAATATGGGGAACTGAGAGACCCCTGAACAATAAACATCGAAAATAATAATAATAATCGTGGTTGACAAATTAAACTTTTGAGGAAAAATACAATACGGAGAAGTTACATACAGCAGTGTTAATTTTGACAGCAAATTTTGATTTAGTTTTAGTCTCAGTCTTTTGACTAAAAATATGACAAACTAATTTTAGTCATATTTTAGTCATCTGAATTGTTTTGGTTTTAGTCTAGTTTTAGTTAGATTTTAGATTTTTTGATTTTAGTTTTTTTATATTTTCGAAATCTACTGTAAACTAAATCTACAGTAGATTTAGTCGACTAAAATATTATGGGTTTAGTTAAATTGTAATGCATTAATTTAGAATTCCTCTAAAATGTCCAAACCAATATACTCCCGGAGAAAACATTTATTAACCTATTAATATTAATGATTTTTAGGTTTGAACTTGCAATACAGATACAGATTTAACTATTGTGACTTAAAAAAATATCTTAAAATTAAATAAAACCACTTTTCCTAAAGTAAAACACAGTCTTCTTTTCAATGAATGATATATGCATTCTTTATAACTACTTGCATACATCATTATTTATTCTTTCAAGCAGACATATTTATTTGTATGAATGAAATATAATTAATCCTTATTAAAGCTATTAACAAACAGTGAATGCTTTTCTTTTGTTGCTTGAATATTAAGGACACAGACCGCATTAGGTTTATTGCGACTGTCACTTTAAGACATCAGATCATGTCCAATGACATGCGGATACAATTGCACTGATACACATCCGATACACTCACAACTGTTTAAGACATAACCAACATAGATTACATGAATACTCTCCAAAACGGACATTTAGACATAATGCTGTGTGTGTTTGTCCATTCAGACACGAAAGAGAGCTCAGTTCAGTCCTCGCGTGCTGTATAGGTGTCTATTGTGCATGGCTGCACGCTTCAGGTCGGGTGTGTGCCGTACGGAATAGAGCTCTTTTTTTATTTTTAGCTCTTATTCAGATCTATATGTCTGCTCTACTCATTCTCCCAGACGTTTACATTTTTTAAAGTTTTGAGACCGCTGCGTAGATCAGCACGTTACAGTACAAATGTGCGTATCTATCACACACGCAGGACATCAGTTCTGACTGGATCGCTTCCCAGATCGTCACTATCTAACATTTTCGTCTAGTTTTTATTCGTTCACGAAAATGTCAATAGATTTCCGTCATAGTTTTTGTCATTCAAAACTAGGTTTTATTTAGTTATCGTCTCGTTTTCGTCTGTGAAAAAATGTTGTTGACGAATAATTGTCGTCATTATTTTCGTCAACGAAATTAACACTCCCAGACCATCACTGACTGTGGGTACTTGACACTGGACTTCAGGCATTTTGGCATTTCCTTCTCCCCTGTCTTCCTCTAGACTCTGGCAACTTGATTTCCGAATGACATGCAAAATTTGCTTTCATCCGAAAAAAGTACTTTGGACCACTGAGCAACAGTCCAGTGCTGCTTCTCTGTAGCCCAGGTCAGGCGCTTCTGCCGCTGTTTCTGGTTCAAAAGTGGCTTGACCTGGGGAATGCGGCACCTGTAGCCCATTTCCTGCACACGCCTGTGCACGGTGGCTCTGGGTGTTTCTACTCCAGACTCAGTCCACTGCTTCCGCAGGTCCCCCAAGGTCTGGAATCGGTCCTTCTCCACAATCTTCCTCAGGGTCCGGTCACCTCTTCTCGTTGTGCAGCGTTTTTTGCCACACTTTTTCCTTCCCACAGACTTCCCACTGAGGTGCCTTGATACAGAACTCTGGGAACAGCCTATTTGTTCAGAAATTTCTTTCTGTGTCTTACCCTCTTGTTTGAGGGTGTCAATGATGGCCTTCTGGACAGCAGTCAGGTCGGGAGTCTTACCCATGATTGCGGTTTTGAGTAATGAAACAGGCTGGGAGTTTTTAAAAGCCTCAGGAATCTTTTGCAGGTGTTTAGAGTTAATTAGTTGATTCAGATGATTAGGTTAATAGCTCCTTTAGAGAACCTTTTCATGATATGGTAAATTTTTGAGATAGGAATTTGGGGTTTTCATGAGCTGTATGCCAAAATCATCAGTATTAAAACAATAAAAGACCTGAAATATTTCAGTTGGTGTGCAATGAATCTAAAATATATGAAAGTTTAATTTTTATCATTACATTATGGAAAATAATGAACTTTACCACAATATGCGGACCTGTGTGTATATATATATATATCTGTACATCTGTACACTTGAGTAGTTGTACTCTTTTCCATATAATCAAGCACTAATACGTATGACAAAAAGCACCATAAAAGTATCATAGAAGTAGTCCACACAGCTTATGCGCTATATTTCGTGTTTTCTGAAGCCATTTAGCATTGTGTGATGAATAAAGCAAACACTTTAAGTTCACTGAGCATCTTGACATCAGCCTTTGCTTCGTGGCCTGTTTCTGACAGTAGTAGCAATTTCCGATTCACGGATGCATTATTCCAAGTGAGATATTTTCAATGAATCTTTTGATCCAGTTTCCAAAAACCAGTCCGAATGATACCTCCACAGACTTGAAAGAGATCATTTTATATCTGTTTCCTGTATTGAGTGACTGTAACTGACAGAATGACCTCTTTAAACCTGATCAGGACTGAAGAGCTCATGAAGAATCCTGAAAGTGGCAGGATGACTTTTGACTTACTGTCCTCTCCTGGGCACGGCATACCAGGTTTTTCAGGAATGCTTGGGAATACTAGACAGAGAAAGAAAGACAGAGAGAAATGAGTGTGACTCCGTACAGTGGTTTTATCTATTTATAGATGTGGGGTCAGCAAATGTGAAATGTGCAAATACACAATTTTCTAAAGAAAATGAACTTGTATTAAGTGCTTTAGCTGTACAGTGTACACATGATATTTTGAGTGGTTTGGCGGATTCCGCTGTGTGGTTTGGATCTGCATTAAGCGTTTTATAAATAGAGATATACAGAAAGAGTAATTCTACTACTGGAGTAATTGAAAATTGAAAAACAAGGGGAAAATAGATTAATTTTGTGTTTTGAGTGAATCAATGAGTACCATGCAAAAGGAGTCCTGAGCACCGGTTCCGGTTGTAGATCCGGAATGCTTCCTCTAGCTCCATCTGGGATGAGATGGTACACGGGTCCCCTTAAAAACAAGAAATGACAATGCAAACAAACAGTCTAAAATATTATGGGGCAATATTTATAGTTGACATTTAGCCCAGGGATTTTCAACTCAGGGTCTAGGGAAGTGGTGTTTTAGTATTATTTTTACTATATTATGTATTAATATTTTGAAATAGCTTCTATTTTCTATTTTTAGTTTTTATTTCATCTTAAGTTTTAGTAAAAATAATATTTTTTATTAGCTTATTTATTTATTTACTATTATTATTTATTATTATTAAAATTGTATTCATTTTAATACCTCTTCTTATTTATTTTAATTTAAAAAATAATTTTATAGTTTTAGTTTACAATAACAAGACTGGGCTGAGGACACCCAGATTCAGAGAAAAACTGTAAAAATCACAAAATCTTAATCATATTTATTAAATATAAATATTCCTATTAAATGTAAAATAATATCAATATAAATGGGTAATCATCATATTTAGGTGCCCCTGACATCAAATCATTTGAAAACGCCTGATTTGATGTTTATAACCAAAGCGACTTAAAAACGTATTATATTATATACAAGTATACTTATTATTATCTATATAATTATAAGCACAACCCCTGTGCTTAAAGTCAACATGAAATCAATAATTATCCAATTTTCTTTCTTAATGCATGTTCCTGGTCTTATTGTGAATAATTCATTGGTACGATATTTAAAACTATAAACAAACAAAAATATTTTTTTTTGTCTAATCATTTTTTGTCAGTTTGTCTAATTAAAATATACTAACTTGCTCTACTTCTGAATCAACTTCTCTTTTCTGCTGTAGCCACTTAGGCCAAAGTTCAAAAGGTCATACATACCTTCATCGTCGATCCACTTGAGTGTTATCGGCCTCTCTCTGCGGACACCACACATCTTTCTCACCTCCTCACACACCTCTGTGTACGTCATGGTCAAATCCAAGTCAGAGATCAGCATGTCCCTTCAAAAAAAAAAAAGGCATCTGAGAACAGTAAAATTCTCATTTAATTATGGGCTTTATTTGGTTTAAGGTAAACGATACAAGACAAGTTTTTTCACACTACAAAAGACGCAACCTAAAGTTGGACTTCTACATTTAAACACTGGCTGTTGTATAACATTATGCTAGGAATGGGTCACGATGGCTAACTAGTCAACAACTTGTCCATCAAATGACTGGTCAATTAAAAATACTCGATCTTAGCACTGCGTTCGACACTACAGATCATACAATACTCTTGGATCGACTACAAAACTACACTGGTGTTCAGGGACAGGCATTAAGCTGGTTTAGATCGTACTTAACAGACCGTCACCATTTTGTCTGTTTAAATGGGGAAAAATCGAAGATAACGTCAGTAGACTATGGAGTGCCGCAAGAATCGGTGTTAGGCCCTCTGCTATTCTCAATATATATGCTGCCACTTGGTAATATTATAAGAAAACCTGGAATTAATTTCCACTGTTATGCTGATGACACTCAATTATATATTTCATCACGACCAGATGAAAACACTAACTCATCTAAATTGACAGAGTGTCTTAAAGATATAAAATGCTGGATGACGTGTAATTTCCTGCTATTAAATTCAGATAAAACGGAGGTATTACATATTGGTCTAAAAAACTACCAACAAAACCTCTTACAATACAACTTTAATCTAGAAGGATGTCCTGTTACTTTATCCACTACAGTAAAAGACCTGGGCGTTATACTAGACCGCAACTTGTCTTTTGAAAATCATCTTTCATATGTTACAAGAACAGCCTTTTTCCACCTTAGAAACATTGCTAAGCTACGTAACATGCTATCTGTTTCTGATGCAGAAAAGTTTGTTCATGCATTCATGACCTCGAGACTAGATTACTGTAATGCTTTATTAGCTGGTTGTCCTGCATCCTCAATAAACAAGCTACAGTTAGTCCAAAATGCAGCCACTAGAGTTCTTACTAGATCAAGAAAATATGATCATATAACACCAATTTTATCATCTCTACACTGGTTACCTATTAAGTTCCGTATCAATTACAAAGTATTACTGCTGACCTATAAAGCCCTAAATGGTCTAGCTCCTGTGTATTTAATGGACCATCTATCGCCCTACAATCCATCGCGTTCTTTAAGATCACTAAATTCAAGGCTTCTGGTCATTCCTAGGATATCTAAGTCTACTAAAGGAGGGAGGGCGTTCTCACATTTAGCTCCTAAACTCTGGAATAGCCTTCCTGATATTGTTCGAGGATCAGACTCGCTGTCCCAGTTTAAAACTAGATTAAAGACGCATCTCTTTAGCCAAGCATTCACATAATGCTTACCTTTTATACAGAATCAGATCAAATGCATTAATATTACAAACAGCAGCTAGGCTAATTATTTCCCATCTGCTTTTCTGCTGTTATCTCGGACGCGAGTCCCGAGGTAAATGGCGTTCGTAGCTCCAGATTTTATCCAGCCTCTCACGGAGACTTCAGATGCCCCAACACTTGCAATGAGATGACTAAACGCCTGTGAAGAGACGACTCGACGCCTGTGAAGAGACGACTCAACGCCGGCGATATGTTATGCCCTAAATTAACACATGATTAACTAAATGTATTTTTTCCATGTACATTTCTGATATGCACTTTCTGTAAAGCAGCTTTGAAACAATATGTATTGTGAAAAGCGCTATACAATCATGCATCTCTTATTCAGAGGAGCTCTAAATGTTCTCTGTAGCTTTAATTTGCAACCCTGGACTGAAACTGTCCATCCACAGCCAAACAAGCCACATCTGTTTGGATACAAGAGACTTTTCTTACAAACCTCTAGTACACAGCTGCCTAGTCTGGTCCCTGTCCCACTTCCACACTGCATAGGGAAAAGAGCTGCCGGAGAGCCAAGTACAAGAAAACACGATTTGGTGCTGTGCTCAGAATCACTTCAGATAGAGATGGTTGTTTAAGGTACACACGTGCAAACATATTACTGAGAAATGTTTAAATCTAGGGATGCACAATATATCGGCCATCATATCGCTATCAGCCGATGTATGTTCATTTTTAATGTTAGCATTATCAATTCGATAAGAAAATTTGGCCAATATATTAAAGCTGATACACTTCAGATACGTAACATTCACCATGATGGTTTTGAATTGCTTTAAATGTGATTGGAATCATTTCGAAAAGGGAAATACAGTTAAGTGCAACATATGCAGCACAAGTCAGTCATATAAGCTAAAATTATAATGAAAACACTACTGTAAAAGAATGTTGCGAATTCTTTGTGTCCGTGTTTTAGGGTTGTTTAGGAAGAGGAAAGGTTAAGAACAGAGTTAACACCTTCATGACTACAAGTTTGCTTGTGCATTCACAGCCTTTTGTTTTGTGCAATTGTAAGTTGTAATATTATATTTATTTTGTGTATATCTGATTTATCTCAAATAGATGTGTTTGGTTAAGTTAATCAAAGCGGTATAAAGCGCTTCAGTTGTTTACCAGTGATAATCTTTAGCTCCAGCGCATGCTGAAAAAGCAATACACGACATTAATAACTATGTTTGAGGCTATGTCATATTGTTACAGCTGAGGTGGTTAAGATAAAGCGCACGACGAAGGTGATTCAATAGAAGACTTTAATTAAAAAATTCCACCAGGAAACATAACAACACATCAACTTAAACTAAATAATATAAGACAAGGAGCAAGGAGAAACAGAGGGCTTAAATACAAAGAACAGATCAGGGGAAACAAGACACAGCTGGGGCAAATTAACTCAATGACAGTAACCATAGAAACCAACAAGATACAGCTGAACCAAAGTAACTAATGAAGGAGTGGCAAGAAACTTTATAAAGAGAACACTTGTAATAAAAAGTTGTATTCTTCGGTTTTAGGTTCAGCGCGTTCTTATGGGCAAAGTGCATCCACAACAGGAATTACACATTCTTCAACTTAGTTGAAGTTCACTTGTGCATTCGCATCATTTTGTGCAGATATTATTAATATTATGTTTATGTTAGACTTTTGTTTTTGCAATCAGGCTCTCTAAAAATATATAAAAATTTGGATTTAGATTGATCAGTTATCGGTATCTGCCAAAATTTAATATTTAAATCATTGCTGACCTCAAAGAAAATATTTGATATAAAATATAAATATATATAAAATATCTATATTTTATACATAAAATATAAATATTCTTTCTTGGGCATCAGGACTAATGTGTGTATCTTTTTTAGGGGCTTAATGGCTGTTTTCTCAAGTAATTCTAAATACCTCAATCCTAGAATCACTTAATACCATGGTATATATGAAATTATCATCATGGTATTTCCATCACAGCATTTTTGAATATATGGGATAATATATCGTGCATAGCTAAGCTAATAAATATTTTTTCAGTCCTGGATTCACTGCAGTACCGCATTATAAAGAAAGAGTTACATTGTTTAATGATGGATTTAAGATGATAAAAAGTTGTTTGTTTCAAGCATACTATATAATATATATACATATTTTAAAGCATAAATTGAAAGATAAAGATGAAACAAAAAAAATGTTTTTTGGCAGCAAACGCTTAAGATTTGGTTTGGTTTGGTGCACACAGGGATAAAAAAGAAGTACCCCATGTGTAAAATGAAATACTCTGCTGTCTCTTTAATGCCGTGGGCCTAATGTTCTGCCAGAGGTCCTGGACATCTCAGATACATGGCATCATGGTTTCGATCAAATACCAACAGATAAAAAATCAAAACCTGACATCCTGTGCTAGAAATCTTATAACAGGCCATGTTTGGATCTTCCAACAGGACAGTGATCCAAAAACAAAATCAAAATCAAAACAAAAATGTGTTACTGAGCACAAAACCAAGCATCTGCAATGGCCATCCCAGTCCCTGACCTAACCCTATAGAAAATGAGTGTGCTGATCTGAAGAGAAGAAGCGCCAACATGGATCTGGGAATCTGCAGGATCTGGGGAAATTCTGTATGGAGGAATGGTCTCTGATCTCTGTTCTCCAAACTCATCAGGCATTATAGGAGAAGACTCAGAGCTGTTATCTTGGAAAAAGGAGGTTGCAAAAAATATTTAATAAAAGGGGCAAATAATTGTTCCCAATGTGTTTTGGAGAAAAACATTTATTTCATAATGTGATTTTCCCCCCACTTTCAATTCTTTTACTTTAATAAAAGGTTCGATTTTTGCTTCTTTTTTTAAATAAAATATCAAAAGGATAAACAATGTAGATTTATTTCTTACAGCCATCTTTGATCATTTACCAAGAGGGCAAATAATTCTGACCAGCACTGTATATAAAAATCCTAAGTATATTGTAGCGTTTATACGCACGTATAAATATGACTAATTATTATTCATAACGGATTATGATCAATAATTAATCATTTAATTATTTTCAGAATTTACTGTAGCAGAATCAATAGTTTGATCATTTTATCAGTTCATCCGATGAACGGAAAGCATAAACAATTATTAATTCTAGGAAATATTATATCTTCCTGGCCAAGAAAGACTAATTCCCAGCTAACAGCTAAATTAAGAAATAATTCAAGGGTAAAAGCATAAGTAGCTTAGATCGCAGTTCAAGACAATAAATTCGTAAGCACATAACACAAGTAATGCTTCTCTTTTCAAATACAAACAATACTTTATTGCTTATAAGCCTATGACAAACACATAAAACTAATATCTAACAATCACAAACAATACCTTATTGATTATAAGACTAACATATGAAACTAATATCTAACACAAACACACGCACACACACTCATACAAGTTGAAGAAAGAAAGAGAGTGAGGAAGAATAAGTTTAAGAGTGAGGTGAAATCCCAAGATTCTATGCACTTATAAGACACAACCTGAACGAACCATCAATAATTAATTTCACCCTTTTATCGTTTCTTAGGCGGGTAATTCAATTTTATATCAATGCACCAGTTCAGTTAAGAGTCTGGAGGCTACTTGCTTGTCCTTGGGGATTCCCTTTTGTTGGTGTAAAGGGGTTTCCCGGGTCCGTTGCTTGGCTGGCGGTCTCCTCGTGCCTGCTACATCTTGGGCAGCCAATCACATGGTGTGTTGGCGGTTGGATGAAAGTCTTTGAAATTGGAAGCGCGTTGCAGTCGAAACGTTTAAATGAAACTTTGCAGCAAAACTTAACTTAGAACCGAGACTTTTAACGGAAAAGAAAACAAAGGAAAAGAAAGGAAAGTGAGACGAGTCAGATGGCTTGAATAAATCTGTTTTAACCCTGATCTTGATTTGGGTCATTTGTCTCTATGCGTCTACATGGCTACTATAACCATTGTCTGCTCCACCCGACTTGTTCTCCTGCCGAGGCCTTTTCCGAGGGAGAGAGTGGGAGAGAGAGACAGCAAGAGCACCAGAGAGCAGAAGGCAAGAGCCCCAGAGAACCAGAGAGAGCACAAGAGCAGCAAGAGCGCACACAAGAGCCGCAAGAGAGAGCAATTCTGTGTTCGGGTCTAAGATTTTAAACTCAAAGTTTGTCCAACCTCAGGGATGGGTTCTGGCCCATAAGGAGGTGGCCCTATTTTCTTCTTATCGTGAATCATGGGTTATCTGAGATCTCCTTGTTCTCCAGCACTAGCAGAGAGAACAAGAGGCCACCGTTTAGACATTATTACTATTATACGAATACAAAACATTTCATTTACACAGATTTCAAATCAAACCATCTTTTGAATTAAAAATACGATCCTGCTGACAGGAAACATGGCACACTTTCATTCACACACCTAACATTCATAACAATTATGGATTGTATGGCATCTAAGCATATGAGACACACACATATATTGTAGGAACAACATAGAATTGTGTAGTTGCATGATGTTTGATTATAAGTCCATTGAGAATTGTTCTGGGATGAGTTTTATAGATTTTGATTTGTAAAGTGTTTTAGCGTGTAGAGTTTGTGGGGTTTAAGCCATTCCGGTCTGAGGTCATGGAATAGTTCGTTCATCTCTCATGAGACCTCTGGTCCTTAAGAAAGGGTAGTCTGTTAGTCGCAGGGGTCAGGTGACCTCTTGTTTCACCATTTCTGAACAGATCTGTTCTTGCATATTATAAAAAATTGACAACGTTCTTCCTTTAGTTAATAAATAAAAAGTCTTTTTTGGTTGCAGAGCCTGGGGTAATCTGCAATGTGAAGCCTCTTTTGTGTGATTATGTGTGGACAATCACCTAAAAGCTTTATTTGTGTTTGGTTCATTCTCATAGTCGCTAATACTATTATTAAATCTAATTCGGCATTATCTTACTGCATACTTAAATGATATTCTTCATTACAATTAGTATTTTTTAGATCCTTAGTTAATGCTGAAATGAAACAAATTTTTACCATTACATATAATTCATTATCTACAATTATTGTAAATTACATTTCTTTATGAAATCATATAAAGAGTTTGGTTCAATTGCAATTCTTTAGCAACCATATTTTATTAAAAGCTAAAGAAAAAAATACCCACATTTAGAAAAATAAAATATAAACGTGTAATTATAATACAACCCCTAAATATCTATTTAAATATTGCATACTTAAATGATATTCTTTATTATTATTCATGATCCTTAGTAAATGCTAAATGTGACAACAAACATATTTTATCATAAATTGTATAATTAATCATAAATTATTTTAAAACATTTTTATTTGTCTAATCATATAAAGAGCTTGATAATAATTTCAATGTTTCTTTTGACCTTTAAAAACGTTTAGAAATGTTGAATATAAAGACCATTTATACAATACTGTTTATTATTATTATTATTATTTTAAATCCTTGCTAAAATATTAATGTGACAACAAAAAAGATTCATGATAAATAATATAAATTATAATTTCTTTATCTAATCATACAAAGAGCTTGGTTCAATTGCAATATTTAGCGCATTTAGACTTTTATTATTTTATTTTTTTAAAGAAATTTATGTTTTACAAATCAGTATACAGACCTCCCCCAGTTCCTTTGTGGATGGAAAATGTGATGTACAGATATCCAATGTGTGTGTGTGTGTGTGTGTGTTTCTGCTGAGATGAGCTCTACAGCAGCTTGCCCCTCAGCAGGGAAACCTTCATCATGAGTCTATCATCTGCCACTCTGCCCTTATGCCTCCATCCGTCCCCAACCGCCTGGCCCGCACTGAAGCTTGGGGTGAAAGTGTCTCCTACTGCACGACTCTCTAAGGCCTGATCAACTGATAAACGTTACGAGTCCCTCGAGCACCTGCCGTTTGGATGTCACTTCGCTCGGCACTGAAACTGAAGAGGCTGGCAGCGAAATTCAATTCCAAAGCGAGGCATGTGAAACATTTCTGATTAACACTAATAAGTGCTAACCATCCCTGAGGATGCCAACAGTTAAATAAAGTCATTTCAGAGGTGTTAATTCCTCACTCCATATTAAAACAGAGAATGGTGGTTCTGAAAGAGTCATAAGAGTGGCAATAATGTTATTTGCACTGAATAGAAGAAATACAGAGGTGATAAACAAGGAGTTTCTGGTTCAATCTGAACTCTTGATTTGTGAATGATCACACATGCATATGACAATTTGCTCTGGCACAGCGTAACATAAACTCAAATATTTGACTAAGGTGTGACTAGCAGCTATCACGACGTCAAGAAATAAAGTCCTCTAAGGAAAACACTGAGATTCTGCAGAGATTTGTCAAGACAGCAGACACCTCTCTTGAAAAATGAGCAGTGCTATTTTTAGTCAGGGATTTTTTATACAAAACAAAAGTTTAAACAGATTTTTAAACAGTAGCTTATTAGTCAGCAGCTAAACCTCTTTTTATGATTCATAATCAGATAGTGTGAATTAGTGCACTACAGATTGAGTTTTGTGAAAATGATCTGAATGACCATTTAACAAGAAAAAACATGTAAAAAAAAAAAAAACTAACAAAAAGTAGGCTATCCCTACGACACTATGATGGTGTTATGGATAGGAAAGGATGATGGTCACAAAGTTGGTTGTTGGATGACATGTTGACCCTAAATTCAAAACACCATCCAAAATGTTAATAGTACTTAAAAAAAGATCCCAGCATTCAGCTGTTTCTAAACACAAGGACATATCTGTCTTAACTTAAATATAAAGATGAATGTGGTATATGAACATGGAAATAATTCAACAAACCCAGTGATTATAACCCCTAAATGTTGTAGACATACACTACCATTCAAAGTATTTGTTCGCTAATACTTTTATTTGGATGCCTTAAATTGATCAAAAGTAGCAGTAAAGACATTTATAATGTTACAAAAGTATTCTATATCCAATAAATGCTTTTCTATTCATCAAAGAATCCTGGAAAAAAATACATCACAGTTTTGATGAAATATTAAAGTGTTTTCAACATTGATAATAAGAAAAAATGTTTCTTGAGCAGTAAATCAGCATATTAGAATGATTTCTGAATGATTAGAATGATTTCAGAATGTGACACTGAAGACTGGCGTAAGGATGCTGGAAATTCAGCTTTGACATCACAGGAATAAACTACATTTTAAAATAGAACAAAATATATATTTAAATCGTAAAAACATTTCACTACTGTATTTTTGATTTAATAAATGCAGCCTTGATGAGAATTCTTTTAAAATAATTAAAAACAAAATTCTTACAGACCCCCAAACTTTTGAACAGTAGCGTACTTAAAAAATATTTCTATATAATAAAATTAAAAATACTTCTAAAAATTTCTTTTACAAAAAGAAGTAAGCTAAAGTAATTTTTATATCATGCAGAAAAGTTTAACCTCTTCCACTCTGATCGCCCGTGGGCGGGCCATAGAGCTTCGTCATTATATTTAAACTTATTTTTTATGTTTCTGGAGATACTATAACCCCATATATAGTATCATTTTAAATCTTAAAATCTAATCTTTACACAGAATATAATGATATGTGTGTATATGGAACAAATAATTCATATAAAGCTTTAAAAAAAAACAATCGTCACAAAATCGCTCCTCCCCCAAAATGGCGATGCAGAAATGTAAATAGGAATATGTATTTTTTTACGTATCTCACAAAACATAAAAATCATATCAAAAGAAAGCTCTCATTCTCAGAAATGTGACTATGTAGTTTGTTTTATTGTTTTAACATCATAGTTCACATTATCTCCACAAGAATTGGGCAGTAAAATATGATTTCTGTGAAAAAACAAAGATAAACGTCTCATTTCTACTTCGATTACAGGTGCTCTAAGCTAAAATCAGCCACAAACTCTATATAATATTTTACCTTAGGATGTTATCTTTCAAATGAGCCCATTTGTACTTTTCTGTGATCTCCTCTAAGTAAATCCACTGTTATGTCGCAGATGTCCAGAACACAAAACGCGCTAGACGGGAGAAACACGCGATCTACACATCATCATCAAAACGTGCAAGCGTCCTCTAATCATGACGATGATATACAGATCAGGCACGTGTTCACAGCTGAGGTTGTCAGCTTTCCAATCACATGTCAATCATTTATCTAGTCCAGTCACATGCTGAATCATCCAACAAATCAGTGGAGTAGGTGGGCGGGATCACGGGATCCCTTTTGTACATCACGACGTTGTTGATGATAGGCGCGCCGCGAGTAGATATAAGTGAATGACAAGTGACAAAGACGACTGGAGTCACTGGACTGACAGAAAATTATTGGATATATTTGTGTTTTTCGAGCGTTTTGATTAAAAAATGGCATCTGTAGAGGGAAAAGTAGCTAAAAAGGTGTTCTCTTGCGTTGAAGCAATATTAAAAGAGCTTGAAAGAGAAAGTGACGGTGCATCGTGTAGCGTGCATCTTAGGCCTAACGTTATATACTTTCATATTTCTATAGTCTCTCATTTTTTTTAAGTTTCAATTTGAACAAGTGGTGTGTTTTAGACCACATAAATTCTACAAGACCGTTTTTTTTAATTGATTAGTGTCTCCTGAAAGGAGAATACATTTGTTGTGCTTTTATTCACAAAACACAAACAATGTTATTTGGTCTCATTCATCCTTTATACCATTTATCAATGCATTTATACCATGCATTTCTCAGATACAAAGATTAAACCTGAATGAAAATGAAGAAAATCAATAGATAGTTAAGTAAAGTACTTTAGTATGTATTAAAGGTAGGATTTTTGGGGTAATATTAGTAAAAAAAAAAATTGTATTAGAGTATTAGAAAAATCCAAAGGACACATATATGCACTAAAAATGATACTTTTCCTCCCTTCGGTTATATTTGAATAACTCTTGCTCAGTATGTGATAAAGAAAAAATCTTTTTTTCTGGTGGATACTGCCACCTAGTATAGTGAAACAATATAATCAGCAGGTCCCCAGAGCAAACAGTACCTGAATCACAAATTTTCAAAGACAGGATTTTATTAAAAAAATACAAAATAAAAGTCCTATTTTATTTTGTTTCTCGTAATATTTTAAAAGCATACAATGCTATTTATGAAGTTTTGCAATCTGATTTAATACATTTGAAGGGTTTTCTGTACAATGACGCTAGCTTTTTAAATTTCCTACACTGTATGTGTCTAGGTTGAATATTTAAACTTGGGTATGTTAAATTCAGGCGGAATTCCAAAATATGCCTTAGAGTGGAAAAGGTTAAGTAATCATCCAGACTTTGCTAGTACAAGGTTCTAGAATATTAGGCCTATGTGTGTTTGAAATTTCTAACTAAACAGAGGATCCAGAACTGTGGTGAATTCTGAAACTCTCTTTTAGAATTAATTTTTTGGCTCCATGCTAAATAACAATAGCCTGCATGTGTGGCCTGCCTCTTTTTTGTTGTAAAGAAACAATCCTCAAACCCTTGGATGAGCTGTCAGTTGAGTGCAGTTTTGGGTAACAGCTGTAACTCATATGTATAGGATGAATCATCAAGAACACACCCTGCGAGTTTCCACACTGAACTATAAAACTGACCTGAAAGGGTGCAACTAGCCAATGAGGAAACCCACACAAGAGATGAAGCTCAGTGAATTTAAACAACGTCCTGTCTCTATGGAGAATAGTGTCATCAGGTTCAGTACTGGATAATATAAATTCAAATTCCTACAGAGTAAATTTGATGGAAAAAGGTTTAAGGATGCTAAGTTTGCGTTATGATGTCAATGTGTTAAACTTAGCACTAAAGCTTAAGAATTTAAGTGGAATTTTTATTCACTGATTCTGAATGTTTTGTTCTCAAATCCTACTACATTTCTCATTTTGACGTCTGAATGAGGTCCATTCACACAATTGCTTTTTTTAATTTAACAAAAAAATGATGTCATTGGTAACATGAGAATTTTGATTACATTATAATGGTCCCTAAAGTTTCCATAAGGTAGTGATTTATGGGTGGTGCGCATTATCTACAGTTCTGTCTATGTGGTTGCTGTAGCAAATACAATCTCTCTGAACCTCATGAGTCCTGGACTAAAGTCCAGCACTGGAAGTGGAAATGAGAAATACCTGCCAAGTTAAACTCTCTGCTGGCAGCGCAGGCTGCCAATGGTTGAGTGAAGTTAAACTGAAGTGTTTACACACTCCTTTTTTGTCGTTTTTCAAAAGTTAACAGGTTAATGCATTCAGTGTATTGCCAAGAGATGAAGGTTTGTTTATGTTTATGTAAAAGAACCATCATAACTGAACAAAATCCATAACGTAATAAAATAGTTTCTTGAGCAGCAAATCAGCATTAGAATGATTTCTGATAGATCATGTGACACTGAAGACTGGAGTTAAATTCATATTTGACATCACAGGAATAAATTATATTAAAAAAAAAAAATATATATATATATATAACTTTTTTTTTTACTTATAAATAAATGCATGCATCCTTGGTGAGCATAAGAGGCTTCTTACATAAACATTAAAAACATCTTCCAATAGCAAAATTTGAATGGTAGTTCAAATTAGTCTTAGTCCTGTGTCAATTGTACTTATTAGTTTTTATCATATATAGTCAATCTTTTCCTTTTTTTGTTTAGGTAAGTTTTATTTGACTAAATGTCTGGGCATTTCATAGTTTTAGTCAATGAAAACTTATGAACAATGAAATCATTTAAGTAGCTTTTATAAACTGCCTCAGAAAAAACATTTCTGGTGTGCATCTTGAGACAAAACAATAGCAGTGACATAGTTTAAGATATGTCAGTGCAAGTTGCTTTCAGTTAAACCAGCTCAAACCAGCATTTTAGTCTGGGACTAGACAAACCGGGCGCTAGTATTTTAAGTGTTTAGTATATAATGTATAAAGTGTATATTTCAGCCTTTAGTCATGAGAAAAAAGCTTGTTGACGATTATTCGCCATAGTTTTCATTAACAAAATGAACACTAAAACGGTAGTGTAATTCTTTTTTTTTTCTAAAAACCTAAAGTCTAATCCAATGAAAAATACAGTCCGTTAGTTTATATGGGATAACATCAATTGATTTAGCATCAACAAATTTATCTTGCTAACTTCTGCTAGATATAGCCACTGAGATCAGCCCCCAACCACAAACCCCACCCTTGAACTGTTAGTAAATACAAACTTGCTAAATGATTGACAAAAGAAAGCATTTCTGATTGGCTTAAAAAAAAAAAAAAAAAAAAAAAAAAAAAGATCAGGCCCTTCCCCTGATACATTTTAGCTGTTTGCATAGCCTATAGGGCTGTCGTTGAGACTCAAGGTATAATGGAATATCAGTATCTGTCAAGTAATAGGGACATTTTATGTATGGCAAAACAGCGTACACTTTTTACCAGCATGAGTCATGACAAACAACTTCTGTCTATTACAAATGTACAAAGCTAAACGTGACACTTCAGGTGACTCACAGCCAATTTCTCCGTAGAGATGTGCTATTTAAAACCGTGTAATCTCTCTCTTGATTGCTCAACAATGAAATGTTTTGGACTGAAACCGAGAGGTCTGTGCTTGAATAAACAGTGCCTGGAATCTGTGAAAAAGTGTCATTATTGAGGCTTATAACTTGTTGCTAGGCAACTGCCTGGCTCAGGTTGTCAGCCAGTCACCAAGATTTCTGTCCCGCCTGGTGCTAACTTCCTCCAAAATATTTTTAGAAGTGGGAATCAGCAAGGCTTTCAAAATGCACTAAAAAAGGCTGACCCAAATTTAGAGATCTATTTACACACTCACGTAAGAGAGAATTCATACTTCCACAGACAGTGAGGAACTATATTCACTCTTCACTTCCTATACCAAGTTCACTGGCATGCCAACAGGTAATTGTGCTCATGATTCAAAGGTCTTTCTCCACCCACTAAGCTAGCTGGACATAATTTTGCATAAATATGTAAAGCATGCAGTTCAACAATGATTCATGGTGCATTATATCATTCTTTGCTATATGGAATGCAAAGCAACCACCCCAGAGATGAATATTAATATAAAAAAAGTGAAGAATCCATGTTCCTCGTTATTTGAAAAACGAACTAAATAAGTGAAGTTAAATATTACATTTGGGAAACAGACGAGAAAAATACAATCAAAGCCGATTTATTTTTTTACCCCATAAAACAGCATGAACTTACAACATGAAAGGCTGAATGAAATGAATTAATTAATGAATTAATTAATTAAAGATTGAACTTCTCTTTCTCTCTTAATTTTTCAAAACTGTATTTATACAAAAGTAACTATTTTGGAGTGTAACCTTCTCTCATTCAAGGTGTAAAAATTAATATTACTGCCAGTTGTCACAAAGATAAGTGTTAAAGGGGTCATTTGATGTGTGTGTTATCATGTTTTCCTTTTGCTTTAGTGTATTATGTAGCTGTTGTATAGGATCTGCAGAGTTACAAACTCAAAGTCTCCCACAAAAAGATTTATTCTATCTAAAAGAATGCAGAACCAGACTAAGGTGAAACGCCTCGATCGAATTCTCCCTCACATTCATACATCACTGAGGCAGAGGCGTAGAATTTAGTAGGGACGCTAGTCGTGTCCCTACCAAAATCCAGTGACACTGATAAATCCCTAGCAATAATTTCGATCAAAATTTAAAATATATTTATATATTGATGTCCCCGTCCCCACCAATTTCAAAATCAAACCTACGCCACTGCTATGAGGAAATATTTGCATAATGCCAACCAAATGCATACACAAAGAACAAAGGCATGGCTTCAGACAGTTATCGAATTATGTTGCCAATTGCCACCATGTCGTGGAGAAACTGTGTGTTTCAATGCGAAAGCAAAAGCACTTTATTTGGTGGACTTTAAAGTGGACGCAATTAGGAATCAGTGGTTAAGATTTATTTACAACACTGTTCCAGAACAGTACAAGCCAAATGTTTGTGTGTGTGCAGCGCATTTATCGGAGGACAGTTTCCTGAACCTGGGAGAGTACAAGGTTATGACATCGTATCTGAAAGTTAAGAGATTTTAAAAATGAAAAACTTGCCACTGTGAGACGTTCTGCTGAAGTCACGCTTGCAAAGTTGGTTTCCGTTCGATCGGCTTGGTCATCTGCATTTTCAGAATCAGACTCTGGCTCGAACTGAGATGGTAAAATTGACGAGTATGACATTATTGATTGTCTTTCTCTTTATAATTGCTTTGGAAGCTGAAGCTCGCGATTATGGTAAGGGGCTTTACATTTCCGACAAATGCTTGAGGTGTTTGGCCAATCACAACACACTGGGTCAGCTGGCCAATCAGAGCACACTGCGCTTTTCGGAAGGAGGAGCTTTGTAGAAATCAGTGCATTTTAGAAAGACTGTGCATCGAGGAGAGGAGAAAAGTGTTTTTTGAACATTTAAGTATGTTTATTATACATATTCTATTACACACAATACAAAAAATAATAATCTTTGAAAATAGCATTATATGACCCCTTTAAATGTATAGTTCACCGAAAAGATTTTTCGTAAATTAATTTAACTTTTAGTACAAACCATAACTTTAAGAACAACCACCATAGACATTGATGGATTAAATTTTAATGCTCGTCTGCCTCAGCGGTCTAACAACGCTCGCCAATACCAAAATGATTGAGATGGCCAATCAAATCAAAGAAGGCGGGCCTTACTGTTCACAGAAGATTAGTGTGAATTCCAATGAGACACTTATGGTAAAAAAGTGCGTGGTAAGATGTAAGATGTATGTATAACATTTAATATTTGACAACTTTTTTATGACAGAAATGGTCAACGACCGACAGGCCTAATATCCAGTGACGCAAACTTTTGAATTGCCATTATGAATTAAAAATATGCTATCATTTAGCCTACATGATTCATGTAGGCTAATTCATAACTGAAAGTGACGTTAGCGTTTTTCAAGATATTAGACACGAATAAGAGTGAATGTGAGCTTTTAACCCTTTTAATCCTTGTTTAATTCCTTAAAATCAAATAACCCCACCCCCCCACCCATATTCAAGACACGGTCAAGGCCTTGTTTAAGAATGCTATATGACTACACATTGAGGTTTCGAAAACGAATCTAAATCATTCACATTGTTGACTAAAACCTGGGTGATATCACCCTCTGTGCACTGAAGCTGCTGAGTGATGATGTGATTAATAACAATGATTCACAATGATGTATGTAGACAGAGTGTGTTTGTGTCCTCTCACGCTCTCCTGACCGCCTACATCATGGCAATTTTAGCCAAAAGCATTTAATCAAAATATAAAGCCTAGATTTTAAAGCCTAAGGAGGATAATTACAAGTTGGAAACAGTAAACATTATCTATTGTTTAATGACAGAAGACACTGCGGTGGTCAGAACCAATGCAGCCAATTCAAGTCATATCACTCATATTTCTTCAGTTCAAGCTAAGCTGGTGGAATAACACTGATCTGACTTCACCTCTTCTTCAAAAGATCTCTCAAGCAACCAGCAGAATCAAAAATGGCTGAAGGTGATTGAATTGTCAACACTGAAACGTGTCTTTTACAATACTAATCTAAATCCTAACAAAAGATGTAGGTATGCAACAGCATACAGTAGAGGTGTTCTGAGCAACAAGTGGCAATAAGAGCACAACATTCAGCCCACAACAACATGTCATACTGAAAAATGCACTCAGTAAGTTACTGTTTACTTTTAGTTGGTCAAAAACATACCAACTTTGGTCAATTGCATGGCATGGCTGGTGGTCACGTGATGTCAATATGGTGGCACTCATGAGATGGCAACATGCTTCAAGTAAAATAAAAGTCTTCATACTTTTAATGATATTTTTCAAATATATTGTTCATTTCTTTATATGTAAAACTTTTTAATTAGCAGAACTGAGTTCACCTTTAGAAATCATTTGCATTTCATATTTAAGAGTTTAATAATAGTATTTGCTCATGTCTTAATTGGTATAAAAAGGCCTTGATGTTTTCTGACATGTCTGATATGGTGTAGCCTAAGTTACTGCACTGTTGTAAACTGTCACAGATAACAACGTCTCCAAAATAACTAAATATACATCTGTTAAAAGTCAATCAAATGAATCTTAAGTTGAAAGAAATATCAAAACATTCAATATGTCAAAGTTTTCCAGGTGTGTGAGGGAAGTTCTGCTTACATTAATCTGCCAAAAACCGGACATACTCCGACCTTTGACGCCACTGAACAGCAGGCCGACTTTAAACCATTAACCTGTGAAAGTTTACAACACTCACCCTCCGTAATGCGCCTTTATTTTCACGTATTCCGACGGCAAATCCATCACCGATCCGTTACTGACAGGCATTATAACTCCAAAAGTCTACAAACACTCCCTTGGGACAGAAATACACAGCCTCTGTCTATTAAAAGGCGATATCAGATGTAAAGTGACATAATTCCGAATGAACTGTGTCAGTAGTAACGTTAGTAAATCTTAACGCTCCCAGTGTGACGTCAAAGTTGAAATGATCCACATCGCGAGCGCGTTATTCAGCTTCTTTCCGGTACGCTGGATTTTACGGTGTCCTTGCTATGGTTACTCATAGGGGCGGAGAGACACAAGAAGTATGGCTACTTCCAGGGCTGGATTGGCCTCGGAATCCACCTGTTGTTCACTTGCGCTTCCGTGGGACATTCCGTGTCGCAAGGAAATATTCCAAAGTGCACTTCATAACATCATAACAGCACGACAGCGTGTTTCGCGCTGCGATTGTTCCATTCTTCGATCCGCCGTGGCGTCAGCGACGAATGTGCAGATTCCATGAACGCATTATTTGCAGGTGGATAACGGTTTGCACAGTGTGGGTCCAGCCGGTCTCTCTCTCTCTCTCTCTCTCTCTCTCTCTCTCTCTCTCTCTCTCTCTCTCTCTCTCTCTCTCTCTCTCTCTCTCTCTCTCTGTGTCTCTCTCTCTCTCTCTCTCTCTCTCTCTCTCTCTCTCTCTCTCTCTCTCTCTCTCTCTCTCTGTCTCTCTCTCTCTCTCTCTCTCCTCTCTCTCTCTCTCTCTCTCTCTCTCTCTCTCTCTCTCTCTCTCTCTCTCTCTCTCGGTAGAGACTGAATGCTTATCCAATTAAACAGAAGTAGGTCGGTGAGAGAAGAAACGGTTGTGTTCAGAATGATGCACGTGAATGGGCGAATGGAAAGATGATGCAGGCATAACAATTTGGCTTTAGTAGAATAAACATGTTTTTTTTATCTTAATAATAATTTTAAAAAAATAAATCTTGACTAAAAAATCATTAAAGTGACAGACTGCAGGTAAGGGTGGGGTCACCCACGTCACGTTATGTTAAATTATATAAAAGTTACATATTTTGATTTTTTTTGTGCAAACAAGTACAACAAGTAGGCTAATAAACAAGGAACACGTTTATCCGAGTCATTCCAGTTGAAAAGTCATTGAACGAAGTAGGCTATCTGAAATCAAACGTCATTCACAAACATTGTATCATGACACCAAAGGTGATTTATCATTTATCATCCTACAAACTCTAAACTAAAGTCTTGTTTGACTCCCACCTTGAGGTTGAAATTCGTAAAGACAACCTAAGGGAATTAAATCAGAAACCATTGTTTTTCAGTATTGATTTAATTATATTTAATGCATATGTTTTATTTGAAATAAAACTCTCTGTTTTAGTTTTCTGTAACGTGTCTTGATATCAGGTGCATGGGTGTAACACTTTACAAAAAGGTTCGATTTGTAAATATTTGTTAATAGTTAACATTAACTAGCAATGAAAAATACTTTAACAAATATTTACTAATCGGTTAATGTGAATTTCAAGCATATATTACTAAATTATTTAATCAGAAATTTGTATCTGCTAATACTATTTAATGGATCTGAGCTAACATGAACTAACAATAAACAGTTGTACTTTTAAACTAACCACGATGATTAATGTGATTAATGATTAATGTTTTGCTTATTGATTAAGGGTACCCGCGACTCTACAAAGGATGAGCGGTTTAGAGAAAGTGTGGATGGATTGGTAGATGGATGGATGGATGGATGGATTGATAGATGGATTGTGTTGTAATGCTAATTTGATCCACTTGGTGTCGCCACAAGTTCCTTCACTTAAATGCTTCCTTATGTCGGATAAAAAAAAAATCCACCACCGCTTTATATAAAAGTTATGGTCCTTATGCTACTGCTAATATTACTAGATGATATTATAATTGTCAGCAGTTATGAAAACGGAAAATTAATATAATAATACTTAAATATGATCAGGAAAGAAGAATAAATACATATGATTGAAAAATAACATGGCATAAAGAAAAACATATTTTACACTCCGAAATTAGATTAAAGTGGTGGATACATAAATGGCTGTATTGTAGGTCTCATAGGAGGGTGATGTTTATATTTATGGTGTCATTGAATGGTCTCTCAAAATGTGTTATTTCCACCTCTAAAACCTCCCTGAGGCAAATCAGCGTGGACGAATGCACAGACCTTGGGCAACGTCGTAGAACAGAAAAACATCTACAGTTGTCTACCCACTCTCCTCGTCTTAATTACTGATTGGATGTCTGCATCGTTTGCGCAAATCTGTTCATATGAACGGTTCGTTTAAAAGAATCTATTAAAAGACGATTCAGTGATTCTTGTGCATCCGACATATACGTCATCACGTAGTCCTGAAATCCTGGCGTGGCATTTTTCCAATAACTGTTGTTTTACGTTTATTAGTAGCCTACGGCTGTTTAATGTTATTTAATGTGTCGTTTGTTTCAGATTTGCCGTTATTTAGCTTACGAGAATGAGTCATTTAGAAACAAATTTTACATTAACATTAATTTTAATATCTGGTCTGGGGAAAAAAACGTTTTGATATTTAAATTATGGATGTAATTTAATTACTAAAACAAACTCTGTTTCGTGTGTGTGTGTGTGTGTGTGTGTGTGTGTATAGGTGGAAAGTAACATACAATCAAAAGTAACCTTTCCGCACTATCAGTCAAACCCTCGCTTCGCTGCAAATTCTCTTCTGAGTCGTTTTATTCTGTTGATTCAGTCTGTTCGGAGAGGTTCGTTCAAAAGTTTCGACTCGCCAAAGCAATTATTTCACGAATCGGACGGCGCCAGTCTACTCTGCATTATGACGCTGTTCGTGGGGATACCGAGCGCGCGGAGAACACAAACTCACGAAGCGTCGCTGAACACAGATTTACGCGGTTTTGCCTTGTAAATAGATCAGTGTTTCTTTAGTGTCTTGCTCTACAAAATAACTATTTTTACTTTAGGGCAGCTTTAGCATATTAGCCGCCCAGTCCTACAGGTAGCTTCTGTGTCTGACTCTGAATTGTTGTCTAGGTGCTATTATCGAGTATTGTGTTTTGAAGCCTGGCTCATGGTGGATAATGTAACTGTATCAATCGCATGGTGGTGAACAGAAACAGTTTAGGCATCCAGAGGTGCTAGTTAGCCAGCTAGCTAAGTAACGTTAGACTGAAGTTGCTCCTGGTCCTCCTCACACCGGAACCGTCAGCTTTTGGGTTGCGGACACTGACAGGGATATTTAGTTAGTAAATAAACCCTGGCACGTGCGTTACATGGGCTATCTAAAATGTCGAGGATTCTCCTGGGTCTGGTAATGCTTGGTTAGTAAAATACAATATTTTGGTTATAAAATAGATTATGAATGGAGACCTGAACATTGGCAGCAGCTGCAAACATTCTGATAAATGCATACATCATTTTAAAATTAATATGTCAATATTACATTATACTTTTTTGTTCTTTATCAGGATGCAATGTTGCTGTTGAAGATGTCCATGCCTTTGGTAAGTTATTGGCATTATTATGTTGTCTACAGAAGGGATTTTCAAACTATTATATATCTAAAAAAAACTCCTAACTCCCAAATATAATGATTCCTCTCCCAAAATATAAATGCACATACCGGTATATATATATATATATATATATATATATAAAGCCCTATTCTAAGCTATCTTAAAATATGGATTATATTAATTCACATTCATACTATAGATTAAAGAATAGCCCCCCCCCCCCCCCCCCCCCCCCCCACACACACACACACACATATACAGTTTTTCATCTAATATTTGTATTTAATTTAATTTCAGCTTTATTTCAATTACCAGAAGTGGTTAATAATGGATTTGTTTCCACAGACGACCCGATCACCAGACTTGTGAATGACAGACCGGGTGAACGATGTTTGGGGAGAGTGGAGGTGCGTCATGGGAATCAGTGGGGCACCGTGTGCAAGCACGGTTGGGATCTGGAGGATGCTGCAGTGGTTTGCAGAGAGCTCAACTGCGGCTTTGTGTTGGACATCCCGAGTGGCGCTCGTTTCGGACGGGCGGGCGGAGAGGTGCTGTGGAGGAATATGAAATGCTCTGGTGACGAGTTTGCCCTGGATCTCTGTGAACGTACCCTCAATGAGGATGTGTGTATGCACAGTGAGGAGGCTGGAGTTGAGTGTACAGGTACAAGATTATTTGAAAGATTTATTTTATTAAGCCTGTGTTTGTTCGTATTTGTTCATACTTCTTTCTCTATCTAGGAAAACTTCCTGCACCAACCTTGTCAATTCAGTCACGCTTCTATGCCTATTCGACCGGAGAGGCCGTTAATTTCAAATGCACTGCCCCGTACTGGCAGTCCGTCATTGACTTCCATCTGTACAAAAGAGGTGTGGACACACCACTAGTGATCCAGCGAGCCGATCCCAGACAAATGACGGTGGATCTGACCCTGTCAGACCTGGAAAACTCCCACCAGGGCAGCTATAGCTGTCTGTACAGGATACACAGCAAACTGGGAACCTCTCCCTCAGGAAATTCTCCACACAGCAACTTCATCAACATCACAGTCTGTGAGTCGCATGTGCTGCTAACTTTATAATTGACAGCTAAAAGTCTCAGACTAACTTTTATTTTCTCTTCACAGTGGAGATTCACACTCCCCAAATCTGGTACAACACATCTCCTGAGGCCCGGCCAGGTTGGGTCACCCGAGGCCACAGTTTCAATGTCACCTGTTCCATTCAGCATCAGTATCCTGGAGGCTCCTTTCAGCTGCGGCTCATCAGGCCCAACGGGACCGTCCGGCACTCTCTGCCAGCCCTCGCGCCCTCTGTCACCTTCACCTTCTCCAATGCCCAGTCCAATAATGAAGGCTACTACTGCTGTCTCTACAAGGTCCAGACTGGAGAGCGCACATTTATCTCGAGGGAGAGTCAGCCTTTACCCATCTCTATTCGAGGTGAGCTGTGTGGTTCCAGCCCAGGTGGACTTGGGATCTTTAAAAGTGCCTGTATAGAATCAGCACCAAGGATCAATCATAGTGAACAGAAAATTCACCCTACCTATTTTCTAAATGCATGTTGTTTCACAAATGTTGGACTTCTCCAATCATTTTGTCTGCTTAAACCCTATAAGATTGCATTGATCTGCAATTTTTGAGTGAAGTGCCATCGCCCACATTTTAATATTTAAAGGGGTCATATGATGATTCTAAAAAGAACATTATTTTTGTGTATTTGGTTTAAAAAAGTCGCCTTTCTGAAACGCGTAGAGTTTTACAAAGCTCATTGTTCTGAAAAATGTGGTGTGCTCTGATTGGCCAGCGAAATACACAGTGTCTCCACGACATGGCGGCGCCGGTGGCAACAGTAATACAGCGAGAATAAAAGTTACGCCTTCTTTCTTTGCTTATACATTTGGCCGGTGTTATGAAACTTTGCCCCCACAAACTGACGTAGATTTGTGGTTGCGTGTTTAAATGAAGCGTTTTAGGAAGCCGTGGCTGAGCCTTAACTTTTATAAAGAATATCTCTTTAGGTTTGACACTTTGAGCTTTGTAACTGCAGATCTTATATTTGCCCTAACAGCTACATAACACACTAAAGAAAAAGGAAAACAAGAAATCGCATCATATGACCCCTTTAAACTACAACTGATGAATAGAATCAAGTCCTTGTCCTGCATTTTGTCTTTTTCTTTAATCAGTTACTCTCAGATGTACAATACTAGTCACAATACTAAAGAAAAAATCTGCGGCTACTTCCATTTCAGTGTGACTTTTAAGACATTTATGCATCTCATCTTAAATCGGTTTGCTGCTCTATTAAAATCTCAGAAGTTGATCCGGTGATGAGCCCGGTGGTCATCAGTTTGCTGGTATCCGGTCTGACGTTTGTGGTGGCAACATGTGCCATTCTGATTGTTGCCAAAGTGTACTGCAAGAGAGTGAGGAAACCCACTGAACTGGAGCGAGAGAGCAGGACCTGTGAGTAACTGTGATTTCAAAGAATATTCAATCATATGTTTTTCTTACTTTTACTGAATAGTGTTTTTTTTTTTTTTTTACAGGTGTTGACAACACATACATTGCCTTGACAATCAAGTAACAGGAGTTCAAAATGAAGGTAATGTGTTGGTTTTTTTGTTTTTTTGTTTTTTGTGAAAAAAGTTTTGTCCTAATCAAGCAATAACACAAGGCGATGGGTTTTTGCACCAAAAAGCCAACAAGTACTTGAATTACTGGGCACATGTCACGTCACACATGTTATTAGGGGCTTTTGCATTGGAGGAACCTTTTTATAATTCCTAGAAATAGTGGCGGAAGGAACCCTTTTTTGGTGTGTTCAGCACTAAGAACTACCAGTGATGTAAGTGTATGTTGATTGGTCGAACACATGCCATATGGAACAGCACCCTTCATTTTTAAAAGGCAGTGTAAACAGACAGTTTTCTCCATGAATATACAGAAACATACAAAAAGCGAATGTTAACGGCACCTGTCACCTTTGCCTGCACCGTTGTGTTCTTTTCTCAGCCTCGATGATGTGTAAAACCGCATGTTTAATCTCCTATTCCTCTTTTTTGCTCTTTCCATGGTACATTCCATCACAATCCTATGACACACAACAAAAACACAGCTCTAATCACGGTGTCCCCCGTTCTCCAGTTGTTGACATTGTTGAATGACGTTGTTGTTGGCCGGCTTATGCCACTTCAGAATTCCTAGTTATTGCGAATGCAACCAGGAAAATGGCACTAGGGGAACATTAACATTCTTGGAAAAAAATCCTTATGGCTAGTTCCTAGAACTAAGGTCCTAGAACTACCCGGTGCGAAAGCCCCTATAGTCATACTAGTCAGTTGGTTTGGATGATGTGAAGGCTGTTTTCCCGAACTCGGTTGCACACCTGCTAACTGTACCCGGCCGAGTCCACCTCACGGTTCATGTGAACACTGCTACAGTTCGCTACTGATTTCAACACGATTGTACTAAAATCACAGAAGTAAACCGCTATTAATGTGTTTTCTCACTCACTTTTCTGACAAGCATGACTGACGCACTGCAAGCAGAGAGAATGTATAGTTAATTTCTGCTTCCCTTCAGCAGAAATAGACTCCCGCGGTCATTTGCGGTACATTCTCGTCAGTACAGATAGACACAAGTGCCGTTGTGTGCTGTTTTTATAGATATATAAACAGCACATAACGGCATAGATGTTTAATATGAACACAATCCAGAGGGAGGGGGAGCAATCGAACCCGGGTTTGGACCAGGCAATCGAACCAAGTGGGGGGAAAACAAACTAGTTTTATGAAGTCAATAAAAAAAATAACTTCTGTGTGCTGATTTTTGTGTCTTTTTGTTGTTTCAGCAACTAGAGGCTTCTCTAAACTTGGTCCATCTGAGGTTGGCGTTTCTGTGGCATGTCCAGACCAAAGGGAAGATCTAAGTTTCAAGAACCACAGAAACCACCATTTCTTACTATCTGCCATTCTCTGTAAGTCACAGAGAAACACATTTCGATATTTAGTTGGAGGTTTTTTCTTTCGGTGTTACTGGAGACGAGAGGATTTTTATAAGTAAATGCTGAGATCACTAGACTTGAAGAGGAAAATTACAACACAAGCTGTTGCACTAACAAGGTTAAAAGGGCTTTTTAGTTTTAAGAGGTACCATGTCTGACCCGTCCTGAGGTCTTCCCATATTGCAGGTAAAGACTGTAAAACTGTGAAATGTTTTGGGTTTTTTCTTTTCTTTAGTTTCTTTGTATTCTCTGAGGAGCTTTATAATTTAAAATAATGTATTTATTGCTTTTTCTACTACAATTGTTTTTAAAGATCATGTGTATGTTTGGTTAATCACAGGTGGGAACAGGGACAGACAGCCCTAAGACCAACCTCTATCGCATTAGGTCACTACATTTGCCTGGTTTGTTCATGTTCTCATTGAAATGAAAGTGAACTTACTGAACTCATTATTCATTAGATCTGATGTAATGCTTGAGCAAACAAAAGAACAAATCCTCATTTGTTTCTAACGGACAAGAGAATATAATGTGTGTATTTACAAATATTATGGAACAATAATTAATAATAGTAATGGAATATAGGCATACAGTGAAAATTTAAGCAGCACTACTAATGTTGAGTAAAGCTAAGAAAACAGTTGCAAACACTACAGTTGTATTGAATATACACTCCATTTGCAACAAGGAAAAACAAAATGTGAGGTTCTAAATGTCATCAGTAGAAGCCGACAGATTTGAAATGAACAACTTGTTTTGTACCCTCAAAAACAATAGTATAGCAAAACAATAAAAAGGTGTGACAAAACAATACTGTCACTTCCTGTTACATTCATGTATTGCAGTGTGGAGAACTAATGGTTGTTCTTTTATTGTAGTTTTTGGTACATGTAATACAATTTTTACTTTTATTTTGCCATTAAAAACAAAAATACAAATGTTGACATGCTTGTGTTTTTACGGTTTTAAAAAAAGGTTAAATAATGAACATTTTATATGCATCTAAAATGTACCCTTTTAATAAAACCTATTGTTTTTAAATAACATTACAAACCACTGATTCTTACGTTCATATGTGGCTCCAGGGTATTCAAATACAATCATCAAGAGTCTGTTCCAAATACAAATGTGATACTTTCAGACATTGCATGGAAAAATACTCCAACAACACCAAATCCAGTAACTAATCTACAAAATGTTTAATTCGTACAAAAAGGCTTTCTAGTAGCACTCAAGTAGTAATATACCAAACGATTAAAAGTCCAAGGAATTAATAAAAATACAGTACTGTAAAATGGATTGCAGTTATTGCATCTTAACCCAGTAACAATATAAAACATTTTAAAAATAATATTTCAACAGGTTCATCCTGTAACACCCACTTCCTTTATATTCTCAAAAGAGTAGCTGTGTTTAGCTATTACTTTGATAAATCATCACACAACATAATCAACAACATTTATAAAGGTAAAATACAAAATTGCATTGAATATTTGCAGTTTTAAAAATCTAACACCAGTTTGATTCAATCACTAAAGGAAAGGCTACATCAGTCTTTTGACAGGCTCTGCTGGTTCCATATTAATAAAAACTAAGTATAGAAGACCAGAAATAATCAGAAACACTAATATCTGTAACCAAACTGGGACCAAGTGTGTTGAACTCTTCTCCGGCTCCGGCATCACGTTTCTTGTTTGTGATGTATTGCGATAAGCAGTTTGAGTCATATATACAGCAGGCCTTCAAAAGGAAGAATTAATGCATTTAGATTTATTCATAAAAATTATGTTTCCCCTGACAGTGACATACTTTCAGTATAATGAAAGCTATCTTACTCATCTATGTAGTCCATCCCTCTATAATCGGAGCACGTTCTAAAAAACAAAAGGTTTTTGTTATTTTCACAATTTTACCATAACATGATTTAATCTGCTGCACATTTCAGAATGTCTTACCTGTCGCTCACATCACCATATTGTTGCTAAATTTAAAAAAAAGGCAACAGAAGTCAGAATGTCAATAAGTCTGAAACTAGTTTTAATAAGTGTTGTTAGTACTCACAGGCCTGCGATGGTGAACGTAGGTGACTTCCTCTGAAAAAGAAAAGGCTTAACCAGTTAAAATCAGTGTTGTGATATGACATTACAACTATAGATATTCATGTTTTGTGTTGATTTTCTTGTAAGGATTACCCTCCTCCTCCTCCTCCCTGTAATATGTCCTATCAGATTGAGGTTGGGACCTCCTGTGTTTAACCATGGCTTCTCTCAGCTTCTTCTCATAAAGAGCTCTGGTGGAATCTGTTGAAGACAATAAAACAGCATGAAGACAATTAAAAGTAAAGAAAAGAAAATCCAGGTTTTATAGTTAACTATTTTTGTTAACATTTTTCTGACTTGAAATGAAAGAAATGTTAGCTGAAACACTCACATTTCAGCTAGTTGCCAAAGCAATATGTAAAAGCAATAAAAATGAATACAGAACAAATGACTATTTTAAATCACGTTGAGTTAAACTTACCGACCACAGGACCATGTTTTATTCCATAATCATCCAGCATACATCGGATCTCGTCGTTGGATTTACTGCTCAACATTGCCATAACTTACACTGAATGACAGTAGCTGTGGTTCAATACTTCTTTTCCTGTGAAACCGAAAATTAAATATTCGTTATTTCCTGTTACTAACAGTGGCAACAACCCCTTATTGAGATGTTAGTATTACCTTGACTGATACTATATTTTAAACATTGTTTTGCATCTTATGCTAACAATATTATATATTTAATGTCCACTGTATTAGGTATAGCATCTATTAGTGTTGTATTGTGAATACCACAACGGTATTTTATTTGACATTTGTTTAGAAAGTTAGTGGTAACAAAATACCTTAAAATGAACCAACGGGATGTTATTTTTCAGATCATGCATTAAAAAATAACGACTTCATTTTGTATTAACGTTAAATGTCTTATTCCATATATAGCATCTGAATTGGCTTGACTCGTGACTATTTTTGGGCAGTGACGTGAAATCTTAATTTATGAATTGCACACTAACCTTCTTCGCAATTGTCAGACTCGCTTTGAACATGTGACACTAATATAATACTTAAGCAGATTAAATAGACATTGTGGTTGCTGTTCAATCACGCAGAAGAATATGTAGTAATGTTGTCGCGGTCGCCAACTACAAATAAGACAGATCCGTTAGAATTGTAAACAATGTGACGCATTTCCGCAAACCAACCAATTGTGATCACTCTCATTGGATGACAAGGATGGATGGATTGATGGTTTTATTTATGAAATGCATCATATTATTTATGCATAATTCAACCAGTTAAACTTTCTAAAATGTTATCCATTCTATGCAGCGATAAAACATTTATAAACCTTGTGTTAGTATGCATATAATACAAATAAAATAATAAAAATTAGTTTCATTAACCTCATACATTATTTAAATGTTTAGCCTATTTGTTTAATCGTTTTTTTATTTTCTAATAAAGATTATTTAAATAAAAACATTATAAATTTTTTTAAGCGAGACTCAAAAAATGCAGGAATATGTGATTCTTAAAATAAATGAGTGGGGTGTACATATACAATTATTACAGTCGATAAGATTTATAGCAGTAATTGTTCTACTGTAAGTTACACTGCAACCTTGAATAAACAATCACTTGGTTACAAAAATGTAATTGAAAGAGTGATCTGTGAAATATCAGAGCCCGTCTACGATTTCCTTTAGACTCTGGGAATATGTACTAACACTACCACAAGATGGCAGTACTGACCATGAGTCAGACCACTGAACATAAAACATACTGAACCTTGGAGTTGTGATCAAGGGGGTAATCCTCGCCGGGAACTGAAGCCTCCCTGGGGGCCGCCATTGTAGCAGAACTTCACCTGTTGTTAGCATTCCATTGACTCCCATTCATTTTGGCGTCACTTTGACAGCGAATAACTTTACATCTGAGGAGTTTGAAGACTCCATTTGTCCATTATTTATTTCTAAAGAAACATGACAATGTATAAAAGGCTCCATTACTTTGTATCTTACGTTATGGCCCTGTAGAAGCAGTTTCTGTACAAAAATAGGCTAACGATTGCGTCATAACCACTCGACTCTCTGTCATACAGTAGAGAAATTACCGTATAGACAGGCGGAGAAGCTCGCAAGCAATCGGGGGGGCGTGGAGGCATAAAGTCAAGGGAGAAGCCCATAGGGAGTCATAAAGTTGATCCTGCTGCTCGCCGTTGGGTTTGTGGATTAGAAGTGAGTGCTTCTAATTGGCTTCACTTTTCTCTTTTGAAATCTATGGGGTCGCTGTTTCCATTTCTTTTACTGTCTATGGTTGTGATAGATGATCAATTGAACTTCACAGACCACATTGGTAGAACTGCCCGGTCCTGCAGACTTGCCTTGTACAACATTAGGAGGATCAGGCCCTTCCTATCAGAGCATGCTACTACACAACTCCTTGTCCAAGCACTTGTTCTATCCAGACTGGATTATTGTAATGCTCTCTGGTAGGCCTTCCAGCATGCACTGTCAAACCTCTGCAACTGATCCAAAATGCTGCAGCAAGAGTGTTCTTTAACAAGGCAAAGAGAGCACACGTCACTCCTCTCCTCGCAAAACTGCACTGGTTGCCAGTTGCCGCTCACATCAAAATCAAGGCACTGACTTTTATACAGAACAACCACTGGCTCATTGCTTCAGACTTGCGTGCCATCCAGAAACTTGCCCTCTGCAAGTCGACGCCATCTTGTGGTGCCATCTCAAAATCTCTTTCTCTGACCTTCCTGGTCTGTTACAAGCTGGTGGACTGATCTGCCCAACTCAACCAGAGCTGCTGAGTCTGTGGCCATTTTCAAGAAACGGCTGAAGACGCATCTTTTTCGACAACACCTGATCCATTAATACTAACACGTTATCTTATATTCTATAGCCTATTATCTTTAAAGAAAAAAAAAGTAGATACACTGCATTAGATTAAACTGGGAAGGGTCATAGCACTTGCATAGGCCTGTTGTCCTATAGTTAGTTTCACTGCTTCTATTGTTCTCATTTGTAAGTCGCTTAGGATAAAAACGTCTGCTAAATGTAAATGAGTCAACAAAATTGTATCAATTAACTTTGACTGCATCCAAAATCGCATAGCCTACTTCCCTATGCAGTGGGCACACACACAAAAAAACTCTCTGTGACAAAATAAGTCCAAGAATATGGTGGACACTTTACTATCCCATGAGGCCACGGGAGAGGATTTGTGAATGCAGGTGAAGTGACATAACTGATGTTGGTAGGTCACCTATGATAATGGCAACATGGAAAATGTATTACGTCTAGATTACATTCATACTACACACATTCATACTATATAAAATATTTATTAGCATACATTTTATTCAAAATAAGTACCTACTCAACAGAGTATGCGATTTCAGACTCAGCCTTATTGTCTGTTAAGGGAATGAGGTTAAATGACAAACTGGTATTATTCATGGCAATGTTTTATTAAAGCCTTATACGACATGCTTAGATGGAGAAATTGTGTGAAACTAAACAATTTTTTGAGTAACAACATAGAAAACTCACCCACCTTCAACACAACCCTCTCCAATCAGAGACATTTGTAAACTCAGCAGGTTTTCAAAAAAATGAGAACGTAACACACAAGGGTTCAAACCAAGCTGTGTCACTCACACCATATTTTATTCAGGCCTCCTTTCTGATCCAAGGTCATCCATAATCACGGTGTTGCCTCGGGTGACTGACTACAGGAGCAGCCAGCAGAGCTGAATCAAAGACCAGCCTAATTTACTGACTCCTGCGTCCTTCAAAGCCCTTCAATTTCCCTAGACTTCCTGAGGGACAGTCGTTGTTGTGCTAGGCACATTCGCCGACCACTGTGAATGAGCAGAACTCATAGAGTGACATCCTATTAGACCAGAGCAGTTCCCATAAGCCTGAGCAAGAACACAGAATGTCAGAATGTCACACTATTAGCATTCCACATTGGGTCCCAACCTCCAGCTGTAGAGGCAAAATGAACAACGTTGCAGGCAGCAAGTCAATATGCTCTCAACCTTTATAATGGGAATTAAAGGAAGAGCAGCACGGAATTGTAAAAAAAAACAAAAAACAAAGACCGCTCACTGTGTAAGGTCATGCTGTCATGGTCAGTGTTGCCGGTTTTGGTTCAGTGTTGTGGGGAGAACAGTAAAGACCACAGGGGTTAATATGAGGGAATGTTTTAGCATTTGTGCCAGAGTGCAAAGAGGATGTAAAATATATATGTGGGGAACTCCAATATAAATGATTGTGATAAAATTCAGCAAAGAATTTTTTTGACATCCATGTTTTTTTTAGATTTTATGACAATTAGAAAGTTCTTGATGTTACATTTAAGGTCTGCATGGATACATTTTAGCATTGGTTATATGTACCATTTTAACAGAGAAGTAAAGGCCTCCTTGGTTCTTCGAAACAAAAGTACAGATGGTTTACAAAAGAACCACAGAACTCAAAATGTCTTCAATACAAAGCCCCTAAACTCTGGCCCCTTGAGATCCCTTCAACCCTTAATCAAACACAACTACACAAGCTAAATATCTTCAGGATTACTAGAAAGCTACAGGCAGTTAAGTCAGTTTGATCAGGGTTTGAGCTAAACTGTAGGGGTTCTTGAGGGCCACCTCTGCCCTGCAAGGATATGGTGATGGAAAAAAAATATGAAATTGGGGAAAATATTATTGCTGCCTTCACGTGCTATCGGGAAATATCCTACTTACCACTTCTGAAGTTGTGATTACGAGCTCATTGCATTACATGTTTGACGAGAGGGTGTTCATGTCCAATTTTTTGCAGAAGGAAGCTAGAATTTACGATAATTACGATTGCACGAGAAGCCAGCATGTATTTTAAAGGGATAGCCACGTCCAAGTGATCCGAGGGCGCGGGCGCTAGGGTCTGCGCAAGCGCCGGAACTGATCTCGAGCGTGTACGTCACTCTTTGTTTATACAGAGATTTCGGAAGTGTTACCTTTCACTGTGAAGATCTAAACATATTTAGATATCCCGGTGTGTGTGTGTCTGATCTCCCATCTCCTGATAAATGAATTTCCTTTCTGTGCTTCCTGCTTTCAAAGTATCCAGCACGGCACTGTTCGCGAGAGAGAGATCACTTCCGGCGCTTGCCAGACCGACGCGCCCGCGCCCTCAGATCACTTAGACGTGGCTGTGGTTACAAGAGGTAAAAACGATATAAATACTGTTCGTTTTCTCACACAAACCACTCGTTTCGTGTTAGGCCATCAATGTGTACTTACATTTACGAGTCATTAAATCATGTTTAATTTGGACTTCTCTGTGCATGCTCTTTGAGGTGGTGACCATATAGGCCGACCTGCATTATATGACTGACAGACAAGAACGGGTTGACCTAAAAATATTACAATTGAAACTACTGCGGAAACAAAGACACCTACATCTTGGATGCCCTTGAGGTAAGCTAAAACATACCGAAAATTAATTTAAAAGTGAACTATCCCTTTAATGCTTTCGCTTTCCCAAGAGAAATGTTGCATTTGCTCACAAAAAATTTTCCCGGGGGCGGTTAGGTTTAAGCTAGGACCTTCATGCTTCTTTCTAAACTAAAAAATTTACATTTTCAAAAAATTCACATTGTATGAATTTATGTGAAATAACCACTTCAGAGTTATTTTTTCTGTGAGATTGGGTTGGTCATATATTATGTTGTTTCAGTAGCTGAAATGATCTGCGAAAGATCCGTCAAAAGATTTGTTATTCTTCTTCACACCGAGAACACCTGAGTTTGCTAGTCTTTTGAACTATGAACCAAATACTAGTTATGGCTACCAACATACTTGTTAATTAGAGAACTTGTATTTGTCATATTTATGACCTTGCATGAATGCACCACCATTCTCAGACTATGCTACCCACTTATTTCCTCAGTTTGAAAACTGCTGCAGTGATGCCATAGATCCAATGATGTCAGATGTGTGGAGCCCCTAAAGCTGATCTTACAAAAACATACGATCATTTGAAATTAATTCATATGAATTAGCCACCAAACGTAAAATGGTCAAATAGAATTGCCATGAAACGGTCTTGGAAACCTCAGATTTAGAGGAAAGACAAGAACTACTGAGAACATCACATTATTATTAGCAAAAATCAACATTTACAGCTTAATTGAAGAGATCAACATCTTTTTTTACATGTACTGTACACAAACTAAATCAGACAAATCTAATGAGGCCCTATGAAAAAAAAAGTCTAATTTGGAAAATGCACAAATTGCAAATGGTTCTGTTTCATGCTATCAAGAGAAGTACATTTGTAACATGCTTGACACTCTTAAATCGGCACAAATTAGTGAGGCTCTATGTATAATTTACACAAGGAGAACAATATGGCCTTAGATATCAAACTAGTAATTGCTGAAAATGTGATAGAATTATACAGTAACCCAGTTTTCTGAATTATGAACCAATGTGGATCATAAAGTATATTGATCATAATGTACTGTATGTTTTTGTCACATTTTACAATCTTTGAACATTTTCATTCAGCACATCAGTTTTTGCAATTAAAATGACCAGTCTGTTATAAAGTACCTTGTATAAAGTTGTTCTTGATGTTTCAATCCTCTAGAAAGAACAGTATAATTCATAATGTGTTCGAGATAAAATATTTAAGTTAAAACATTCATTTGTCCTCAAAAGGACACACTGTGTCCAACAGGTTCTGAGTCCTAAAAACAACCCAAAGTTCCTCAGGAGGAGTGTGTGCTGTTCTTTGCGACAGGCGCCGGTCTCCATTCAGGTTGATAGAAGTGTATATTGAACATACGTGCCCAGTTGGCAAAGACGCGTTTCTCTGTGATGAAACGATGGTGGCTGCCATGCCGGTCCTGCTCGTGGGAGACATACGTGGTGCATTCATCCGGCCCTGCAGGCTCGTAGTAGTGATACGGCACTGAGGGCTTGGGAGACCTGAGAAGACGTGCATATTTGAATCTGTCATAAACCACCAAAATACAATGAGTTTTGAATTAAATCAAGTTAAATCAAAGAGTGATCCAACCGCATCATGGAGAATATCAAACAGAAAGTCTCACTTGCAGAACTCAGGAGGAATCATGCCATAGACGTTGATTCTGTCACAAACCTCCATAGCGATTGCCATGGTGAACCAACCCGTGCTGAGCCATGAATTGGATCTTTTCCTGAATAAAAACCAAAGAGAAAGAGGACATCTATGTAGCTGTGATACATATGTGTGTATACTTATATATGTATATTGACTAGGGATGAGTCACGATCTTCGAATAGTCGAAATGTGTTCGAAATTCAATCATAAAATAGCTTTTTCGAAGATCGTTATATTTTCGCGCAATAATTCCAATGTGTATTTGACATAATTGACGCAGCGCCTACTGTCACAGATCTCGGAGCAAGGTATTTTCCTGTTGGGGACACAAGGTGTCACTAACATGCATGAAACCCCCTACAGCGCGATCTAGGATACCAGCGTTTTGAACAGTGTAAACAAACAACAGAAGAAGAGCACTGTCGTAACCTTGTGGCCGTTAACTCTGCGACCAACCATGCAACAACCAAAAAGCTCCGTGTGGGACTCATTTAAAAAAATGAACAATGATAAAGTTGAGTGTAAATTATGCCAAGCAAAGCTGGCATACCACCAGTCTACAACGACGATGCATAGCCACCTGAGATCAAAGCACCCGGCAGCTTCATCCTCTTCAGGCAGCACCCAGCAGTCAATGGCTAGTTTCTTGGGACGTAAGTTGGATGCTAGGCACAGTGAGCAGATCACTATGCTAATTTCTAAGATGATAGCTAAGGATATGCTCCCCGTCAGCTTTGTTGAAGGAGAAGGTTTCCGGGTGCTAATGAAATTTATTGAGCCTGAATACACCATTCCAACAAGAAAGACAATCACCATCAGAGTAGAAAAAATGCATGGTGAAAGCACAACAGATCTGCGTGCCCGTTTAGCGAGTGCACGTACAGTGTCATTGACCTTGGATTCGTGGACGGCACTGAACTAAATCATATGTTACGATCACTTGCCATTACATACTTAACTGGGAGACGCAGAGTGCAGTTCTGCAGACCAAAGCCATGCCAGAGCGACACACGGCTGAAAATCTGGCACTTGTTCTTTCTAATGCTAGAGACCAGTGGGGGCTAACTGGAAAGGTCACAGCCAACAACGTGCATGACAACGGCAAAAACATGTTTTTGGCCAACGCTAACGATCAACGTGAATGGGACCAGAGACTATTTATATAGAGACATGCCACTTACTCAATCCTCAATACAACTATATAGGGAAAACCCATAACGCCAAAGATGGCGGTTGTATGCACATGTCCCGCCCCTCCCGCTGGAAAGCCAATCGTCTGCTATTAACAGTCAAGCAGGGAAACTTTTAAGCCTATCGTCTGGTTCCACTGACGTATGCGCACAGTTGAGGTTTGCGGCAGTGGAATATATGTTACTGTTTGAAAAGGTGGTAGATTTGATATGCAGTGTATGTGTTTGTTGTGTAAATATCAGACATCCCAAGTGTCTACCGCATATTGATAGCGGCTCCCTGATGCCCGCAAATTAGTTCAAATCTCCCAGAATCTAGAGCGAGCGCTCACACATACTGTGTTTCAAACCGTGCCGCGCGCGCACGTCAGAGAGGGAGAGAACCCTTGCGCATGCGTAGTGAAGTATAACCTGTGGGGAAAAAGGCGTTTTAAACCTTATTTTGGGGCAAAGTCATCAAACTTTTTCAGCGATTTTTATCATATTTTACTGCTGTTTCTATACATGCAGTTTTTATGTCCCGGTGACCAGTGAAAGTGCAGTTCTGACTCTCTGCCCATTCATTTAGATAGGAACCTGGTCTTGTTAGTCCGAAATAGCTGCCCGGAGGCGTTGCCAAGATGGCGGCCGAGTGGCATGACTTGCCTAAAAGGACTTTGATGGGACTCACAGCCCTGTTTCGCACACACAATTCAACTTGCAATAAACGATGGTTTCACACTACCGAACATAAAACACATCATTGGAGCTGCTAATCGCCTAGTGTCTCATTTCCATCACAGCACAGTTGCAACACACGCACTTAAGCAAAAGCAACAACTCCAGAATTTACTTGAGCATAAGTTAGTGCAATCCTGTAAAACCAGGTGGAATTCTGTATATGAAATGTTCGAGCGCTTATTGGAGCAGCGATGGGCCGTGTGTGCTGCCCTGTCAGACAGGAGTGTCACTAAGCTATCAGATGCACGCACCCTGGAATTGACAGATTGTTGGATTGTAATGGAGGAAGTCTAACCCGTGTTGCACTCGCTAAAATGTGCCACCACTGCGTTGTGTGGAGAATATGACGTGTCCATCTCCATGGTGTACCCGGTGACCGTAACTTTACTGTCCAAGCATCTCAAAGAAATCCCAGGGGAGAACGCCAAAGTCAAGGAATTAAAAAGCACAGTGTCTGTCTCACTGGAAAGGAGACTCGGGCCTGCAGAAGTCAGCAACGTACGAAAGGTTGCATACATCGCATCATTCCTAGACCCAAGGCACAAGCATCTGCGATTTGCAACAGATGATGTAAGAGGCGCTGGGCAGGCCAAAGTTAGAGGTCTCCTGTCCAGCATTGATAACGCTGGAGACACAGAAGGCGCAGAGGAATCGGGAGAAATGCCTACTGAACCACCGGCGGCTAAAAATCCACGAAATGACGCCCTCTCTGCTGCAGCGATTGCTTGTTTGGCGAGGATAACATAGAGCAGACAGCAACAGCGACAACCGAACTCTTGCAATACTGCCAAGACATATGCCCACCAATGAACGCTGACCCCATAACATGGTGGAAGGCCAACATGAAGAAATATCCTCGCCCTGGCAAAGTTAGCAATCTCCTACTTGAGTGTGCCTGCGACATCTGTGCCATCCGAGCGGGTGTTCTCAGCGACTGGACTAATTGTCAACAGGATGCGTCTCCTCCCAGAACATGTTGACATGCAAATTTTTCTGAACAAGAATATGACAAGCGTTATGCTATGAATAGTTTACATTCATTGAAACGAATTTGTTTAAAAAGTAGGCTATTGCCAGTTACAAGGCAGGTTTGCATAAAAACATTATTACATGATATTATTTTTTGATCTAGCAAGCATCTGGTTTGTCGATGCAAAATTGTTTATTGTGCTTATTGTTTTTTCTTCTTCCAATTATTCTTCTATGTTAAAAAAAAATGACAAAAACATGTCATTTGTTCAATTAATAAATCGCTAAAGATGAAATTGGCCTCCCTCTCTGATATTGTGTGTTTGCAGGGGGGTTTTTTTCTCTCCGATTTTCGAACGATAATCGACTTTTGCTCCTCGATTTTCGAATGCCATTTTTGGCAGAAATTCACATCCCAAATATTGACATTAACTTTTTTGCTCACCAGCCACTGTGGCTAGTGGTTTTCCCAAGCTACTCAACATTTTCACTGGCCACAATTTTGCCATCGATACCATGGGGGAAAACTGCCATATAGATATTTTTAATATTACCTCATAATTTGGCAGCGTTAAGACCTGATGCTTGGATCCATTATACTGTTACACGTGTGTTTTCTTTCTCAACTCTTTATGTTCATTTAAAACATTTACGTGAACACTCACTCACCAGGGGCCTCATGTACAAAGACTTGCATTGAATTCATACTAAAACATTGCGTACGGGCAAAGCAGTAAATGTGCGTACGCACAAAAAAAAAACAGATGCGTACGAAGGATCCCACGCATATTCTATTTGTACACCCCAATTAACGAAAAAATGAGCACACATGCACGAGCACAATGCCCCACCCAGTCTCCTCCCTTAATTAAATATATTTAAATATGGTAATGAGTCCACTTTGGCAAAAGAAAGGAGTAAGAAAATGGCTAAAGCAAGCGGCAAGAAGCGAAACTTTACATCGGAGAATCGGAGGTGCTACTAGCGGAGGTAGAAACGAGCAAAACAAATATTTGGAACTTTGTCCTTCGGAATTAATAACAAAAGGAAAAAATATGAGTGGGAGAGTTTGGCTGATGCCGTCAATGCGGTGGGATCTGAAAGTCGCACTGTAAATGACCTTAAAAAGAAATGGTCTGATATAAAGGTGAACGGTAAAAGGAGAACTGCTGCGCACGGACAAAGTGTGGGCAGAACAGTGGTAAAGGGGTCGATGAACTTACACCACAACAGAGAGTTGCCTCAATTATGGGTGACACTTTACTTTCTGGAGTAGTATCTGCTGCTGTGGGGGACTCGGATTTACTACAGGACTGCCACGAGGGTAACCAATATTATCTGCACATTTATTGAATGGAAATGTTTCCGATTCACATAGATGGCGCCTTTATAGCAATGTGTGTGTCGATGTGCAGTCGATCGCTCCGATTACATTAGGAAAACCGGCTTTCGCTGCAAATTGCGTTTTAATGTTTGGCTGGTCAACTGCATCATATGGGAACGTTATATACCTGGTAGACATGCGGATGATCCCGACCCATACCGCTGGCATTGCGCGGCTCAAAGACGACTGGCTTAGGCTATTCCTGGGCAGTCTGCCAGTTCCCTTTGGAAAGAACCAGTTGCCAGGAAACCAAGTGTTGTCAGCACCTGCAAGGGAACGGGTATTGCGTGGCTCCTCGCCGTCTCTCTCTCTAGATTCGGACCCAACTCAGCACAGAGCTCCAAGAGTATAGCCCTTGGAAATCTGAAACGGCTGATAAGCCAGTCATCATCCTGGGCCAGAAAAATCATTGTAGTCCCTAAAAACTCGTTTTCTTCGGATTCTGCCATTAGCAATGTCCTCTAATAGGGCCAAAGCTGCCATTGCCATAGACTAAGGGTTGTATCAATTTGCATATGCTTTTATATAATCTTACTTAATTGCATAATTATAGAATATTCCCATAAGGCTCGTGTGAGAATATATGTAAATTATTTTATAAATTGCAAATTAATAGCAATGCTTCCCACAGGTGGTAGTGCGATAGACTTGTAGAACAATTCGTTGTGTAATGTTTGCAACTTAACTTCATTGCTTGTAAGAGTCGCCAACGGACAAAAACTATGAGAAATGTACGTACGCCAGACATGAAATTGGCGTGGAGGAAAGCACATTCTCACGTTAATTTCACTGTTAGTACATCCGACCGTGAGCCTGAAAGCTGGCGTACGCAAAGTTTTTGTGCGTACGCAAGATTGATGCATGAGGCCCCAAGTGAGTTGCATTATTGACATTTATTTTGTCTGTATTTGACTGTATAAGCGCAATAATATTTTTTTATGCGGAATATGCACAATCCTATTGAATCCATAAATTGATTCACTTTAGCATGTAGATAGTTTAAGTAAATTAATCCACACAGATTATTAAATCAAATCAGTCTTTTTAAAACTTTCTGCAAGACGCAATTTCACAAACAGCGTCAGTGTCAAGGTGCCGCGTCTTCTCTCTCTCTCTCTCTCTCTCTCTCTCTCTCTCTCTCTCTCTCTCTCTCTCTCTGTCACTCAAAATGGGTTGCAGAAGCCAAGTGGTTCAAACGTGCTGAAGGCAGCGATACTACACTCTCACGTTTAGGAGTCGGGACGGGACATGACGGAATATTCACTTGCACAATCAGGCCAGCAGTGCATCTTAAGTGCAACACTTAAGACCACATTTTTAAATACTAACTTTTAGGTGTTTAAAAGAGTTTGAGAAAACTAAGTTAAATTTAAGTTGTTACAGTTTTTGCTTTTATGGAAGGTTTTAAGTTTTGTATCGTCATTGAGCATTGTTGACTCGCTTCAGTTTCACTATAATTGTCATTTCAGTTATTGAGGCAGAGACTTTAAAAGCAGAAGGAAGAACCATTTGAAGCTTTTTTGTGACAATTTTTTTTTATTTCCTTTAACTCATTGTTTTTCTAATGACAAAATCTGAATAGTTTTTCAGTTAACTGTTATGCCACTGGTTATTCAATAAACAGATACTAAACTCAGCTCAAAAGAAATTTAAATTCCAAATTGATCCATATCGTGATACGTATCGTATCGTGCCTTTAGTATCGTGATGCGTATCGTGACATTGTTGGTGATACACAGCCTAATTAATCAGATAAAAGATAAAATATCCACAAACTGACAGAAACAAAGCCAAGAGTTTAAGAACATGTGAGTGTTTTGCCCTGAGCAGTTTGTGTCTGATTGGGTACATCCCAGCTGGCAGCTGTCTCCAGCTGGCACTGATCCTGTACCAACCCTTAATCTGCATTGATGCCAAGCCGTGTGCCCTGCGGGCCAGCAATATCAACCCTCCAGCAGGCTTTGGTGGTCTGCACATTAGTCGACAAACCCTCCCGCAGTGAATAAGTAGTTACACTTCCACCTCTCTCTTTAAAAGATTAATAATAATTAATGGTCAAGTGTATAATCGTTTGAGAATATTAAAATATTTTTCTCCTACCCCAGTTTTAATGTTCAGAGTTAAAGGTGCTGTATGTAGTTTTTTGACTGTATTAAAGCATAAAAATACCATAATATGTTTGCAGATGTTTAGGAAACATGCTAAGTTCACATATTTGTTTCTCTGAAAAACACTTCTACAGCCAGTTATTCTACTTTGAAATGTGCGTCCTGCATCGCAATGTCTGTTTTTGTTTTGGTCTGTGTGATTCCGCCCACTACCAATTTACCCAATAGTATTCCGACACCCTGGTTTGCCAATTGGCGGAGAACACTGTGCATTGCAACCATGGAAGCCAGCAAACGAACTGGGTCTGAGATCGCAGATTCTACCCGGTTCTAAAAAGCTCTATGACCAGAGGCATATTAAAACGCAGATACATTAGCTGATCAACTCAGGCTCGTCACTTTCTATCTATTGTAACTAGTCAATTAAAAAAATGTTGATTTAACAAATGCAATAATAATATTATATAGTTAACCAATATTTTGCTGTGATGTACTTCCACACAGAAATACAATACCCTAGTTTAATTAATATTTAGCTGAGATATAATTCCACATATAAATAAGGAATTCTAAAATAAATTGTATAGTTTCAACAGTGTTATGCAGCAAGTGGTACAATATCAAGACATATAATCAATTTCCTGCTTTGATGGCACTAATAATCAGTGTTTCAATTTACATCCCCTGGAAAAGTAGCAAAATGATGTAAACTAACTAACACAAAGAAAAAATGTAATCCTCACCTGTCTTTTCCTGTTTCCTTCTTAAAAAGCTCATCAAAATGCAACATCTTCGACTGTGAGATAACATACACCTGTAGTTTAGGCATCACCTGCTTCATCAGGCGCAGGTTGTTGTAGACGAGGCCTTTACCGTCTCGTCGCATGTAGTTTCCGGGCCCCCAGAAGACAAAGAAGGTGTTCTGGCTGGAGTTGAGCAGCTCAAGGCGGTTTCGTAGCACACGTTGCATGCTGGAATGTGCGACCACACGCAGACTCGTCCGCTGTCCCACGTCACTCTCGTAGCCTTTTGTTGGGGCGTCGTTCATACGGATGACGCACTCCTTACGATCAATCTCTGCACCTCGACCACTTCCTGTCATGTGACCAGAGCTGATTACTAAGGCACAACTTCTGCAATGCATCCTAAGGGGCTGAGGATGGAGACAATGAGGAGAAGTTTGAGTCGTCATGTACGCAATATTATATATTCAAGTTGGTTTCATACACTTTTGAAAACATTCACATTTTCTTCTACAAAAAGTTTGATATAACTAAAACATTTCAAGTGGTTAATTACTAAAATACTTCCCTTACATCTTGAATACACACGAGTGAAACTAAAATTGGTTTGCAATTATTTTTAAAAGTAAATATATATTTATACAAAAAGTTTTATATATATATATATATATATATATAATTTATTTTCTTTTTTTTCAAAATGATAAATTAAAAAGCAAAAATGTGTTTTTGAGATATAAAGATGTTTTCTGGGTCGAGACATTTTCTTACTCCATTTCCTAAACAAAAACTGCCTTTTCATAAAAAGGTCAAAATATTTATTTTAAATAAAAGGGTCTAAAAATGACAACAAAATGGCATCCTGCACGTTAGATATGGCAGACGGACTTTGATTTGGAAGACATCATTTGAAATAAACTGAATTGCAAAATTGCTTCACTGTTTATATTTTCAAAGAAATAACAATAAAAGATTAAGCCAAACTACACAGAACAACATTTCTTTTTTTCAAGACTTTCAGACTTATAATGAACTTTCTTCTTTTTACCTCCAGACAGTTAAACTACCAAGATATTTTTGACTCTACTCCCCACCCTAAATATCAAAATGACTTTAATTTAGAAATTGAAAACATGTAAATCATTTTATATTAATTTGAAAAGCTACTATTATGAAATGCTACAATTATGAAAGCCAAATAAATAGAAAACGATAAACCTATCTAGATCTAGACCTGCTAGATCACTAGCAAATGAATGCATGGAAACACATTGAAAGGACAGAACAGATCAAAGTGCCTGGTCCACAAAGAATCCATTTACCTTCATTGTTATCCTTTAGCTCCATTATTGAATCCCTCCAGCATAATCAACACTAAACCATTGATCAAACCCACAAGAAAAGATTCAAGGGAAAGCATGAACCCTCATTTAAGAGACAGACTTTCCTAAGTCTATCTAGAGCCTACAAAGTCTACTTAAAAACTAAAGTACAGCATAAAGCTCAAAACATGTTCAACATGAATCCAGATTCCATTTAATTTCCCAAAAAGCAGGTGTTTTTATCAATATTCCAGTAAATACAGTTTACCTAATTTTCAAACATATTCAAGCTAAAAATGATACACAGCACTTTATATTTATCCAAAATAAGCTTAATTCATTTTATTGTTGAGCTAAAATTAACTAATTAAAATGAATAAATTAATTTTAAATGACCTCAAGACAAAAGGGCCGATTTGGATATATGGGGCCAGTAATGTGACAGACCTGTCACTGTGTAAGATGATGCATGTGAAGCCGTACGCTCTCAGACAGCCCTTTTCCTATGCAGGTATCTTTGTCTGTTAGCTGTAGAGACTCTATTAGATTTCTTCTGCTGTGATAAACAGGGTCGTTTCCAAGGAGAAAATAGCCCAGTGGAGAGAACACAAATCAGGCCCATCCACACTTATTATTCCCTCATTAACATCCTCATTCTGAAAGCTCTCTCCAGTTGGACATATGATCAAAATTACTCTAACAGCAATCTCCCTCTCTCTTTCTGAGGAAAAAGGATAGATTCAGGCCGATTCAGATGATATAAAATATTCTGGACCATATAGATAAAATAGTTATTAAAGTTATGGCTGATAACTGATGGCAGATTTTGAATTATATAAAGATAGTAAAAAGTAATCATTTTAAATATTTCAAGTGAATATAGGCAACGCAAATGATTATAATGTACAGTATAAAGAATTTATATTAAATTTGAGATTTGCTAGATTGCATTAGCCTAAGTGTTATTCAAACATTTGTGTCTTTAAAGAGTAACTTTAAATGTTAGATGTGGCAAAGGTAATCTAAATGTAAAAATAGGGGAAATTAATAAATTAAATATCCAATATTTTATTTAAGTCCCCCTGCAGTCAATTTAATTCCTTAAAAATCATCTTTGATAATCAGAATGATGTATTTAAATGTTTTTCCCCTGTGAAAATCAATGCCTTTATTCAATGACTTCTAAAAAACAGCATTGTTAGAAGCGCTATGAACCTCATGTTGTTTGAACATCATGGCATTTAGTTCAACAAAACATTTCCTGTCCCTTCTCAAAGGTGTTCTTGTGCTCACTGTGGAAAAGCCCCGCCCAGCACATTGACGGGATTGGTTACTTGTTTGTGACGGTAGGAAACAGGCAGTTTCAAACTGCGTTTTTAAGACCGTCTTTGGTACACTACAGTTTTAAGAAGAATATACTCTGCAATGGTGCGGACTGATGAATTTGCACATGGTTTGTCTTAAAGCATATGTAAAAACCCACATAGACATATAAACAACATTAAAAACTTCATTTTCAACACAGGGAGTCCTTAAAACATCCTCTCTTATGTTTAAAGCTGACTTAAGTCATTCGCTAAAATGCCAAAAGTAGGTTGACAGCCATCACACTGTTCAAAATGAGCTTTTCTCATCAGACAGATCCTCTGCATGTTTTCCAGCTACACTTCAGGGTGAAATTAAATTGGAAAAACCATTTCCTTCCACTGATAGTTAGAAAATGCTTGTGTTAAAACTTGTTGGCCATGTTCATTTACTCTAGCACGAGCAAATCTTCCGCTTCTGACTGTTACAAAATTACTTCCACACAGTATCTATTAAAATCTGTCTCTAAATCCTGGAGCTCTTATTAGCTCGGGTAAGAGTGCTCTTTCGACTAATGAGAACCGGTAGACTTGAGAGATGTGTCTGTCAGTGAGAAGTATGATAGAGATGCCTCATGACCATGAGATCAACATGCTTTGATGAGCAAAGGTCACGGTCAAATCTAAATATGACAAAGATGTCAAAAATAAAAATAAAAGATTTTCACTAACGAGATCAACGGTTATCTTAGATGTTTTATATTAGGATCCTTTATATTTCATAACACCCATATTAAAGGGATAGTTCAACCAAAAATGTATGTTTTATCATAATTGACTCATCCTCATGTCTTTTTAAACCATTTTTCTTTGAGGGTTATTTATGAATGTCCAAGCTGCTCTTTTCCAGACAATTAAAGTGAATGGTGACTATGACTGTCAAGCAAGTATACTATGTTCCTTAAACTATTTACTTCTGTTCCTGACACAAAGCTATTGTATGGCTTTAGAAGCCTTGGAATATAGAGCATACTGATGCGTTTTGGTGCTCCTTTGTTCTTTTTGGAGCTTGACACTTCTCGGTCCCGATCCACTTTCAATTTATAGAGAAGAGCTGTGTGAACATTCATCAAAAATGTCCTTTTATCTTCCACATAAGAAAGAAAGTCAACGGGGGGGGTGAGTAAATGATGCAGAGCTGAACTAGCCCTTTAATGACCAAAACATGTCTTCCTATACTTACACAAGTAATAAGTGTGTAATAATCTCTTATTACACACACCCTATACATAAAACTACATGTGCATTTAAACACCCAGAGAGTAAATAGCAATAACAGTTAGGACAGTGTTAAACCAAATCCTCAGAGAAAAAATACAGATGAGGGAAAGAAAAGAGAGACAGAGAGAGAGAGAAGGCACAGATTTACATCCTTGATAGTTCTGGTGATTACAATGCCTAAAAGGGGAATTGAAACGAAATAGGAAGTAAAGGTGATATAACAGATGTGTTATCATTGTTATCATTTTTGGTAGGACACTGAACACTGCTGAAGTAGTTACAAGGGGGGGGAAACAGTGATGTTAGTTTGTTGTTTTGTTACAAGGGCGCAGCCATCTTGAGCTTCAATGGTCCGTGACGTCACTGGCATGATAGGCTACCGTGACAGCTCCAGCAAAATAGCATATCAAGAGCATAACAGATCGGAAAAAATTGTGATCTATCCAACAAGCGAATATAACGCCTCTGATGCCATCAAGGACAGAATAACTTGTTTGCAAAATGACTGTGGCATAAAGGGGACCACGGGGGTCCTGTAAACAAGTTCCACTCACCCCTTAGGTATTATCGGGGTGTTCACCTTCACCGTAGATTGCCTTGCTAAATGAATCCGACATCGAGGATGCTATCCAATATAAGCAATATCCATCGACGACACCCCCGAGATCTTGGTTACTAAATTCTCTTTATCGTCTTATTGCATTTAAAATGTCAAAAACACAAGGTTCACATAAACAGTTGGTTTTGTCTTAAGTGAATGTAAACATCTGTAAGAAATCGTGTATGTGTATCAGTATATTCTAGATCCCAGCATTACTAGTTCTTAAAGTGACAGCAGTCTATATAAGAATCAGTATACGTTTCATTCATGCAGTTTTATTATTTCATTTGATGATTCAATTTCTTACTTAAATGCTGTTTTTAGTGTTAACTTGTAAAAATCAGTTGCGCTCTGATAATAACAAATGTAAATTTCAGTATTGGGAAAAACTTCAGATATGTTTTGTTTTTAATATTATTTTTGAATTAATTTGTTTACAATTTTAATAGCCAACACGTTATGGAATTATATTTTGTTCGTTTCCGTTCCCCTTTAAGATGAGGCCAAAGCTTGACAAACACCTGCTTGCAGCTTTCCACATTATCTGATCAGGGGTGAAGGAAGACATTATAGGATCACTGGATAGTGTAATTTAAAAGGCTTTAAAAGCCTGCACCTGATTTATCATGAAAAACTGCAGAGGCAGAAGACCGAAAAATGACGGAAAGAAAGAAAAAGTCTTCTGAATATTATTGAGCACTGCATATCATAAATGCCAGTGCCAATATAATAATGCTTATCTGCATGAGGATATTATTTGACGACTAAGGAAAAATACAACTGCATCAAAACAGTTTGATTTTTTTTTAAAAATGGATACTGCACAGTGCCGTTATTCTTCAGGTTTAAGTTATCGTCCAAATGTCTTGTAGTTTCCAAAGACGATTTAATGGGTTTATAAATTAGTGAGCAAAATTTAAATTCTAGGGACAATAAAGTTGTTGTGCAAGGGTAAAGAATAGGAGACCACAGCCTGGTCTAAGAGTTAGATTATGGATTTAAAGAAAAATTTTACATTTTCCAGATGTTAACATTTACTAAAAAAAAGACATTTTGGAGCTCTTCTCCATATAAAATTGAGGATATAGAAAATAAAAGACTGAGGTGACTCTATAAGTCATCAAATGCAACATTCAAAGGAAAAAAACAAACTGTTAAAGCCCCAGGAAAAAAGACATATCTAGAAACTTTTCGTTTTAAAGTGCCATATTAATCATTTTAGAGCTTGATAGCATTTTACAGATCTAAAGTAATAGTCACCTTATAATCAATGATGCTGCTGTAACCTTCTAAGTAGGATGTTTGCTGACTGAGAACGTTCATCTGATGTCCATCTGATTGAATCTGATCTTCAGGTGTGTCGCTAGAACTGCTGTTGTACAGGAATAATAAGCTTGTGAGCATGGTCACAAAACCAATCAATGTGATCCCATGACGCTGAAACAAGAGGAAAAAGAACTAAAAATTGTATCAAGGATGCTCAGATTTATGGTTCTGCTGACATATGCATGAATCAGTATATAAAAAGAATCATTTTGAGGCATTAATGAAATGTTTGGTGAATAGAATATGCGTATTATTTATCAAATAAAACTCTCACTATATTTAGTGCCAAGAAGACAACTGAAATGACTAGCCATTAGTTGTAAATTCAAATTTGTCAGGTAATGGTGGGTTTTGTTTAAGGCTCAAAACAAGCTACACTGCAAGACACATGATTAAATGATAAACAACTGCCCAAAAAATGTGTCACAAAAAAGAAGATCTGATACATATAGCCTTACAATGGAATGAGTTCAGTGGACTGAATGAACAGCTAGTGTGTTTCAAAAAAATTGCATAAATAATAAAGCATAGATAATACAGATAAAATTTAGGGTTAAATTTTATCTTCAAGAACAATTTAATTGCGATTTTACAGTGTAAATTTATTGCAAGAAGTCCAAATGAATGTTTTATAATTTTGCAATTTGAAAAATAGGAAAGTAATGTAATTAACCAAAATTATACATAAAAATAAATTTAAAAAGGTTACTAAGCCTTATACCTCCTTAATAAGTTTTTACATTTAAATTGCAATGCATTTATATACATATCAATTTCATCATACAAACTTGCTTACCAAACATTTATTTGTTTAATCAAAAATTAACCATGTGGGCACCTGTAGTAATAATTATCTTACAATAATTTACAATGGCAGCCATTGTTTCCACCAATATTATCAGGCTACGTCTTTCCATTGTCACAACTGATATAAAGAAATGAACAAAACAACAATAACTGTGATACATACGCCACTGTGACGGAAACTATGTACCATGGTAAATGTTTGTAAGGGCAGCTAAAGTTACTCTAAATAATGTCAGAGAGAGTTTGCGCTACCGTCCGCGTCTTCATATTGTGAAGTGTATAATTCCGTCCGTTTAGTCCAGGCGTGTTATTCAGCCTCACCGACAGCAGCTTTACAACCTCACAGTTCTGCTCGCTCACACATCTTTTTCTTCGCACTAAAGCTCCAGACTCCACTGAACTCAGATCTACAGTCGTCAGTCGACACACACACACGCACACACACGCTGCTGTGCGCACGCGTGGTCTTAAAGAACTCCGAGTCACAATCCCTTGCAAAACATTAACAGTTATTGACGGACAAAAATAATTAACTATTAACCCTTAACATTGAAAGGGCATTTGATTTTTTTTTTTTTTTTTTTTTTTTTTTTTTTTTGCATTTCTTATCTCCTTATGTCGCTAGTAGGCTAACCACAATCAATGTCTTTTTTTAACACATCCCATAATTTAAAAAATATCGACCTCTACCAAATGGTTGATATGGCTCTTAAAGGTAAAAAAAAATGTATGCACATTTTCATATGAACTATGAAAATATGAACTATAATACTAATTTATTTTAAAACAATCAAAATAAAATATTTTTGTATTATTGAATCTGAACATGGAGCGTTATTTCACAACTTCTCTCTCGACACTGCCACGACTCAGACTTGAGGATTGACAGAATTATTGGACGGCACTCAACAGTTAAAGCAAGGCTGAGCTAGGGCTATAAATTCTTTATTGAGGAATTTATTCACAATTATCAAGGTAAGTTGACAACTATCTGGCGCTAGCACTTGCAAGTTTTTTATGCTAACCATTTTTATGCGTTCAGTCTCTACTGTTGTTGATCGCAAGGTGGTAAGAAGAGTTAGGTGTTATCGGTCTATGAGGAAAAATGAGGAGCCCCACACTCTTGAGGTTATGCAATATGCCTGTTGGCTGGAGTTAGCCAGATCGCTCTGATATCACGTGCGGTTGCAGAATTTATTTCCCTTTATTTTAGTTTCACCTGTCTTAAGGTTTTCTTTGTTGGTTTTTACTTATGTCTCTTTCATTGCTCTGTGGTTGCAGACTACGGCTGTATTTCTTGCTTTTGCTGCTGTTTGCAGCTTTCAATTAACAGCACTTAAAGGGATAGTTCACTTCAAAATGAAAATTCTGTCATCATTTACTTATCCTAAAGTTGTTTCAAACCTGTATGAATTTCTTTCTTCTGCTGAACACGAAGGAAGATATTTTGAAGAATGGCAGTAACCAAAAAGTTTACTGGTCCCATTGAGTTCCATAGTATTTTTTTCCCCTACTATGGAAGTCAATGGGATTTAAGCCATAATTGAAATGTCTTTTTCAGGGTAAATGATATCAAGATAGGAGCCTTAGTGGGTGTTGACAAATATGGCAACAAATATTATGAGGACAACAGAAACTTTTTCGGTATTAATTTACAATTTTGAACTATCCCTTTAATGTAGCTCACACCATAAAATTACAATTCATTAGATAAACTATTGTCTTCTCAAACAGGTGTCATTAGAGGCAGAAGAGGTTGTTTGTATTTCTGCCTATATGTGCAGCTGTGCAGCTGGTAAAGGTTTGTGCAATCTGACATCACTTGTGTATCAGACGGCCCACTATGTGCAGCTGAATTTACAGTCTGTCCCACCACCACTGGCCTGCACGAGTGAGCCACAGAGATGGCATCGTCTAAGAACACAGGCATGTATTTTTTCTTTTCTGCAATTGGTAAGAACACTATAGTATCAACTCAAACAAACAAGTTAGTACATGTTAACATCAGAGCATTATGGACTAATAATGCACAAGGGTGCAGATTAAGTAACAAAGGTATAAATTAACTTCACCCAAGATTAACAATATGTTAACTGCTATTACTCATTATTATTTCATATTGACTAAATGCATAAACTAATGTCAATGTATAAAACCTAACTAAAAAGTGTTTCGAGAATACTTTAACACTGCATTTGTTTGTTTTATGCTAAGGGAGTCCATCCAGAGGCAGTGAGTGAACTTGTTGTCCTGAAGCCAAAGTCAGTTGGGAAGACTGGAATCAAGTCTACCCTATACAGGGCTTACACGGGTAATACACAACACCGTATGTGTACACGTGTACTCAGCTACAACTTAATGTGTTCAAAACTAATGTATTAATTTCTTTAGGTCCCCTTCCAGATCCTGATGTACAAAACTGTTACAAAACTGAGTCAGATCCATTCCCAGCCTTTGCTGGCACACATACTAGTAGAGGGCATGTCAAAAATAGAGTTGGTCCCCTTACAGTTTGGTCCTGTACCTCGTGGTAGTCCACTTTCATACCAATGTCCCCCTATAGTTGCAGATGTTCCTGTTGTTAATTTCCCCCCACTACCTGTGCTTGGCTATCAGTTTGGCTGTAATTTCAAATATGTGCCCACACACCATAAATCACTTCATCTGGAGTCTATAAAGGTTACCCATTGTTCTGCTTGTCAGATTGAAGAGGCCACAAGACTACAGTCAAAATGTAGTCTGTTGTCTACAGTCAAAAAGTACTGCTTGGGGAAAAATGTGTCAATCAAGGGTTACTGCAAGCAGGTTCCGGGAGGGTTCTCATGTGGTCGGGGATTCAGCTAGTCAGTCATTAGCAGTAAGAATCATCAAGGGTACGAGGCAGATGAGTGCTATGAAATGTGGCCTCGAACTTGAGCCAGATATTTTGAGAAAATATTTTGAGACAGCCAGTCCTACCATGTGGTTTTATTATCAAATCCAGAAGCACCACCCACATCTAGGAGCCAATCCAGATGGACGAGTGCAAGATCCATCTGAAACCTTCCAATTTGGACTAGTGGAGGTAAAAAGCACATCTGCTGATAACTTTGCCCATGTTCCATATATGAAACTTCAAAGAGGACAAGCCAAACTCAAAGAGACCCACAATTACTACTGGCAGGTAGAAGTCAGGCCACTCAACCGGAGGTAGCGTTAACGTTAATCCTTTCAGATCATCCATCCATTAACTGAGCTTGTACGGGTCAGCCAATCTCGTTCCGTCCGTTAAAATTAACTTTTGCAAATAACAATCGCGGTCCTGGAAAGTGAGTTACCTTGCACATTTAGATAAAATCGGATTTTCTCCAGTCATTGTTAAAAAAACAAGCTAACAAAACTTGCAAATTAACGTTAGTGAAGTGGTCAGAGGGATCGTTCTGCCACCACCTAAGCTCCGCCCACAAAAAGTCATCATGTTTACTAACTGAAAAGGGGTCTATTGTCAGAAAGAATCTGAGTCTCAAGGTTCCATATTTTGTGACAAGTGATATTTGGACAGAAATGTATTAATTTGTTATGGCAGGATGCATACAATTAAATTCAATGGAATTCAATGTCCCCTGGAGGCTGTTTTTGGTAATAGCCTAAACAAAATCTCATGGGAACTTCAATTTTTGTGATATCAACTTTAAACTTGGTTAGATATATGGCTTTGATTTTATAGTAATTTTATAGTAAAAAAAAATTGTAAAATATATACTTTAGATAAAAGAAAAAATATTAAGTACAGTATATTTGATTTAATGTAAATAAACTTCCATTACTTTTTCATACTTTCAATTTTTTAAGTGCTTTAACTTCAGCAATAATGTTTTTTTTTTAAAACAAGACCAAACTTAGGTCTATATTCCAAAGCATTCTTGAATTACAACCAAGTTAATAGTGCATTGTAATATCCATTCTCAAAAAGGGGGGTTACAGTTAACCTTTTTGTGCCAAATCAACTGTTTTGGATGTTTTTGAAAAATTATTAAAAACATCATAGTTTTTTCATGGCACCAAATAACATAATTTTGTAAAGTTAGGGCTCTTACAATGTAATATAACAACTAAAAAAGTGTACCCTGCAAAAAATTTCAACAAAAACAGTTTGTTTCTGAAATCCATGTTAGAGGAAGTGTTGTGGCAAGTGCTTTTGATTGACACTGATATCTAGTTAAAAAAAAAATTGTCTTAACATACCTCAAACAGATGGTAGAGATGTGTCAATCAGCTTGAGTTAAGTTAGATACTCCTCTCAATAAAATATAGTGACTCAAAATGTGCTCTACCAAATGGTCAAGAGGACGTAAAAGGGTTAAAAAATATTCAAAATTATTCAAAATCTATTAAAATAATTTAAAAGCATTTAGGAACATTGGTTTTAGTTAAAAAAAACGCCAGGAACTAGTCACAATTCCCACACTTTAGGCTACAATATATTGCCTATTGCTAATGCTCAATGTTATCTGATTGATAGTATATTGGATTTTCACTGCACTTCCGTTTAAAAATGTCAGAAACTAAGGGCCATGGATCACAACTCCTCCACTTTAGACTACAGTATGTAGGCTATATTGCCTATATTACTGTATAAACTCACTGATACACTACTATATTGGATTTTCACTGTACTACCATGTTTTTAAAGCTACCTGCAGTCCGTAACTTTTTTGGGTTAAAAATTATCAAAAATAAATTGAGCAAGTACATAACAAGCCAGTGTTTTAAACGATCTGCTTGCCGTAGCTCGATTCAAAACGGTAAGCTTGTAAGTAATAATGTTTTTAATTCCAGTGATACTGGTGGATTTCCGCGGGAAATTCGAGCATGTCTTTGCGTCATTACGTCACATATGTACATAAGAAGGAGTCCCGGCTAGTAGGCTATATTGCGTGTGAGGATGTTGGAGGTGGAGATTTATAGCCTTTTCTCACAGCACTCGAAATAATTGAACTTTTCAATTTGATGGCGGATCCAGAAAGGTTCAAACGACAATCACCAGTGACAGCTGGAGATTCACCCGATGTAAAATGCGAAAGACTTTGGAGTGGCTACAGAAAAAAAGAGACTGCAACCGGCCCATGCGAAAACAAGGATATCGAAAGGGCTTTTGTAAGGTGGCGTGAACTCCGTCTTTTGAAGGGGTTCAAAACGAACGCAGAGACGGCTATTTTTTCTTCTGGACAGGTAAGACATTTCAATGGTTGTAGCGCATTTGTTATACAGTTACGGAGTACTGAACTACAGGTAGCCCTAATACACATTAAATGTAGTCACGCAATGCTGATGTTGTTAACATTAACAGTTTGAGCACAAAGTATAATTTGCATGGTTTATCGTCATATGATAATCAATCGCTAGATTTAATCAGCGCGATTTACTGCAATGTTTTTTTTTTTCTCTTAGTTGGTCAGAACAAAAGTGGATGTTACTTACTTGTTCGAATGACATTTTCCAGTGAAAATTCTTATGTTGGTCATACTTTAAAAAAGTAGAATCCGTGATTCTGAATGGCAGCATCCTCATCAGCGCGGTGACTGACAGCACATTCTCCTCAAAACATTGGATTCATCCGCGCTGTGCCGTGCCGAGGCACAACCCACATAACGTTGATAATTCGCAAATAACTGCAACTGCAGATTTCGAACAGAGATGGCGACAAACAGGAAAAGCTAAGGACTGCAGCTTTAAAAAAAAGTTATTGTAAAATGTTTAGGTAATGTAACAGTAAAAAGTCACAGTGCAAACCATATCAAATGAGGATCTTCTTATTAAACTTGTGTTAGTACATTTCCAAAGGGGTTGATGTACAACAATAATAAAATACAATAATAGTTTTGTGTTATTCCCTTCATGCCTTAAATAAATAAATAAACAATTATATGACTGGTGGATTTCAAAGGAATAAAGTACTGTTTGTAAGGAATGATTTCTGTGATGATATTACTGTAATTCAGTTCTCCATTATGTCCTAATTATGAGATGGTTTGATATATGATACTTTAATGATTCTCAGTACGCAGCAGATGATATTTAATCATGTAATATGTAGTCATTTGATATTTCTGTCAGGGTCTGGCTGACACATCATGAATGATTTTTAGTGTGACTCATAAATCATAAAGCAACATGCAGCATTGAATTCAGATGTGTATAATTTTTGTTAAAATAAAATAAAATACCAGCTTACTCTTTGGAACTTTGGACAGGACACTGAATGCTATTCAATAGAGTATGTTATGGTCATATCAAAAAATGACATTGAAACCTTCAGTATGAACATCAACATAAAAAAACACCATATAGGCAGGCACTTTCATCAACTGATACAGACGGTAAACCAGCATGTATGGTTTTTGATGCATTTGCTTTTAAACTCGGCCTCAGCGATTTATTACAGTGCATTAATTGATGAGAAATTCTGGGTTGCAATACATCACACTCAAATTCAGTTCCCTTCGGTCTGCAGTGAGATGTCACTTATGAAACCATCATAATCCATCTTTTTTTATTATTATTATAGGGGCCCAGTGACTGACATATTAAACGATGCTTATGATTTCTAAAATTCTCCCATGCCAAATGACAAATCAGAATCTTTATTTCGGTAATCTAACAGTCAGCTCTCAGTCTATCACATGCATTGTCACTATATGGATATTCATCTGATGTCACGAGGTCACCAACACCATTAACTTCATGGTTTATGAGAGCGCAGATGTCTTAGAATGAGAGGAATGTGAACTGATTTCAGCATATAGAAAACCGCCTGTCCTAAACCGCCGGCGTATGGCCTGGATGTAAAAGATACCATCTTCTCTTCTAAAAATGGCATGCAATGTGGCAGAGATTCTCACGGGAGCAGAGATTTGCTGGAAGCTGTGTGTAATTTCGTCCGGAACTAGGCGGAAACAGAAATACATATTTTTTGTATTTCATATATACATTTTTCAAATCTCACATGCTTTCTCAATACTTCACTTTTCAGATTAATTACTGCTCTCAACCTTGTGATTGTGAAATTGAGACATACTGATTTATGAGCTGTATGCTTCAGTTTTGTTTTACAGTTACTTTTTGCAAAGAATTGAATTCCACATCTCTGTTGCACATGACATTTGATTCCTGAAGAAAAAGTCTATATTTATGCTGCAGAATGTTAGTTTACAATTCCCATGCTTTCTCATCAATATCAATGTTTAAACCAATACTTTAATAAAAATGAGGTATTCGTTCTTTTTTTTTTTTGTAAAAAAGCAAACATTTGTTTGATTTTTAGAGTTAGGGAAATTAGGTAAATATCTTGATTGAAGTTGGCATGACTTAAAATCTGCCATCATTGTAACAATTACCTTTATAGATTTATGTATTTCTTGAGTTGTCTTACGAGTTCTACGCATAATAATTTCCTTTATTTACTTATTTCGTGTCATCAAAATGTTGAGGTAACATTAAGTTCAAATACTTACATTAATCCAACTCAATCAAGTAAGTGATTGGTTATTCTTCAGCAATATTTTCTTGATCCAAGAATCATTTCACAATGAATGCTCTGGCTTGAATGTGAAAACAAATCAATCAAAAGAAGCCAATGATCTTCTAGAGTACCCATGATGAAATTTGCTAATTTCCTTCATTGAGCGTGGGTGTTAAAATTAGAAAAGGGCAAAGGCATCTGATGGGGATTGATTCAGTGTTTGTTGTCATTGGAGACAAATGAGAATTAGATTTTGCTTGCCTTTCTGTCTGTCTCAGTATATTTGATTAAATCACTCTTTGAGGCTGAGGCTGTGGTGACAGGAAGATAGTTGGTGATGCGTTTGGCATAAAATTAAAGCTTATCTGAATTAAATAGTCTTACCTCTCTGATGAGGTCACAAACCGCTGATCTTCAAGTGGATGGACAGATACATTTTCAGAAAGATCACATAAAGTCGGTATAACTGCCTTGAAAAAGCAGCAATCAGATATTGTGCCTCTTTGCCTATCTCTGCACTCTAAAAATGGAGCACTGTCTATATATGTTTATTTAATAAACTGAAATCCTAAACAGTTTTAATCACCGAAGGCAAAGAGACAGCAAGAAATGTTTAACAAATTAATTATTAAATATGAATATAACAAGGAATGAAAGTAGTCATGAAAAATGAAAGTCATGTTAGTCACTTTATTAAACAGTAATAAAGTGTCTTTATTACTTTATAATACATTTTTAAATAAATGTAAAAAAATTATACAGTGCCCGGGGAGCGATTTGGCACCTCAGTCATTTTATTGAGACTCGAACTGAAAAGCTTCCGGTTACAAGTCTGACTCTCTAACCATTGGGCCATGTAAACATTTCTATTACACCACTATACTGCAGCCCAGAAATGTTCAGGAATCTCCATGAATATCCATGCGCAAGTTATTTTAAGATCCTGAAGCAGATGGAGCCAACCAAAACCCAACAAGTGTCTGGCCTTTTTACGTGGCACCCGAACAGGTGAGCTGTCTCCATATGAGACAATGGTGATCACACAGAGAAGCAGGGGACACACTTTGTGAATGTTAATATATTCAAAGCAGTGAAGAAAGGCACTCACCCAGAGTTTCACGTGGTGAGCAATCCTAAGATTGTTTATCTAAGGGCACCTTAGAATAAACAGAATGGAGCAGGTGCCTATACCTGAGGAATGAATCCAAAGTTTTGTAGCCAAGCTTGGACAGTATCTCAATTTATCCAAACCATTTATTACTGCTATGCTGATAGCTTCAGGGGAAGAAATATCTCAAATTTCAATCAAGCTCTAAGATCAAAATGAATAGAAGATATGTGAATATTCAAGATGGACCATTACTAAATTACTTTATACCGATTATGAAATTAGAGCAGCCATTTTCCCAAAGGAAGTATAGTCTTCAGCAGCTCACTGTTGGTCAAGAGGGAGGAAAACGATATGAACTAGTCTGGTATATAATAAGAGCATTTCATGCAGTTGAACGTTCTATCACCAAAAAAAAAAAAAAAAAACACCATAGGAAATCACAACAAAAGGACTGAGGCTCTCATTGTATGTAGCTGATATGCCATTCAAATGTTTGGGCTCATTATGATTGCTTTAAAATAATCATAATTATACTTCACATTACACTGACAGTAAAGATATTTATAATTCCACTGAAAAATATATTTAAATTATGTATAAAAAATCTTTATATTCATCAAAGAATCTTGAAAAAAGGTAAATGTTTACAAAAATATTAAGCAGCACAACTATTTTCAACATTGACAATAATAAGAAATATTTCTTGAGCACCAAAATTAGCATATTAGAATGATTTCAAGGTAAATTTCTTAAATGACAATGGTTAACTTCAAAAGCCTTTTCAAACAACATTTCAACAAGTACAAAGTGAGGTTATTTAGTGAGTGTGCTAAAGAGTAATCAACAACAGTAAGGTGCTATTTGCTTTTCGTATTGAACAGTACGATGAAACGTAATATTAGTGTAATCATTTTGGTTTTTACAAAACAAGATATTACAAGAATACCACCACATTCACACTGACTGATACATGTTAAAAGTCGTCATGAAACGGAAGATGCGACAGTCTGTTCTTCCCTATTGTGACGTATATCATAGTGAAATTGCTTATCGAACACGAAAAAAATGTAGTGTGGGACTTGATTTTGTCCAACGGGAATTGATTGGTTGGATGCTTGTGGTTTGCTGTTGCTGTGATGTCATGTGAGTGACAGTTTGATCCCGCCCTCGCGCCGCTAAACACGTCATCAGAGAAAAGAAGAGATGCTGTTGCAAGAGGAGGGGGAAGTTATTTTGATGAAAGATTATGAGGGTACATGAATTTAACAAAAACAAATAATGATGTGCACGCATAAATTATTTATAATAAATAATTCAATATTCCATAAAAAACAAGAATTGTCCATTTTAAACATTACATAAGAGGCATACTGTATGTTGCTGATCTGTGTTTTTGCACATTGTGTTCTTTTGTCAGTTATTTCCAAGAGCTACATCCTAGATACTGTATCTTGTTTTGGGTTTGGCTCTTATCTGAACAAGCTGTGCCTGCAGTGCCAAAGATATCACATGCACTTTCAGTCCATTTATTCGCCAACAGCATACAACGGTTGGTGTCTGTTTTTAGTTTGTTGCTCAACAGTGTTTACTCTCAGTGTTTGATGTTTATATTATTCCTAGTAAATTGAAGATAAATCTGCATGATTAAGCCTTAATACTGTAATATTAATATATACTAAGCCATATTTGCTTTTGTAAAGCTACATGCATCTACCTTGAAACTGCCTTGAACGTGCATATGACTGCACTGTCATCTTGAGCATTGTGCTTGCAGTGTAAGTTTCCCGAGTGCAAAAAAATATCACTCAAGATGAGCCCACAGCAACATGCATCAACATCTTTGGCACATTTTGGGCCCCTTAGTACCAATTGATCATGGTTTAAACACTACAGCCTACCTGATCATTTTCTGCTGACTGTTGCTTGATTCATGCAAATTTCCAGTGTTTGCTCATGTTTCCATTTGAAAGAGGTCTCTGTCTTGGTCTGAGTATTTAGAGAGAAGTTGCAGGAGGCTCAAGGCTCGGTTTGTTGTCAGATCAGCCCGTAATGCTGAGTGTGTTCCAGACTCTCAGCTTTATGGATTTTTCTGAGGTCAGGTATGCATATTTTACTCTTTATTTCAGACCATTTGATGTTTTGTATTTATTATCATTGAATTGATTATGTAATTGGCATGATGCATTTGCCTGACTAATATTATTTTTAACTTTATTTTATTCTGACTTACTCTGAAATGATTATCTCTAGTAGATTATGTTGGATCCATTGTTTCTGCAAATCTACGTCAGGTTAGTAACGGACTAGAGTCCAGTTTTGAGTGGAGCATAGGGCACACCAACTGAGATTTTCGAGTTCCGGCTAACACTTGGCACTGGTTCACTGGCACAGGTTACTTAGACTGTAAAGGCTAATTTCTAGGAAAGGCTATTTCCATTTAGAACAACAGAATGTTGCTCGACCAAATAGGGTGAGCCTTACCTCTGTTTATTGTAGTATTACTCTACCTAGTGTATGTGGTGTTATGAGCCTGAGTCATTTTGATGTTTACTCACTGATTCCATTCTTTCCTGTGTATTGTCTGTGTATGTGCTTGTTTGTGTTACAGGTGGGCGGATCTGGTGATAATTTGTTGGAGGCTCCGATTGGTTCTCCTCCACACCTGATCCACATATAAGAACCGCCCCAAACACTCAACAAGAGGCCCCACTATTGTGCCATCGTTGATTGTTACCACTTTGCTATTGTTTTATTGTCTATTCTAGAGCGTATCGGAGAGTTTGTGAGTGTTTATTTGAGATTGTGATTTTGAACCTTTTGTTTATCCTTGTTAACTGACCCATGCCTGTTTGACTACGATTTTGGATTCCGGATTGTTTTGTTTGCTACGGACTTGTACATTTAGGTACTGTAAATATTTTAGTCAAAATAAGGGAGGTAGGGGGTTTGACGCCATTTTATTTTGGAAATCTTCTCACATTGTTTTGGGTTAGGGAGGTTGGTAAGTTTAAATTGTATTTTGTTTTCTTTTGTTTTAGGAATTGTAGAGGTTTAACAAAATATTGTTTTGTTTGCTATTTTGGCCTTGTCTGCCCCTGACGCTAAAAACCCTTTTGGAAATAAACACGTTATTTTTGATATCTCTCTTGTAGTTTGACTAATTCCTTGTCCTGTTATGGCCGACCCATAGCGGTCGTAACCGTGGGAAACCATGACCAAATCAAAGCTACTATCAGAGAAGGTAATGATGGTCACCTTATATCTGTAGTAGTTGTCATGACCTCTTGTCTAGTACTTCAAGTGTATACAGATCTATGGGGACTAAACCAAATACTTTTAGAGAGAGCAAGCATGCAAGTGGCCCTCTAAACAGTATAGTCAATTACCTCTGTCCAGTGACCAAGATTGGCAAGTTAGTGATCGTGGTATCTGCGTTAAACGGTTGGCGCAAGACCTTGAGCGACACTGCTAATCGAATGAATGAGTGCAATAAGAGTAAAGAGTTAAATAGAATAATCAAGTGTCTAGATAAACTATAATACAAATGGTCAATAACCAATTGGTAGTTCAACTTAAATTTGAGGTCGCAATAAAATGGAGTCAGATAAAAGTTTATTTGGAATTAAACTGCTTTGCCATACTGAAAAGTCCAAACGCGCAGAAAACCTTCACCCGCTCTATTGGAAACCATTGATGGACCGATTGGGCTTACACTGACCATGTCCATCCCTTTAAGATCACAGTGTACACATCTTCTGAAGCTACTTCTAGCAGGATAACACACCAAGGTCAAGTCATAGTTTCTTGGACATGACAATGAGTTCACTATACTCAAATTGCCTCCACAGCCACCAGATCTCAAACCAATAGATTAATGGCGGTACCTTCGTCATCCTAATCATTTTGTGTAAAACTGGCCATTTGAAATAAGGAAACTCAGTAAATAAAACCATTGTGCAATTTATTTAATTAATAATATGGTTTCTTTCCATGTAATCTTGACCCTGATTACAGGTATATAGATCTACCTGTCAGACCCATTAAACACAAAAAAGAAAAAAAGATTTCAATTAAATTAGAGACAATATACTTTATAGTTCCTTTCATATTGGTCCTTATAATACCTTAATCATTTTGTCCTGCAGACTTTCAGGATCAATTAGTTGCTGCTGCTCCAATTTGCAAGAAAATAAAAGATCATTATTGCTTATTAGACCAATTACTGGAGTCTTGATTGATTTTTGATTGTCTAGTCAAAAGGTTTCTGAAAGAATGCATTGCATTTGCATGTGTATTTATCTTTGGAACACTGGCTGCATTACTAAGAATTGAGATATTCACAGTAAGAGACAAAAAAGAAAAGGTTGGATTCTGTTAAGAACTGGATTTTCCCAAACCTTTGATCATTAAGTAATTTCACTGCATTACTGTATGCAACAAATCAACATTTGTACTTTCAGGTTGCTTAAACCAGGGGGGGGGGGTTCTATCCTGAGGGCTGCACTGCATATTTTATGTTTTCCTTATTTAACACTAGTTTCATATCAGACAAGTTCATCAATTTACATTGGCATCTAACACAACACATTACTGCCATCAGGTGGTGAAGTGCAGACGTTGGCAGCCACAGTAATGGCTTTCCACAGTTTGTGGTTGATTCTTTTAGACAGATTTGATATGTTAAAAGTACGTATATCTTAATATAATCAAACAGTTTGTCTACATATATTTTGGTTATTGAATAAATGTCGTTTTTTTTATTTTTATTTTTTTTATTTTTTTTTAGGATGGAACAATGCAATCAAACCAGAAACCATTGTGACATTTAGGCCTACTACAAGATTTATATCTAATTACATGGTCACCAATCATTGTGGTTGCCACAAGGCCATACTGTACATAAATACTCACTACAGAATACTTTCTTGTGTCGAGCAGCACAGGGGAATTTCAAAACACTGGCACATTGTTTTCAGCTGATTTACTTTGTTCTCATGTAGTCACTGAAGTGTTTTCCCGTGCCTGTCTGAGAAGTGAATGTCTCTTTTTTCCCACCAGTATCAAGATATGTCCCGCCTCCTGAGGTTGGATTGGCTTTTGGGAGACGATGGCACTCAGCGATTGGACAATTGAGGCGTCACTCATACAATAGACCGCCTCTGCGCGCGCATTGTCTCACTGCTGATGGCGCTGTAAACATAGTGACGCGGCGTTGCGTGGCCCAGCAAATCACAGATCAGTGTTATATATATCTGGACGACTAGTGCTAGAGACGCTATTCACGTCCACAGCTTCATATGCAATCACATAAACAAAAGACACGCGAGGACGGCTCGTCGGAGGTGCAATGGCAAGGAAAAGTGCAATCCCCCCTTCATACTATGGTAAGAGAGCAGCAGTTTGTGAATCGCCTTAAATCAAGTTTTTGCTGTGAGATCAGTGACAAAGGGAACTGACCTAGCGGTGCTGGTGTCAACTCGATTCTTTATTTTAAGTGTTCGGCTGTTTTCACTCGCAGTTAATATTTTAAGAACCTACACAGCACAAAATCTACACTGATATTTTTTTCATTCTGATCTGAGTTACTTTGTTTTTTGAAAACTGGATGACGTGCAGACAAAACGCAGAATCGGATTCTGAATTCGGAGAGGATTTAATTGTTACGTCATAGAAGTTAACTGGAAAGTAACCAATTCAATAAGAGCAAGATTTGTAATAATAGAAAACATATATGGTGTTAACTTCGCAGGTTTTGCCATATTGAGATGTTTTTTTTTTGCTGTGTGAGTCCTCTTATTACGGTACTCGTATTAGTACATAATGTGGACAGACCTTAAAATAACTGTTTGCTATTTACTGAAGTTTGATAGCACACGTACATCACGGAGACGTCTATTTGATGTGCTTGTTTACATCTGGAAGACGTATATTTGACGTTTCCTGTCAGATGTCAAATAGACGTTTAGAAAATGCCTTTAAGATGTTTTTGATTTAGAATGTATGTAAAACTGACATCTTAAAGACGTCTATCAGATGTTAGTAAACAGCAGATGCTTTCCAGATGAAGTGACCTTTAACAGACATCTGTTCAAAGAGTTTTTAAAGATTCACTCAATATTGCAATTTATCGGATTTGAACACATAAACAAATTAATGGCACTTTTAAGAAATATGATAAAATGATCCTACACACATGAAATGAAGATTGTAACTATAACATTAACTATTTTAGCATCCACACCAACTTACAATAACGTTTATAATGTGTAATGTTTATTATAAACGCACAATGTGTCATCCGTAGCTTTAAAGTCAGTTGGATTGTGATTAGCTGTCAATGTTTTTATTGTAAAAAAATCTTTGAAAGTGATTCCAATGATATTTTTTATCTCTGTTGTTATCGTTAAAGCTGTGGTGTGGACTTCCCAGTTCAATTAGAATTAGAACGATTATTAAAACTTTTATAGTTACAGTTACCGTTCTTGGTGTGAATGCCTTTATACAACTGTTTTGTTCTGCATGGAGTGGGTCGCCCCCTAATGACCGCTTCCATGTTGCCATCACATGACCAGTTACTTTGCTGCTTTAAAAGCTCCAGCTCTTTAAAGTTGGCTAGATTCTGATTGCCTGTCATTTATTTGATCATTCATGAGCTGAAAAAAGAAGTTCTTAAATTGATCCTAATTATATTGTTCCTCTCTGTCAATAAAGTGCAATGACAGTGATAAAATTGCTGGAATCACTGTTAATAGTCGACACATCATGTTGCTAATCATTTCTTTAGGCTAAATCGAAAAATGTGTAATACACAAATATGAATCTGTTTGTTATGAGACAGAGAAAAACAGATGAACAAAACAACCAAAGTGGCAGCAGTTAGTAAACAAATTTTATGCTCCATGAAGTGTCAAGTATGCAGTACAAAACCACTGGTATACAGATCTTTAAAATTCTCGTTGAGAATAGTCGGTCTGGAGTTTACTTTACATTCCTACATAGTCATCACAGACCTTTCACTGTTCTGGAAACCAGTCATTCGCAATCCCCCATGAGCTTGAGCTTGAGCAGAGCATTTATAGGTCCGCCCATTCACCCCCCCCCCCCCCCCCCCCCCACCCCAGCAATTTAGCACTACTCTGCTAAATATTTTCAGAGGCAATCTATCTAATTATACCACATAATCATGCCAAAAGGATGCATCTGGTACGCCTACACCACCCACTCAGCATAACCATCCAAATAGAGTTGTTATTATTATCATGTGATGTACTGCATTTTAAACTCTATTTTCAAAGCCTAGATGTCTCACCATGGCAGTGCTGTTGAAGTGTCAAAGAACGAAGTTTTCTTTGTCACGTAAATTGTGTGGGGAGCAGCTGTTTCTTTGACTCGCTTGGGCAGGGTCAAGCTCTTTGGCCTTTGCCACATGTATTGTTAAGTTCCCACGAGCCACTTTGTCAATCACAACTATTGTCAGATAGAATTGAGAAGTAGTCTGAGGAGAGATATCAAAATAAATTTTTGCTCCAAACCCGTAAGACTTTCATTCATCTTCAGAACACAAATGAAGATATTTTTAATTAAATCGGAGTGATTTCTGTCCCTCCATTGACCGCTACGCAACTGACAATTTGATGCTTCAAAAAGTTAATAAAGAGCATAAGAGATCATATAACTAATCCATATGAATGGAGCAGTTTACCACTTTTACTTTTTGAAGCGTCTAAAGTGGTAGTTGCATAACTGTCAATGGAGGGACAGAAATTGCTCAGATTTGATTTAAAATATCTTCATTTGTGTTCCGAAGATGAACGAAAGTCGTGCGGGTTTGGAATGACATGAGCGTGAGTAATTAATGACAGAATTGTCTTTTTTGAGTGAATTAACATTTTAAGTCATAATTCATATTTGCCATAGCTGGATATAGTATGGGTTTTCAGATGCCATGTTGCAATAAACCCTTTACTTAATATTTTGCTGTCAACAGATAATTCAGATTAAATCTGATTGAGCAAATGTATCGTTCAAGCTCCTTGTAAAGAAGTAGAGAAACTGAATTGCATTGGGTTCCTGGCCCAATGCGGATGTACATTTTAAAAAGCCTCCCTCTGGATGTGGAAGGATCTTATTAACAGTTCCTCAACAGGACGATCTTCCCTTAAGGGCCGAAAGCAAATTATATTCCTGCTTCAGAGTTTGCTGCAAGAGGTACATTAAAGATGCCTGCAATTATGTAGCTAATAGAAAGGACAGTCAGTGCATTTATGAGGGACCAGATAGTCTCTCGTTATATAAGAGTTTTACACAGAAGATTCTCTCTCATGTCCACTGCCTGTCATTCAAAGCCGCTCTCAGTGGCACATGCCACAGTCCACCATAGAGTTCTACTGTGCGCCCGGGACATTAACAATGACAAATTCTACTGAAGCTCCACGCTAAGGGATGAATGGCTCATAATGGGTGTCATCTCCCTTTCCATTACCTTTATAAATGACTAGGAAGTTGTATAGGTTCCGCTAATGGAACCTAAATGAAAGTCTGCACCTCTATGTAAGACTACAAAATGCATCTTTGGATCTTGATCCAAGCTGATTTTGAATGCAACTTGCAAAAAAAAAAAAAAAAAAAAGTGACTACGGCGGAAATCACTCATTCATGTCAGTCCAATCTTTTTCACTATAGTAAAGCTTCAAAACACTTGAAATAAAGTGCACAAAGTATATAGACCACTTTTATGGTGATTTTGTGCCCTTTTGATGCTTAAAAGCCCCATTTATTGTAATTTCATGGAAAGAATGATCAGTCTTCAGATTTTTTTTTTTCTATAGAAGATAGAAAGTTATACAGGATTAGAAAGACATAAGGGTGACTAAATGGAAAACAAACAAAAAAATATTTACATAAATACAAAAAAATATGTCTCCTAATAGTTCTAAAGTTTTTTGTATTTGTTGTTTGTCTCAGGAACGAATTGTGGCAGGACTGCAGTTGGTTGCGCTGCAAAAAAAGTTAGAAAAAAAGTATATGGTTAACTACTTGTTTGTCTGTTCTGGATTTCTGTTTTACATTTGCACTCGTTACTGTGAACTTTCGTGATTGATTAACTTTGCAACATTGACACAGTTACTGAACGGAATTGAAACAACATTGAACTAAATTGAGCTGAATTAAATTACACTATTGTCCTCTGTAGGGCTGCTATAAAGCTGAAATGAAAGTCGTTTCATAATTGATGAAGTATACAATATTACAGCAGCCAATATTTTTGCCACCTAATTGAGCTTGAACTGTCAAGTACACACACTTATGTGTAAATTCCTGTATTTGCGAGTAACGTCGTTAACAGTCATTTATGTTTTAAATGAATGTAAACGATTGAGAAAGAAAACGCACGTGTATCATATAGGATCTGTGTATTCGTTCTTAAAGGGACAGCAGCCTAATAAACCTGTGTCATTAATGTTAATCAAACAACAAAAGACAAAGAGAAAATCACTCACTGCTCTTGACTGAATCACTTTTGTAAGTTTAATAAGAATACATTTATATTTAATGTGCATAGTGAAGATTATGCAGTGCTTTTTGTACATTTAAGTAATTTCAGTTTATGTTTTTTTTTTTTATTTCTAGTGCTTGAAGTTTTTCAGGTAGGTTTATTTCAGTTGTGTCTTTGTTCTATTCCGGATTTGTCCTATTGCTTCATTAGTTTCTCTGTTCTTATTTTATCACTGACTGTTTTCTTGTTTTCAATAAGCTTAAGGCTATAGTATTAGGGTTTTTGTGGTATTGAAATTAGTGACTAGAATTATGAAATTTCAATGGTATCAATTTTTTATATCATAACCCTTTTTTAAGTAAATAACTATGTAGTGATATTGATATCATGAAAACAAAATTACTCATATTGTGATATAAGACTTTGGTCGTATCGCCCACCCCTATGCCTCTGGTTGTAAAGGCGTGAATCACATTTCAGACAGTATCCAGGAGTCATATTCACACTCACACTGTCAGTGTCTATGCTGTCCACCTGGTGCTCAAGGCTAAAGCTGGTGTCCTTGAGAGATCTGCAAGCAGTTTTACTCATTTGAACAGGCACTGGCAGCCCTTTATGCATTACATGTACTTTGTGATAAGGACTGAGCAACATATGTGACAAATTTGATGCACTTTTTTGAGGCATTTTGCCTAATAAACAAACAGCCATGTGACTTTCAACTTTAGTACTTGTCTTTTTACATAAAGGAGCCAGAATTACCTCCAATTACATTGAAATGTAAGCATCAAGTGTTGGTATTATCATCACACAATACATTATCAGAGTAGAAGCGGCTGAAGTGTTGTCATTAAGTAACAGCTAATTATTTAATTACACTTATATAGCGCTTTTCTGGGTACTCAAAGCGCTTTACATGGAAAGTAACAGCTCTCATTTGAAAAAAGTTCGCTGATAAATTAAGAACAGCTCTTTGATTAGACGTAGTAATAAAGCAGCCACATGAAAAATATCCTCTTATTTTGAGTATAGGCCAGTGAACTGGCATGTATCAGCACAACACAAGTCCAAAGGGAGGGGAGTCTCACGTCACCAATCTGCTCTGTCTGTCACTCTCGTCACTTCGCCTGTCCATCTGCCCCTGAAGGTTTGCGTGTCTGTCACTCGGTTTGTGTGGCCATTAAATAATATTAATATGACTAAAATGTATTACAGTATTTTTACAGATTTAATGACTGCAAACACAGCAAACAAAAATGCTGAAATTATACAATTTTACAGATTTAATGGCATTTGCATTATTGATCAACCACTCATCTGTTTAACTGTTTGTTAACATTTGCACAAAATGTTAAAAATGTCGTTAATTATTTATCCATTTGTGCATTTAATTTATAGGAGTCTGTTAATTATTTTAAACTGGCCATTTTCAGCCGATTCATTTTAAGGTCGTGATTGAGATGCAGCATATGTAAGGGAATTGTTTGTGACTTAAGGTTGATTTATACTTCTGCGTCGGACCTACACCGGTGCCTCAACGCTATACACTACGCGTTGGTTTTCATTTATACTTCTGCGTCGTTGTCCGCATTTACGCGCAATTACACATGCAGAGGGAGCGTGTGAAACGAGTAGGAGGTCTTTGCGGAACAAAAGTGGGTGTTTCTAAATTTGTGGGTGTTTTCACACTGGTGGGTGTTTATAAATCATGCAATGAAAATGATGCCCTTCTCCCGACCCCACCCCTAAGACCTACCCACACTGTGACGTGGGCAAATCAGGTAACGCGGTTGAAAACGCCCCTCTGTTTATGGCCTCGCCCCCTGATCTGGTAACTCCTATTACCGTCTGCAGAGACCTCTATTTGTGTGAAACCCGAGGGAGGGGTTCTAGCAGACCAATCACAGCGCTTGGGTCTGCGTAGAATTGAAACCTTTTTACATTTTTGGAGAGGTGCACGTCAGGGTACGCCATAGGGTTCGCGCGCTACACACAGCCTAAGGCGTAGCTACGGCGTGAGGTCGATGCAGAAGTATAAATTGGGCTTTACGGTAATGCCATGGGGTGGGAACTCCATGTTCTGGTAGGAAGAGGAAAACGTAACCACACAGTGTTTCCATTCGACCAAACTCACACTGTCTGCACCTGCACGCCTTCCCAGGCTGTTCCTTATGGAGAAACACTGAAAGAGGCTTGTGTTATGCAGCTAGGCACGCAAAACACTGCTCTCAGTGTGTGAACTCGTGTGTGCATGGAAAAAATCTTAGTGGAAGTAGAGGATGAGAGGAAGAGGTATAGAAAGAGAGATGACACTTCTAGAGACTTCACTGAGCAGTTCAAGGAAGGAATTACTGTACCCCTCTACATCTGAAGCCAAAAACTATTTGGATTGTGCTTTCTAAAGAGTAACAGTTGCTTTCTGGGCCAGTGAAGTCTCATATCAGCTATAAACAAGTGGAAGATCTCTGACAAGAGTGAATGTTTTGGGAAATGTGATTCCAAGAAGAGGATCTCGCTGTACAGGCTTTTAACTTACTAATATTCAATTCTGTTCAATTCACATTTATTTGTATGGCACTTTTCACAATACATATCGTTTCAAAACCGAAAATGCATGTTTCTACATTACAATTTAGAGTAATTTGTTTTACGTGTGTGTGTGTGTGTGTGTATATATATATATATATATATGTATACACACACACACACACATAAGATGTATACGTATTCATACATATGATATACATGTGTTAGATGACAAATGCAGTAGGTCACAGGCGATCCACACTCCAATCCAGAAGCGTGGTAATGCAACGCTGTTTGCTAACCGCCACAACAGGAAAAAGAGCAGAAGAAGAAGAAGAGACGATCATGCTCCAACCCGTAACAAGAGTTCATATGGGACGCAAGAGCTTGCTAGTCTATACACTGAGTTTCGATTCATTTTTGTGACTTGCTCTACAAGCTTCACGGAAAGGAAACCGGGACTGCAGAAAGTGGCATCCGGTCTTTTCTTTATTTTACAAAAGCACAATGTTTGTTTTTTATTGTGAGTGTACACAAATAAAAATAGACCATGTACAGTTGCGAATGATGTCATACTCTTATCTGTATGTCCATAAATTAGTTGTTAAATTCCGCTGTCGATTATATATGAAATTACACTGTTTAAACTGAAAGTATACGTCAATCATAATTTCTCAGGCTGGAAGGATGTTTGCTATTGAGGAGTCATTGTTGAAATTGGTGTCACTGTCTGTCTCGCTTGGTGGTAATTTAGTTTACCTGGGAAGGATTGACACCAGCTGTACCTTAGCCACAGTTCAGCTGTGCAATTATGCCATGCAAACTGACGAAACATTCGGTCTGTTAAATCTCGGGCCGATTATAAAAGAGACGGAGAAGTGGGGATAAGCTGTTGATCTGCTGTGATGTGAGATGCATGTGTCTCAGAGGACAGCCTGTTATCCGAGTCAAGTTTATTGCCATTCTTTCCGTTACAGTCAATTTGAGTCAATTGAACAGCATTGTAACTGCTTGAAGGATTTGGTGGTTTGTTGTTGTTGTATTTTGTATTCTGCAGTTAGACAAGACCAATAAATCTGTCCTTTAGTTATTTGAGCTGTCATTTTGTAGAAAGCTTTCATTTATTCTAGTTATCCTAATGAAACACCTTTCCCCTAAATTCTGAGGATAATTAGAAGAGAGCTTTTTTCCAAAATTAGCTGTATCTATCCATATTTGAGACATTTAATTGTCTTGTATTTTAGGGGGATATATTGAGAGCATTCAAACTTCTGAAACCTAAAGTCAAACGGGACACCCTGTAAGCATGTGACATGCAGGGCAAGCAACGCTGACATTGTTTTTTCCCCATAATACCTCAGGGGCATTTTCCTGATGTCCTGGCCGGTTTGTCCACTGCTGCATGACCAGACCACAGTGTCTTATCAATTTCTCATTTTTCTCTCTCTCTCTCTCTCTCTCTCTCTCTCTCTCTCTCTCTCTCTCTGTTCATCTTTCTTTCTCTCAAGCCTACCTGCAGTCTTTATATTTTCATTGTCTCTTTTGGTCTCTCTTTTGTCCATCACTCTCTTTATTCATATTATTATTCACAACACTGCAAATATGTTCATTATCTGTAAACGTTTATTCTGACTAAACCTATCTTTGTCTTTATACTTTTTTATAATTGTTATTCTGAAATGTTATTATGTGTCTTGTTATATTTATATGTGTGCATTGGAAGCTTCAATACCAATGGCAAACAAGTTCTTTCTGATTCTGATTTTAAACTTTGTAATTTTAAACATTCAAGTTATTTAAACAATTAAAGCGCCGTAAAACACAAAAGAAAACTCAGTTCGGCATTCACACGCTTTTCTGACAGACTGTGCACTTTCTGTGCACTCACACCAGAAGAAGTGTGCACACAAAAAGCCATCTGTTAAATACTGAATTGAGTTCCTTTTCGCAGTTTATTGTGTTTAAACGGTCAATTACACACCGAGTTTGTCAAAATGCCCGACTTGGCAGGTATTCATGCAAACACAGTCAGTCCTGTCTAAAGTAAAGGAAAAAAGTTGGGATAAATTTTTTTACGATTTTTTTCGTGTTTTTTTTTTTTTTTTTTTTTTACTTCTCTTATACCTAAACTGAAAAAGCACACTTTATCTCATTTTTCTATGTATTTATTTGTCCTATTGCTTGTAATTAGATTATTTGTTCTTATTTTATTATGGACTCTTTACTTCCCTTCAAAAATCTAACTTTTTACTGTACATTGAGGTAAGCTAGTTAGTTTTTATAACAAACTTAATTTCCAGCAAAAATGACTGGATAACAGATAACTGGATATATCATGATAACGCTGTCATGAAATAAAATGAAAGATCTTCTGTGGTTTCTCTGAGATGTGGTAACAGAGCATAGTTACCTATTCATGTCTGTAAGGACAATTAAGAGAAATATTTTTATACTGATAAAGTCAGTATGGTTATTTTTAGAAAGAAAAACAAGTTTTTGCTGTTGTTGTTTTTTGTTATCGAGTTATCCATTTTACTAATGAACCTTTTGGTGGTGTCAGTTTTGGGAAATAAATAGAGAATTTATTCCAAATAGAGAATCTCTCATGCCTTTGACTGAAACTCAGCTGGACTTGTAAATAAATATTTAATAAAATATGATGGAACTATTCATGAAGAGAAATATTCAATATTTGAATACTGAATTAGTCAATTTGGCTATTTTAGAATGAAAAACTACATTTTAAGCACAAAAATACATATTGATAGCGGGAAAAGCTATATGTAATTTATAGTTTATTCAACATTCTGTTATAAATATTTTTCGACACAAATTATAGCATACTACTATCATAAACAAACTTTCATGTAATGTGTAAACATTGATGGCATAAAACAAATTAAATACTATATGTATCCAATTAACTGAAGTATGTTTTTCTTCTACTCATATCAGCCTAATGGCATCATAAACATGTCATCATACATGACATCATGATTGCATCATACATTTTTGAACAATCAAAAACTGCTTAAACCACTCTGGTTTGCTGGTCTTTTGGCTGGTTTTAGAGGGGGGTTTGTGCACTTTTCAGATGAAGACCAGTTTAAACCAGCCTAGACTTTTTTTTTGTCTTGCAGGATGGCATCATTGCCTGATCCCCCAACTCGGGCTACCATCTATCATCATATGTGACGCCTGACGTCTGTACACTCACACTGTACACTGGCACAGAGACCTGCATGTTTGTCAAAACCTCCTTTAGTCTATTCATTTTATTAATTAATTGTGTTCGTAATGTATGTTTGGCGATGTACAAGCTCCACTTTGAGTCTGTGTGTGTGCGAAGCTTTGAGCAGGTGGCTCCCATGCTGTTGTCTCATTGTGTTTGGTGTGTCAGTGGATGCATCATGCTACCAATCTGAGACGCGAGACACCAGTGCTGTTTCCTTTGTGAGCGTGCGAGAGAGAGAGAGAGAAAGAGGATAAGGAATGACTGAAGGAGTAGAGAGTGGATAGTGTGAGAGAGAGGCAGATGGAAGCGACGCAAACGCCCACCAGCCTGATTTCTCCTCCACCTCTTCTCGCAAAAACAGCTTAGTGTGCAATGATTAACCGATCGCAAAAAAAGATGATAAGATACCGCCTCAGCCCTCATAGGAAGTGACACGCACACAGTAACATTATATAAACACAGTGTCTTCGCTCAGAGAACAGTAAACATGACTGGACCAAAAGGAGGATACTACAAAGCAGAATTGGGTAGGAACTCATTGCAAATACTTTGAGGAAGGTAAATGCTTTGTCTGAAAATTAGCGGTATCTGCTGTGTTTAAACTGTGGCAGGTACATGCTTTTGTTTGCCTGTGCTTTATAGCACTCCTGAGGCATCCTGGAGCTGTTCAGACCTTGGCTACTTGATCGAGTGCCTGTTTTTTTTATTATGAACAGGGTGGTGGTGACAAGAGGAGCATTGTTTTACGTTGTTTCAATGTTGGCTTGTTCTTGGTTTGTTTGCTCTTTGACCTGGTCATAAGCCTAGACATGGTTCAAGCTTCCTGATGAGAAGGGGTGCTTCCTTTTGGGGTGCTTGAGGTTTTGCAGTCGTTATTTTCACCATTTAAATGTGATTTTGACACCTTCCTCTTGTGTTACAGGGGAGCCACACAAATTTGACCCCACATTCACAGGACCCGTTCACAATAGGTAGAGTAAATCTTGTTTCTTTTTTATGCTTTTTGGATTTTATTTGAGGCTGAGCACTCAAGGCTATTTGAGCATTTTGTCACTTCATATGTCACTTCATGTACACGTATGCTTATTATTATTCAGTATTGGTATTTATAAATATATATATATATATTAAATATAACATTTTATTTCTTTCACTTAATGAACAATATAAGAACAACTACTAATAGTTTTATACATAGAACAAATGCTTATATCTAAATGCTGACTTCATATTCACTTCTTATATATATATATATATATACTTCCTATTATTGACTTCCTACTATAAGCTTACAACCGAACATCAAAAGTAATCCTAAAATACTTTTGGTATTTATAGAAGTGAATAAAGCCATTATTTAGTCTTTTATGAATAACTTTTACTTTTAAGACCTCTACAAAGGAGTTTTTCTTTTTTTTATGTTTTTCATATTTAGCAGAAATAATGCCCTCAAAACCACAGCTATGTCAGAAACACACATGCATACCCTAAAAATGTTGATCTTTTCTCTATCCCTGATTTGCACGTGCCTGTTAATGATAAAAATATTGACTTCATTCATGGACCTGTCGCTCCACTGGCCTGTTTCTTTCTCTAATCCAGAGCTGCTGGTGGATCAATGGTTAGTTCAGCAGTGATAGCGGACAGAACAGCTTTTACCCCACCGGAGCTGAGAAATCAATGACTGTTGCTCAAATGTCTTGGTTTGCTATGCATAATTAACATGCATGCTAAATAAGATTCAGCAGATTGTGATATAATTCTGCTATTGGACAACAAGACGACATTTTATTTTTGTTGCTCTCAATACAAAGTGTGTTGTAATGGGTCCTGTGCTCACTGCTTAGTGCATATTTGTAAGGCCTGGCTACTGCTAATTAGGCTTGACTGATGTGAAACGCTTGAGCTGTTGGGGTAGTACAGTATGTGGAGCTTTGCTGTGTTATGTTTGCTGTGATCAGTGTGGTGCATTCCATGTCACAGCTGACCCAGTTGTGTATCGTAGTTGCTCAGTAATAACATGATCAAAATCATTATTTTTATTATTAGATTTATTTATTTTTGGTTTGATAAACCAAGAGACTTAGACTTTTTATTTTATTATTTGTTTTAATTTTATGAAGCACAAAAGGATTATTCTATACAACAGCAGTTTAGTGATCACGTATCTAGCTACAAAAACGCCATAAAAGTCCATACGACTCTTGCACTATATTCAAAGTAGTGGTGCCACAGGTCACAAAACTCATGGTTCGGATTGTATTCCATTTTTTGAGTCAAGGATCGGAAATTTTTTCGGATCAGCGAAAAAAAAAGGGGTGGAAAAGATGTAAATTTGCTTTCCATTTATTACTTAAAGAACACTTTAAGTACTTCGATACCACACGAAAAACTACTAGCCTGATTAATGAGGTTCAAACACGATAAAAGACAAGTAAACAGTCAGTAATAAAATAAAAACATATAAACAAATTACAAGCATAGATAAAAACTGTAGAACAAAATAACAAATAAAGTATGGTCTGACAGTTATATTCTAGTACAGAAATATAAAATGTGTAAAATAACACTGTTGGCTGTATACAGTGTTCACTGTATAAATTAAAATAAATAGATTTTTTTAAAGCTGTGTTTTGTTGTTTGATTAACTAGAGTTGGGGTACTCGAACTGGGACTCGGACTCAAATTTGAATGAACTCGGACTTGTCACGCACTCGGATGAATTTGTACTCGGACTTGACACGGACTCGGACATTTTAGACTCGGAAAAATGTCCGAGTCCAGTCGAGTCCGGGCACTAGAGGACACAATATTATTCAAAAACGAAACCAAACTACTTGTGTTGTTTCCGCGTTGAGCATTAGCCAATCACAGACATGTAACGTTATATTAAGCGCATGAACACAGTGGCAAATCAGAGGCATTTTAGAGTCAACATGCGGAGAATTCGCTTAATTTATGTTCAGAATCAGCACAAGCTTTATCCTTTCGCAAATCCCCTCATAAACAAAGTCTTGACGCGATATAAATGAGAGATTCACTGTGCAGTGTGGACACTTCAGTGTTTATGACGAGAGTTTTAGGGAGAGTGCCAAACGCGGTAAGTGATGGCTTAAAGGTGCATTGCGCAACTTTTCATGTTAAAAATACCTGTTTTTCTTCCTACACATGCTTAAAGAACTGCCTGATGGGCTGGTATTGGAATATTCTACTTAGCAGATCAATAAAACAGGCTGAACCCCGCAAGTCTTCGGCGGCTTAGCCTGTTTGGCTTTTATGAAAACGTCATGGTGAGATTGATTGTTTATTACCTTGAGACATTTGAGTGAACGTTGTTGACCAACCGTATACGGTATGATTATTATTTTGAACTATTGCGAAGTAATCAATTATATTGTTCATGAAAGTGTTTTCATAACAATACTCATAGGTGGATACAGTAAACACATAAACAAAGTTTTCTACTACCCCCGTTTGCACCTCACACATGAGTACTTTACTCAAATGTCTTTCCTTCCATATATTTGAAATGACTTGCAGATTTATAACTTTATTACCTCTGAAGACATTTTGGCTGTACGCCAAAGATCTGTGCGGCAGATGCTCCTTTAGTTATGAACAGCTCGTGCATGCGTGCGTGTGTGTGTGGTCTATGAGTCTATGTGCACAACTCTGGTTGCAGTTTCGCTTGTCGCCAGAGGGGGAGTTGTGCAAAAACTCAGAAACCTGCGTTTTGCACCTTTTAAAGGGAGCGCGCTACTTACAATCTAAATAATAGTTTTGTTTTTCGTGCTTCTAGAGGACCAGTGGTTACGTTCACACTGTAAATTATAAAGAGTGATAAATGCATTTATATGTGGGAGTGAATCCGCGAAATTTTAGTCCTGTGGGTCTTGAAATTGCGATGATTGACATAGTAACCATAGCAACATTTTGGTGTGTAATAATTTAATGATTTTTGTTACATTTACACTTTAGTCATAAGTTTACATACACCTTTCAAAATCTCCAAAATTGATTTTTTATTTATTAATAAGTAGGATCATAAAAACTGTTTCTATTTAGTACTGCACTGAAAAAGCTTTTTCACATAAGCCTAGTCCACAAGACAAAATACAAACACAAAATACAAGACAAATTGCTTGATTGTAAATATCATTACCTCACACACAATATTACAATCAAGTAATTTATCTTGTATTTTGTGTTTGTATCCACAACTTTTTTTTTTGTAATTGTTGTTCATGAGGAAAAATCCTCCAGCTCCTGCACATTATTTGCTTTTCCAGCATCTTCTGCATATTTGACTCCTTACTAGCAGTGACTATGATTGTGAGATCCATCTTTTCTCACTGGTGACAACTGAGGGACTCATACACAACTATTACAAACCCTGCAAACACTTAGTCCATTAAGGATGAAACTGGATGTAAATTGTTCTTATTTTGTTGAAAATTTATATTAATTTAGTCCTGCCCTTCAGAGGTTAAAAAAGATATTAGCATGTGTTGTAAAAATTTTAATAGTCATTTATTCCTAACAGATATCATAAGGGATTGAACCTATTCAATGTGTAAAAGTATATGTGTGTACGTGCTTGTGCGTGACGTTTCAGGAATATATGGGACAGGACCTCTTGACCTTAGGAATGGTCAGATTTGGCTAGTTCATTTCAGTACCAGTTTATGTCCTAAAGTAGAAACTGAACAGCAGTGGGGACCTTCTCTGAGTGGGTGAAAGGTACAGCGGGTGAGGAGGAACCTTGAAAAGAGTATAAAGGCTGTCTCATGTCCTCCTGGTGGGCGTCACTCACTTCACAGGGTAACTGCTGTGATGGCGACTGGGCCTTCTTGCAAGCATAAATATTTCTCTTTTTATAAATTTGACTCTGAGTGTCTCTTACGCAGTGATGATGTTTAACAGAAGTTTTGCCACAACACATGTAAAACAAAATAAGAAAACTTTAAACATCACCATTTGCTCAAAAGTTTACCCCTGGCTCTTAATGCATCGTGTTGCATTCTTGAGCATTACCTTGCAGATTCTGAAAGATGTACAATAGGTAAACGTCTGACTTTGACTATACATTGCAATCATTTTGTAAGGTTTAAAATATTAATTTAAGAGCTCAGTGTTGAGACCTTTCGCCGGAATTTGATTGACAGGGGATCTGACCAATCATTATGCAGATACCGCCATTTTTGTCCAACAAACAAACCAAATCAGTTAATAGATTGAAGTCAGTGGACTTGAACTTGAAAAATGGTGTGTATTGATATCTTTTTGCAGTTCTGATTTTCATTCATGTTTAATTTGTGCTATAACTTAGTTCATGTGCTGCTTGAACTGAGGCCTACACATTAAAGCACCACAAAACAGGATTGATTGTTTGAATTTCATAATAATTATAAAAATGTAAAAGATGAGACTTTATTTCATACCAAAAGTAGGCTGCTCTGTCTTGTATGTTGGCGCATATTCAGTGTCATCTTTGCTCCGCAATATATTTTTCACTGTGTGAGAACATTTGGAGTGAGAGCGGAATGGCTTGTCGGACATAGCAACAGTAACTAAGAGGGGCGGGTCTTTGTGAAAGGTCAATTTCAAATCATTGAAATCTTTGTGGCCTCGGCTGGACTCGACTCGGACGTTAAGGACTCGGACTCAAGTCCGACTCGGCCCTCTTTGGACTCGTACTCGATTGCTAAGGACTTGGACTTGACTCGGACTCGACAAAGGTGGACTCGGACCCAACACTGATTAACATTAACGACAGACAGATGCAGGTATTTATACGCTTAGGAAGTATGGTTTCGGATCAGTTTGATAAAACTAAATCATCTTCCTTAGGAAATGCATGCAAAGTGGATTTTCTTTTGCAGCGCAGAAAGCATCTTCTTGACATGTCGACAGCAGGAGGGCGGGTCAAATGTAAGACTGGAATTACTGATGACTCATTTCAGACAGTTAAAGGGTTAGTTCACCCAAAAATGAAAATTCTGTCAGTAATTACTCACCCTCATGTTGTTCCAACCCCGTAAGACTTTCGTTCATCTTCGGATCACAAATTTAGATATTTTTTTATTAAATCTGAGAGCTTGATCACTCTCAGGGATCAAAACTGGCCGGCCCAAAAGTTATGAAAGACATCGTTTAAATAGTCAGAGTAACTACAGTGGCTCAATATTAAGTTTATCAAGCGACGAGAATACTTTTTGTGCGCAAAAAACAAACAAAAATAACGACTTTATTAATCTACTCATTTCCTTCCCTGTGGGCCTTGAGATTTCACATAGTGGAACTGCGCAAAGCTTCTGTGTTGTACGTCACACACATCACACACATGACCAGTGTTGGCCAATAGTGAGCCTACGTGTGACGTACAACACAGAAGCTTTGCGCAGTTCCACTACTTGAGGAACATTTGATAATCTTCTCCTTCAGTGCACAGAACTGCTGTGACTGGATCATTGAGAACCGGATCAGTTCGATTCGAGTTCTTTTCAGTCAACCTCAGAATGATTCGTTCACATTATTATTGACTCGGTCTGGTCACAGCAGCTCACTGTTAGGCATGATTAATGTTCGGTCTTTTCCTCACACATAAAGTTATCATATGACTTGCAATGTAGTGATATAGACATATGAGCTACTTTTATGGTGTTTTTTTTTTGTTGTTGTCATTTTTAGGTTGATTGGTCATAATGACCTTTCATTATATGAAAAAGAGTTGCACATAGACTTATAAAACAAAAATAACAGCATTTGGGTAATGTTGTGTAACTTTTCCTGTGACTAAGGTTTTTTTCCTGATTCTTAGTTGGCCAACTTTCCATAAGCCCATTAACAAAACATCACCAAAAATATCACCCAAGCTGCATTACATTAGATGTCACTTACTGCCAGTAACACGTCAAATCCACACCTTTGTGTGAAAGTGGCCCGGCGCAACCACCCACTTCCTGTCTGTGTTGAGCAGAATATAAATATAGCTCAGGGAACATTTTTTCTGGCGACACTGATGGAACTGTGGATTTGTAGTTTACACATCAGACGCGTCACTCATTTCTACTGTCCTCCACATTACTTTGAGTTGGTAAGATTTGGTTTAGTGGAGTCAGTACTACTACAACACTTAGGATGTCCCAGTTAGCTTATGTATACTCTGCACTACATGTAGGTCCATTATTTTGAGTGTGTGTTATTATAACACGTTACTACAACATAAAGTTGCTTAGTTCTACAGACTTCCTTGTAGCATATTGTTTATATTAGCATCTAGCTAACTCATTAGCTTAAAATTCATGGTTTCATTTTATTTGGATGGTCTCTTTAACACATTCTGTTGACTATAAGTAATGTTCCACCTACATGTCTATTAGCTCTCATTAGAGTGTTAGTAGAGTATTAGTAGATTGGTAGCGTTAGGGTTAGAATAAATTGACATGTAGTTGCAAAGTTACTTATAGTCAGTAGAGTGTCTGCTGGGGACCATCATAAGAAAGAGGTCGCAGATATTAAGCAGACAGTCTACTAATACTCTAATGAGAGTCAGTTAACATGTAGTTGCAAAGTTACTTATAGTCAACAGAATGTTCAAAAGGGACCATCAAAATAAGTGTACCAAATTCAGTTGACATGAAACGGAAGTTATTACTGATGGTCTTTTCTTCCCTATTGTTACGTATAGCTGAGTGAAACAACTTGAACAAGAAAAAATGTAGGATGGGACTTGATTTTGTCCATCGGGAATTTATTGGATTGTTGTGGTTTGCTATTGCGGTGATCTCATGTGAGTGAGAGGTTTTTCCACCATGTCATCAGAGTGTGCATGGATGAATCATTTGAATAAATCCTACAATATTCTATAAAAACACATTTTTGTAAGTTTAAGTTTTTCATCTAATTATATTTTATTTCAGTTAACCAAAAAATATATTTTTAATTAGTTTTAGTTAACATTAGCAGCCCTGTGCACTTCTTTACATGAATTGCATTCTATTTAGCATGGATGATATGCAAATGGAGATTCAGCACATCGGTTAATCTCTTAGTTGCCCTGCTGTGACCTCAGCCTCCTTCCGCAGTCTACAAAGCTGCTATACAGACCAGTTGTTTTCAATTATTCGGTTGGCACTCAAAAATGGGTCACAAGTCTGTTCTGTTGGCATTACAGTCAGCATGGGAAAAACTATGGCAAATATAGTATGTGCTCTGTGTTTATATAGTTTTTTTTTTTTGTACACTGGTAGTGAATTTTTTTTATTTTGTTCATAGATTGAGGGTTCACAATATTTATAAGAGTTTTATTGACCAACATTTGATTAACTAATCGTATATAAGTTTAAAACTTATTAAAATAATTATTGAAATGCTAGTATGAATGTAAATATACTGTGATTTATTCATTCAATGCTCTCATTCTCTCCCTCACATTCTCTTTCTCACATTCCCACTGCAGGGGCTACACAGACGTGCTTTGCTGTGTGATCTTTGTCATCGTCATCCTCGGTTACATCTTTCTGGGAACAGTGGGTGAGTTACACTCATTAACGTGCTCTTCAGCAGAGCGGGTTGCATAATGTGGTTCATGAATCCAGCGCTATTAAGCAGCCAAATAGAAGCGGCGGGGGAGCGTCAGTCCTAAACAGCAGCCTGATTTGGGGTCATTATGTTCAGCTACACTCCCCTCACCGTATCTGGCTGTCTGTTTTTTTAAGGACTGTCATTAAGTCCAGTCTCAAAAAAAGCAAGAGGACTCACACGAACCCATTCATTCACTGTGACATTTGATTGTGTGCATCATTCATAGTTTAAATGTGAAATCTGTGGTTAAAACTGCCAGAGGCTCTTCTCTTGTGCCGTTTCTGGGAGACTCACAGCTTGCTGACTGTTAGATCTGTCTGGTTTGGAAACATGCCGCCGGGGTGTTTTAGCTTTAGCCATCACAGGAATAATTTGTGTAAAATAATGTAAACTGATATTTTTTACTGGCACACTGCAGCAAAAGATATAAATAACTGGCTTAAAACCATCTTTTTGTTGAAAATAATAACGTTCGTGAGACTTTTGCACAGAACTTTATATATATTTTTGTATGCACAAGGAGTCTGACAACAGTCGGTATGATCCACACAGAGATCTGATCTCACCACCATCGAGTCCATCTGGGATTACATGAAAAAACTGAGAAAGACTTCATCCAGAAGAACTGCGGCAATGTCTCCAAGATGCTTGAAGAATCTTTCCTGCAAAGCTACAGTACTGTGAAAAGTTTTAGGCACTTGTGTAAAAATGCTGTAAAGTGAGGATGCTTTCAAAAATAATGTCATAAATAGATTTTATTTATCAATTAACTTCTATTAACTAAATGAAATCAATATTTGATGTGACCACCCTTTGCGTTTATAACAGTTTTTGTCCAGGTACACTTGCACGTAGCTTTGCAGGAAGGTTTCTTCAAGCGTCTTGGAGATGTTGCCGCAGTTCTTCTGGATTCAAGCAGCTTGAGTGCTGCTGCTGTGGTTATAGTAAATAGGACAGACCAAATAGCAAAACATTCTGAAATTGAGGTTAATTTTTCATTCAAATTATGATACTAATTCTTTAGTCTGTACATATTGTGTCTTTGGAGTTTTTGCTGTTTCTCCCGGTGCATTTTCTGTCTCACACTGTTCTCATTCCACTCCTCTCTGCTGTCTTATTGGTTTAATCCTGACTAGGCTAAGTTAATACGACTGGCTTTTCTGTTGCCCTTTGAAGTGTAATGACATCTCATGTGACCCTTTTAGACTTGAGATGACATTCCATGACCCCTAAAGCTCAAATTCACATTTCCATTCAGACTTAAGTGGAGAGAATTAAATCATTGGGCTCAATCATTCTCCACAGAGCTGCAGTGTTTTCGATTCACTGTGGTTTTGAATCGCTCAAGTTAAATTGCATAAAGAGCTTCTTATGCTCTAAATTAAATATGGGGTTTCACTTTATTTCTAGTTTGTTTTTCATGCATCTTTTCTTGTTTGTCCTCTTTGCTTGTGCAACAGGAACAGTGGGTGTAGTGTCAGTGCCATAAAATACTGAGGTTGCTGGCACAAAATAAAATTTTAATTATAGAAATGATTTGAAATGCATGGTGTTTGAAATGCAACTCTGGTGAACTTATTTAAGAAACATGTTTCAGATGACATGGCTTGTGTTATGTTTTTAAGCTTGGATGCATGGAGACCCCCGGAAAGTGGTCTACCCGACAGACAGCTATGGGCAGTTCTGTGGACAGCAGGAAACTCCTAATGCGTGAGTATGAGTCCGAATGTGTTAAAGCCATTATATTCAAATAAAAACACTTAAAAGAGTATTTAAAAGTAGTCTCACACTTTATATTATATTATATTAGGGATGCACCGATTTGAAAATTTTGGCCGATAACCGATAATTCTTTATATTCGAAAGCCAATAACCAAGATAAGAATTGGAATCGAAATCCAAATTTTTATAACATTTTTGAGAGCCTGATTTAAAAAAAAACAAGTCTCACCATTAAAAGCCATGTCCCAAGGACACAATTATAATGTTCTCATTATAATTTTATGTAGCCTATATGACTGACTTGTGCTGTGCATGTTGCACTTAACTGTATTTTCCTTTTTTACAGTTATTCAAATCATATTTCAAGCAATTCAAAACCATCATGGTGAATTGTGCACATCTGAAGTGTCTCTGCTGAAGGAAACAATCCATTATTTATCTGCTTTAATATATCGGGCCAAAAACTATAACATAAAAATGAACATATATTGTCCGATACCGATATCGTGCATCCCTATATTATATTATTCATTTTCAAGACATTTAGGTTTCAAAGCTGGATTGAAACCTTCTGTTTCTCCCCCACAGAAATAAAGCCATATTATTTTACTTCAATATTTTACAATGTGCCAATCCTACAGTCCTCATTAACCTCCAGTGCCCTACAACTCAGGTAATACAAACACTTTCGCAAACTATCTGTCATTCTTTCTAAGCTAGATTGCTCTGTTTTTTAGCACATGCCTTGTTTTATTTGTAGCTGATGTTCCTTTTCCTCTCTTGTTCACCTCAGCTGTGTGTATCCAAGTGCCCAGATAGATTTGCCACATACATTGACATGCAATATAACTATAGACGCAATAAGAGCTACTGGGAATACTACAAGCAATTCTGCAAGCCGGACTTCAGCAATCCTGATAAGGTACCATGTGGTTATCCAGAAGCACCAGAACTTAGTTTAAATTCAGAGATGACAGAACAAAAACATGTACACTGGCTTTTGCTAAAAGTTTGAATATTCTTCAAAAAATTGTGGAATTTTATTTTATTTTTTCCAGGCCATTGAAAAAAATAGAATCTTATTCATTCAAAGTCATAGACATTTCTATAGTGAATATATAGGCTATATATTTATATATTCTTCATATTATTCTCTGCTTTGAAATATTTCTTTGTCTAGAAATTGCTCTTGTGTAGAATAAAACTAGTCTTGTCCTATTTGAAAGTGAATCTTTCTTTTGAGTTTGTTCTCTTCAATGCATCGTTGAGTCTAAATTGCTCATTTAATAGCAAGTTTATCTGAATTTAAGTAATAATATATTGAATAATACTTATCCAGTAATCACAAATCACTGGAAAAGTCATGGAAGTTTATTAGTTAAAAAGACGGTGGGAACCCTGTTATTTCTAGAGGAATTGTATGCTAATCATTGTCAGATAGATTAATACTTGTGATGATGATGGCTCATCTTAGCAAGCCGATACGTGAGCTGTATCGTCCAGCAGGCGCCACATTTCCTTCGCACGTCAGTGCGTAAATGTACCAACGCAAAACCGTCAATGATCTAATTCTGCTACGTCACTGGATTTTCTCACATGAACATTTAGAAGCTCACATGGTGACAGTTTTTGAGGCAGGCCTGACATACTGGAGAGACATTGTAGAGAGAAGAATGCTGTATAAGGTTTATTTTTGTAAAATATCTTCTTTTTTTCCTCTTCTATTTCCATTTGGCAGCCGGTTTCTCAGGTGCTACGGGATGAAGATTGTCCCTCGATGATTGTGCCAAGCAGACCATGTGAGTTTTTATTTGAAAAAATGATTTTGAGAGGAATACATAGTCAAACCTATGCCTTCTGTCCTAAAATGTTTCATTATAATTCCCTGTCTTAGTGCTGATGTGCATTTAAATTTATTGGACTGACATTTTTCACCAATAATGTGCAAATGCAATTCCAGAAGAATCTTGAAAGTTTGAGGTGTTAACTAGTGCCAGAACAAAGAAAACGCAATATATATATATATATATATATATATATATATATATATATATATATATATATATATATATATATATATAATATATATGTATGTGTATAAGTGGGCTAAATTAATTCATGTGAAGTCTTGTTCATGTGTAATTAAAATGAAGTTGCTAATGACACAAATGTATGTGAACATGAATATAAACTTGTGCAGGAGATCAAGAGTTTCAGTTCAGGCCTCTGTATCTCTTTGAAGCCATCATAACTGCTTTGATGTAAACATTGTGAGGAATATTAGAGATAGAAAAAGAGAAAATGTCACTGGCAAGGCTGAGAAAGGTTGCTGGTTCAGAATAATACAAAACCCTTGGATAGCAGGGGCTTATCACTTCTCAGGAACTCAGGCCTTGAAGTCAGGGTGAAAAAACACAAGTGCAGACAGACACAAAGCATGTCCTCAACAACTTTTGAATACTATATATTGTAGGGAATTTTACAGTTAAAGACCCATGGACCAGATGTAATGAATGAATACCCAGAGTCAGAATTATAATAAACTGAAGAAAAAGTTTACTGAAGAATATTTAGCAGTTTCATCAGCAGAAGTCAGCTTCAACACTCACAAGGAGTTTGTAGGCCGCTCTGCCGTACATTCACATTTCACAGCAATTATACCTTTCATCAAGGTCTAAGCTACTTCATTACTTCAGATTAAATGATTATGGCTAAGAAAATGAATAAACAGTAAATTTCCTCACATGGACTGATAGACAGAAGCATATCTTCATTGATCTCGCAGCTGACACCCGGAACCTGGGTTTAGACACGACGTGACCCTCTGAGGTCACAGATGTGTGTTTCTAGGCGCCAGCATTCCATCGCCCCAAGGTGCCAGTTGTTCACCCCACCAATACTGATCTGTAACACAGAATATTAGCATACACACACAGATACACAGGAAACACAGCTTCTTCAAGGTTGAAGTTGTTCAAGCTCTAACTATAAACAGGAAAGTTTCCCAAAACCTTCAGATAACATGTCCTTTCTTTCAGTAAGGGATTCAGACAATACTTACCATTATTTTCTAGTGTTTGAATATAGAAAAGTAAAGTAAATGCTTTAACTAAGAAGTGGGCACGTAGGTGACAGGCTGAAGTGTGACCCCCAGTACCCTCGACTGTCTTGGTCATCTAGAAAAGTAGATATGCGTTTTAACACATGTTGTGTGCCTCTCATGGACATGGAAAGAGCACATTCCATTATAATAATAATAATAATACAAATAATAATTTCTTACATTTATATAGTGCTTTTATGGGTACTCAAAGCGCTTTACATGGAAGGGGAAATCTCCTCAACCGACATTAAACAGTCATATAATTTTTGAAGAAGTCATTCAAATCCTTTATTATTTAGAAGGATAAATATTGATTAATACCTTGATTATACATCACTCTAAAGTTACACATTGAAGCAGCAGTGAATTCCAATATCCACCCCTTTCAATATAAATACTTAGAGGGATTTTAATTTAGCTTTATTCTTTACTTTCTATCAGTTCTCCAGAGGTGCTTTCCCGATTTCATCACCAGAAACGGGACGTTAACTGTTGCCAACCAAACAAGCTTCAAAGATGGCCATGGTAAAACCAGAAGTGTCATCGATCTGAGAGAAGCGGCAAAGTAAGTTTCACTTATTAAGAGTGCTTAGCATCACTCTACTAGCCTGTTTAATAGCTATTGGACTGATGCTGCACTGTCTGTCTGGCTACAAAATTGCTCTTATTTGGTGGTGTAACATGAGTAGGAAGACTAGTTAGGCATGTCAAAACAGACATGCTGTGACATGAGCTTAGTCTAGTTACAACAGTATTTCTCAAATATCCACCTTAATTACACGGAACATTCTGTTGTCAAATAGTGTTATACAATGACTGCTAAACTATATCATTTGCCTACGTTGTTATTACATATTTAACTGTGCTAGTTTCATGTCTCTCGTATCTCTCCGTGGTCTCCTTCTCACATACTCAACCAAATAAATACATAAATAGATATAAAATGTTAAGTAGCTGTGTTTCAAGTGGGATAATATACAGCTAGTTGGTCATTAACACAAAATAAGCCCCTTCACTTAGAGTCAGATTTTAAGTGAGTGTACACTACTGTTCAAAAGTTTGGGGTCTGTGAGATTTCTTTTATATTTTTGAAAGTTTTTTTTTAATATGCCTAAGGCTGCATTTATTTAGTCAGAAAAACTGTAAAAATATTGGTATACTGTTAAAAATTTTTAAAATTTAAATGACTATTTTCTATTTTAGTGTGTGCGTGCGTGTGTGATATTTATAAGCTGAATTTTCAGCTGTCATTACTCCAGGTGTCACATGGTCATTCAGAAATCATTCTAATATGCTGATTTGGTGCTAAAGAAACATTTCTTATTATTATCAATGTTGAAAACGGTTGTGCTGCTTGCTTTATATTTTTGTAAAAACAATTATACAAACAATTATATTTCAAATAAATAGATTTCAAATAAATGCTGTATGAAATGTGATTAATTTCTTTAAAAAAAAACAAATTACTGACCCCAAACTTTTGAGCGGAAGTGTATGTTTAATATTGCATCTTGATATTAAAAATATCTGCTTTTGACTCGGTAGATATAGTAGGTGAACAAATTATACAGTTATTTTTTTAAACGTTTGTTCCTAAATATACTGTCTTTTTCCAACCAGGCAAGAGAGGACTGTTTTATCTGGGTATGACATTAGGCCTTACAAAGGTCAGAGAGAGTCTGGCCTTTTAAGCCACGTAAATAAGTCAAGCGGTGCATGTTTGCATGAGTTTGCTGCTACCATAATAGCACTAATGTGAATGCCTGGGGTGAAAGATCCCATGGGGACATTCTTATTTTAGCAGGCGGGTTTAACTAATAGACATTGTTTATACAGGACATGTTCTTAGGTCTTCAGCCATTGCATTGCATCTTGCTACATGGTAAAATCTGTTAAAAGATTTCCATCTAGCTGTTTTTGAATGCAAGACTGTGTCTTGTGTAAAAAGGCTTTGACCAATTATACTTTTGGATTGAGTTTCGCTCACAATAACGAGCACTTTTATGCTATAATCTGCTGATTTACCTGATATCGGAAATCCAAGGTTTTTGCTTCCTGTGTGTCTTTTGTAACATGCTCAATGCTTCTTTTTTGTAGCAAAGTCACGGCCATGCAGCAAGGAACAGAAAGGTCTTAATTTCTTGTCAGCTTTGAAACTTGACCTTGTATTTCGCTTATCTACAAACTAACCTCCCTCACCACACATTCTGCACCTGCAGCATCTCAAAGAATCTGTAGAACAGAAAAAAACATAATTTTTCAAAACTGAGGTCACTGACAAAATGTCTGTCTGCTGAAAGAGCATTTAAGAATATAATGGCAAATGTAAGGAAGGAATGAAGATCGTTTTGCACAGGAACCAGATTGATCATGTTTTTGACCATGCAAAATTGAGCGTAGGAGTTTGAAATGCAGATGACGCTGTTAAAATTGGGACTGTTAAAATCTCTTCCATTCACCAACAGCTTCTCTGCTCTAGAGAAACACACTTTTCATTAGCATTACTTGGAGAACTTCATCTCTGTTATCCAGTGTTTGGAAGTAATTAACTAACCATAACTATATATTATCATGACAGTAGTTGTGCTGTTTTCAAAAGCAGCAAGCTACTTTTTCCAGCAAGTAGTGGTATAACATGACAAAATTCTTCTTCTTTTTTTTCTCAAACTCCGGTTTACAGCCGAATGAACTTTCACACTCTCTCATATGAATCTTTGAGTCCATGTGCAGATGTCTGCACAGCTTTTTTTGTAGCAATATGCAGTTGTTGTTTTTTACAATTATACAGCATAGCTAAATACTGCATTTATTTTTTTTAAAAACTAAACTACTTTAGTTAGTAGTTTAACTAAACTACTTTAAATTTAGAAGCTTGTAGATTTTATTAGCAAATTGCTTGCACAACACTGCTGCTGTCCTTTTCAAAAACACCTCACTTTTGTACAAATCAATGAGCATCACATAACTGTATGAAATATTCATGTAACTAGCTTACAGGTAATAAAATCATGGTTAGAAGTAGTCAAGAGACAGAGAACAAGAGAAAATCTGTAAAAGATGGAGAAAATTAGATGTGACCAATGACCTTTTTTAGACAGAACGGCTTATTGCACAGACAGTACTTCTGCCCCTCACAGCTTCATTTTCAGTTGTGTCAGATAAAATAAACAAAGTCTTAACCCTTGTCCTCCACTGTGCATGAAAAAACATGGCTTTTTCATGAATGGAGAGCAATAGAACAAAACTGATGTATTCTTACACTGGTAACACTCTTACACTGGTAACACTCTGATCTGTAGTGTGTCATTGCTTCTTAGTCCTCATATACTGCTCTGTACAGTTGAATGTGCCGTTTGTATCGTTTTTGATAGTTTTCTTGCTCTTTTACAGTGGCATCACCAGCCTGTTGGATGCAAAGGAGGTCGGCACCAAGATCTTTGAGGATTACGCCAGCTCATGGTTTTGGATCCTAATGTATGTATCACCTTAGTGTTTAACCTTTAAATGAAATACAATAGATTACTATGTTGTAGCTGATCTGTTTTTATGGGTGTTTTCAGTGGTTTGGTGATTAGCATGCTGGTCAGTCTGATCTTTATTCTGCTGCTGAGGTTCACCGCTGGAATTCTCTTCTGGATGGTCATCTTCGGGGTCATCGTGGCTGTGGGCTATGGTTGGTAATGACTACAGAACCCCATAGACCAAAACTCAAAACTAAACTGTCATATACTAGACTCCAATGTTTTACAATAACCTCTTAAAGGGATAGTCACTCTCTTGACCGTCGTTCTTCAGTGGAACTCAACAGAAAATCACTCTTTTAAAACTTTTTCCAAGTCCTTTTTGTCATCTTTTGAGTCAGATATTTTCAGTGAATCAAATGATCCACTTCGAATCATTCATGAATTGGACTGATCTGGTTTTCTAATGAACTCTCAGGATTAGTTCACCCAAATTAGATTTTTGTTCTGAGAGATTTATGTCCCTCCATTGAAAGTCTATTCACCCCAAACACTGATGCTGCAAAACGTTCATAGAGAGATTGTAAACCTAATCTTGGAAGAGACACAATCACTATATGATGAACAGATTAAATTAGATTTTTATTCACATAAATGCATGTTTGTTAAACTTGCATTTGTTTAACAAAATGTTAATTAGTGAATATACATTGTGCACCATATTTATATATGGTAAAGGAAAGCTCATGCATGCTTGCTTGACTTCGAGAACCAATGAGGTTAACTCTTACATGTCACCAGCACATTTGAGCTTCCGCAAGAACCAATGAGGTTTGTTCTTGGACATCAAGCAAGTACGGTTAAGCTTCTGTTTATGTGCTCTGAATAATGTTTATATGTGAATAAATGCCTAAAATCAATCTGTTCTTCATATAAAGAGATCATGTTATAGCAATGCTTATTGCTCTAGGCATTATTGTAGCATTGCTACAATGTCTCTTCAATAGACTTGGATTAAACCACTCGATTTGTATGGTTTTATTTTATGATCTCTTTATGACCGTTTTGAGCGTCAGATTTTGGTGTCGATAGACTTTCATTGGAGAGACAGAAATCTCTCAGATTTCATTAAAGAAATCTTAATATGTCTTCCAAAGTTGAACATAAGTCTTATGGGTTTACAAAGACATGAGGGTGAGTAATTGACGACAGAATTATTTTTTCCCTATCCCTTTAACACTAAATGATTTGTTATAGTGTAGAGAAATTCAAAGACCAACTTATCTGAGTTCATCCACTGTGTCCTGACTTTCAGGAATATGGCATTGTTACTGGGAGTACAGTTCACTCAAGGGGATGCCGGACTCTGATATCACCATCTCAGACATTGGATTCCAGACTGACTTTCGGGTTTACCTGCAGCTGAGTCAGACCTGGCTCATATTCAGTGAGATTTCGTCAGTTATTCCAGTATATGAGTGTTTGTAGTGCAGTTTAAATCAAATAATAAATCTCAAACCAAGCAATGCACCTGCACTGTCAAGTTGATGAAGGTTATGAAAAGTTCAGTTTGATGGAAAAATGACAGCTTGATAATTTACCGCAGTGATCTCCTTGGCTGTCATTGAAGCTATCATCATCTTAGTGCTGATATTCCTGCGGAACAGAGTTCGTATTGCCATCGCTCTACTGAAGGAGGGCAGCAAGTTAGTTTCTTTCTCTTTCTTTTGTTTAATGCTGGTGCATTTAAATCGAAAGAATAGAAAAACACCTGAAACAAAGCTGTCAAATATTGTTTTTTTATTTTTTCACGTCTTTCTCTTTCCTACAGGGCGATTGGCTGTATTATGTCGACACTATTCTATCCCATCATCACCTTTCTGCTGCTGGCTCTCTGCATCGCATACTGGGCCGTTACAGCTGTGTATCCAAATCTCAATTTAATTGAATGCTGAATTAAAATTAATACATGCATATACTGTATGCATATATACTAATCTTTCATATATTAATATGTATGCATGATTTTGGGGTGAGACTGATTTGTTTGAGCAATTTTTATTTTACCAGTTCCATTTACTGGAACTGATATGACACACTTCAGCTTTAACTGGTTCGTATTTTAGTCTCCTTAACCATAACTTTCAGGTTCCTGGCATCCTCTGGCGATGCAGTCTATAAAGTAATGTCAACACTACCTGACTGCAAGTATACCAATCTCACCTGTGACCCAGAGGTAAGCACTAAACCTACTGTAAACTGTGATTACCTACTCAACTGTGATTGAGTACTGAGTCCATTTATCTAGTGACTGTATCATATTGGTGATTGTTTGTGTCTCTTTGATGTGTTTCAGACCTTCAGTCAATCAAACGTGACTGAACTGTGTCCGGGCTCCCAGTGCACGTTTGCTTTTTACGGCGGGGAGAGTTTGTACCACCGTTATATCTTTGTTCTTCAGCTTTGCAATTTACTGGTCTTCCTCTGGCTGGTGAATTTCACCATTGCTCTGGGCCAGTGCACCCTCGCTGGGGCTTTTGCCTCATATTACTGGGCCTTGAGGAAGCCAGAAGACATCCCACCTTGCCCCTTGGCTTCATCATTTGGCAGGGCTTTAAGGTATGTTGCCATCAGTGCTTTTAAAGCTTGTAGGTGATTGATTATGTCTGTGAGTGGAGGGCTGTTGGACTGAAATTAAATGTTCACTATAATCACATTACAATGCTATTCCAGGTATCACACAGGCTCTCTTGCATTTGGAGCTTTGATTCTGTCCATCGTACAGTTCATCAGGATTATTCTGGAGTATCTCGACCACAAACTGAAAGGTATAATATTACATAAAAATGTATAGGGTGTGTTCACACTTGACAGTTTTGGTTTGATTAAACCTAACTCTAGTGTGATTGCTCTGTTAGTGCGGTTCATTTGAATAAGTGTAAACGCTGTGTGATGGCAAACAATTTTCTATTACTGAATAAGAGACAAACATGTAACAATTATCTTTAAAGATTATTGATTCCCTTGCAAGGAAAGGTCAGCAGTCATACAAAGTGCCTGCAGAGTGTGACAACGAGTGGGCGGCATCCTTCCCTTTTTATACTTGTTCCACCCCCAATGTTGTTTCTCGAGGCTAAATGAAGATATGTCTCAGCCATAACTTTTAATCTTTTAAACTTTTAACTTTTTGTCAAGTTACGTATACAAGGTCATACACATACATACATTCATAAGGTTTTAGTAACAGTTTATTGTTCTATCAATGTAGGAGAGAATCATGGGACTCTACATGCAATCCTCGTGCATTTTATTACCTTAATCAAATTACCATCATGTTTCTAAGATTCTATGAATATAAGAAAATGCAAACATATACTGTAGAACATAGTTTATAAATGTTCAAAGAGGTTTTAAAAATACACTACTGTTCAAATGTTTGGGGTCACAATTTTACAATTTTAATTGAAAGAAATTAATATATTTATTCACCAGCTAGCATTAAATTAATAAAGACAAAATTAAAAGTAAAAACATTTCTATCTTTTTTTCTATCTTCTAATTTTACATGTAGTATTCATCAAAGAATACTGAAAAATATGTAACATGATTTCCAAAAATGTTTACACAGCACAACTGTTTTCACCATTGATAATTATAAGAAATGTTTCTTGAGCACCAAATCAGTATATTAGAATGATTTTTGAAGGATCATGTGACACTGAAGATTGTAATGACGTTGAAAATTCAGCTTTACATCACAGAAATGAATTGCATGTTAAAATGTTTTCAAATAGAGAACAGTTATTTAAATTGTACTAATATTGAACTGTTTTACTGCAAATACAGCCTTGGTGAGCATACAAGACTTTTGAACGATAGACTGTATCAGTATAGAATACATTATGAATGATGCTGCTCTTCCTTCTGTCTTTGTCTCAGGGGCTCACCATGCATGTACACGCTTCCTGCTGTGCTGCCTCAAATGCTGTTTCTGGTGCCTTGAGCACTTCATTAAGTTCATGAACAGGAATGCTTACATTATGGTGAGTCACCCCACTTTTTCAAGGTACAGTTATATATATATACCTATAGCTATAACTATATATATAACTATATATATATATATATATATACACACACACAATATAAACGCAAAGAAAAGAAAGGCAATGTCAAACCTGAGTTGTGGAGACAGACCGACTGATAGGTCTGTCGTTTATGGTTGCTTCTCCTTTTATTCCTCAGATTTCAATATATGGGAAGAATTTCTGTGCCTCAGCGCAAGACGCTTTCTTCCTGTTAATGAGGAACGTTATGAGGTAAGACTCTGCACAGCTGAGACATTTATAATGTCATTGTCAAGGTGTGAAGCTGCAAGGACTTTCTCTTACACACACCTGTGCAATCATTTGTTTCAGTTATTGTGACATTTCCAAGATGTTATTGTTGATGTGATTTATTTTTTTCTTGCTACAATGTTATCAAAGGATTATCATTCAAATTTCAATACATTTTGCCTCCATACCATAAAAGAAAGCTTAATTGTGAAGCATAATTTCAACAATATTTGATTAATACAGGTCAGACATCGAAAAAAAAATTGTCACACAACTCGTATTCAGATAAATATTATCAATTAAATTGTGAATTGTTTAAATATTCCATATAATTAGTTATCTAATGTATGTAACATTACTAAGACTGAATACGACTGTACAGACTGTATGTGTTTTTATTGTGTTTATTGTGGGGGGGTTTTGTCTAGAGTTGCTGTTCTGGACAAGGTGACTGACTTCCTGCTTTTTTTGGGCAAACTGCTGATCTCAGGGAGTGTGGGTGAGTCGACGTTCATCTGTGTCATACAGACGGGGAAACATTAAGACTAATAGTCTGAGGGCTTTAAACAAGCGAACACAGACACTGCACAGACCTACTTCCTACATACACACATAAATGAAAAGATGTCAGTCACATTGTTGGCTGGCTCTTTTTGTTTGCTGATGTTGTGAATGTTTTTTGCAGGTGTCCTTGCGTTCTTTTTCTTCACCCGCCAAATACCAGTAATCCAGGAAGAGGTGCCATCATTAAATTATTATTGGGTCCCTCTACTGGTGAGTGAAAGCATTACAGCTTGCTGATCTTAAATTATGCTTTTATTTGATGTTAAAAGGATTTATCAGATTTCATTCTTCTGCTATCTTTAAGACTGATTTAAATATTTATAGAGGAATATATGTAAAATGTATATATTTTTTTCATTTTTAATATGCACTGCCCGGCCAAAAAAAGTCACTGTTTGGATTTAAATAGGCAAGTGCTTAAGAGTCTATGATTGGATCCTTATTGCAGTGATTAAGTTATATTTTTGACAACAATTCTTCTAACCCTAATTGATGGAGTGTGTAGCTTTTCATTTCTTAACAACCATGTGGGAAGACACTTCATGACCATATTCCAGGAGGACAATGTCAAGATTCATCAGGCTCAAATTGTGAAAGAATGGTTGGGAGGGAGCATGAAGAATCATTTTACACATGAATTGGCACCTGACACAATACAAGATCTTGACCAAAAATTGATGCACCTCTTGATATAAATAAATGTTGTCGTGATATTTCCATCAAGAGGTGCATACATTTTTGGTCTAGATCTTGTATTGACTATGCAAGAGTCAAGCACTCTGTTATTATTAACTATTTGTATATATTTGTTAGTTTATTAATAAATACATTTATTTTAAAAAAAAACTCATTATTAAAGAGGGTATGGGAACCCTCACCTTTAAAGACGGCATGAAACGAAATTTATGATGACCTTTTCTTCCATATTGTGACGTATACACAAGTGAAACATCTTCTCGAACAAGAAAAAATGGAGGGAGGGACTTGAGTTTGTTTGATTTCATTGTGACTAATTTCTCTTGTAATCTTTTTTTCCATCCCCAGACTGTGATATTTGGATCCTATATGATTGCACACGGATTCTTTAACGTCTATGCCATGTGTGTAGATACATTGTTCCTCTGCTTCTGTAAGTACACCTTATTAAATCTGCAATATTCCCATACTGGTATGTGTGTTTGGTAACAAATTCTGAACATCATGATGTTTTCAACATAAACATACCCATGGTCTTCCTTTACTTCCCTCTTCTTTTTCTGTGCATGACTTTTATCTTATCTGTTTCTTTCTTTATAATCCTAATGTGATCTTTATGTATTTATTCTTTTCACATCTTCTTAACCTGCAAGACTAGTCACTAACTCTTTCTTATTTCTCTTACCCCCTTTTCCTTGCAACACTGTGTCTTTCCTCCTTCACTCTTCCATTCTTCCGTCGTCTGATTTGCCGGGACACCCTTCAGGTGAAGACCTTGAAAGGAACGATGGCAGTCCTTCCAAACCGTATTACATGCCTCAAGGCCTGCACAGGATACTTAACAAAAATGATCAAGCAGGCAAAAAGTATGCTGTGTCCTGAAACTGTTACCTCAGTGGGACGTGAAGAACTGCGGTAGTACTGTAGCACGCTGCATCTCTCCACAGCAGAGCAAGGCATTCTGGGATATGGAATCAGGAGCTGATAGCATTTATAGAAGCAATCTCCTCTCTGCATTCTCTGCTGATATTGACTGGCTCTTGCTGTACTCATTTCCTATACTTTTTCCCTTCCATTTCTTTTTGCTGATATTCTGTCCATCATTGCCTTACACATTGTTTGTCTTCTGGAGCAAAGTAACTGAATTAAAGTCCGATGATATTCTGGTAGCCAATTATGAAAGCAAGCTATTCTATATATTTATTCTCTAATGAGAAAAGATCTTGTATCTTGCAGTATCTTTCTTTCTATACAACCCTTTGTTTTCATGTCATTTCTGGTTTATAAGCTCATGCAGTACATAGGATGTGCGTGTGGATGGATTGATTTTTATATTAACTTTATGATAATCTAATGGCAAATGTTATTGTATTGGAGGATTCATAATAGATACAGTGTATATTCTCTTTTAACCATGTTTTGATATAATTAATGAATTTCCAGGTAATCTGATGGCAGTATTTAGTAAATGTGCCTAGTTTAAAATGAAGAGTGCTGCTCTTCTTTGGGGGTTTTTTTGCAATCAGTCTGAAAGTTTTTCCAGTTCAATTCATAAAAGGAACATAAAAGCCATTTTTGTAATTTTGTAATATGTAGACAGGTTTAATGCTGCGTCTAGTCTGTGAAGTTCAGGACAAGTTGTCTTTTAATGGGGGAAAGTTTTGTAAAAATATAATGGTTTTTTTTTTTTCAATTAGAATAAAGCTGAACTAAGTATTATTATTGGTTTGATTATTTTCTTTTTTTTTTGCAGTATGCCGACAAATATTGTCAATATAGTTTACATTTTAAGTTTAATTAGTGCTGTCAAAATTAGTGTGAACAACTGCGATAAATATTTTTTAACGCATTAAACTGAAAAAAATTAAAGTTCTATTAAACCATCAAAATATGAGAAATATTATTTATATAAATATTAGTTGTATATATAAAAAATAAATCTGCATTATTTATCCTTTTGATCTTTCATTCAAAAAGATTTGCACAAATCTTTAAAAATCGAGTAAAACATCTCTGAAGTATATTCCCATTAATATTTAATATTTTTTTAGCACACCAGGGTGACTAGGAACTTGAAATTGTCTAGCTAGGATTTCTTGTTTTACAGGAGTTTAAATATGAGGAATCACAAGTGCCAAATTCCCTTAATCATCCATTACAATGAGTAAAACCAAAGAATATAGTTTTGATGTGCATCAAAAGATTGTTGAGCATCACAAAATAGAAAGTGGCTGTAAGAAAAGAGCTAAAGAATTGAAAATCCCCATTTTGACCATCAGGGCAATAATTAAGAAGTTCCAATCAACTAAAGATGTTACGAATCTGCCAGGAAGAGGACGTGTGTCTATATTGTCTTAATGCATGGTGAGGAGGAGAGTTTGAGTGGCCAAAGACACTTCAAGGATCACAGATGGAGAATTGCAAAGATTAGTTGAGTCTTGGGGGTCAGAAAGCCTAAAAAAAAAAAAAAAATCAAACAACCCCTACATCACCACGTTATTTGGGAGGGTTTCAAGAAAAATCCCCGTCGCTCCTCCAAAAATAAACTGCAGCATATTCAGTTGTCAGACACGACTGGAAGTTCAAAAGGGACCGGATTCTATGATCAGATGAAACAAAAAAAAAAAGCTTTTTGGCAGCAAACCCACCAGATGTGTTTGGTGCACACAAGGATAAATAGTACCCCATGCCTACTGTTAAATACACTGCTGGATCTTTAATGTTGTGGGCCTTTTTTTGCTGGAGGTTTCAGATGCATTGTATTATGGATTATAACAAATATCAACAGATACAAAATCAAAACCTGACTGCTTCTGCTAGAAATCTTATAATGGGCCGTGGATCTTCCATCAGGACAACGGTCCAAAACAAACATTAAAGGTGCTCTAAGCGATGTCGGGTGACGTCACTTTTTGTTGACGTTTAAAGTATTTTCAAACAAAACGGAGGCTAGCTCGACCCTCCCTCCTCCTCATCATCCACCCACTAACCCCCCAAACCCCACCCCCAAATCCTTCTTGTCGGTTATTGGCAGGAACAGTTTGTTATATATACAATTTATTATCTATATATACAATTTATATATATATATATATATAAATTATATTGTGTGTGTGTGTGTGTATATCATATATATATATAGATATATATAAATATTTATAGATTATATTAATATGTTTAGGTATGAAGGAAGAACAAAACATGATTAAGGTATTTATCTGAAAAAAATATTCTGCAAAAAAAAAAGGGCAAAATACAGCTACGGGTCTATTTTACTATGCAAAAAATGAATAGAAAGACAAAAATCTCACAATAAAAATCATACATTGACTGCAACATAATCAGTTATTCATATTTCATTTGTTTTTTGCATTTGTTTATAATTTCTTTGTATAACAGCCTGCACAATTTGGTATGTTTCATTGCTTTATTACAAATAAATCAATTGACTATGCAATATGCTTACAAAATCACACAAAATCTTTTTTTTTTAATAATATTTTTTATAAATTCCTAGGCCGGACATCACTTTTGTCCACTACTGTATATATACTTTTTTCTGATATACAGTATAACTTTCTCCAATTAAGTTTTCCTTATATCCAAATATCCAGCATTGCCTCTGTTTGCTGATAAAAACACATTAAGGATTGGTTGGCATTAACGTTGCTTATGCTTCTGTTCTCAGTGCTTGATCTGGAGAAGAACGACGGCTCAGCAAGCCGCCCGTTTTACATGGGCGGCAGCCTGCGAGCCATCCTCAACAAGAAGAACCACAAGAGACCAGAGGAGAAAAAGAAAGGTAGAAAATGAAAGCAGCAACCAACAAAAAGGCACTGACATGAAAAACGGACATTAACGATTGTTTCCTGACCATCAGCATCCTAAATGGACTTCTGTAAGCAGTATTCAGTCATGTTAGTAGGCAGCTTCTGCGTTACAAATCTTATTAGAAGCCCAAAAACATAAATGCAAGTCTTCAAACTGATCTGCATCTTTTTTTATGTTATCATTATAAAGGTAAATATAATTCATTGACAATAAGCATCCAAATCAGCTGAGATTATTTCCTGTTTGTAAGTGTCTATGCATTTTTATAGATTTTTTTTTATTATTTTTTTTTTTATACTGATTCTTGTCTTTATATGACCATTGCATTCGGTTAGCACCCATTTGGGGTGAAACTGCCACTTTTCTCATATTGAGAAAACGACCGGTAACACATTTAATTGCTCTTCACTAGATTAATTTTCCTAAACCTTTTTAAGTTGCTGTTTGTACTTGCAGTTCAGCTGAAGTGCCTTACTCCAACATGCCGTTGTCATCTCTTTTAACCTCAACCACATATTGATTTGAGCCGTTTTCTGCTGTGCAGAGCTTTAAACTCTATTTATTCCTTCATTACTGCTCTTATTCATCCATCCAACTGCATTTTTCATCAGATGGATTGCTCTCTAGCAGCAGGAGGTTACACCCCTCGCTCCTTCAGAGATTTCATTGTGTCCATTCACACTTCATTTTAGCCATGGACTTGAATTTGTTAATAACACCTTGATATGAATATGTGTGCAGAATATTGGTAGTTATTTTAGGTGGAGTAGTTGCTCATATTTTAATGAAGGTATGTGATTACAAACCACTTGAAGGTTTACCTTATTTTTTTTATACAATGTACATTTTTTTTCTCACCATTTGAAAGGGATGTTTCTTCTAATATTTAAGTCAAAATGTGTTTCGTACCATTTTTAAGAACACTTGAATGTGAAAACTAATACAATGAGTGCATGTGCTGAAATTAAAATCAGCTCTCATAATTCATTTAAATTGCATTATTCTTTAGTTTAACACTTGTCTTATCTTATTAGTATTTAACTTTATTTAATTTTCTTCTTTTACAGTGTGGTAAACATTTTTATTATTTTTGTGACTTTATATTGTGTTAATTTACAATGCATAATAATATTGTACGTAATCCAAGTGCATCTAAGGATCAATTTGGAAATAAAGTATTTCATATAGACACATGACAAGTTATTTTACTTAAACCGCATGGGATAGGAGCAAAATACACATTTAATAAATGAAAAAAAAACATACACATGAATAAATGTAATACAACGGTATTAGTGGCATAAATATTGTTATTTCATTTCATTTAGTTTATTTATATAGCACAAACACAACAGAAGTTGACCACTGTGCTGTACATACAAGAAGAATAAAAATATGAAGACACAACAATAATACAAAACTAACAAGCCATAAAACACTACGTATGCATTCTTTATACCAGGGTTATGAGTGAAATGCGCAGTTAAAAAGTTATGACTGCAGTTTGGACTTAAATTCATACATAGATGTGGCAGATCTCACAGATAAGGGAAGACTGTTCCATAGCCTAGGACCAGCCCTTGAAAAGGCTTGAATGTTTCACGTTAACAAGGTCTGACAGACCAATCAGTGCCTTAAAAACAAATTTTAAAATTTTATAATCAACTCTAAAATGCACTGGCAACCAGTTGAGAGAGATTAATATCGGGCTGATATTTTCTCCAGTTAAAAACCTGGCAGCGGCATTTTGGACCATCTAAAGCCGCAACATGGATGATTGAGGTAAACCAACATACAGTGAGTTACAATAGTCCAAACGAGATAAAACAAATGCATGAGTTACAGTTTTAAGATTGTTGAAAGATAAAAAAAAGGTTTAACTTTGGATAAAAGTTTAAGGTGGAAAAAACAGGACTTGACCACAGAATTAATATGTTTGTCAAACTTGAGGGATGCATCAAAAATAACTCCTAAGTTTCTCACAGTAGGTTTGACATAGTTATTTAAAGAGTCATAATTATTATTGGGATTTATCTTTCCCACGGAGGACCCGAAAACAATTACTTCAGTCTTAGACTCATTTAAATGCAGAAAATTCAAAGACAACCAGGCTCGAACATCATTTAAACAATCACGCTAGGTTTCTAAGCCTTGCTTCACATTTTGTTTCAAGGGTGGGTAGATTTGGGTGTCGTCTGCATAAAAGTGAAAGGACACTCCATATTTCTTAAAAATTGAGCCCAAAGGCAACATGTACAATGAAAACAATATGGGGGCCAAAATAGACCCCTGGGGGACACCACAAGTGACTCGTGCTACAGATGATACAGCATCTCCGATACCCACTGAGAAAGTTCTATCTTTAAGATACGATCGGAGCCAACTAAGAGCAGTACCTCGAAGCCCCACACACTTATAATAATTGGCACAACATTTACAGCTGAATTGTTAAATCTTTAGCTGCTGCTGAACGGTAGATGTGTTGACTGTTGGTACAGTAATGGCTGATAGAGTAGAGATGTTGGTGTGTGAACTGGAGATAAAAGATAAACAGAGCCATTAACAAAAGCATAAACACACTGGAACAAATTTACATCATCTTGATGCTATACCTTTTCCCAGACATGTTTACAAGTCTTTGAGGTCCAAGTCTTTGGTTCTAAGTCCGAGTTAAGTCTCAAGTCGTTTAGGTCCAAGTCAAGTTTCAACTTTGAGGTCCAAGTCAAGTCTCAAGTCTTTGAGGTCCAAGTCAAGTCATTGGAAATCTGCTCCCTCGTGAATTGAACATCGCCCGTGTCTCGGATTGGTATTGGGTGGCTATTTCTTCGATTTAAGATAAGGAGGAAAGATATGTTTTTGCCTTTCCATTTCCAGCTTTCATCAAATCAGCAAATTCTTCCAGTATTTCTGCTACATCAGAACAGTTTTTCACACTAAAAACTGATAAAGTACTCTTTAAATAGTACTTGGCTAATTGTACTACATTCCCTCAAATCTCACCATTGATGCAGATGCTGTGTGAGGCTGTAAGCATGGATGTGTCTTTATAATGCAGTTCATTTAAGTTGGGAACCACCCGGAGTGACGACAGACCTCCTGCCGATATTCCTGAGTGAGGGGGAGAGATGTTCTTCTTATGACGGGCACGACAGTTTTGAAACCAGACCTGACCAGAAAGAAATTTGAAGAAATGACTTAGACAACATACGCATTCTCTTCTGTTGCTACAGTACATACAGTAGCAAATGGTAAAACATTGGTAACACTTTTAAGTTACATATTTATAACAGCTCAATTTAGGAACTTTAGAAATTGCTAAAGAAAAGTAACCTGAATGACGCGTCGACTAAGCCCAGTCTGTTCAGCAAGCCTCTGAAGTGTCTGTGCGTCTGGGTTATTGTCCTGAGCAAACTGAGCCTGCATAACCTGCAAGCCACAAACATAGAACTAGCGTCAGCAGGATCAGAGTCAGTAAGGGAGTGGGAAATCTGTACAAAGCACAACATAGCAGGGATCATTTATTTATTTCATTAAACTCATTTGGGACACAATGAACAGCGAGAGTGGTGATTTAGTTTACCTGTAGCTGGTCAGAAGTGAAACTGGTACGTGCTCTTTTTGACGGCTTTTGGTTTATCTCACAACCTGTAGGCAACGCGCCATAAGGACAAATGGTTTTGGAATAAAAAAAGGTATGGCACAGGTGTAATTATTTTTTCAGACAGAGCATGCAGAACAAAACCAGAAGCCCATCTATCAAAACCAAACATGAATGCATACTGTATGCATATATTTTTTTTAAAAAGTTTGCATACTGTATGTTGTTGTTTAGTGTCTTATTTGTTACATCAGACTTTCATGGCTCATAGTATGATATATGAGAATATGGAGCTCATACTCAGAGGAAAAAAAAACTAAATTTTTATTCAGAGACCCAAACGATCCGATTTGGTGCAGTTGCTCATATTTATGTGGCCAAATAGATGAAATTCTTAAAGATTGAAATGTAAATAAATTGGATCTTTATAACAGTATAGCAGACTACTTGCATGAAATGCTTAGAAATATCAGTTGTTGTCACTCTGTATCTCCTAATAATATTTGTTAGAAAAATTATATAGTTTTATGGTACAAACTCAACAATTATTGTGGGGGGCAAAGCATATAATGCAATGCAATTCAATGATGATAACGACATATACAAACATTTCTCAAAAAGCCTGATGTACAGCATCATATTTGATACTCACATTTTAACACGATTTTTCTGAAAATGTTTATCACGTTAACCAAAGTTGCTTCAGTCCAGCAGTATATATAACATATAAATATATATAATCATGTATTCATATGTTCACTTTATAAAAATCAGTAAAGATTTCACAGCAAAAAGATATGTACCACAACCAATTTTTTTTTAATTATACTAAAAGGTCTTTAGAATACAGAAGTCATATAGAAGATTGTGTACAACAGTTTTTTCAGCAACATTTTGATCATGGTGATAATTTAGAGGCCTTAGAAATGTGCGTATAAAATATAACAGTAGGCTTTATAGGGTTTAAAGTATGTCCCCTGTATGCATGCAGGACTCTCAACTCACCTTTTTCGGAGGCCCCTTTGAGTTTGTCCTGCATGTTGTCGTAATGGATTCGACACAACAATTTTTGCCCAGCCAAAGCAAACTCCTCGCCTGTGGACAGCTGCCTCTTACAGAAGAAGCACGAGAAGCATGCCAGATGGTAAACGTTTCCCTTCGCCCTGTGTACCCAGTCCGAGGATTGAACCGTTTCCCCACAGCACGAGCACCATGTCCAATACCTTCTGTCAAACATCCATAATTATGTCTGGAAATACCTACTGAAACATCTTGTAAGCATATATATGCTGTACATCTTCAGAAGAAATACCTGAAGTAATCTAGTTTGCAGAAGACCTCTCGCCCTCTAACATAGCAGGTTGTGTTTCCGCTCAGAGTGGTTTGGCACAAACTGCATGAAAGGCATCGCACATGCCAGCACAAGTCATTTACCTGCATTCAATTACCACGTGTAAGAAATTACATTACATTAGAATCATGCAGCAAAATTGTCAATGAATAAATATTTTAAAGGAAAAAAAAATCCTTCTCACCTTAAGCAGATACCTGTCTAGGATGTCATCTCTACACCCCGTGCAAACTACTTTCCCTTGGAAAGCATCAGATGCTATTGCTTGGGGTAAAGCAGGAGAAGCAGGATCTAATCGACCATTCACAAGTTCTGATGAAATCTGTAAAAACAGAAATTATATTTTCAAACATGCACTATAAAAAAAACATAACTTTTTAAGTACAATCAACATCGGTGTTTAAGTCATTTCAACTTAAATTGCTTTAAATTAGTTAAATCTTGTATAATTAAGTTTAATAAGTATTAACTTATTTTGATGAGTGCGCAATGTAAAAACATGTTTTCATAACTTATTGATCATATATTTTTGTTACAGTGTCCAGCTATCTTGGTTCAACACAATTGAAAATTATATTTAAACTGTGCACTTCTGTGACTAAAATTTGAATGCGCCAATCAAATATAGGCGCCTACATATATGGTTCAATAGCATTTTCTAACAATATTTCAGTAAAAAAAAATCGCATTTCCGCCGCCAAGAAAATTATTAATCGCGTTCGCTAGAGGAGGTGACCATACCAACCGAGCTCGTGCACTTATTGGGATCATACGTTACACCGGCAAAGCACAGGTAAGTTAGGTTATTTTCCTTTTTTTTTTTTTTTTTTAGTTTTCATATCACAAAACTTAATAAAAAAAAAAACATTTTAAAAGTAGCCTATTTTAAGTATTTAAGCCAAGGGCGCCAAAAATACGGTTTGCGAAAGATGAACCTCATGGACCAAAAAATATATGACCCACCACAACAATACATTACGTTACAGCTAGTAGCATATATCACTGACTGAAAAGGGTTCATGGTTTATGGCTTCGGGTTATAGTCGCAAAATGTATATAAAAAATATTTACCATGCGAACGTCTCTTGTAACTTCTCTGCACTTGGTAAAATCCTCACTGCGACCCGTAGACATGACTGTGGTGAATGTGCTCCGGATATCCAAAATCCCCATCGAAACAGCCTTTAAATGTACGCGCTCCATCCCATAAACATCACCCAATCTTCTCTTCACCATGACAACCTCAACCAAATTAGCCTGCCTTCATTTAGACTTTAAGAATTTCAGTCATTATTAAAACACGTCCGACTGTTAGAGGAGGCTAATGGTTATCTGTGAATGTGTTATGTACTTGAAATCAGCATTAGGGGTTCGGAAACGGTTCACACATAATGCCTTAACCCCAAACGTATCAATCACGAATGTCAGTCAAAACCTCGGAAGAATCAGTGGAAGAAGAGAATTGATTTATTTAATAACAGCCATTAAATCCACACGTTTGGCACAAACGTTCAACCAGAGCGACCCAAAGGTGAAGAGGAGGTCTCTTTAAACTCTTGACACTACTTAACCTCTTGGCTACTTAATGACTTAAAGGACAATAATGTAAAATCATAATAGCCTATATAATATTTTCGAAGGCCTGAGGATTATGTGCTGTTCGTTAGTCAAAAACTCTAGCTTTTAAAGGTTTATGGGGTCTCTTTTTATTAATTTTGACCAAATTTCAGCAATTGTGCCTACAGGCACTATAATGACTGATATCTATTTACTTAATCGTGCAGTAGGCGTTTAAACAGATGATGAAAACTATAATAATAACAAATGATTTTAAATATAGCTACTAACAAGTAACTTTGACATTGCCATCTGTTGTGTATTCATTTTTTTTAAAAATGCACGCAGCCTGTAATGTTCATTGTTTTATGGAGTTTTGGGTGTTTTTTGTTTTGTTTTGTTACTTATTTAATTGTTAAAGTATTATTATTTATATAATCTTTTAACAAAGTGTAAAAATGGAAATTCTCATCTGTGGCATTCAGGTCGCATGTTTTGAGTGATGATCTGTAGGACTGCAGTGTCTGTCTGTCCAATCAGAGAGTTGTGGGAAAATGCCCTAATCAGGAAGTGATTGCCTTCTCCACAATCACAGCATAAATGTCCAATCTAACACTAATTGCACTTGCTGCAGTGCAACCCACTACACACCCACACACTCTGACAATCCCACAGATGCCATCTGACACACTAACACACACACACACACACAAACAAACACACATCCATCAATCCACACATGCATACATACTACATACATACATTGTTGTGTTTTCATTGAGTTTTCATGTTTTATGGGGACTATCTGTAGACATAATTATTTTTATACTGTACAAACTATATTCTATACCCTTACACTAACCCTAGATCTAAACCCATCTGAAAACTTTCTGCATTTTTACATTTTCAAAAATCATCACTTGATTTATAAGCTATTTTCCTCATGGAGACCAAAAAAATGTCCACACGGACAAGGATTTCAGATATTGCCATCACTGTAGGGACATTTTGTCCAACATAGGGTTTACCTGGACCACACACGCACTCACATATGTTGGGTTTCCATGTTTTATGGGGACTTAGACGTAATGATTTTTACTGTGCAAACGGTATATTCTATCCCCCTACACTACCCCCACCCCTAAACCTACCCATCACAGAAAACTTTCTGCATTTTTACATTTTCAAAACACTTCCTTTTATTATAAGCTGTTTTCCTCATGGAGACCCAAAAGGTCAAAATGTACTGTTTTTTATTATCCATAACGCATGGTTTACTATCTTTGGGGACTCTCCATAGACTTAATGTTTTTTATACTGTACAAACTGTATATTCTATCTCCTTACACTAACCCTACCCCTTAACCTATACCCATCACAGAAAACCTTCTGCATTTTTACATTAACAAAAAAACTAATTCTGTATGATTTGTAAGCTTGTTTACCCATGGGGACCTCTATTTAGGTCCCCACTGTGACACGAGTCCCCATGAGTCTGTGTGCATTCAGGTTGAAGTCCCTACTGGGATAGAAAAACATGAACACACACAAACACACACACACACACACACATTTCATGGGGATACGACGCATAGAGTGCTCATATTTTTGCAGTTGTTATAGAGTAAAATAATTTTGTGGTACAGTTAGAAGAATATAGGCTAGGTGAAAGTAGAGTAGGCCTGGGGTTAATTTGGAATAGGGTAGAGTAGGCTATTATGGCTAATCTAGGAAAACGACCTGATTGAGAAATTAAAAATCTATTTTCCATGTCAGTACTTCAAATTCTAAATTTAATTTGTCACACAAACTTTTTTTTTATATATATATATATATATATATATAAATGTTTCCAAGAATGAAAGGTCAAAATTATGTCACTGCATTGAAATGTCATGAATATTTATCTCTTTGGTTCAGTGCCTTCAGTTTGTACAGAAAATCTCCTGTGAAAACACTAGAGGGCATCAATGTGCAATGTACAAACTTATTGGAACCTGACCTACATTAACTATCCCCATGTTTAATAAAAACAATCTACAGAACCATAACATCTGACAAAAGCGATATGTTTAGCTACACAATACATAACATAACGAATTTTTTGTTTTTTACTTTTCCATTTCAATCTAATAAGACCTGTATTTTTATTGACACTGCAGATTATTTCCACGTCCATTTGACTTTTAGACGTATCAATATGAACTTATTTAATTATTATGGTATCGTAAACAAAGCACAAAGAATGCGTAGAGTTATTGGCATCATCACGTGATTCACCATGGCAACGCAGGCTGTCATCAGTTCCTCGCGAGGAAAGGTATTGAGTATTAAGAGCCGGGCAGACGGGATGCACACATAGTTTTAATGTCCCCTGGATTAAAGAAAACTCTAATATTATCGCTTGTTTGCTCTATTCATATCAAAGATCACTTCGCGCCGAAAAAATGAGTCATCAGAACCCAGGGTGAGTAACAAAGCTAGACCAAGTTGAAGTGTTGACTGAAATGTACTATTAAATGCACTAACTAGCTGTCCTGTCTTAAACTGCCATTTGCATTACCAAGCAGTTATACCATGCATTATAATGATTCATTTTCAGCTTTATTTTTTTGGCAAGACACTATGACCAAACGCTCTTGTTACTGGGGAGATGAAATAACAGCAATAGATCAACCATCCGCAAAGGACAGGCAATATTGCTCATTCATGACTTAACTGAATGTTGTTTATTTGTTGAACACACCTCAAATATATAGCTGTCCTACTAAATATATGCCTGACATGTTAAATAAGACACAATTAATTAGATTTAAGTCTAATTTGATGTTTCCTATACCTTTAGGCTGTCTTGCACAGACATCATGTTTTATTTCTGAACAGTTTTAGAGGGAGATATGAATGCAATGGGGGGCCATGGGTTAAGTGTGCTATCCATCCACACTCAATTCCAATAGAAACCAGACACTGGTAATGGTATCTACTTGGCCTGAGGATTGGTGTACAGGTTGTGTTGTCTTCTTTACAAACGCTCGGGGAAATCAAATCTGTATCGGAAAAAGCCAGGCAGACAAACAGTCGAGCATTTCCAAGACTACACTTGACACAGATGTAGAGTGTTCACCTCAAGCTGAAATCCTTGGCACTGCTGGCCTTGAGGATCACTGAATCATTTCATCAGCCTGGTCAGCCCCGTCCTTACATTGCAACTCCACGCGTCAACGCCTGGGATGAGTTATATGAATGTTTTAATGTGCCAGGAAGCAGACTGTTTTTTTTATACATTGTTGATAATGTCTATGTCTATGTAGTCTTCTTTCAGCTTACAATAGCTTAACTGACAAACATCTGACTGGATACTTCAACAATGTGAGAATACGAAGACATCTTCAGAAGGTTGGGCTGGTAAGATAGTCAAACTAGAAAAGAATTATGTTATGTATATTCATTGGGATTAACCTAGAGATTTGATCATTCTGAGAAGTTAAAACATTTACAAACTAACATCTCTCATATATTAATCAATCTCTGTTATATAAGTTAATTAGCATTCTCATAATGATCACTTTATAGATAACCTGTTAAAGGATGAAAGGAAAAGACACTTTTATGTTATACAAGATCAGATGCTTCAGTCATTAAATGCAGGTGCATGTGCTTCAGATCTCCCGGAGCGGACGGATTGTTCCTGATAAGGAATACAGGCACAAGCTGATCCAGCGAGCACATCACAGACATGTGAGAGAGTGTCTGGCTCAGGCCATCTTTCACAAGGTGCTAGACATGGAGGTGAGAGCATTATGCAGTCTACATATCAGAAGCTCTATTAGGCTAGAATGTTGTGTTGTGTCATAAAGTAAGGGTAATCCTATTTACATATAGTAGTCTACATACTGTATTCATCTCATTGTATAATACAAGATTAAAGGTGCATAAGAATTAAACATTTCTAAAGTAATATTGTAAAAGTATGGCTATAAAAGATGTAAATAGATCCTGTACTAAGGCAAAAAAAAGTATTTTCTATAGTTAATTTTTCCACTGTTTATGCAGCGTCTTCATCAAACCGAGATCAAGAGAAAACTTGAGGAATTTGCACGGAGGGAACGAATCCACAAAATAAAGGTTTGTCATTTTTACAAAACTCTTTGGCCTTGGTGACGTGGTAATAAAGTACATTTTGTGATTTAACTTTTTGCGCTTTATGCTAGGCTGAGCGCTCCAAGAGATATGAAGATGAACCAATGCTAATACTATCACCTCGGCCACCCACGGGACCAAAGATCTCTCACGCACGGCATTCTGGGCCGGAGGGAGAGCATTCTGAGTCAACAGAATCTGTGAGTGGCCCATATCAGTTAATAATGAGTAAAATAACTTTACAAACTAATAATTTCCTTACAGTTTACATACCATACAATTAACAGGTACTTTAATTCTATATTACAAATGACTGTTCTCCTAGTGATGTGCTGTTAATTCATATCCTGCCTCTTCTTCAAAAAGATATTAGGAATTTATTAACTGCTTACTGTTTATTCTAGATAGTTACCTAGCTAGTCTTAACGGTTGCTTAATTGTAGATTCAGATAATTTGTTTGCTCATTAGGCTCTGACATGTTTAACAGAAGGTGATATGAAGTGGTGTGGTGGTTCCCATCATGGATGTTTGCCTGTTGACGTTTTAGGCACCTTAAGAGTTACTGCTCCAGCAGATTGATGACACATGAGCTTTTTTTGTTTGCTCTGGTTTCTCTTGATAACTTTTTTCAAACCCACATGTTAAGATCTCAGTTTTACTAGTTTGAGTTCAAGTAATTCAAGAATACTGTTTAGTTCCTGTCTCTATTAAGCCCCTTCTTCCGAAAAGCCCAGTGTGTTTTGATTGGTCGGCTGTGATTGGTCAACTGCTTCAAGTGTGTTTCGGAAATGTCCCTTACCATAACCAAGAGTTTCAACTAAGTAACTCAACCAGGGGTGCGTTTCCCGAAAACATTGTTAGCCAACTATGGTCGCAAGTTCCGTCGTTATCAGCATTGTTCAACGAGTCTGTGTTTCCCGAAACCATTGTTCCAACGAACATTCGCAAACAGCATCGCAAAGTGGTTTGAACGACAGATCTCAAGCTGTGGTTAGAAGCATAGTTTCTAGATTGCATGACATTTGGACTTAATAAATCCTCATCTTGAGCAAAATAAGCTAGCTGACATTCAGTACAACCTGTGTCTTTTATTTAGAATACATACAAATGTCATTTACTTCTTTGAGTTTGTCAAGAGATTTAAAGCACCATTTTTTGGAGACTGCGCATGTGTGAACATGCTCTAATAAGTAAGAACGAGCCTTGATTGAATCTGGAAATAAAGCAAAATAACTGAGAAAAATGAGAAATAGTCCTCAGATGCCATGTCTGTAATTTATATCAAAACATCTAGCATTATTTCGACCTCAAACAGTTTAATTAAAAGAAGTTATTACTCCAACACCTGCGTGACATCATTAACCAACGTGGTTGAACGACCAATTTGCGACAATATGGTTTCGGGAAACAGCCGTGACTAGCTACAGTTAATTTCTCCAACGATGCATCGTACTATAGTAGTTTAGCAACGAGTTACGCCGTTGTACGGTAAACTCACCCCAGGCCCTCTACTTTTTTGTGTGTATGTCTTGAGCGGGAATTATTTAAATGAGGAATACTGTAACGTGTACGTTCCCAGAAGAAAACTACAATCGAGGCGGTTCAATGAAGTTCAGAAACAGTGCTATATATATATATATATGCATAACAAGAGTTACATTAGTAACTCTTTCTACTTTCTACTCTTTTCTACTATTCAGCATATTTAATATTTGGTAAGTGAGTTGTCTTACTCCTGTAGCCAAGTTCCTCAAGGCCCAACACGGCTCCAGGGAAGATGCAGAGGCCTGTTCGTCTCAAGCCCCTAAACAGTAACAGTGCCACGGCCTCTCTGAAGAGAACCTCCCCTCGACACAGACCCCCGGACCGGGACTCCTCTAACGACACTGATCAGCTCCTCAGTTATACGGTGAGACCATCCTCAGGTCCTAATACTTGCATGCTTGCTTACAAAACCCCTCATCATGTGTCGCGTACAAATACAGTGCAAATCACGCTCAGACAACTAATAGGACTCATTTGCATACAGCTCTACTGAAGTATCGAAGACCAGAGCTTTGTGTGTCTTCCTGTAGGAAAGAAAAATTTCAAATTAGATGTCTTTAATGTTTACTCCTAGAGAGAAATAAGAATAAATTGTGAGCAAAAGTTTCTTAGATTTATCTTCAGAGGAAAAAGGCCCTAATAATCTCACGTTTTTCGCCTAGCGTTTCAGAAAAAATCTCAACAGTATCCGAAATTGTTCTCAGATTTGCAGAGATACCAAAGTCTGTGAAATCAAAAGTCAGAGATATAAATGTTTCTCATAAAATTATATAAATGATCAAAGCTATGATATTAACATTAATTTTAAAACATAAAATGATTACTAAATGAATACTTTAATACTTTAAAACTTTTATTCAGCAAGGACACATTAAAGTGATCAAAAGTGACAGTAAAGACATTTATAATTATAATCTATAATTTATTAAAAACAAATCCTTAAAACTAATAGGCAGCACAACTGTATTTTTGACCAAATAAATGCAGCCTTGTTAAGGATGAGTTTTCTTAAAATAAAATAAAAAATAACATATATACTAAAGTCTATGAAATCAAAAGTTAGAGATATTAATATTAAATATTTCTCATAAAATTTCAAGACCAAATGATCAAAGCTATGATATTCACATTCATTTTACAATTACATTTTTTTTAAATAATTTTACTTAAATTCAACAATTTGTTTATTTCTTATATAACTTTGTTTCTACTAAAAATCTGCATAAGAACTCCTCTACATCTCCGGGGCTATAAACAAACAACCTCAAAGTAATAACATTTTCGTTTCTCTGGGTTGTTTTATAGCTGGACAAAGACGCCATGAGACATTTGACTATGACAGACTGCTCTAGCACTGTCTCGCCTTACCGTCTTCCTGTCATTAACAACTATGTGACCCCTGTGCCACCCCTCACGAAGAAAAAAGAAAAAGGGCCGAGAGCGAACGGCACACACAGGGGTCGAAAGTTAAGACCCACTACAGCACCAAGTACAGAGGTCTATATGTTGAAGTTATTTACTGAGTATTCAGGGACATGAAGGTTGACATAGCCATTAAAATAAATCTTCACTCACATTCTGCTATTACTCTTGTCTGCAGCCATCTTCTCTCCAGAGGGCATCAGCCCAGAGTAAAGTGTCAGTAAGCATGGTGTACTTTGGGAAGAGTGTTCACCTGTCCCATGATTTGATGGACCTCAGAGATGAGGTCAAGGTCTTCCAGCAGCACTGTGGAGGAGAGAACCTCTGTGTCTACAAAGGGATGCTGAGAGAGGGAGGTAGGTCGCTGTTCACGAGTGCTTTGTAATTTATATCTTAAGGACACTATGCATTACACTACTGATCTAGGGGCTTTTGATAATGAGTGGCTCTTACCTGGCAGTGTTGCATATATTAGAATATATTATGCATATATTATGTGATTCTCCTCTTTGATTTTAAGATGCAGTCATCAAAAGCAAATCAAAGTGAACTTTCTTTGCCTATCCTGTATCCTTACTTGTAGAAGTTTTCCAATTTGTGTCAAGACGTCACCAAGGATTTCCATTCAGTCTTACATTCTTCCTGAATGGCCTGCAAGTGGATAGGCTCAGCTCCTGCTGTGAGTTCAAACACAGGAAAGGCACTCGGCTCGGGGGCAGACATGGACACTTTGGATTTTGCGGGGTGGAGGGAGCCTCTCCTTGCTACAAGTAATGATAATACATTTCTATAATGATATTTTTGTGTTTAATGTTAAAATGAAAAAAATACTTTCAGAACTGTAATAGTTTAATAATACAATAAGTGAGAGAAATGCATTTATATCACACACACATACTGTTCAAAAGTTTGGCTCAATACAATTTTTTTTCCTTTTAAAAAGAAATTCATACTTTTATTCAACAAGGACGTGACAGTAAAGACATTTATAATAATACAGTTATAATTTACAATTTATTAAACATGTATCCACAATAATATTAAGTAGCACAACTGTGTTCAACATTGATAATAAGAAATGTTTCCTGAGCACCAAATATGCGTATCGGAATGATTTCTGAAGGATCATGTGACACTGAAGACTGGAGTTATAGCTGCTGATAATTAAGATTTGTAATCACAGTAAATTGTAACAATGTAAAATTATATGTTATAAATATATATTAAAATTGAAAACAATTAAACTAATAAAAGATTTTTAAAATCTTACTGAGCACAAACTTTTGAATAGTAGCATTATATCTACCACACTCCCTATTTATCATTATTGGTTCTGGTAATTGAAAACCTACATTGGTCCGTCAGTAATAAAGACGCATTATGGTTTTGTCTGATGTACTTCCTCAGATGTATTATTGCCATGGGCTTGGATAAAAAACCCACCCCTCCTCAAAAAAGAGTGAAAGAGGAGCTGCCAACCTCTAAATCCCCAGATGCTAAGGAGGCCACAGATGTAGATGAAGATGAAGACATAAACACACATTCTAACGCAGTGCCTGACACACCTCAGGAAATGGAGACAGAGCCTAATGGAGAAACAACAGGGAAGAAAAAGACCAAAGATGGTACAAACTCCAAAAAAACTCAATCAACAACAGATATATTTGTGAAATAACTTGTAGTGATGTGTACTGTTTGATTTTATTTATATTTATTTTTTGAGGCTTTCTGCCCTCAAGACTCAACTAATTTCTGCAATTCCCCAGCTATGACTCTTTGGCCACTCGAATTAAGCCTTTGTGTTTCCTCATATTTATACTCATGGCTGGATCATTTCATGTTCCTATCACCCTGGTGTGCTAAAAAAATAATAATTTCATAATACCCCCCCCCCCCCCCCCCCCCCCCCCCCATTATTACATTTTTTACTTCAAAAAGGTTAGAACTTTGTGAATTTTTTTGAATGAAAAATATAAAAGGATAAACAATGCATTTTGACAGATTTATTTTCACAGCCTTCTTTAATCATATTTACCAACAGTGCTAATAATTCTGACCAGGACTGTATACTGATACAATACACTGTATGTGTAATACATACCAAGTAATTTTGGATAAGTTTTTTATTTATTTAATATTGCATAGACCATATTTATGCTTTTCTTTCATATAGACTATGAAGAAGACTTTGAGGCAGATGATGAAGGACCAGTTGAAGATGTTGATGAAGTAGAGGAAAAGACATCTGCTGCCAATGGTGGAGAAAAAAGGACCATGGATGATAATGACATAAATGAAGTGAAAAGCAACACTGACAGTGATGACGCCAGTATGTCTAGTTAGCATCACTTTATGGTCACCTTTTTTAACAATATTTGTCAACATCTAATACATTCTGTTTGTGTTCTTAAACACCTAATACTCAGAGATTATTTGTCTTCTTCCTTCAGAGGTCAAAAGGTCATCATCTGTCTCATCTGGAAGAACGTCCAGCTTGTCCAGCAGTGACAATGACAGCAGTGAAAGAGAAATTGTGGAGGACACCAAAGAAGTCACCACTGCTAATGTTCCGGAGGAGAGCTTACATGCAGAGGAGGACCTCACCACAGCTGAGACCAAACCGGAGGAGACAGAGGTCACAGAGTCCATCGACATCACATTACCTCAAGCTGCAGTGGAAGACTCTGGGACACAGGATAGTCCAGGGGATGGCATGGAGAAGAGCGACCTGGAAATGTCAGAAGACACAGACAAGAAAGAGGGAACTGAAGGTGAGCAATCTGGGGAGGATGCCAAACCTGAAGATAAGCCACAAGAGAATGAGCCAGAGAGAGGTCAGTGTCTGCATGAAAACTAGTGCTGTGTGCCTGTCATCATCAGACATTTTGTGTTTATATGCATGTTGGCTTTTTCAACATCAGAACTGGAGGCCCTGTTTTTTTTATTCACAAATAAACTGTTTGAGCAAGATAAGCAGTGTTTTGTTTCTTTACACAGCATTTTTAATTAAAGAGTCATCTATTCATCTATAAGAGACAGCTATTAAATTTTGAAATTATACACAAGCTTTAACTACCTAGCAACTTTTGAAAACATAATTTTGTCTGAAATAGTTTGCTTGCCATTACCTAAGGAGAGGATAGTTTAGATGATGGCATGGTTTATTGCAAGTACATGACCCCATTAATGACTTGAGTTCTGATTGTGTTAAAAGCACACTTCTGTGTAATTGTCAAGGCCCCTGAGAGTTTGTTTAACTCTAGGTGGTCTTGCAAAAATCATTGTATTGATTGGTTTTGTGTTTGCTATGTGGCATCAAATGTGTTTTTGATTGCATGTTATTTGTGTTGCCGTAAGCATACTGCTCAGTATAAACCTCTGTCTTGACTTTCACAATCCATCAAAAATGTTTAGACTTAATTTTGAGATACTTCTTGGATTTCAAAATAGGCCAAGTCACTGCAAAACAACCAAATCTATAAACAGCAAGTATGAATTACGTGTTGGCTCTTGAGAATTTGCTAGTTTTAATGAGTGGGGAAACAGAGCAGTGTTCTATTTGTGATTTTGTCTTAAGTTTCTGATTTCAACATGTTTGAACCATTTAAAATGTGCGTATAACCATTTTTGATGTGTTTTCTATTGCACATGATTAAATACACTGTTTGGCTTAATTGGTAAACTTCAAGATAAGGTTATGCAAATTCCCATTTTTCATGTGTATTCCCATCAGAGATGGTTATGGATCCTTTTTCGGACACCTGTCCTGTGTGAAAGCATTTAAGTGATTGTTCCCTGCATACTGTGTTCCCAATCATAGCGTTTGCTGTGCTTTTGGTAATAAACCTTTGAGCAATTATTTCATTTACACAATTATTTTTGTGTTTCATTGCTTCTGTTTTATTTTTAAATACATTTCAAATGAAATTCATCCCACTAAGTATGTGACTGTTATTCATTTAGTTACTTCAGAAGTTAACATTAACATTTTGCCATGGATGCCATATGTCTGTCTCATTCCCCGTGACTATAAACAGCCAAGTCAATGCAAGAAAAGTTGGCTGAGGCCATTTTGAAGGAATCTCAATGTAGTTCAGAGCCAGAGTTTAGTGATACAAGCACAGAGGAAGATGAAGGGGCCTCAGTGAAGACCCAACAGGATGTCCAAGGTAAAAAAGTTGCCGCCCACTTTAATTGGGCAGTCTACAGATAATATATAAAGCTCAATGGCAAATTACTTCATTTATTTATTTTCAAAATATGACTAATAGATGTACATTTTTCATTCAACAAAGTAGTTCCCGCAGTCCTCGAAAAAACTCTTGACAGTTTTGCATTTGTAAATATGATTAAATCTGAAATGTTTTAATTGTAAATGCTCACTTTTACAGGAGCAGAAATGGAGACTGTGGTGGGTTATACCTCACCACAACCACCAAACACACTGGATGAAATTTCAGAGAAAGGTGAAGCCAACACACGAGAGTCTCTATGTGAGGAAACGGCACAGGAGCCTCATGTCCACACAGAAGAAGAAAGACAAGAAATAGGAGAGATTCAGGAGGCAGCAGCAAGTTTAGACAAAGAGGAAACGCAGAAGGACGAACAAAGTGAGAGGACAAATGAAGTTGAACAACCAGATAAAAGAGAGGAAGTAAAAACTGAGACTGAGGATATGCAGGAGAAAGAAAAGGATGTGGACAATACAAATGCAGAGGTTGCCGTGGTTAATACAGAGTTTAAAGAAGAAGAGAAAGACTCATTAGTACAGGAACCAGAGACACATACTGAAATGCTGGACCCTGGACATATAGACACTGAGGTTCCAGAGATGGAGGAGATGGATTCGGTATCTCATACAGAGAATGATACACAAACAGGGGCAGGTGACACTCAGAGGCAGCCAGACGCTGATGACGCAGATCAGAACATAGAGAGGAGGAGCGACGGACAGCCAGACAGAGATGAAAGAGAAGACACAGCAGATGAGGCTGGGGATGATAGGTCAACTGGGGAAATGGTACAGAAGACAGATGGCAAGGTGGGTGGTGGGGGCTCTGTTGGTAAGGATGAAGATGGTGAAAAATCTAGTGAAGAGATGGAAGAGACAAAAATGCTAGAGGTTGAGGATACAATTGAAGATTTGGGAATAGAGGAGGCTGAGAAACCTGGGGAAGAAGAGATTCAAGTTGGTGAGAAAGATAATGAGTTAGAAGGTGATCAAGATTCAAAGGCAGAAGATAAACAAAATAAGGACAGTACAGAAAAAGATAAGGATGGTGTGAATGATGAACATAAAGAAAGTGAAGATGGAAAACTGTCTATTGAGGTTATAAATAGACTAAATGAGTCACAGGAAATTCTAAATGTAAGGGCAGAGGGTAATGAAAAAGAAGATGATAGTGTGAATGATAAAAAAAAAGAAACAGAAGATGGAGAACAGGTTAAAAACATACTTAGTGATGGAGCCGAGGAAGAAGGGCACGAGAAACCAAACAATGAGGTTGAGATTGGAGGAGAAATCAAGAAAGGGAAAGATGAAAAGATGGAAAATAGGTCTCAGGAAGAGAAAAAAGAAGAGGAAAGGAAGATGGATGAGATGGCAGCGGGAACAGATGGAAATTATGTAGAGAATGAGGCAAAAGACAAAGAGCATCAGAATGAGTTAGAAACAGGAGAAAAGTTTATAGAAGAGCAAGAGAAGGAGATGGCAGATATAAATGAGATTAGTGAAAATACATTAGAGGCAGGAGATGGAAAAGAGGCTGTTTCTGGTGAGAAAACAGCCCAAAAATTAGAAGACAACTTTGAGGACAAAAATGAGGAATCAGCTTCACAGGAAGAACAAAAAGAAATGGGTTCCAGCAGGACACTCAAGGATGAAACAGAGGCCCATTCCAAGGAAGAACTGGATGAACCTGCTGGGGTGAATAATGACCTGCTGGATAGGAACATAGATGCTGAAAATGGGGAGAGACAAGATGTGGGTCTTGAAGAGGCTGATAAGGTCGAAGAATATCTCCAAGAGGAAAGTCTTGAAAATTTCCAAGACAAATCAGAGGGTGATACAACTGGTGATAGTGCTCAAGAAGTTATAGATAACACTGAAAAGACAGAGACTGATAAAGATGTGAAAGAAGAAGAAAAGGGTAATGACAAAGAGCAAGAGATAGAAGACATGTTGAATGCTCAACTGTTTCCCTCAGAAAGAGAGTCTCAGTTGGGCCGTGAACAGGAGGACCAGGGCAGTGACAACCAAAAAGATGACAAAGAAGAGGCTGACAAAGAATCAGAAAACTCTGCAACAACATTCATAGAAAACACAACTCCTCAGATAACACAGACAATGGTCAATAAGGATACAGAAAGTGAGATTGTCTCAGCGGAAGCTAAAGTCACAGAAGAGGAACCAGAACTGAAAGATACTGATGATGAACTGATAAGTAGAGATGCTCCTGAAGGGATGGACAGTGATCAAGCGCAACCTTTGGAGAAGAAAGGGAATCTTGTCAATGAAGAGAGTGGCTCATCAGTTTCCCATACGGTGGAATCAGAACCTGTGAAGAAAGTCAAAAAAGGGGACAAAGATCCAGTTCTGAGCATTAATTCAGATGATCTGGATGATCATCCAGCAGCTTTAGCTAAAGTAGTTGGGGTGGAACTAGTGAGTAACTGGATTAACATACACCAAGAATCAAAATATTTTCAGACATTCATCGAACCCCTCGATGAAGAGGGTATCGTCTCGGAAGAAACCGAGGAGAGACTAAACGGTGAAATGTTAGATGCTAAAGATTCACCACCAAGCACTGATATTGGGGGCCTTGATGAAACACTCAAGAGTAGAGATGAAACTGCAACTCCCACAAGGAACAACCTCAATGAGAACACAGAGTCCATAGTTCAAAGCTTGAAAACAGAGACTAAAGTTGAGCCCATAGAGGCAGATGCTTGCAGTAATCACTCTAATGACAGCATTCATACCTTAACCAAAGATGAAAAAGTCCAGGAGGCTGGAGATACTAGAGGTTCTTTGGTCACTTCCTGGTCAAGACAGAGTAATAATGAAGACACCAATCAAAAAGACACTGCTAGACAAGAAACGTTGACATCAGATGACTTCATAAATATGGGGATAACAGGAACATGTGAAGACATTCAAGACAGAGCCCCATCTGAAACAGAACAACAGAATGTACCTAGAAATGTCGACCTGAATGCAAAAGAGACTGAACAAAGTAATCAACAAAATATGACTGATGAAACCAAACATTTAGCCCAAACAGAGGAAGCAAGTAACAAAGAGACCTTGGAGAGTTTGGAAGACAATTTGAAACCTGAGCATGTACCTCAGTCAGAGTATATCGAGCCACAGAGTCCCACAATCACATTAATTACAGACCTCACAATTGTCAATAAATCGGAGAATGGGAGCCAAGATGACACAGCAAGTGTAGACTTCCATTCCAGACAGTCGGATGGAAGCAGGAACGTTAATGGAAACAGGAGAACAAAAGTAATTGATGGCCATTTCAAACAGACTCTAAGCACAGAGACCTTAAGCACTTTCTCATTGGATGATTCAAGATTTTTTGGGCCCGCAGGATATCCTAGATTAACGACTGCTCACACGGAGAACAGCTATTAGTACAATAGTAAATCTTTCACCTAACCCAGGGGTGTCCAATCCTACTCCTGGTGGGCCACTGTCCTGCAGAGTTTAGGTCTAACCCCAATTAAACACATTTGAACCAGTTAATCAAGGTCTTCAGGATTACTAGAAACTTCCAAACAGGTGTATGGGGTAAGTTTGAGCAAAACCCTGCAGGACATCGGCCCTCGGGGAGAAGGATTGGACACCCCTGCATCAACCCATATTAATGGGTTTAAAATATGGCACTTCCTTTTCCTTATCAGAGACCCATAGTGAGGCTTGTGTGCTTGGTAGGGGAGCTATCAACATCCCACTGAAAATAGACACCGTAGGACGCACGCAGCACAAATAATTTAATTATTCATGATGCGGAGCCCTCCAGTTGGTTAGGCTGCACTAGCAGTATACCGACCCACTTCAGACACGCATACCTTCTTAACTAAGAGAATTTAACTAATACCCCAAAGCCTGCACTGTCCTCTGTGTTCCTAATTAGTATCCAGAACACTTTAATTTGCTGTTGCACAGTGTGATGTGAATGACATGAACACCTTGCTGATTTCTGGCACTAGTTTAATTGTGTTTTCATGATTTTACATTGGATTAATCATCCATCATCAGTTCACATAAATTGCTATGATTGTTTCAACCCCATAAGCAAGGCCAAATTGCTTTAATAGTGCCTATGTTGTTAGGTGACATCATTCACTATCTGTTTAGATAACCTGTCAAGCTCTTGTTGCACACATTGGCTCATTTGTCAAAAAAAGGTTAATGTTTGCTTTTGGAATTAGAATAAAATATTGAAATACACGAATTTGTCTTTACATTTAAACACCAAACACAATATAAAAAACCCTTGTACAAAAGTTTTTGACTCTTTAAAATCAAAACTTTGAGATAATTGTATGTATACTGAATGTAACATCACATTATGCATTATTATTATACAAAAAAAGTTTAAAAAAAATCCTTGTGAGGCTTTGAAGTTGATTAACATTTGTCTTGCCATTTTGGTTGATTACGGGTCTTTAGACATGTCATGAATTATTTGTTTGCATGTGATGTTCTTCAGAGAGTTGCTGCTTTTAGTTGCTGTCCTCAAAACTTCCATTGCTGCTGCATGAATGGAAACGCATGGTGCTCATGGGATCTGACACATATCCTGCGGGGAATAGCACAGAACACAGTGACTGACACGCACTCAAATGCAACCACCCACTTGTTGCACCATATGCTGAAAAACATGCACAGAGTGCTCTCATCTTTGCAGCTCTGTGAAAATGTCATTTTAACCTCAGAATGAATTTGCGTGGATTATATCAACATGATTGTTGCCATATTCCATGTAAATTAAAATGCATAAACAATGTTGCCCCACATTAAGCCGTTACATAAACAGATGAATCACACATTTTATAACTTCCAGTTGGACACAAACCGTTTCTGTCAACGGGTGGGAACTGCATGTTCCTCCTCAGCTCATCCAGAGACAAACCCTGTGAAGACCTCCGACCAGAGCTGTCAAAAGAAGAAAGGCTTGATTTAACAATGAGATTAGTATTGGTTTACCACAGAACAATTACGATTAATCCGTGATATAAAATTTTAATGACGCTAAATGGGATACACTTCTGTTTCTTTGTTGTTGTTATATCAGCTCAATGAGGCCTTGCAGGGTTTGTCCTACTCAGATTATCCTTTATTTGTTTTTTTTTCGTTAGTCATTCAGAGTGTCACTTTAGCCTTATTTATTGCTCATACCACCAAACTGCTTACATTGCTAGATCTAGTTACATAAAACATCATATTGCAAAGATTATAACTAAATTAGGCTCGAAAGTCAGAGTCCCTTTTTGTAATTTGTTGACAGTTGCCAGGTTCCCCCACAACACACACATTCATCACCACCCATAAAGAATTCAGAGGTGACCACCAGCAAAGGATCTCAGTGTGAATGTCATGCAAGTTTCATTGCAGTCACTCTTTTGTTTTCATGCCTTGGTTTCCAAGCAACTGTACTTCAGACTGTACAGAAGTGTTGTGGTTGGACTGCATGACACTGACCATACAAAATAGCAAGGTGACCTAACTCCTCCATTAATGCATGGGTATGAGTTAATGGACTCTACTTATTTTTTATTTTAAATCAGTTTTTTCCGTAATGTCTCAATGTAGTTTGGCAATAGGTTGGTGGGGGGATTCTTCTTTTTGCAATATCATGGTCTCATTCTTGAATAGTGTGTATGTTTGTTGTAGATTTAGGTTGCCTGGGTGTTTGTATGTGTACTTATGGGTCCAAAATGCATAGGCACGGGCGTTAAGGGCGTATTCCAACTCGAAGCGCGAGCGGAGAGCAGCCACATGACTTCGTCCAGGACTTCCACGTGCTACCAGGCTGTCCATGGAGGATGAGGGTGAAAGAGAACCACTGCTGTTACTGGAGGCTGGAGACATAAGCTGAACACACATAGAAACATATACGAATATGTACTAGACAAATAGAATAGTACTGTATAGTGGATATATGGGTTATGTGCATGCAACCTACCTCCACGTTACACAGGCATTCCTCTAGTTTGGCAACCACCTCGGAAAACTCAGGTCTTTCCTGTCACAGAGAGTCAAAAATAGGGGATTTACATCAGAGAGGTTTTTTTAAAAGTACAGAAACTTATATCTGGCTATCCAATCAGCTGCTCTGTTGAAGAACATATAAATTACTGTTAAAAAGTTTTGGGGTTAGTAGTTTTTTTTCTCTAAATTACAATTTAGAAAGGATTCATTAAATTGATCAAAAGTGACATTAAGAGTAAGGACTTTTACATTGATACAAAATCTATTTAAAATAAATGCTGTTCTTTTGAACTTTGTATTCATCAAAGAATAAGTAGAAACTTTATTATAATATTAAGCAGTACAACATTTTCCTGAGCAGTAATGATGCTGAAAATTCAGCTTTACACAGGAAAAAATACATTTTAAATAAACTAAAAAAAAAATCATAATATTACTGTTTTTACTGTGTGGAATGTTGGACATTTCATGCACTCAACTGTCGCAGCTTTAATTACGTAGTGGAGTCTGTTTAGTTGGTTCTGTTTCACCTGCATTCTAGTGTTCTCCTGCGCTCCTGTGTGTTTTTTTGTTTTGATTTATTGTTAAATAAAGTGACTGATACGTATAGATTTTGTCTTACTACTATCCTTGCTGCAACCAACTGTGGCAATTCAGACAACTTATATACGCACATACACACTCACAAACACACACACACACACACAAAATATGTTATTCAGCTCTTTAATCAACACTTGTACAACACATGTAAACATCCTGGCTCTTCAAGTGTTGCTCAGCAAAAGCTCTGTGCTCTACAGAGAATAGTGTCAAGCTGCACTTTGTACCAGGAACACTGGACAGTTTCTGGCACACACCTGAGGGACCAGCGCTGAGAACATTGCAAAGATGCTGTACACGAGCAAACACCTGGCACAGCTTTGTCGTAGAGAAACATGGTATGGTAGGCAAGCAACTTATGCTCATTAACAGGAATAGAAATAAAACTTGTCCTGAAATCCAGAGATAGACATTCTGGGTATTCTGACTGATTATTAGCAGACTCAGAAGCAGAGAGGTAGCTCATGAATGGATGTAATAGGGACATGTAAAGCAAAAGAAAATAATTTGTTAAATTTGAATATTCCTAAATTAGATTAAGCTCATTATTTCCACTTTGATCCTTATTTAATAATGTTTTACTTACTTACAATCATTTTTTGCTTCTCACCTCTCACCTTTTTACCTAAGAAGCAACTACATTTTTATAAAATACCAAATCACAGCTAAACAATGTTCATAATGAATGTGCATGTCTCTTGATAAACCTATTATATTTTACTTCTTTTCTGGGCATAGTTATGCTAGATGTGGGTCCCTCACCTCTGGACAGGCATTCCAGCCCCTCATCAGCAGTGCTGAGATGGGTTTGGGGATTGAGTATCCAATCGGAGGACGGACATGATGATACGCCATATCTGCAGCGGCTGCAGCTGTAAAGAATTCACACAGATGGGGGTGAGGTCTTTTTGATTAAAATGTCAATCACAATTATATTAATGTAATACTAATAACATTTAATTTAACTACAATTTAATAGTTTATAATTCATCTTGCTTTTCAAACCAAGACGATTCGGGTGAAAAATGATTTGCAATCCCATGTTAAAGAAAGTTCTGTCATGACAACTCTTTGAGTGTTTGGCATGGTAATGGACAATGATATGTTTGGTCTTGGCGGAATAGAACTGCTAAGTTGCTGATGCTGTTGGTTATTGCTGATGCTGCTGTACGGGACTTGCTACTGCCAATTCATACATGACACGCTGCTGTGAGCGTGTAAGTCATGCTGCTGTACAATATACAGGGCTGCCAACTTTTGAGTTTAGCTTGGAGTGAGAATTTTGGAGGGGGGGTTGTGGATATTAGGCTATGGCTTGACACAAATTTCACGATTTCAATTAAATTCTTGTGATTTGATTCCGATCTTCATTCAATATCGATTCCTTTGGATACATATTAGGTACAGTAGATACATGTAGATTTTTCTCAAGAAAAAAAATCTCACCTAATGCTATGTCAGCTGGTATTATTATTAAAGGTTAAAAATAACAACTGAATTAAATATAATGCCATTTTTATTATAATAACAACAATATGATATTTTAATGAAATAAGTAAAAATACAATAAATATGTAATATAGTGCACATATTTAGCAAAATACTCTCTATAGCTAATTTTTCTAGCCAACTAACGTGTTATATGGTCATTAAATGGCTTTCCTGTGGTAACGTTATTGTCACGGTATGGTGAGTAATGAAGGCAGGCTGAGGCAAAGAGCTCCAATACAAACGATTTACTCAAACAAAACCAGGTACAGGCAGGAAGACAGGCAGGATATTCACCAACACCTATGCATATACAAGTATTAACATACACATTGACAAACTAAGAACCGAACCAGACAGACTGAACAGAGAGAACTAAATACAGATACTAATGAGGTGAGAACAGGTGACACAGATGATTAAGACGATGAACAGGTGGATGATTGAGGGAGTGAGTTCAGGTGTGCAGACAAGGAGGATACTGGGAAGTGAAGTGCAGACAAGGACAGACAGGTGCAGACGAGGACTGTGACATTACTCCCCCCTCCCGGTAGGCGTGACCTCACGCCGTAGAACAGGGGTGAGAGGGTGGGCATCCTGGATGGATGGAACAGACAGCCATGGCGGAGCAGGACGTGGGCGCGGCCATGGCGGAGCAGGACGTGGGCGCGGCCATGGCGGAGCAGGACGTGGGCGCGGCCATGGCGGAGCAGGACGTGGGCGCGGCCATGGCGGAGCAGGACGTGGGCGCGGCCATGGCGGAGCAGGACGTGGGCGCGGCCATGGCGGAGCAGGACGTGGGCGCGGCCATGGCGGAGCAGGACGTGGGCGCGGCCATGGCGGAGCAGGACGTGGGCGCGGCCATGGCGGAGCAGGACGTGGGCGCGGCCAGGGCGGAGCAGGACGTGGGCGCGGCCAGGGCGGAGCAGGACGTGGGCGCGGCCAGGGCGGAGCAGGACGTGGGCGCGGCCAGGGCGGAGCAGGACGTGGGCGCGGCCAGGGCGGAGCAGGACGTGGGCGCGGCCAGGGCGGAGCAGGACGTGGGCGCGGCCAGGGCGGAGCAGGACGTGGGCGCGGCCAGGGCGGAGCAGACGGACCCCTCGGGCGGCCACGGCGGTGCGGACCCCTCGGGCGGCCACGGCGGTGAGGACCCCTCGGGCGGCCACGGCGGTGAGGACCCCTCGGGCGGCCACGGCGGTGAGGACCCCTCGGGCGGCCACGGCGGTGCGGACCCCTCGGGCGGCCACGGCGGTGCGGACCCCTCGGGCGGTCACGGCGGAGCCAGACGAGGCGAAGGCCTATGGCCCCCCCCCAAAAAATACTTGGGGAAATCCACGGGTTCACTTGACTCGGGACTCGGTTCACTTGACTCGGGACTCGGTTCACTTGACTCGGGACTCGGTTCACTTGACTCGGGACTCGGTTCACTTGACTCGGGACTCGGTTCACTTGACTCGGGACTCGGTTCACTTGACTCGGGACTCGGTTCACTTGACTCGGGACTCGGTTCACTTGACTCGGGACTCGGTTCACTTGACTCGGGACTCGGTTCACTTGACTCGGGACTCGGTTCACTTGACTCGGGATGGCTGACGTGAAGCCCTGTGCTGGACGGGACCAGCGGCGAAGAGGGCTTGGTAGTGGACGGGACCAGCGGCGAAGAGGGCTTGGTGCTGGACGGGACCAGCGGCGAAGAGGGCTTGGTGCTGGACGGGACCAGCGGCGAAGAGGGCTTGGTGCTGGACGGGACCAGCGCGCGAAGAGGGCTTGGTGCTGGACGGGACCAGCGGCGAAGAGGGCTTGGTGCTGGACGGGACCAGCGGCGAAGAGGGCTTGGTGCTGGACGGGACCAGCGGCGAAGAGGGTTTGGTGCTGGACGGGACCAGCGGCGAAGAGGGCTTGGTGCTGGACGGGACCAGCGGCGAAGAGGGCTTGGTGCTGGACGGGACCAGCGGCGAAGGCCCTGTGCTGGACGGGACCAGCGGTGAAGGCTCTGGCTGGACGTGGCTGACGCGAAGCTCCGCTGGACGGTCATGGCATGCCACGGAAGGAAGCTCTCCTGACATGTGGAGAGCGCCTCTCTCCAGTCCAGACCGGAGAGGTCTGGGAGCTCCCTCGGATCAACAACCTTGGCCCCCAGCCGGTAACACTTCTTGATCACCTCGTCGCTCAAGGTGCTGGAGACTACAAGGAGATAAAACCGATCTGTGTATTCAAACAGATCGTGGCTACCCAGAGCCACCGCCGCGATCTGTCCAGCAAGATCCCAGCTCATCTTTTCTGGTCGGTTCTTCTGTCACGGTATGGTGAGTAATGAAGGCAGGCTGAGGCAAAGAGCTCCAATACAAACGATTTACTCATAAACAAAACCAGGTACAGGCAGGAAGACAGGCAGGATATTCACCAACACCTATGCATATACAAGTATTAACATACACATTGACAAACTAAGAACCGAACCAGACAGACTGAACAGAGAGAACTAAATACAGATACTAATGAGGTGAGGACAGGTGACACAGATGATTAAGACGATGAACAGGTGGATGATTGAGGGAGTGAGTTCAGGTGTGCAGACAAGGAGGATACTGGGAAGTGAAGTGCAGACAAGGACAGACAGGTGCAGACGAGGACTGTGACAGTTATGTGACATAGGCCTATTGTTCTCCAACTGTTTTATTGACCTCGTTCCACGGTTGAAAAACATTTATTGATCAACATACCCATTGTTCATTCGTGTTTATTTACTAGATGATCGGTTCACGTGCCACTTGACGATCAGTCACGTCACATTTACAAGCGCCAAAACAGTATTTACTGTTTGAATTTCGAAATAAAATTGACATTGACAAATTCTCAGCTCGCAGATTCTGTTTCATATCAAAAGTTGGCAGCCCTACAATATAGCGTACATCAATTACCTGTTGCAGATCAGATAAAGGTGGAGCTGGGGAAGGTGGAGGGCTTCTGAAAGTGCGCTGCACTGCTAAGGCAAATGCTACCCATGTATTTGAAGGTTGAGCACGCAAGCTCATTTTGCCTTATATATCAGCTAATATATTTGGCTAATGTTCTGGCAAGGTTCTCTCAAAGTTACAAACAAACCTTCTTCCAGTAACATTAATAGAATGCTTGTTCAAAATTATCTGGTCTTTAATAATGTTCTCAAAACGTTAGCACAACATTTTTATTTCATTGTTTTAGTGGAGCTTTCGCCTAACATTTTTTAAATGTTGCTATTTCTTTCAGAATGTTTAGAGAGCATTCAAAAGTAACTTCCCCATAAACTTTATAAAAACGTTATAAAAACATTCTTAGATCCATTCTTAGGATTGTGGGTCAATATGAGCTATTACAGTAGTGAATAGAGAGGTGCAGTGCATGCCTGGTTTGAGATGTGCAAATGGAATCTCGCCCGTGAGCAGCTCCCATAAGCAGAGGGCATAGCTGAACATGTCTGCTTTCACCGTGTAGCGTGTACACTGGGTAAACACCTCTGGGGCCATCCATCGCAGGTTCTGCACAGCATCAGGGAGCAAAAAATGATGAACACAAAACAAAACGCCTGCTAACCCCAAAGGACAGGCACACATACCTCCCCAAAGACACACTGACGTACTTAATGTGACGTACAAGAGAGCCAAAAACGCAGTGTAAGCAGTATTAAAATAGCTTACAGAGGATTTGTAGGTGGCTATTAATGCATTACCTTTTTGAGGTGTTAATTAATAAATAGAATTAACCAAGAACACAGAATGCCCGTACCCCGGGTTGTTTAGTCATATTGTCCTCATCCACTGACAAAAGGAAGCGAGACTCTGCAGAACAATACAGAAACATTTTCATTACATAAAAGTACATTTCATTTAGTTTTTTTTATTACAAATTAGTGTCAGCATAACAATTTGAAAAAGTCTAACTGAAATGTTAACATGAATTTCATGTCTATGTATTTGGTTTGTCCCTCTTTTGCTTCAATGACCGCTGCACTCAAGCTGCAAAAGTTTGTGTAAAAACGTATGATCATGTTGATTGACACTAGAATGATTTGAAATGATCCAAAGAGCATCTTTTGAAAATCTGACCCTTTGTACAAAGGAGTTCACATGGTCAGTGTCGCAAATTTGATTAGTGACCAAGAAATTGATCTTTCAGTTTCAAATTCGATTTTGAATCCAAGATTTTCAATGCTGACTCAACTGTTTTTGCTCTAACTACATAAAGTGAGACCAAAACTTGGTTCAGGTGTCATGTTAAGTGTGTGTGGCTTTCCTTACCTCCAAAATCAGCCACCACAGCGTGTCCATCCTCATAGAGCAGAATATTATGACTGAAAAGATATCACTAGGTGAAGGGAGGTTTAAAACAAAGAGCTCAGAATACTGTTTCATCATCACTACCAGCATTGACAGTCTAAAAATATACGGATTATCATGTAATAGGATGGTTTTAACAAATGGACTTACTATAGAAATACCAATGTTATTGAACAAAGCATGTGATTGTGATGATGATGATGACTAACCTGTTGAGGTCTCTGTGAATGATTGGTTGGGTCAGATTGTGCAGATACTCCATGCCCTTGGCCACATCAATGGCAATGATGAGCTTGGACTGCAGATCAATGATTCTGGATGTAAAGACATTGTTAAGTGAACACCTCCTCCCCGCCACTGATCAATGCACACTCCCATCATTCCAACACAAACAGATCAATGAGATGAAGATCACCTTAAACTGCATATGGAGCACTAAGAAGAAATCAGACGCTTATTGGCATTGATGCAAGGCTTATTGTACAAACAGATCCTGGATTGCCTTCTCTTCTGTTTACATTCTAATCAGGGCTTTTGTAATAATGTATTGTAAAAAAAAAAAAAAAAAAATGTAATCATTACAAGTTTTGAATTTTTTCAGCATCATTACTCCAGTCTTCAGTGTCACGTGATCCTTCAGAAATCATCCTAATATGCTAATAAGATTGTGTGATCAATAGAAAGTCATCATCAAACATCAACAGAATGTTGCGCGCCAGCACAGCATTGAGTTTTCTTCTGCGCTTCAATGGACAAAAACACAAAATTATGTTGAAATGTTATTGGCAAGTATCCTTGTAAGCAGTCAACAAGTTAAAAAGAGTTAAATGAACGTAAAGAGTTGAGAGAAAATAGCCTGTGCCCCGTTACAGTTTTTTTTATTCGCTTTGGTACTATTTTCACAAGTAAGGTGTACATTTTCAAAACTCTTAGTGCTAATATCACAACAGATCATCAAAAGTGCACTTTTTTCAAACATTTCAGCATGTTTTCAATTGTGTTAGTACAATTCACAAAATCACAAAGTATCCTTTTCACAACACAAAATAAGTGTTTCATCTACATAAATGTTTCATTCACAGTAACTGCCTTTCATAAAGCTCTTCCTATCAAACGTTTGATTTGCATCTCTTTTTGTTCAGTTTAATACATTTGTCTATTATTTAATCTAACTGATCTTAATGGTTAATCAATGAATCATTTGGTAAACCTATAGATTTTCATTTCAGCAATATAGAATATATGGATTTTGAGAACTACAGAAATAAAATGTGTGTTTGTATGAACATTTACGTAAATTATGTGTAACCACACATGATGAATACTCGTTATTGCTAATTGATTTCACATAGTGGTAACCACAATTGGCCACTATATAAAAGTGGGGGTGTAAACACTGGCAATTTCTTTCAACATGGAGCAGGATAGACCGCAAGGAATTGGAAGAGCTCGTGGACAAGGAATCCGTCAGAGAGGTGGGCAGATAGGTCAGAGAGGTGAGAGAGGTGGGCAGAGAGGTGAGAGAGGTGGGAGAGGTGGGCAGAGAGGTGAGAGAGGTGAGCGAGGTGGGCAGAGAGGTGAGAGAGGTGGGAGAGGTGGGCAGAGAGGTGAGAGAGGTGGGCAGAGAGGTCAGAGAGGTGGGCAGAGAGGTCAGAGAGGTGGGCAGAGAGGTGGTCAGAGAGGTGGGCAGAGAGGTGAGAGAGGTGGGCAGAGAGGTGAGAGAGGTGAGCAGAGAGGTGGGCAGAGAGGTGGGCAGAGAGGTGAGAGAGGTGGGCAGAGAGGTGGGCAGAGAGGTCAGAGAGGTGGGAGAGGTGGGCAGAGAGGTCAGAGAGGTGGGCAGAGAGATCAGAGAGGTGGGAGAGGTGGGCAGAGAGGTGGGCAGAGAGGTGGGCAGAGAGGTGGGAGAGGTGGTCAGAGAGGTGAGAGAGGTGAGAGAGGTGGGCAGAGAGGTCAGAGAGGTGAGAGAGGTGGGCAGAGAGGTCAGAGAGGTGGGCAGAGAGGTGGGCAGAGAGGTCAGAGAGGGCAGAGAGGTGGGCAGATAGGTCAGAGAGGTGAGAGAGGTGGGCAGAGAGGTGAGAGAGGTGGGAGAGGTGGGCAGAGAGGTGAGAGAGGTGGGCAGAGAGGTGAGAGAGGTGGGCAGAGAGGTGAGAGAGGTGGGAGAGGTGGGCAGAGAGGTGAGAGAGGTGGGCAGAGAGGTGAGAGAGGTGGGCAGAGAGGTCAGAGAGGTGGGCAGAGAGGTGAGAGAGGTGGGCAGAGAGGTGAGAGAGGTGGGCAGAGAGGTGAGAGAGGTGGGCAGAGAGGTGAGAGAGGTGGGCAGAGAGGTGGGCAGAGAGGTGAGAGGTGGGCAGAGAGGTCAGAGAGGTGGGAGAGGTGGGCAGAGAGGTGGGCAGAGAGGTGGGCAGAGAGGTGGGCAGAGAGGTGGGCAGAGAGGTGGGCAGAGAGGTGGGCAGAGAGGTGGGCAGAGAGGTGGGCAGAGAGGTGGGCAGAGAGGTGGGAGAGGTGGGCAGAGAGGTCAGAGAGGTGAGAGAGGTGGGCAGAGAGGTGGGCAGAGAGGTCAGAGAGGTGAGAGAGGTGGGCAGAGAGGTGGTGGGAGAGGTGGGCAGAGAGGTCAGAGAGGTGGGCAGAGAGGTGAGAGAGGTGGGCAGAGAGGTGAGAGAGGTGGGCAGAGAGGTGAGAGAGGTGAGAGAGGTGAGAGAGGTGGGCAGAGAGGGCAGAGAGGTGGGAGAGGTGGGCAGAGAGGTGAGAGAGGTGGGCAGAGAGGTGAGAGGTGAGAGGTGGGAGAGGTGGGCAGAGAGGTGAGAGAGGTGGGCAGAGAGGTGAGAGAGGTGGGCAGAGAGGGCAGAGAGGTGGGAGAGGTGGGCAGAGAGGTGAGAGAGGTGGGAGAGGTGGGCAGAGAGGTGAGAGAGGTGGGCAGAGAGGTCAGAGAGGTGGGAGAGGTGGGCAGAGAGGTGGGCAGAGAGGTGATCAGCAAGAGTTGGCAGTGGTGGAAATGGTGAGGGCCAGGAATGATATACGGCTGTCAGAAATAAAGCAGGCAATTGAGGAGAACAATGACACCTTTGCCAATGTGGCATCTATCAGCCTACCAACAGTAGGCCGCCTTTTGAAGAGGCACCAGGTATCAATGAAACAAATTTACCTGGTGCCTTTTGAGAGAAACAATGACCGGGTGAAACAACTAAGGGCTGAGTATGTTCAGGTACAGCACTATATATTGTATTACTGTTACTATTTGATGCATCACTTATGTCATATGTATATGGAACAACACTGTAAAAAGAACTAACCAAAATATATATTTTTAGAGGGTTATGGTGCTTGACGCTGATGTGAACCATCACAAGTACATTTTTGTTGATGAAGCGGGCTTTAACCTGGCCAAAACTCGTCGCCGTGGATGGAACATCATCGGCCAACGGACCACAGTCCAAGTGCCTGGACAACGTGGAGGAAACATATCCATGTGCGCAGCTATCTCTGAAGATGGTGTCGTAGGACGTAGGCCATTACTTGGCTCCTATAATGCTGCACATCTTATTGAGTTTCTCAATGAAATTGAGCCGGCCTGTCAAGGTGAAGGGGTCACATATGTAATTGTGTGGGACAATGTCAGGTTCCACCATGCATGGTTTCAGGCCCATACCCGATTCATGACCCTCTACCTGCCTCCATACTCTCCTTTCCTCAACCCTATTGAGGAATTTTTTTCAGCATGGAGGTGGAAGGTCTATGATCGCCGACCCCTTGAGCGTGCCACCCTCCTTCAGGCCATGGATGATGCATGTGATGACATCAGTGTAGCCCAATGTCAAGCATGGATTCGTCACGCCAAAAGGTTTTTCCCAAGGTGCATGAACAATGATAACATTCATTGTGATGTGGACGAGAATCTATGGCCAAATGCTCAAGACAGGCTTGATCCAAATTAATGTAATGTGTGCACTAAATGTTACGTTTTGTTCTCATTTCGTTACATTTCATTATAGAAAGTATACCTATGTTACAATTATATCTGAAAAATAAAAACTAATTTGCTCAAATGATTGTAGAGGATGTCTTCATTGATCCTTCACTTGATATACACATAGGATGGATATTTTGGAAATGACAGATTATGTAAATGTTGGGTAATGTAAGTGTATTGCCTAATGTGAAAACTGTGTAATCTGTCTTTTATAGTACTGTAGCATATTAATTTTAGCACTTCTAAGGCCGATTTGAAACATGTATCTTGCATTGTTTGCTGTTGGATGAACTGATTGCTAAAAGTACTAAACTGAGAGAAGATCATACTGTTGTGTTTCGGTGATTAAACCAAATGTTCTCATTACATATTACAATAATCTTGTGTTTGAAACAATGATAATGTGGACTGAAAAATATATAACTGTAATGAAAGCATGAGATCATGTTTTGAAAGAATGACTAGCAGCGTTACTAGTATGATCAGTTTGGATTTTTGTACTAAGAGTTTTGAAAATGTACACCTTACTTGTGAAAATAGTACCAAAGCGAATAAAAAAAAACTAACGTTAATCAAAGAACAAGACAAAGGGAAAATCATTCACTGTTCTTGACTAAATCACTTTTGCAGCTTTAATAAGGATTAAGCTATATTCAATTTATAATTTATGCAGTGAAGACTGTGCAATGTTTGATTATTCAATTTCTGTATATTTACCTGTTAGGCCTACCAGGAAATCTTAAAGCACTGTTTACAAGGTTACATGGGTCAAAAACAACAGCTTAGTAAAAAGATGCCATTAAACAAATATTTAAAATATACTGTATTTATGTTGTTTCTACATTATTTTAGAAATTCAATAAATTACATTATAAAACGAAATTAAAACCTTGAATGTTAGGTGCAATTAAGCACGATTAATTAGAGAAAAATGTGTGATTAATTAGTATATATATATATATATATATTTATACACAAATTAATCCCAGGACGATTCACTAACCATATAAATATATACATTCTTAAAATTACCTCTTCTGCTCATGCAACAGCGAGAACAGTGATCCTCCGGACACATATTGCGTTACAATGGCAAACTGACTAGGGTCGTCCAGACATGCCCCCACAAACTGGATCACACAGGGGTGGTTGAGACGACACAGGATGGAAACCTCCCGACAGAACATATCGGTGTCTGATTTTGAGCAGTATGTGTTTGCACGGTACCTGTGGAAAGGTATGAATGTCATGCATTTTGCTTTGTATACGCGATGTGGAGAATTAAGAAAAACAAGTAAAGAGCTCTTACCGTTTAATTGCAACTATCTTATTACGGCACCTTCCTTTGTAGACCTTTCCAAAGGAGCCTATGGTTAGAGTGTTTTAGTCAATTAGGGTTTAATGGGTACTCATGGAGAGCTAATATTTATTATTAAATTGACATACCTGATCCAATAATCTCATTAAATTCCAGTTCAGAGAGTTGAAGTTGGAAGTTTGATGGAAGACTTGCTCTCAGGAGAAGCACATCTATCTTCTCTGAGGAGAAAAGAGGGCAAACTGGAGTTTGTTTGTTTTAATACCTTCACATCAATCATTGTATGAAACTCTAATCATGTTTCCTTTAGCTTGTTGTTGACATATGCCGATGAGTCATGAAAGATGGGTTATGTTATTTGTAACATCTGTGGCAGATCCGAAGTAATGGATTAAACTGTGGCAATCACGCAGCGGGAGTAGGTTTGGAAATGGTTTCTGACTCTGAAGATTTTGGTGACTGTGGGTAGCAGTATTTCAGGACATAAAAATAGTAGCATAGCAACAGTGATTCTGTGAGTCAGCTATAAGTATGCGCATGTGTGTGTGTGTGTGTGTGTGTGTGTGTGTGTGTGTGTTTTTACCTTTAGTCATACTTTTGATCTTTCCCAGGGGAGAGGGGACAGAAACATAAGACCCATCTGCAACAGACACAACTAACAAAAATGAACTTTTTTTCTCATGCTTTCACTAAATTTTACAACAGCAACAGCTTTTTACATATACACTAATTCACAGTACAAATCTGTCATGCTACATGTGGAGAGTGTCTCATACCCCCTCCTGGTTGAGAATACTCATTGCAGGGTGAGTCGTCCTGAGGCCGTTTGTAGTGTTTTAACAGAGTAACAATGGCATCGTGGCCTAAAAAGAACATGCACACACAGATCATAACATATCACACACATGGAAATAAAGGCCTTAGATAGATAGATAGATAGATAGATAGATAGATAGATAGATAGATAGATAGATAGATAGATAGATAGATAGATAGATAGATAGATAGATAGATAGATAGATAGATAGATAGATAGATAGATAGATAGACAGACTAACCTTTCTCATAGGCCCACATTAAGCATGTCTGTTCGTCCTTTTCTCCACTGGAACGGCTGGGGTCACAAGCCACCAGATTCATATCTGCCCCGTTGTCCAAAAGAAACTGGACCAATCGTATGTGCCCATGGAAACAGGCACTATGCAAACCTGTTGTTTCAAAGGTCAAATTGAGATGTCAAGACATTAATGATGAAAGCAGAAATATTTCCAAATTATTGTCATTATTACTGATGTAAAGCATAGATTACGGTTGTCAACCTACCTGTGTGTCCATCTCGCCCCTGATGGTTGATGCTCATGGCATTCTGACTGAGCAGATACTTGACCATTTCCAGGTTCTTGCCGTAGGTGCAGGCACTACAGAGAACAGTTAGGCCTACATTTAGTATGTAACAATAAGATCAGCAGGGACCTTAACCTTATTAAAGGGGTGTAATCTGTCAGGAGATGCCCATATAGAATGCATATATTAAAGTCACCATGAAATACTGCAGTATTTATTATAACTGATCTATCCATCCACACATTCCTTTAAAAATGAATGTGCCCCCGTAATCTATAATCAAATAACTTCTACTTACAGTGACATCTCTTCTCTTCTCTAGCCCTTCACACAGAGCGCTGATCCCAGAAAATTGCCATAGAATTGCTAGAGTGCCTTCCTTGTGAACGCAAACACATCCCTGGATTGATTCCCGGGTTCAATCCCGGGATGGGGACCTAGTAACATTGCTGGGATCAGTCCCAGAACGTACCCGGTGCGGAGACATTACACATCACATCCTGATGTCACATGTCTTTACGGGATGTGTGTGAACGCACGCACAGATTTCAGAAGATCACTGGCAGTGTGAATGAACCAAAATCAAACGATCCCGGGACTCATTATCAGTGTATTTAATGGCATCTCTGTGTACAAGGGGCTTCTGATGACGTGTTTACTGGCACAAAGACGGAGAGATCAACCAATAGAAAACCACAACCATCCAATCAATTCCCCATGGACAAAATTCAAGCCCCGGCCTACATTTTTTCTTGGTCAAGAAGCCGTTTCACTTGGATATATGTCACAAATAGGGAAGATAAAACTACCGCAACTTCTGTTTCGTGCAGACTTTAAATAATGGTTAATTAAAATGTGAAGGACATTGAACAAACTGAGGAATGTTACCTATGAAAAGCTGTCTCGCTGAAGATGTTCTCCTTAGACAGACTCTCCGTGCCAGACACCTGAATAATCTCTTTCACCGCTTCAAACTTTCCATTGTAGCAGGCTCTGACGGGGAACATGACACTCAAATCAGAATCACTATTACTTCTGTCTGAATCACAGATGATTTGTTGAGTTTAACTGCCACCTTGTGTTGTGTGTGATTCACTTCTCAGTTGAACTCACAGGTGGAGAGGTGTGTCACCGTAGATGTTGACAGAGTGTGGCTGAACGTCAAAGCTGCCCTGCAGTAAGAAACGGACAACCTCTTGGTGTCCAAATCGAGCGCAGAAATGAAGGGGAACGTGGTCCTCGTTGTCTTGAGCATTGGCTGTATAGAGTCGAGATGTAAAATTCATCAATGAAAACGAGTTCAAAAGAAGGCAAAAAGCGTTGTTATTCAGCTCAAGTCAGTTCAATATTGATTCACTTCAGTTTTAGAGTGCAAGGAACAAGCTCTCACCATCAGTTTTGCTGCCATCATCCATCAACAGTTTGACAATGCCCAGAAAGCCTTTAGCTCCAGCCAAGTGAAGCGGCCTGTCCCCTACCTCTCCACTCGCATTGACCTCAGCCCCAAACTTCATAAGAAGCTTGCACACCTGTCCCGCAAGAAAAAGAAGAAAAAAAAAGATAATGAACAAGCCATTTAGTAGATCATGGACAATTATGATACAAAGTACATCCTGACCTGCTCATGGCCAAAGTATGCTGCAATATGCAGAGGGGTGAAGAACACTGCATCTTGGACGTTGACGTACGCGCCGTGTTGCAAGAGAATATCGACGGCCTTGAGGAAAAGTAAACAGATGTTAATGACCTTGTTTAAACCTCTATAATTATTATAACTTAATTTCAGATCAAGCACGCACCTCAAGATGTGCGGCCACAGTAGCTATGTGTAGGGCCGTGAGGGCTCCGTACCCCACCTGCTGGATATCTGCTCCACCATGCAGCAGTGCAGTGACTAGTTCAGCATTATCCTACATCACAGAAAGAAATGCCAAGTTATCATATTATTTGGGATTGTTTATAAGAGAAAAGGCATCCCAAATTAACCCTTGAATGACCTTGAATGCAGCCAGGTGCAGAGCAGTGAATCCATTCCGAGTGAGTCTGGATGGACGCAAACCTTTCAGCATGAGGGTCCTGATGTGAACTTTATTCCCTGGTTTGCGGAAAAAGACAACAACTTAGAAAAGCATTGAAATGTATGAAAGTGCCATAACAACAGAATGTAATTCATCAAGCAATTAAACAGGTGGAAATTCGCTCCTAAAAAGTAGGTTAAATATCACTATTCCACACTAATATGTTCATGCAGAGGAAATATCAGTTGGAATGTGTCATGTATGATGTTTGCAATATCAGGCCTTAGTTCAATTAGGACATTCAAGTAGCTTTTATAAACATGCCTTAGAAAAAACGCTCCCACTTTATATTAAGTGGCTTTAACTACTATTTACTAACATTGAAATGAATAATTTGATACAATGGACTTATTGAGTACATACATGTTTTTACATTGTACTTATATTTTGAAAATACCTCCATGTAATTACAGCTGTAATTAATTTATGTAATTACTTTTGTAATTAAACTGTTGACCCTTCCCTTAGACCTTAACCCACCCTTTAACCTACCCATACCACCACACCAGGCCCCTAACATTACCCGTATCACACCTCAATAGCAGTAAAAGTGTTTTACAATACAACATGAACACAATAAGTACACTGTAATTATTTTTCGATGTAAGTACATAGTACTCAAAGACACTTAATACAAAGTGGGACTGTAAAAGTTTTAACATGTTTTAGCTCTACCTCCACATACACAGCAGAGATGCAGCAGGGACAGTCCACCCTCTGTGCGATAATTCAGGTTCACTTTATTGAATGCTTCGTCTGAGCTGTATGGTAAAAGCACAGAGAAATCAAGATACAACAAAAACATAAGCTTAAACAGATCTCCACATTCACTCTCTCTCTTTGCGGTAGTGTTACTATAATAGTTCTGTCATGACAACTCTTGGAGTGTTTGGCATGGTAATGGATATGCTAATGTTAATATATCTGGTCTTGGCAGAATAGATCTGCTACGATGTTATTGTTGATTATTGCTGCTAATGCCAATACATATATAACGTTCTGCTGTGAGCAAGGCTGTATAATATAGAATACATGAATTACCCATAGCAGATCTATACAGGTGGAGCTGGGGAAGATGGAGGGTTTCTGAAAGTGCGCTGCAACTGCTATGACAGATTCTGACCAAATATATGAATGTTGAGTAGCATGCTTATTGGCTACTGATACAGCAGGAACCAATCAGCTGTGCCCTATTGAGAATGATGTGATTGCGAGCAGATTGAGTTAAGGACCTATCAGTCTGTGCCATATGTTGAGTTTCATGACAGAACTTTGTATACAGTACGTCCACACCTTAAGCCTCATTTGTATACACCAATAATAGTACACTATAAAGGAGGCTATAACACTGCTCTAAGTTTTAATCAGTCTCACCTGAAAACATGCTTGAGTTCCTTGAACTCCTCCTCTTTAATTCTCAAGTCCTCCTCCAGTCTCTCAATAATAACAGCGTATGACTCACTCACTTTCTTTTTCCACTCATCTAAAGCAAAACATTGAATCAAGACTACAAGTACATGAACACAATAAACTCCCACTGTATAATCCAATGTTCCATACAGAACAATAATTACTTAGTCAGTGGAGATGTCAACAAGGATTGAAAGACTGAAAATGTTGGTCTTAATCTATTCATATTAACACCGACATGAAAAGCATGAACAGAACTAATCAACATGAAAAGCATGAATATAACTAATTAAACTGTCAATTAAAGAAGCTTAATGTTTACCTGTACAGGTTTGAGTGGGTCTTGATTTGTAATTGCCCATTGGACTGGTTGGTTTGAACTTTTGTATGCGATTAGCTGGAGGGAAAGTCTCATGCAGTGGTAACACAATGCTTTGGCACAATAGAGAAGAGTCCGATAAGGGATCGCAGCCCGTGCTAAAAATACATCAGCTTCAGTGCGGAATGTGTGACTACAATGACAGCTGACCTCTCTGAGGATCTGTACCTATTACAGGGTGAAGCCATGCTGATTACTCTCTTCAGACAACAGCTGCATCAAGACTAATCTATATGTTCTATATATCTATATATCTCATTTATATAGCTTTCCTTTTCTATATTATATCTATCTTTCTGAACTTTGATCCGACAAAACAACATAATGTCATGTTCTGTAAAGAAAATACACGACCATCAAAGTTTGGAGTCAGTGAGATTATTTAAGATCTCAGACTTTTACTCAGCAAAGACAAAATTGCACAAAAAAAAAGATCCTTTAAAAAATATATATGAAGCAGCACAACAGTTTTCAACATTGATAATAATAAATGTTTCTTGAGCACTAAATTAAAGGATCGTGTGACACTGAAGCCTGGCTGATGAAAATTCTGCTTTATTATCATCACAGGAATTAATTACATGTTTTAATATATTCAAATAGAAAACAGCTATTTAAATTGTAACAATATTTCACAACATTACTGTTTTTAATGTATTCTTGACCCCAAACTTTTGAACAGTAGTGTACATTCCAAATGAATACATTTAAAATATAGCACGACACACATTTAAAATTGGCAACTTTGAATGATGATTGCATAGGATTTTTTTCCCTCTCTAAAGTGTGAGGGCTTTTCCTCTTTTTATCTTTTGTGATTACGCACCTGATATAATTTGGCCTTCATAATGCCTTGATTTGTGTTTGGTAAAGATGCTAAAAGTAAGTTGAAAATGTAAAACATAGTAGAAGCAAAAACTCTGAACACAGAACATTACAAGTTTAAAAAAAAAAAGTTCATATTTAGAGAAAACAGTGAAAACTGATATCGAATCAATTATAATTCTGAAAAACAAATCTGAAGCCCTTTTTTCCTCAGTACTTGCTGCGCTTTGACTCTGTTGGGCATGGGCAGTTTATGCAATGACATTATTGGACACAGCTTTTCTTAAATTCACCCCAAAAATGTCTTCATAAAGTTCTTTCCTAAATTTCAGCATTTCCTCCAGATTCTTGTTCTGTAGAGTTTCCTGTAAAGAGGTTAATGTGGTATTATTGGGAAGAGTGAATTTGGTTCTATTCTCCAATGCCTTTACCATCCCCAGTGACATCACAAATGAACCCTTTAAATCAGAACACAATGGGAAAATGCAGGCGTTCCACAAACTGCACATGGATGTGTCTCCTGAGAACCTGATCCTTTCGAGACACAAGCCCCAGAGTCTAACACAATCCTCCAGATTAACCTTACACAAACTCAGAGCTTTCATATCAGCAGGGCTGGGTACATTTCTCTTTAGATCATCTTGAATACCAAAAACCACAGTCACAAAACCTGTTTTACCATCCAGGTTTACAGACAAAGAGTGTATGAAAGTGTCACTTGGCACCGTTATATCCGTGTCAATCCAGCATCCGCTGATGATAGCTCCAGTACCCACTTTAACCTTAGTATCCAGTCTGGAGTATTCCACGACACTGCCCTGGGATACGGTCACAGTGGGATGCAGGATGCTATGCATCATGCAAGCTCTAGTTTTCTCAAATGACTCCAAGTTGCACACGCTGAAAGCAGCAGAGAGAAGGCCAAGTTCTTCTCTGAGACAGGGGTCAGCGGTAAAGTGGAACAAGTATTCCTCTGTGGTACCGACATGATAGAACTTGGAGTTGTTGAGCAGGATGACGTTGAGTGCTGTGCCTTTGAGACGACGGAAAATCTTTCTGCGAATCTCAACGAGACCTTTTTCCTTCTTTGTGACGTTGGCTGTGTTTTCGGTGTAATCCACAGTAGCTTTTCGTCCCAGAGCTTGAAGAAAGTCCCCATATGCATCGATTTCACATGTGAGAGGGCTGATTTCACGTAACAAGGTCAGCAGTGTCATAGCAGTCCCGTAATCAACATAATAAGTGCTGTCGGTGTAAACAAACTCCTCTCCTTCTCGCTTGCATACTGCGTTGCATATACGCATCTTTTCGATGTTTGGCTTATGCAAAAATTGAGAGCAATTTCTATATTCCATGTCACAGATACTGGGCGTCTCTGCTGGTTCTAGAACAAAAACTCCATGTGTGGTCCCAACAGAGAGAGGGGAGGGATGTGCTAAGGCAGTAAAACCTGACTTATCAAACACAACGTTCTCTTGGTCAGGAACACTATAGAGCTCTATATCATCAGCACAGGTAACCAGAATTCCTGGCTTCATGTGTGAAGGGAAATCCACATACATTGCAAGTTTCAGCTCCAGCATCTGATATAAAGGATTTCCCAGGGGCAAAGCTGTGAATATTTTACCCAGGGCACTGGCATTGGGTAAACGTTGACTGAATCCACCTGCATACATAACAAAATTAATAGATAAGTAAGTACATAACACAATAATTCATAATTATATTTTATGTGCATTTATTTATTTATTAAGAAGATGTGTATATATAAAGCAACACAATGTACAGTCAGCCAGTCATTATCACAGAATAACCAATTTTTAGGATAATATACAAGACCACTCAGTTTCATTTTTGGGGTTTATTTTGCCCCAAAACCTACTGTACATTATCCTTTACAAACACTACCATTCAAAAGTTTAGGGTCATTAAGATTTTTTTTTAATTAATGCTTTTATTCAGCAAGGATGCATTAAATTGATATGACAGTAAAGACATTTATAAAGTTACAAACGTTTGCCATTTTAAATAAATTCTGTTCTTCTGAACTAAGAATCCTGAAAAAATTATCATGTTTTCCACAAAAATATTAAGCAGCAACTGTTTTCAACTTTAGATAATAATTATAAGAAACATTTCTTGAGCAGAAAATCAGCATATTAAAATGTTTCTGAGTATTTGAGTAAAAGTTTTTTTTTTATTGTAATGATATTTCACAACATTACTGTTCATTTTTAATCAAATAAATGTAGCTTTGTTGAGTATAAGATAAAAAAAAAAATCTTACTGACCCCAAACTTTTGAATGGAAGTGTAAGGCTCATTAACAATGAACAAATGAAAACAAATTCAGGAATGAGGGATGATAATTCAAATAAATTAATATAGTACCTGCATGAATTAGGATGACTTTCAATCCAGACAGTGACTTGCCATATTTATCATGAAGAAACTGCAGTGAATGTAATGTGGACCCACCATTACCTGTATGGAAAGATGATAAAACAGTTCTTAACAATGTGCTTGAAATACAATTTTAAAAACAAGTTTTTATATATCGCACCAATCTTGCATCCTGGAGGATCTGCAAACACATGATAACTGATGCCAAGGGGCAGTTCTTTCCTCTCCAGTTTCTCAGTGATCTGAATTTCATAAGCAGACCTCTGGTCCTCATCCACGGCAGTAATGACCACCAGATCCCAGAATTCATTAGTCTGAACTTCTTTACCTGTGGACAGGAAATTAATAACTTTTACTCGTGTTAAAGAAGCCCTCATGAGCAGCAGACAAGTGTCAATATTATCAGCAACACTAATAAAAAAAGTACCACATATTACCATGTTTATTTGGACATGTATCACATGCCATGGTATTCCAAGTCAAACAGCTTTAAATTCTATAGAAAAAGTCGTTTGAAGATATAATGGAAACTTTACCTCTCAACTGGTTGAATTTTTGTATTTTCTCTTTGGTGGATTTTTGCAGATGAACGTTTCCGCGTTCTGCCATTGTGAGACCAATCAAATCCACTATATCACTGTATATATCACTACAATAAAATCTGAACTTTCAATCAACGACAAATATTAATCAAACCGACGATCACTGATAACAGATATACGGAAACATATGCGAAAAATAACGAGTTAATTGCCATTTTTGAAACTCAGAGAATCTCACTTAAACGTGTGTTTACATATGCACTTCCGGGTTCCAATCATGTGACAAACGAACTCTGACGTCTGTGTTTTTGTTTATTTATCGCTCTCTTCATCAAAATCATTTACGTTAAACTGAATTAATTTAATATCCAACCTTCCGACATTAAATTAATATTCTATGTATTTTATTTGTAATGTAGTGTAAGTGGTTTGCAAGAAAATGCAGGGAGAAGATTGTATTTCCATTCCAACCATTGTTGTCATAGCAACTTTTATCTTGCTTTCATTCAGCCAACAAAAGAGTACAATTCAGAGCCAGGCACACAACCATGGTAAGAACAAACTCAACAGTTTAATTTCAGTAAAGCATGCAAATATGTATTTGGAGAAGTAAGTTACTGTCATCCATGCAGTGTTGACAATAGGCCTAATTCAGAATGTTTTGTTTCCTTCAGAAAATGGAAAAGGTATGAATTTCAAAAAGATGTCAAAATGAATTCGCTGAAAGCACACTGGACCTATTTGTTAAACTGCTCCCAGTCTCTGATACTGGATCATGGCTACTGGACATCAGAGGGTGAGAAAGACCCGAAGGACATTGTGATGGTCAGATTGAGCAGTTTGCTTTTAAAGAGTCTGGATCAGATTGGATCTTGCAGAGCAATGAGGATTTGCATCTTGGCTGACAACTTTCTGACCAGGATCGAAGCTCTGATGGCATGCACTCACTTGGTGAAGTTAGATTTGAAAGGCAATCAGGTATTTACTTCATTTAATTGAACCCTGAATATTTGATTAACTTTTTTTTATGAGTTCACCCAAAACTGAAAATTCTGTCATTAATTAACGTTACTCACTCTCATTTCGTTCCAAAGGTACGACTTTCGTTCATCTTTGGAACACAAATGAAGATTTTTTTTCATGAAATCTGAGAGATTATTTTTGTCCCTCCGTTAACATTTGACATTTTGAAACCTGACAACATCTTGAGGAAGCTCAAACATGCTGCGTAACACAAGAACGACCCTCATTGGTTCTCGCACGTCAAGCGAACATGCTTGAGCTTCCTTTTACCACAACTGATGTGTGTGTATGGTTATATGTGAACATGTGAAGTTGATTGTGAGATGTAAATAAAAGACTAAATTAAATCTGTTCATCATATAAAGCGATAAAGTCTCTTCAGAAAATTTGGACTAAACTGCTCAATTCATATGGATTAGCTTTACGATCTCTTCATGAACTTTTTGAAGCGTCAAAGTGGTGGTTGCATAGCTGTCAAAGTTAAGACGAAAGTCTTAAGGGTAAATAATGACAGAATTTTCATTTTTGGGGCGAACAATCCCTTTAAGGACGACAAATCACTAATAATCATCTTTTTGCTCAGATCGTTCAGCTCCCTGATGTTTCATTTTGGAGTCATTTGAGAGAATTACAACTTCTATATCTACACGACAACAACATTTCAAACTGGGACAATATTAAAGGCCTCTCGGGCTGTTTAAACCTGACTGCTTTAACTCTCTATGACACCCCACTCAGTTTAAAGAAGAACTACAGGCACTGTCTGGTCAACAACATATGGTCACTGAAGGCCTTGGACAACTTTGTTATCTCTGACGAGGAAATCATCCAAAACTGGTCCCTTCCCTTACATTTCAAAGCAATGAAGCAACACTTTTGTGTCAGTTTGTACCCGTCTACAAAGTCGGTTAGTGCTCATTATTTTCGTCTTAGTTTGCTGTGTTTACTGTTGTGTCCAAATCATATTTTGATGTTTTCCTTTTCTTCAGGATTCATTTGAGACAGAGATGAAAGCTGTGTATAAGATCATCACTGAAATAAACAGGATTCAGGCCTTTTATTCTCCTACACTTATTGTACAGCGCTGGATCCGAGGCCATTTAATTAGAAAAAGTCTTGGGTAAATACCTTATGTTGCAGAGTTTTTTGACATCTTGACATTTGCTAAGCAACATGCTTCACTAAAATGTAGAGCAATTACTTACCAGTAGAAATATTATTTAGGATATTTGTTCAGTGGGTCTATAGAAGTTGTTTTTTAAAAAGAATTCTGCATTGTAAGACTCTGCAGTACAAAGAAACACACAGTGTCTGGGAAACCATTCATTTCCACCCCACCTGTGAGGGCAGAAAATGAGCAGCAACCATCTCAGTCTCAGAAAACCATGGAGGAGGACACAGATGACAACCATGATCTAGTTTGTACAATATTTGACTGATGTACACTACCATTCTAAAGTTTAGAGTCGGTAATATTTTTTAATGTTATGTTTGATAATATATTTGATTTAAAAAAAAAACAGTTAAAACAGCAAAATTGTGAAATATTAGTACAATTTAAAATAACGATTTTCCCTTTGAATATATTTTAATTTATTCCTGTGATGGCAAAGCTGAATTTTTAACATCATTACTCCAGTCTTCAGTGTCACATGATCCTTCAGAAATCATTCTAATATGCTGATTTGCTGCTCAAGGAATAATTCTTATTATTATCAATGCTGAAAACAGTTGTGCTGCTAAATATTTTTATGGAAACCATGATTAAAAAAATCATAATTTCAGTATTTTTTGATGAATAGAAAGTTAAAAAAAAAAAACACATGAATTTGAAATGGAAATATTTTGTAACATTATAAATGTACTCACTGTCACTTTTGGACAGTTTATTTGATTAAAAAATCTTACTGACCCCAAACTTTTGAATAGTATCACATGTACTGCATATTGTTAATTAGTTAAAAATGTGTGCTTTGTAACTCAGGTGTTGTATTCTAACATGTAGTTATGTTTGTCAGCCAAAGGAAAAGAATACAGAGATCAAAAGGCTTCACGTAAACCTTAATAAGCTGATGCAAACTCTCTGCCCAGAGGTAATGTGACAGTACAAGTATTAATACTTAACACTATATCTAAAAGTAGACTGTTTAGTAATCATGCATTGGTCACTTTTACACAGGGTTTTGAGGAAGCTACCAATGCTGAATTATTTGATGATCAACCAGGCATGATAGTACCATACAACAGCCCTAAATGCAGAAGTCTGCAATCTGAAGTCCAAATAAGCACATTCGACCAAGGTACAACAGAGTTTTAGCTTTAATTAGCTTTCTTAAATTTTATTCACCAATAGCCTATTTTGTATGTTCAGATACTAATGTGAATGGTGACCTCTGTAATGAAGAAATTGAGGAAGGAACCTTTCATGTTTTGGGAGTGAAGGCTTTGGTCCACCAGAGTGAGCCACTGAGTGATATGTTGTGGTCCCGTAAAGCTACGGGACAGGACATCCGTGAGGCTTTCAGCCATTTACACATTCAGAGACCTGGTCTACAGCCTCACTCACCTGTCATTACTTCAGGGAAGCGGCTGGTTGGTCGTTGCCATGACAACATCAGCCTCACTCCCTTTAAAGTAATTGAAAGAGCTCATCAATCATTTGACGAGGCCAGAATACAGACACATCTTGCAGAGAAGGTAAAAGAGCACCACGTTGACCATGAAGTGGCCAAAGCCCGCAGATACGACTTCATGGAGGCTCGGAAGACAGACGTGTGTCTGCGTCAGGAGCGTCAAATGGCTGATATGGAGAAAACTCTCGTTATACAGAGAGCCAAGCTGGAACGGGACGTCCATCAGGCACGTCAGAAACATGCCCAGTTTCTGGAAGAGAAGAGGAGGAGGATCCAGGAGCAAAAGATGGTTTGCAGGTTCAGCCAACAACACATCTCTCTTGCAAGGGCCGTACTCCGATATAACACATGGAAACGTGCTAATCAGCAATAGATGCATGAATCCTATTAATAAAACTCAGTTCAACATGGAACATGACATTTGAATGTGTTAGTTTGAACCCCTTGTGTAGATTCAAAAGCAGATTTACTATACTATAGTATAGAATAGCATAATATATTATAGTACTCACCTGAAGATGTCTGCAAAAGTTATATAAATTATAGATAATGGGATTTGCTCCTCTTTTTAAAATCCAAAACGTTACATAACAGGGATCCAAAAATAATCTCCTAATACACAACCACCCCCGTCCGTCAGACACAAGTCAAGAGTAACTAGTATTAAAGCCACAGTCTAACTTTACATAACAAATAATTCCACACTGTGTCATCATTACACTCATTAAAATAGCAGTTAAGAAAGATGAGCTGAATGGCATGTTTTAGCTGGAGAACAGAAGCAAGAAGCAAGTCAAATCATTGCAATTTTTCATAGTATAACACAAGGATCTTTAAATCATCTTTTAATGCCAAAACCAATTTTGCTTGAGAATGAATAAAGATGTACTGCACTAAATTGCTACATGTAATAGTATTAATGAAAACAACATCAAAAATCATTATTCCATGTCTTCAGCCAGAAGTCCAACAAATCAGGAAAGTGAAATTCAATGTATTGTTCTGCCCTAACATAAAAGGTATAGAATCTAGCATTTGTAAATTACTAGACTGAAAATCTATGCAAATTTGATCTTGACTTGAACTTGTCACAGGAAGTACCACATATCGACCTTGCCACCTATTTGAAGGTTATTCATGTTATTTTGAGTACCAAAGTCATTGAGAAGGACAACAGTGCAATATACTAGCTTAGTCTTCTGGTAAAGGCATCTATAAGGATTTTTACATTATTGCACATGTCCCTGAATTCTAGCTTATAGTCAAGAAGGTGAATATATATATATTAATAAATATAATTTTTTTTTAAATAATAATAATAATATTCATCATGTCTACATTATAAAATAATGTGTAATATATTTACGATCTGGTGTTTTGACAGAAAAAGGATCATGAAAACAATGCTAATACCTTTTTCTGAATTCATAAGGAAAAAGAGTTTTATGTACCAAACAGTTCATGAACTTTTATACTGAACTCAGATGTGAACGTCTATGCCATCCCAATTCTACAGTGAAGTCTTGACCTAAACCATTATTTTCAGAAACAAAATCAATAACTGAATAGAACAGAATGTCGACTTCAACTTCTCTCTGAGTTTTGTCACAGGGTGGAGGTGGGCAGAGAAGCCAGGCTGTCTTTATTCCCCTCCAGGAAAGCGCTACACGAGGCAAAGGTGCAGTAGAAGCTGGAGGAAAGCCCAGCGATGTCAGTGGAGATATAGGGCAGCACGCCAGGGGTGGCCTGGTTGTAGTAAGAAATCTGAGAGAAATGCATACATAAGCATGTAAGCCAGACACACTTAACCTGTGGCAGAATCAGGAACCACTCTAAGCAGTTTCTAAACATGAGTTATAATTATTGGTGTTATTGGCTAATGTACACGCATATTATTTCAGTTAAAGAGATTGTTATGTTTAAAGCTGTGTTAATTCTTGAACTTTGACTCATTCAGTCATATATTATAAGTGTCCATAATGTTTTCTGTGTATTTATTACCTTTGTGAAAGAGCTTTCCTCTTCCCAGATACTGAACCCAGCACAGAGCACCTCTCCTCTGTTGAAGTCTTCAGTAGGAGGGTACGCAGGCAGGGTAACAGAACGCAAGGCAATCAAGTAAGGGTCTCTGAAAAGGACAAAGATATAATAAATTATGTTATATTGTCCTTGGGAAAGACAAAACAAAATTCATTCTTTAGGGTTAGAGTTTTACCCAGAATCACAAGGGCGCCTCCTAGAGGCCAGGAGGATGAATTCCTGGACTTTGCCTCCTTTAGTCACAGAGGGGGTGACAACACGGTAGATGGTGTCGTCTTCATGTGGGTCGGTTATCACTTCACACTCTCTGTATTAGAGCATATTTATTATGTTTAATTATAATATTAGTTTTACTTTAAGTAATTTGAAACTGGCTGATAATTGAGCTTTATCTACAACATGACCTGAAAGAAAATTCAGTTGTTGCAATATAGTACATATAATTCAACATTTTCTGTATAATGTTTATTTGGGAAGATGAATAATATAGTAAGATGTAGTAATTGCAAATAATTAAAATGTTATATTAGTGAGCCATTCTCATAGGATTCCTCACAGTCATTTTGATGCAGCAAAATACATTTGACATACTGGTAGTGATGGTCCCATGTCTTCCTTCGCCTTAGATCAGACAGTAACAGAAACACCTGCTCGGCTGCCATGGCCACATGGGTCTCCACCTTAAAGCACAAAATCTGGTTCTCCTCCAGCGTGTATAAGCTCACCTGGGCACAACATTTCAGCTCACAAATTTCTCTCAAGCTTCTACAGTATTTGTGACTGCTCAAGTCACCCATGTAATCTCAAAAGGACAAAATGAAAACTTTAAAAATAGGGTTTACAAAGATTATCCACCTTGTCTTTCTCTGAGGTCAAGACCCAGTTGTTCCGGGCAGCTAACATTTTCAGTGCCGAAACATTATTGTAACTGAGGTACATCTGGCAAGATATGGAATAGTCACGTGATTCAGTAAAGTATTTTGAGTATGTCCATGACATTTATAGCTCTTATAGCAGATTAATATACCTGGTTACTTGGGTCCCAGGGAACTGAGAGAGGAACCTCACTTTGCTTGCAGGATATTATGTACTTCCTGTAAGAGGAGAGCATACTCATGTGATCAGTGTCCCATGCTGGTCTGTCATGCGGGAATTTTTATAACTGTAAAGTAAACTTTGAATTTGACATACAGCCAAAGCTTATAAATAGCATATGATCATAAAAATATGACATAACGGCCTGGTTTCACACACAATGCTTAGATTAAGCCAGGCTTAAGTAGCTTTTATGAATGTGCGTTATAAAAACATCTTGAGAGAAAACAATGGCAATTGCGTATTTTAAGGTATGAAAGAGCAAGTTTCTTTCAGTTAAGACAGCTCAAACATGCATTTTAGTCTGGGACTAGGTTTAAGCCTTGTCTGTGAAACCAGCCAAACCTGTTATAAAAGAGACAATCTACAGGATCCTACCTGTCGAGGCGGATTTTCTTTCTGGCTATGGCTTCCTGAAAACGCCTCTTACCATCCTAAAAAGACAGGATGAGGAGATTATGATTTCTAATCTAAAATATAAATCAAATCTAAATAAGATAACGTTTTAAAAACTGCATGTTTTCATATTAAAAACAAGAAAGAAGCAGCACTGATTCTGTTTCACCCTCTTGAACCCATCAAACAAACTCAAACAAGTTGTTGTCAACAAGTTTAACTTATCCACCATGTGAGGGATTATAAGAATGTTACAGTGCTCACCACAGGCTCAGGCTGTATCCTTGGCAAAGTGCATGGCTTCCTGTCATTGTCCAAGACCTCAAAGTTCATGAAGGCAGTGTTGATGTGTCGCAGGGGTTCTCCACCCTGATAGGCCTCTGCACACACTCCCACCTCCATACTGGAATAGCAAACACAACATAAAAGTTGTGCAAAGATAAATCAGGCTTCTTGATTCATGGATGTAAGTGATACTGAGCCATAGCTTTTATTGTTTATGATATTATAAAATATATAATTACATCATTACTGTTTTTAATACAATCAAATAAATATAATACTAAATGTAATATAATAATAATTGCTCTTTTCTATTTTAATATATTTTAAAATGTAATTTATTCCTGTGATGGCAAAGCTGAGTTTTCAGCATCATCACGAGAGCAGCATGACGCATGCGTGTTGTGTTGACGCGGGAGCAGACGTTGTTATGTGAACGCATGTTGGAGATCAATATTTTGTAAATAGACCCATAGACTGGCAAATTCTGTTCGTTTTTTTTTTCCACAAAAAACAAACAAACACTTGTGTCGCTTTATAAAATTGAGGTTAAACGACTGAAGTCACATAGATCACTTTAATGTTGTGGGAACAGTTGTGTAGGCTATCAATGAAGGGACAGAAATCTCTCAGATTTCATTAATAAGACCTTCATTTGTGTTCAGAAAATGAACAAATGTCTTACAGGATTGGGACGACATGAGGGTGAGTAATTAATGACAAGAATTGTTATTTTTGGGTGAACTAACTTCCAAAAAAATCCTATTAACACCAAACTTTTTATTGTTTGGGGTATTCGCCCCCAGAGGTCAGCAAAATTTTTATTTTCATATAGTGGTACCTTTTCTTGAAAGCATTGTTTACGATTGCCTTCAACACCAGTCTGTCTCCAATGTGGGAGGGGCCACGAAAGTGAAACATGTCTATGCTCCGCAGAATTGGGTGAGCATTACACAAACGGCTAGAGGAAAAAGCATACAGATTATAATGCACCAAAACACCAATGATTTATTTATAGGCTCTAATTATTTTTCTCTAATAGAATATAATAGAATATCCTGAATTAGTTTTTTTGTCATCAGATTCAACTGTAGTAGAACAGTGACTGTACACCTGGCAGAGATGGTGGCTACATTCTCCATCCAGGCCATGATTTGTCCACCGAAGGTGCTGACCTGGTGATTGGCATGAGGTGGCAGCACCAGCTCGACGCTTTCTACCCGAGTTCTCTCTGCAGGCACCGCATCCTGGTAATCTAGATGCTCACTCACTGACAAACAAATAGAGCACCACTTATCAGAGCTAGTGCATCTTCCACTCTATTTATTCTACACACTTCAAACCACGTGACCCTTTGAAAGCGAACGGTGAAGGTTTACTGCACATATATATGCTTAAATGAATGTTGGCGGAATACTCATGAAGAGACACCAAACAAACACCTTTAATCATGAACACAACTTCTGATTCATGACTCATTTCCCATGGCCTCTCTTCCAAGTCTTGGAAGTAAACAAACACACCTGGAGAGAGTCTCTGCTCACCTGTCTGAGAGGAGCAGCTGCTGAGGAGGTCGATAATAGTCTCTGCGTGGATTAGTCTCATCCTCCTGCGCTCGGCTGCGAGGCTGTACTCCATCTGCTCTGCCTGCGTCCGTGGAATCGCCTGCTTGAGCTGTACCTGTGCAAACCCAAACACTGCACTGATCAATCACAACTCTAACAAGACATGGAGCAAATCCAAGATCTTCTTCACAGGTCTGATTCAAAGGTGTGCATAAAAAATATTTGTTTCAGTGACGTTTCCTACCTTTCCTGCTTCTGTACGGCGGGCCACAAAGGTGGCAAAAGCGTGGCAGACCTTACACTGTCTGTCACTAAAGAGATCTTCACAGCTCACCGAAATACCAACCTGTGACAAAGACCGACATCATCAGTCACACGTTTGGTTTTATTCATTTAGCAGAAGCTTTTGTCCAAAGTGAATTACAAATCAGAAACGTTGCAAGTAATTTATCATAAGAGTAAGCAATATTCAAAGTACACAATGACAAGTTTCCAGTAGCCTATAAACTAGATTAGCGCACAAGCTAGAGCAGAAGTGAAATGCAGTGTTTTGGTTGTTCATTAGTCAATGACCAAAATTCTACATGTTAATAATATCATTAGATGTTTGATTAATAAAATAATTTGTGCTCTCTAATTTGCGCTAAATAGTCACCTTTATTTATATAGTGCTTTATACAACAAAAAGAGTTTCAAAGCAGCTTTACAGTGATAAACAGGAAAACAATGAATCAATGATGCAAACAGAATTCAATTCTGCTGCAAAGCAGCTCTAAAAAGACAATAGTGCCATTATTCAGCTGAAATCAGTTCAGAGTTGATTCAGTTTGGTTCAATAACTCTGTAAAGTTAATCCATTGTGAAATTATAGTTCAATTTAGCTATAAAGCAGCTCAGCAGAAAACAGTGATGTCATCATCTAGCTTAGTTCAGTTCTCATCCAATGTCAATGCAGTCAATTCCATAATATTGCTGAATATTAAGTTAATATTAAATAGCAGTATAGATCCCACAAACCTCCATGCTGGATGTGAAGGCTCTATTGACTTTGGCTGTAATGTTTACAACCTGTCCAATCCTGAAGAAGCAATAAAACATATAATCAAGCAAAAACTTGTTCAATTTGAAGAAAGTTCCTGCATATGTTTTTACCCTATGGTTGTTTCAAAGTGAATGTCATCCACTGAAGCTGTGATACAGGAGCAGCCAGCATGTCTTTCAGCTGGAAACAAGAGAGCAAATATTGATGATTATTAAATGTTTACACTCAAAGCAAGTATTTAAGCAGGTTCTTCTGAAAAAGCAAGTAGGCCTAGGTAATTCTGAAGGAAGAAATAAGGTTCTGCGCTTCCGAATGAAGAGAAAACAAACAGGCGCTGGCAGCTCATTTTGAGCAACAAACCACCATCTGTGCTTTTCACAGTGCTACAAAGGTTTAGCCACAGAAATGCTTTTGCCTTTTTTCAGCTAAATATGATTAAAAATCATTCCAACTGCTATTAAACTTTCTCACCAGCCCGTTTCTCTGTTTATTCACGGTATGAGCATGGAAATCACAGTCTAAACTGTAAAGACTCCTCCATCTGCGATGTCTAATGACACTTAGTACAAGCATATGGTGTGGGGGTGTTTACATGAATATCGGAGGTGACGGCAATGATTCAGAGTCAAATTAAATCACCCTTAAAAATGTACTTGAAATAGTTTTAATGGATCATTGTCAGGGATCAGCTGTGAGCCGAATTAAAATAAAATAATCATGGTTTCGTTCAAACAGTGACAGCAACTCAGTTTGTCTCTAACATTAAGAATACCCCAAACGGACCTGACAGGCAGGCGGTGGAGTCCATCCACTTAAGCAGCTGCCCAGAACTGAGTTCTCCACAGTGGTTTGCATGGCAGGGAAGGACTATCTGGCTCATCTTTACTTCAGTTGGGTTCCTATACATCTCACCATTCTCCAGAATGAACATGGGCTCTGCCAGCAGGTCACTGGTCTCACTTGCCATGACTTGGGCTCTGTTGGACAGAGCAATATATTTACATATTAAGATCCATATTTGGCGGTAATCAAAATCATAGAATATCACTGCCTTGAAGCATATCAGGAGGTGGAAGGTCCAAATTTCAGGAAATGTAGATTTAAGGCCATCTTATATAAAGTTTTCTTGTATAAACATTTGCTTGAATATCAGGACAGGTAACTGTTGTCATTTTCACAGGATTCATGGTGAAGTCAAGGCACATTAAGTCATCACACAAGCTCATGTGTACCCATTTTGCCCATTTTGCTTGTTATTTTCATGAGTCACAGCAATTTTGAGTCAGTTCAAAAGGGATTAGTCATACCAATTTAGTTTAAAAAAAGACTACTTGAAAGTGCTAAACTTGCAACAGATTTATAATCAGAGAAAATTCCTTTTGGATTTACTGCAGACCCTACAAGAACAGATTATTCTGCAATAATAAAAAATTGTATTGTATTGTATTGTAAACGTATTGTAAATTAAATCAAACAAAATTAAAATAATTATTTTTTTATACATTTATTTATATATTTAGATTGATGATAAACGATGAGTTATGACAATATGCATGTTTTGTGTTGCATGAAACGTCTATAAAATAAAAATAAAACAAATTATGTTAAATGATTGGAAAAACAGAGAAAGACGCATTAAAACTAATAAAAATAGCTCGCGCCATGTGAAAGTAGCCTATACCAGCAAAACAATATTAAGAAGAATTGGAGCCAGATCAGAAACAGGACAAAGCCGTTTTTGTCTGTAAAAACTACGTGCCATAGCGATTAATACGCTTAACTAGTTTCTGTTTGTTATTAACTCAAGCCTGTTTAGGCTATACAGTCAAATATTAAGATACATCTAATTACAAAACATGTTACAACTTATATTCCGCTATAGTTTTCAGGTGGACTTTACAATAAAAAGCATAAAAACTTAACCAATCATATCAGTGTGTCGTTATTCAGCATCAAAACGCAACAACTGTTAATTTCTCATTTAGCCTACGGAACACTGGTCATGTGTCAGACAAAGTGAGTCATCATGACCTCTAACAAACACTGGACTGGCATTAACCTGCTGTCAAATGACATCATTTTGCTCATTCATATATTGTTATTATGAGTAGCTTATGGGAGAATACATAACGTTATTAAATAATTAATTATTATATTATATTATTATAGACTAGCCTACAAACTGTTGCATATTAATTAATTATTTTTCTAGTTCAAGACAAACAAAAAAAAACATATACACGATTGTTAAGTTGCATGCATTTATCTGTTGATTTTTATGAAAAACATGATTAGCCTACGTTTTTCTAAAGTTTGCACAGTAGGTTATTCTGTGACATTTCAAGTGTCTACTGCGTCTGAACTAAAATAGCCTTGGGAAATGAGCAAACTTACGTGAATAGATGTTAAACCACTATCATTTGCGCGAAGAAAGAAAGGATGTCTGTGTGGTGTCTGAATCTTTGCAAGATATATGAAAATAAATCAAATTATTCCCAGTCAAACCAAGTGTCCACACTGCTCTACTGTCCCTTAAACCCAATGAAGTTACAGTAACGCCCAGAAACTTTTTAAGGTAGACTGAATCCATTACTCAAGATCAACACTCTGACCTTATGGAATTAATGTGAAACAATAAGCTAACAAGCACATTAAAAAAAAAAAATATTACGAAACAAATCTGCTTACAGGGTTTAAATAACTTAGGCTAATTTAAGAATTTGTTAACAGACCAGACGCCAAAATAAACATTTATTTTTGTAATTAGCCTACTTACAAAGAATTTCTCAATTCAAATGTATTGCAAAGAGTGCAATTATGATTACTCTCGCCTGTGTAAAGTTAATATCTATAGGCTAAATAGGCTATAAATAGGCTAACTGGAGTTATATTAAAAAATATGTAAATTAATGAATTTTACATTATATTTTAATGCTATTTTCTTTTAATTTTACATTATATTATTAGGCAATTTTTTCCTTTTTTTCCTGTTTATATTTCAATTATTTCCAAGCCATAATAGCCTAAGTGAGGCTTTAATAGTAGCCTTAATTCAGCTTGATTCAATTGTTCGTATTGCGCTTTCTCACAGTTTTACTATCATAGCATGCAACCCATTTAGTCAACAGAGTAGACAAATACAGGGCTAATTAATGTGGAGCAACCCATCTTTAAAGAATCACAGGAAATTGGAGGAAGAAACTATTTGGTCACCGAACATACGTCACTGCGGGGGCATCACGCAAGAGAAATGGCGCCCTGCCATTGGACACTTGCCCTTGTCAATCAAACAGCACAATTCCCCCCCCCCGCCCCAGTGGTCAAGGTTGGTTGAGAAGGCGTCAGTGTGTTTAGTTTGTGCAGTCGAACCTAGAGCAGTGACAGATGAATTGTCGAAAATAGGGGAAAAGAGAACGCGGGTGACTCTCCCGTGCACAAAAAAAAAATCATGTTCCCTAAAGGCAAAAGCTCCGTCGTGCCATCGGATGGTCAAGCTCGGGAAAAGTAAGGTCTTTTGAACATCGCCCGTCGTGCGTGTGTTATTGTGTTGGATGTAGCCTATTGTTAGGGCAGTATAGGCACGACTGCATATGGAGCGTATGCTGCTGCTATAGGCTTGTCGTGAGAGCGTTGAATCGAAAGTGCCCGGCCGTGCGCCATTCTGTGGTCCCCCTGTGGCACAGAGCTTCTGCCTCTGGTCATTGTGATGGGATCCAGAATAAAAACCGTCTTTTTTAAATCACCTATTTGAAATAGTTTCTGCATGCGGGACGGGCGCTTCAGTGTTCCTCGTTTCATTTTGCCACAGACGCCAGTCTTGGAGGGAGTGGGTCTCGTCTTTTGTTTAGTTTTTATGCATTTTGCATGCTTTTGAGGTGCTGCCTTGTTCAATGTGGGTTTATAAATAATAATACAAAACTTAAAAAAATTAGTAATGTACATATAGTGAATATTTATCTTTTTTTGGTTAATATACTTTTTCTTTTTTTTAGGAATATATTCATTTTTTACTATAAACACTGTTTTAGCGGAGTGTGGCACAATATTGATGTCTTGGTTTTGTCCATATTATTTTTTTATTTGTCAATTGATACTTTAATAACTTAAGGTTATTCTCTCTGTTTTATTGCAGGTTAGCTTTGTATGTTTATGAGTATTTGTTACACATTGGTGCTCAGAAGTCTGCGCAGACTTTCCTGTCAGAAGTAAGAACCAGAACCACAGCAGAGGACCACATTTTAGATGTTTTTACCTTCACACACTTGTAAACATTAAAATTTGAATGTCCTCTAAACTCCTAGACTGAACCTTTAAAAGATGCAATTCTTTTCGGATCCATTCTAGATCCGATGGGAAAAGAACATCACGCTGGGAGACCCTCCTGGGTTCCTGCATTCCTGGTGGTGGTGAGTATTTTGAGTGTTATATGTATGTGTAAAAAGAAATATATGACCAAAAAATAAAAATGACATAATTATTTACTCGCCCTCATGTTGTTCCAAACCATGACATTCTTAATTTTACGGGACACAATGAGAGAAATTCTGAAGATGACTTAAGCTTCAGAAAAGATGTACAAGTATCTTAAACATTTGATTTGTTTGAAAATTATTTATTTCACTAAGATCTTTTGGTCTTTTTCTCATACAAAGCTAATGCATTGTATGGTTCATTGTTAATGCATAGAAAACAATCTTTACATTTTACCTGTGGAAGGGAAAGTCATACAGGTTTGGAATGACATGAGACACAAGGACCGTAATTAATATCCGAAATTAAATTTTACCAGGATTTGCTCCTTTAATCTGATCACTGTGCATATGTAGACTTATATGACCACTTTTTCCTTACCCCAGTGTCTTTTGGGACCTCTACTGTGCAGCTCCTGAGAGGAGAGACACATGTGAACATTCAAGCGAGGCCAAGGCTTTCCATGACTATGTGAGTATATGAAAACGCATGAAAATTCGGCATAATTTGAGGACAAAATTATATTTCTTGTGCCTGTGACTTTGGAAGAGTCTCTGTGTTGTATAAGAAAATGTGTACAGTGTCACGTGTGAAGGATGTAGTAATCATCTCTACAATAGAAATGATGTCAGCAGGGTTTTCCATGGAATCACCACTGTTTCTAGACAAAGATGGTATGTGCCTTGGATGATCCGCTTTGTTATGTACATGATGTTTGGCTGATTGGAAAATAAAGGCCTGTGTGACCAGGAAGCCAAGAAAGGCCTTACTTATTTGTAGATATTTTAAATTGCACTTTTTAAAATGGATTTGTTGAAACAAATCCATTGAAATGCCCTTTAATATGGAATGCAGTTACTAACAAATCTAATAAAAGCATTTTAGGCAAGTTGCACTGAGACTGATCAGTCCTAGTTTTGGATAACATAAATGAGACTGTAATAAGTGGTGGGAAAAACTCTTTAGCATAGTTTAGTTACATCTCTTTAGTTTAGTTAAGTTAGTTTGTGGCATCTCTAATTGTCATTTCTCTGTATGTACAAAATCTATAATGTGGGAATGATGTGACTCTTAGGCAAAAACCTCCAGCTTTAGCCTCTTATCTATATATATTTTGAAATTGCACTTTTTAAAATGGATTTTTACCCCAATGGCATGAAACCACTAGCAAATCTAACTAAATATTTTTTAGGCTTAGTCCTAGTTTGGGAAAACATAATTGAGACACTAATAAGTGGTGGAAAATTGTTGGTCTTTAGTTACAGTTAATACATAAAACTTGAATTGTGGCATCTCTAATTGTCGTTTCTCTGTGTTCCCAGCATCTTATGTGGGCATGATGCAACTCTTAGGCGAAAACCTCCAGCTTTAGCTTTCTACCAATAATATATGACTGTTGTTGTCTAGCCGCAAGCTTTAGTGAAGGGGCCACGGGTCGGAGGTCATATGCAGAGAGTGTAAAAATCAAACCCTTGCTCTTCTGTCTAGACACCGTAATCTGAAAGGATGCTGCCGTAAGGGGACATATGAAACATGATCAGTCATTTGAAAATTAGCTGCATGTTCAGCATAGTTGGATCTGCAGGAGTGTTATAGGGCAATATGTTTTGAAGTCATCGTGTGATCTGCGCTGTGTCCTCTCCTGCCTTTTGTGCCCAGCTGTGGTCGGGACCGTGGCGTCAGGTCTGTGCTCTCTTATTCTCCAGAGGGTGGGGGAGGAGGCTGCGCTCTCTTTAAACAGTGGCCATGTTGTCTTCATGCTGTGTCAAGGGAAACACTCCCCCTTGGGCTGTGGTGGGGATGGAGAGTGATTGATGGCTGTCATGGAGCCTGTCGGTAGGCAGATTGAAAGGGAGGGAAGAGACAGATGGAACGAGAAGCATGGAAACAAACTTGGAGCTTAAGGGAGGGATGAGCTGTAGAAAGCAGGACTGTGTTGGATTTAATTATTTTAGGGCATTTTAGAGTTATAATGTTGTTAGGTTGTGATGGAGGGCTGTCATCAGGGGGGGGGGGGGGGGACAACCAAAAATGTTTCAGTTTCCCTGGGTTAACTCATCCTCGAATAATTTTTTTGGTTATGAGAAATTTTGCTAATCCTAAAGCAGCATTAAAGTCCCACCCATTTCACTTCTGTAACATGATTTTCCAAGTGGAACATGACATTCATCTAGGGGGAAAAGGCAAAAATTGATTGAATTCTTACTTGGAATTGATTGGACTGTGAAAAGTGGGCATTCTTTTCCAGAGTTTCCTTTCATTTTGTTGGATTGCTTACCTTCCGAAACAGGAAACGGCAGCCTTGGTCAACAATTAGTTTTCTTTGGAATAACATACTGCAGTGTTATTTTAGTAATATTTATATGTATTGTATGTATTAGTATTTAGCGTTGTTTAATTTTAGAATTTAATAAAAAAATTCATTTTGATTTTTAAAAATATTTATATTTACTTAACTATAACAACACTGATTTACTATTGAACTGTGAATGATGTGTCCAGAAATATGTATTATTGGTGTGATTTTTATTTTCATGTGGATTTTAATAATAAAAAGTCCCCTAAAAATGCTTGTCCCCTTGAGCTGTGGACTTTAATAGTGTGAATGGAAAGCGTATCTGCTCCATTGTTACGGATCAGTCTCAGTCTGGCTATTCCCATTGGCCTGTTCGGATCTTTGTTGCTCCATTAGGGTTAGCTGCTCTTTTTTTTTTCTTTCTTTTTATCTCCTTCCTGTGGTATTTCACAGCGCACTCTGAAAAGCCTTGCTCGGTTAACTTGGGCTGAAGTGTGACAGGCAGCAGACCACACTGTGCTTCTTCCACTGCCATTATATGCATGATCAAATCCCTGTTGTGCTCTGAAACCTAGTTCTTTCCTCTTGGTTTTGTGGATTTTACACCAGTCAGTTGTGGCTGTGCTGTTGGCTTTATTGCTTGCTGGTCGAGTACAGAGTGCTAGAATGCATTAAGCTTAAGAGTTATTCTGGTTTTCCTGGGAAAATGATCAGTGCCTAAGATGTACAAGTGTTTTTTCCCCATCTAACTTTAACTTTTCTTTGTGTCCACAGAGTGCCGCAGCAGCCCCCAGTCCTGTTCTTGGGAACATGCCACCAGGAGATGGCATGCCAGGTGGACCTATGCCCCCTGGATTCTTCCAGGTTAGATCATCACCCTCTGTGTAATCCTCATCTCCTTTGAGATTTTTTTTAAAGATGCACCTGATTCTAACCTTACCTGGACTACCAGGTTTGGACACAGTGATTCAATGTTTCTCATGATTTTAAAAAGTGTTGTACCTATGTTGTGTGTGTGATACACAAACAAACAAACAAAATTAAGCTTTTAATAATTGTCTTAACCCCAAATTATTGGTCAGGAAATTAGCAAAATTTAAGCAAATGCACTACTTTAAGAGCCATTGCTGTCTCAGAAAAGCATCAAAGACAGAATTAAGTTTTTGGCAGAATTTGGGAAGTTGTGTGTGGAGTGATGGATAACAATGAAATACGAGTTGCATGGTGATGCTCCAGAGCGGTGTGTTTGAAAATCTGGTGAGAAATATAATTATAAATGTATCATGAATCGTAAAGCATGGAGGAAGAGGTGTCATTGTGTGGGGAGTCTTTATAGCTGCTGGTATTGGTGAGCTATTTCACTGTGCAAAGTCATTTAATGCTTTGGAGTACAGGAGAATATTGCACAATGACTTGTTTCCCACAGATGACAAGTTATCTAAGGAGGAATGGTCAGATGTTATTTTTCAACAAGACAATGTTCCTGCACAAATTGCAAAAAAAAAACAAGAAGCAGCTTGAAGTCCATCAGGCTCATGTTTTTGGCCTTGGTCAGAATCCAGATTTGAACCATATAGTAAATATTTGGTCTTAAGTTAAACTCAAACGGACTGGGAGACATTTTATAACTACTCATGAACTGTTTGAAGCCATTAACTTTGAGTGGAATAACACTGGCTCTTCTTCCTGTAAAAAGCTGTACCACACAGCTTAATCATTTAAAGAAAACAAAGGGAAAGGCTTTTCTGTGCTAAGTTACTTTATCTACAGTATTTGTGTAATTCTTACTAATTTCCTGACCAGTGGTTGATTTGATTAAAAGACCACTAAATATGGAATATTTTGGCTTGGCCCAATTTTTTTTTGCCCACGAGTGTGTATATTATATTATATTATATTGTGTATATTATACACAGTATATATTATATTGTAATATAATATATTATATTGTGTATATTATATTGTAGTGTATAATATATTATAAAATATACAATACATTATAATTTATTATAATAATAATAATAATTAATAGTTCTATAGGATACAGAGGAAAAAAACAGCCAACAGTTTCCAATACTCATGGGAACACCTTCAATATGTCCAAAGTTTTGACTTGTAGTGAATACGAGTGTTTTAAATTGAGTAGCTAAATGATGGCAGTAAAAAGTAAATGATGGCACGGCTCTGACTAGTCACTGTGTCCAGTCCAGTGTTGGCTTTTCCTGTTGTATTCTTCATAAATGATAACTTGTGCGCTTACTAGGGGTTGCACAGACTATTCGACTTCTAGTCGACTGCCATAACACTAAGTTGACATCGACTAGTTGCTGAGCATGGCCTATAGGATAATACATCTTTGAAGTCCACTTTTAAGGTATGTTTCCAACAGTTAAAATGAAAAATAAATGTATACTCAGAGATCGCCCCACATGATTATACCATCTGGATGCTCAAAATTGATCGGGTGAATGTACATTTTAAACAGCTTATTGTACACGTAAGCTAAACTAATGTGCTGCTGCATTGTAACACACACATATACAGACAGTAGCTTGCACATCACATGTAGATTGTGCGTATACAGAAACATCCAGTAGTGCAGAAATGTATTGTCAATATGCACACTGTTCTGTGATTTATCAGTAAAATAGCTTATAACATGAAAAAAACATAGCTTCACTATTAGTAGAGAGATGCTGCCAGGTGGAATTCATTCACATGCAATTGCGCTCTCACTAATGCATTCATTCATATAAATGTAATCTTTACTGTGCTACTTTATATCTGATATGGATCGAGCAGAAATCTGTGAGAAATATAACCACCAAAAGAACTAATAAAAATAAGCTGTTATGTTGAAGCAATAGCTTTGAGGGCAGTGCTGTGCCTAATGCCATAGCTGTGCACAAGGCAACCCACAATCAAGTCTTATCTCAAGGTTCAGGCTTATTTGTTTATTAATGAGGTCATCGGCGACTAGTCGACTCAACTTTACTCACATAAATGTCGACTTTAAAAAAAATCTGAAGTCGTTCAACCCCTAGCTCTTACTGATCCCTTTTGTTCACCCATTGATTAATTTGTTTGAACTTAACTGTAATGCTTTGCTCTTTCAGAGTTTAGCTGTTCAGCCACCAGTCACATAGGATTCCCAGTGTGTTCTCTGGTGTTGTTCTCTTTCCAGCCCTTTAAATAGCCTAATGAATCTTTTTTTCTCTCTCTCTCTTCTGTCTCTCTCATTATTTCTGTTTTTCCAATGCTTGCTTCATTTCCCTTGCTTGGTCTCTCGCTCCTGCTCTCCTCTTGTGTGGTCTCTTCACTTTCTTAGGGCCCTCCCGGCTCCCAGGCCTCCCCTCACGCTCCTCCTCCCCCTAACAGCATGATGGGACCCCACGGCCAGGTAGCAGCTCCTGTCTATTCACAGGCTATTTCAATTGACCAGTTCTGCCCTCTGTGTTGTTTCTCTCACGCTGTCTTGCTGCTCTGCTGAGCTGTGATTACCCCATGTTCTCGCAGAGATCCTTTTTGTTGTAACTTAATTGGATTCAGACAAAATGTCAGTCACCGTTTTCTGACAAGTTGATTTTGTGTTGCAGCCTTTCATGTCCCCTCGCTTTGGAGGGGGTCCAAGACCCCCCATCAGAATGGGCAACCAGGTGAGTTGTCAGTTATTGTAGATTAAATTAAAATGTCAAATTAAATAAAAAATAAATGTTAAAAATGAATTTGTATCTAAACTTTTCTAGCCCCCTGGTGGAGTTCCAACTGCCCAGCCAATGCTCCCAAACATGGATCCCAGACTACAGGGTGAGCCTTCATCAATGATGACATCTGAGTTGTTTTAAGGCATCTAGACAGCATAAACTGATTTGACTTCTCTTTTTCGCCATCTAAAGGGCCGATGCAGAGGATGAATGTTCCTAGAGGAATGGGTCCCATGGGCCCCAGCCCCCAGAGTTTTGGAGGAGGAATGAGACCACCACACAACTCAATGGGCCCTGGCATGCCAGGAGTAAATATGTAAGAGCTTTTGTGGCAACATATGCTACCATTCGTAAATGTGGGCTCAGTAAGATTAAACAAAATTATATTTGTATTCAGCAAGAACACCTTAAAAGCAGAGGCGTACTGAGTACACAGCTTCATTACTTGAGTAAAAGTACAGATACCCCTTGCTAAATTGTATTCAAGTACAAGTAAAAGTACTACAGTCAGATGTCTACTTAAGTAAAAGTACTGAAGTACTTGTTTTTAAAAGTACTTGAGTATCAAGAGTACAAGAGTACATTTTCTAAATATTGCATTACTACTGCCACAGTGCTTACATTTATGTACAGAAACGTTCTACATGGAGTTATGAAAAATGTTAATACCTTGGAGAATGTAAAAGGAATTGAAAGCAAAATCAAGTCATTTTCATCTTTTTACTATGTTGCTTTATTTAACATTTAAGAAAATTTCAGAAAATGTAAATAGTCTGGCGTGGTGGGGCCACGGGTTGGCACGTTCCCGGGATGCCTCTCAAATGTACTTGAGTAAAGTCTTGAGTACTCCCCAAAAATGATACTCGAGTAAAGTACAGATCCCTCAAAATTGTACTTAAGTACTGTACTCAAGTAAATGTACTCCGTTACTGTCCGGCTATGCTTAAGTGACAGTAAAGACATTTATAATGTTAGAGTTTCCACAAAAATTATTAAGCAGCACAACTGTTTTCAAAATTGCTAATAATAAGAAAGGTTTCTTGAGCTTTAAACCCTCGTATTCGAGCGATTTCTGAAGGATCATGTGACACTGAAGACTGGAGTAATGGCTGCTTAAAATCAACTTTGCCATCCCAGGAATATATTACTTTTTAAAACGTATTAAGAGTTATTCTGTTATTTTACATTCCATTAAAATCTTACCAACCTCAAGCTTTTGAATGTTGGTGTATCATGTAAATGAATTATTCAATTGAAACTGAATTCTAATACACATTTTATTTGATTCCAGGGGCCCTGGAAATGGCAGACCACCATGGCCAAATCCAAATGCCAACAATGTGAGTCAACTTTGTTTCTGTATTATAGTCTAACTAATTTTGAGAACTTTATTACAATAATTATATGTATGACTATAATAGAATGCTGCATGCCTAAACATGTCTATTTGTTTTGCTTTAGATGCCATATTCATCACCATCTCCTGGTGCATATGGGGTAAGAGAAGATTTCCTCATCTACTCTACATTTGATCATAATTACCATAGTAATGCATAAAGACTTTGAAGTATGAATCTAAAGGTGTAATCCATTTGTTTCTCCAGGGACCACAAGGAGGGCCTCCAGGAACACCTGGCATTGTTCCTAGTCCAGCAGGTCTGTTTGCAGCTGAGAGTCTTTCATAACCCTCAATTCAAGGGTTAATTCAATTCAATTTCAATTCAAGTTTATCTCTGATTTCCATAGATGTCAGATTTATCACACGGGTTTGCTTAAATATCTAAAGCAGAATATCAATCATAACTGATCATGCAGAGATCTCCATGCCATTAATGATAGATTTCTCACCCTCAGACTCCAACAACTCCAGTGAAAACCTGTACACCATGATAAACTCAGGAGGTGGAGGGCGCAACAGTGTAAGAGACAGACCTGCTGACTCATTTCTCAGAGGCACACTGTTCAGTAATTGCTTGCTGTAGTACATTAATGCAGCAGAAGTGCCTTTGGCTGTGTTCATGTTACCCTTTTTCATCATTACTGTCTGATGTGGGTTTTTTTTTTTTTTTTAAATTCCCACTGGTTTTGTCCAGTTTCCCATAGGCCCAGGCTCTGAGGGACCTCTAGGGGCCATGGCAGGAATGGACCCGATGCATATGAATGGAGGTAAATACACATGGTTATATTTGAAATTTAACTCCAGAAAATGTTATATATCCCTTTGGAAACAAATTCATGTTTGTTTCTGTCTTTGTAGGTTCAGGAGACCTGGATGGACTTCCAAAGGTGATTATAATCTTTCTAATTGTATTTTTTTTTTCTTCCCATTGTATATTTGGGTCACAATGAGATATATTTAAAATCTTGCTGTAAAAGAGTATTTCATAGAGTACTGCGGGAATGGGTCCTAAAACTTGGAAACAAGTTAGCATTTTTGCACCTCCAGTTCCATCGCCATAAAGTCAGTGGGTTTTTAAAAAATAGATTTTTGGTTGAATGCTTGAAATAAGTTCTGTTAACACAAGCTTAAGATATCTTCACATTTTATTATAAGGCATACAATTCAGCAGTAATACCCCGCTAGTGATTTTTATTTTATTTTAAAGATAAATGGGATTACATGGGTTGTCTGGGATGTTTTACAGCTCATTGTGTTTATACACATGCTCTTGCAAACTATTCTAACTCAAACTAAAATATTTGAGTTTTTGAAGGCCTAGTGGTGGTGACGTTGAACATTGCTACTGTGGTGTAGTTCGTTTGTAGCCTAACTTTAGGTTTGTGCAGATTATCTTGAAGGCAACATGTAAGAATCTTAAAGTTTGGTTGGTCATAGAGCTTACAAGAATTAAAAGCCAATGGAAAAGTCTTGTTGGCTTTTTGTCGAGGGAACCAGGGTGACGCTGTCTTCCAGATTGGCCTACAAAACTGTCATCCCTGCAGCACTGTATTCACTGCTTATTTAACTTGCCAATTACTATACATCTCATCATCAGAATTCTCCTAACAATATGAGTGGCATGAGCAATCCACCCGGGACCCCTAGAGATGAAGATGTAGGAGGCAGCTACCTTCACTCCTTCCAAAATGATAATGTAAGATACCTTGACGTTTATATACTATTTTATGGTTTTGAAAGTACTAGCAATATTTTTCTATTTTTATGTCCTCAAATGAAAGTGGTATGCTGGCACAATGAAATTACAATATCTAAATCGGAAAACAAGTTATGCTAGCTGGATTTTACACCAATGAGATCACTGGGCAGGGCTAGCCAGTACGGCACAAAGGACAAATTGTTGTACAAAAACTCGCTTTATCATTTTACAACTAGTTAGGGCACAGTGAGTGTGTAGTGAATACATGGACTGGTTGTTTTTCTGTAATGTTTTGCTTCTTTTTTTTTTTTTTTTTGTATTTACAGCAGTACTCTCCTTCCATGACCATGAGCGTCTGATGCCAGTCTGTTTACTCCGTTCTGGAAACTCACAGTTGGCCATCGATGACATAGACAGAGTACATGTACAGGAAATGGAATTGGGTGGGACTGCCCTGCATCCTCACAAGTGGTCTCATGCAATATCAAAATGAATTTTGTTGTTACTTTTTTTTTTTTTTTTTTTTTTAAATGGCTAGCAAATCTTTTCTCCTCTCTAAGATCAGACCATCTAAATGTGACTCAATGCTCCTGGATTTTTTTTTTTCTCGTTCCCCTTTGAGGCCATCTCTCATTAAGAAGCAAAGTATGGTTTACTGCTGACGTAATCGCTGGATGTGTATACGTTTTGTGCCGAAGAGGAATAATCTCAGTTCACTCTCTCGAAATCCGACATTCACATCCAACTTCAGCATGGTTTACACGTACAAAACTTCCTCCGACTTTTTGACACTGAACTCTCATACGTGGCCTTGAATTCTGTGAATATTTTATTGCCTTTCGATGACCTGTTTTTAATTTTTCTCCAGTGAAACGCATCAAGTGGTGAGAAAAATCTGTCTTTTCTGAACGAGGAAAGACTCTGAGTTGTATTTTACTCGTACACTGTCATTTTTGTCTTCAAGCATTATAAGCAGCTGCTTTTAAGGAGTAACTCCATTGATGGGTGCCAGTCCTGAAGATATTTATGTTTTCTGCACTGATTTCATGGTCTCTCTTTTTTTTTTTTTTTTTTTTTTGGAAATTTAACTGCTGTCTCTCTTTGGTAAAAGACTGAATGACAAGTTGATCCTCTCAGATGCTGACCCTGACAAACATACTACCTATGAGACCTCAGAGCTTCTCAGGCTGGGTAACTGGAATTCGCGCCTGGATGCGTCTCCCTGCAAAAATGTTAAGCCGTTGTTGCGCTTGATTTTCATGAATTTGTGATGGTTAAAGATACCCATATCATGTTTGTCCTTTTTTTTTTTTTTTTTATGTGTATATATATATATGTAATTCCCTTCCATGTGCCTCTTGTTTTAGCTCTGAAATGGTTTCATCCCGAAAGGATGTGGCTTTTGTAAGCCAGACTCTAGTGTGTTTGGTTTTGTTTTGTATTAGATTTCATTTGAGCGACATCAGACAGTCATAATACAGTTAGAATGGTAACTTATTCTATTTATACAGGCATTTGGTCATTGTTTTACATTTTAGTAGTTGTATTGCACGGCTTTTGTTAGCTTGTGCATCATACTTTTAACTGTGGGCTGAATAGGCTTGTTTGTATATTGACTACTAAATTATTTGGCTCCTTCTTGGGGATTTTTGTCTTATGTTTTTCAGTCATTCATACTAATGCAAGACGGAAAGCAGTGTTTCTCCCCTATTTTCAGTTTCCAGCTAATCGCTTTTTAAGAGAAAAGGGAAAGCTCAATGTGAATTGATTTTAACTTTGGAAAATGATGTAAAGCTGTTGACGCTCCCCGACTTCTTTAGGGTAGCATCTCTTCAGAGGGCCAAGATCCAGCCATTTGATTTCCATGTAAATCATTCTCTTTGAATCAGTGAACCAGTTTCAATGTAAGATAAAGTTGTTCCCAAATTGTCTGAAGTCTCTGTCTGTTTTCACTCATCGTAACGTCTGTGTAATGTTTTTAATAGGCATGGCATAAGAACTCATGAAGCTCTTTGCTTGCCTCTTCTGCAAAATGTCAAGCAGGATCGAAGTGGACAATGCTCAAGGCTGGACGGGTGTCATGCACTACCTGTGAGGCTGAAGTGCTTCATAAGAGCACTAAAGGTTTTGGCCAAACAGCTGGCACCTGGAGATGGGTGTGAGAGTGACATTTTTGTAAAAGAACAGACTCAGCAAACCACTGATAAATCATTAAGAGTCTTAAGTTTTTCTTTCTCAGCAACTCTCAAATTATATTAGGAACTGTTTCCACAGAACATTTTTCTGTGCTGTTTTTCCATTGTTTTCAATGTAAATGTACATTTATGATCAGTGGTTCTCAATCTTTTTGTCTCCAAGGACACCCCCCCCCATCCCTCCATATACCCCAACAATATTTGAACAATATTGGTACATCTCCTGTAATGATAGTTTTATTTTCAAAACAATTTCTAATTTATAGAAATCAGGAGAGTTCAAAGATTTAAGTTTTAAGAGCTGAATGTTTTTCATGGATCCCACTCTTTTAAACAAATAATGTTATCACATTTCCAGTCGTAAGTGATATTTAAAAATGTTTTACACTCAATATCTACCTGATAAACATTTTTTTTTTTGCGCTTGGCATATCCTGACTTCTCCAGGTCTAAAAAATAATTTTAAGACCACCTCCACTGTCCTGCATTTTGTGTTTTTAAATACAAAAAATTTTCTGTGAGAATGGTCTCTTCTAATACTTTATTTACTCGTGGAATTGATTCCTGGACACTTGGTAGGTTTGGACAGACTGATGACATTCCTGATTAATATCCTGTGGATATCATATGTAGATTTAAATGAATCAGACAAAGCAGTTCTAACTGTTATATTTTGTTGCAGTCTAATCTTTTTCATGGACAACGGCCTCTTGGCTGCATTGTGGTGTATCAGCCTTTTCAGACTAATGAAAGCTGATCAGTCTGGAAAGTCAGTGAGGAGCCACAACAGGATCCAATACAACATGTGACCTGAGCCCAAAGTTCAAATGCAGTCATAAAGTTGAGGTGATTGGGGCTAAAAACATTACTGATAGTTAGTGCTGTCAAATCGATTAATTGCAATAAAGTTTGTTTATATATCATATATGTTATATATATATATAAACTCAGCAAATGAAAAAAAGGGAAACGTCCCTTTTTCAGGATACTGTATTTTAAAGATAATTTTGTAAAATACATATATAAGCTTTACAAATCTTTATTGGAAAAGGTTTAAACGTGTTTTTCATGCTCGTTCAATGAACCCTAAACAATTATGACACGTGCACCAATGGAAAAGTCCTTAAGATTTAGGACATTAAAGAGACCTTTCTACGGACTCTGAAAAACACCAGGTAAAAGATGCCCTGATCTCCTGCGTGAACATGCCATAGTCCTGCAGGACACATGCAGTGACCAAAGCAATAAACCACAATGTCAGTCGTACAAGGGTTATGCAAAAACATGCATTTGTGCTGTATTATGTAAGCATAATCAGTAGTAGATGGCATCAGATTCTATATTTACATGTACTGTAGATTAGCAGTGTTCAAATGTAGACTAGGATTATTGTTACTAGCAGGCATTTGAAAAGCTGGCCAATAATAGATTCAATTTGATAAGATCTACTGGATGAAAAGTTACTAAAGCTACTAAGTGTATACCTCAAATACCTTTTTTGTGAAGCTGTTCTGTCTTTAATAGGTTCAGTGACTGCATTGTGCAACATGTTCATACCTGCCTTTCATGTCTTGTTACTGTGCAGTTTTAAAGAGATTATTTGAAATATTTCAGGTCGAACAAGCATGGTTAAAAAAACAGTTCAAGTATCTTTTCACTGAAGGACAAGCACACAACAATAGTATGAGATTAAGTAGTCATGCTTTAATGATATACACTTTGGTATACAGACCGGTTATATATTCCATAAAAAATATGTTGCTGTCACTTACATTTGACATCCCCATGTGTTTGAAACATCAAGATACAGAGACCAGCAGGTTTGATCTGTATCTGTCACAAGCAAACACAGGGACTCTAAAATGAGTTCAGACACTAGAATTTCAGAAAAGTGCAAATATACACAAACGCAGTCATGGATAAAACTCTTTTTTCCCTTTATTCAATTTTTTCCAGAACTTTTCGAACCTCTTCAGGACTGTACCCCCAAGGTCCGATGCCACCCTGTTAGGAACAATGAAATTGCATGTGAAAATCCTTCCATACTGTATACTTCCTGATGAATATATTTAGACACTTGCACTAAAAAATGCAACTAAAGCAAAAGAACAGACCCAAGTGACTATAAAACCCTTTGCCCCAAGCTGTTCAACACATTCCAAACCTATCACCTCTATGAACTCATGAAATCTCTTACTGGAAGAGGAAGAGTGTGTGTGTGTGTGTGTGTGTGTGTGTGTGTGTGTGTGTGTGTGTGTGTGTGTGTGTGTGTGTGTGTGTGTGTGTGTGTGTGTGTAAAGCCTCTGGCCATGGTTAAAATGTTCTAAAGGTTTCACTCACAACTGCTCTCACGAGAGCTGTTATGAAGCTTTGGGGGTATTTCCTGTACTGTGTGCAGTTTTGAAGTTTCTCTGCATTGCGCTCACCTGAAAGATAACTTTCCCACTCTGAATGACATAGAGCCGCTCCGGCAGGGCTCCGTATTTGCTGGCAGTGATGTTGGTCATCTCGTCCACGACCACAGGGCAGAGAGGGTCTTCTTTGACCAGGGTCTGGGCCGCAGCCAGTCTCTCCTCCAAGTTTTTGTGGACGCTGATATCGATGTTGTTTACAAAGGCCCAACCATCTAAGAAAAAAACAGAAGCATTTTGCTTATTGCAAAACATTTATCTCTCGATTCTCTACATGTGAATGACTCTGCGGGCAAAGGTTACATCAACCCATTTTGTTAGTGTTACATCAAGACTACAGGAAATTTATTGAAATATTATTGCCATTACCAGTTGCATGCGCCTCAGCAAGGTAAACAACAAGGAAATCTGCCACATCACTGAAGTCCTTGACAAGCTGTTTAAACTCATCAAGTTTGTAGAGAAAAGGGGGTCATGTGCAACTTCCAAAACTCAGAACCAGTGGACGGTTACCTGTGAAAAAGCCAAACGAACCGACTGCATCAGTACTAAGACTCAATTCCAATAATAGTAATAATTAATATAAATAATTAATATGGGAACAGAACCATAGGAGGGCTGAGCAGTCAGTTTAATTGTTCCAATAAATAAACAAACACAATTAAATAAATTGATGGTTGGAACAGAACCTTTAGGACTGAGCAGTCAGATACATTTTTTTCAAAATAATAATAACTATTATTATATATAAATAGATATTAGTGTAATAGAATCAATACAAAACCAACATGTTTTGAAAATATATATTTTATATAAAATATGAATAATTAAATTATTAAATTGTCCATTTTCATGAACTCAAACTCATATTAACTTTTCAATTTCTTAATTTATTTCACTTCTACAAAAATCTGCCAAATGTCTTCTTTAAAACTACCAATGTTACGTCTATATTCCAAATCATTCTTGAATTACAACCATTAAAGTTTGGAATGTGCATGTCTATTAAAAAAATAGGGGACACTGAAGGGGTTAAGACTGCTTTATTTACTGCTTTAGTCGGTTTAATTATTTTAACTTTAATAATAATAGTTTATAGAATGTATTGACTGTACCTTTAAGAAAACGATGAATGCTCGTTTTCTGTCCGTCCAGAGTAAATAAAGCTGTGTCTGGAGCAGCAAACCCCTCAAACGCTTCCAGGCCCAGCGAGCACCAGTTCGTCGAGAGCACGGTTTTGATGAACACCAGAGAAAAGAAAGACGGACCCCAGTCTTCGTATTTGAATTTGGGATTTTGAGTCATCGAAAACTTCTCTCCCATTTTTAGATGGATTTTCTTCATCAGTCCCGGGGAAATGATTGACAGGAGTTTCAACAGGGATAGTTGCACGATCGCAAACAATATCATGGCAACAGCTGAAACATAAACACAAACTTTTCTCAGCTTGTATCCCACTGTGGTCTCCATCGTGCGAGCGATGTATTAGTCCACGCGTCGTGGTGTCAAAATGAACGAAAACGACGTATCAAACTTTTGCTTTGCTTGTTGGAAGCGCACCACCCTCCAAAACAAAAGAGAAGGACCTGCGACCTACAGCCTGCAGATCGGGGCGTGGCTGCACTTTTCGCCCCGCCCCATACCTACTCTGATTGGCTCAATCATCTTTCATAGGCATCCATGATAGAAAAAATGTGTTCGTTGTTGGTGAAGGAAGGATGTGATGTAAAAAAAATCTGGAAAAGCTTCAGTTTCACAAAGCCTTCATTATAATGCACAGAAGGGAAATAAACATTAGTCTGTAACTCACAACGTCCATGGAATTATTGTTTTGGTAAATTAAGGTCTTTAGACGAACGCATTATAACGACCCCACAACATTTAAAAAAATGAATTGGTTGATTATCCACAGCAGGAAACCTTCTGTTGTATTCGTATCATAGTTTATATATATTTTTCGGTATAATAAAATGTACATTTTTGGAAAAAAAAAAATTAAATATTTATTCATATGTTTAATGTCCTCTGCAGTGGACTCCAGGACTTTTTTTTTTTTTTTTTTTTAAGATATGAAATGACATGTCTTGGCAAAGACAATGGGATTTTTTTTCATTCACCAATCAGTTTTTAGGTTTGAGTATGTTTTCAACCAAACTTAGTATAAAGATGATTTGAAATAGGCTAACGGATTGAATTGATAAACCATTTCACTTTATGCAGTTTGTGTGTAAAATGGCCATATTCTATACATTCTGTTCATGCACTGTATCCAATTTGCATATTAATGTGTTCTTCGGGCAAAATGTAATGAAAAAACAAGTGTAATAATGGGAGCAATAATTGACAACATTTTCCTGATAATATTTAATGTTTCATAGGAATATTAATGTACTGATTATTTCCCTATTCACTTGTTGTGTTTCCCAAAATGCCTGATAAACATGCTTTAAGTACTGGTGTCCACTAAAGTGATGGAATATTGAATATGAAATCAAGGCCCTGTTTTGTAACAGAAAGTCACATTTTGATTAGAAACTCCAAAACATTTTCCTGAGTTGATTTATTATAAATAATTAGTAAATTAGTCAGATTTAAATAATTACAATATCACATTACAATTAGAGTGCTAAATTTGATCACTGAACTAATGTTAGTCATCTCTGAAAAGCTCTGAATGTGCTCTTTACAGGACATCCAGACTTATAACTGTGACATGTCAGAGAAATTCACTAAAATATAATGTCCACTACAGAGGACAAAAGTCTATTCCCGGGTTTATATATGGGCCTATAAAAAGCTCCAATGTTAGTTTCTTAAAATGTCCATAAGATGTCACTGTTGACATGTTTGATAAAAGCCTTTTCTACTATTTCTGCCTTTTTGTCTTTATCTTTTAAACAGAAAGGCGTAAAAATAAAAGCTATGTTTTTTTTCCTTACTAACACATCGTCCTACAGGCAATTGTGAAATATGTTTTATTGCTCTTATTTATTCATGATCTTGTTGTTGTCTATAACATGATCCTGTGAGGTGATGAATGTTATATATGCCATAGCTTGTTATAAGTTATAAAGGTGTGTAAATGCAAACTATTATTACCAGTTCAAGATCAATTTCACCATCCACAGCGCAAGCATCCAGTTTGTTCCCGATTGGTCCCTCCCCTTTCAGCGGTGTATGTTCATTGGCACTTCGAGCTGTCAATCGGAGCATAGACGCATGTTTTGGTTTTCTGAATTGATGTTATAGAAAACTCATAAAATTGCAGCTGAAACAGGAGAGAGGATGCGGTCGGTAAGAACACATTTAACAGCCTGTTTGACGCAGAAGTTGAGATCACCATTCAATCAAAATATCCTCTCTATATTGCTTTGGAGGGTTTAAATAGGTATGTTTTGAAATCTACGACAACATTTAATGTTTCAATGTGTTTTATTGTATTATTAAGTTTTGTTTTTGGCTATATGTTTATCATGTTGCTTCAGAGTCCTTTGAGAGCTATAATAGTTTGTTTCTTAAATTCAATTTCATAGTGTTATCTTTCATCCCACAGGTAAAAGAAACGATAAAGGACTATATTGTACGTGGACTGACATGCACACTTGGAAGTCAGAGGTCCAGATGCAGAAGCCTGCATCGCTCTTTGGCATGGTCAGTCATCAGACAGATTTCACCGAGCTGACTTTCTCCATGTTCAGCAGTAAAACAGACATCTGCCCGAAACGCGTGTCTTCTGAAGGCTGCAGTGGCTCGAATCCCGCCTCGATACAGATGTGCTGCGGATCTGAAGATCTCAAACTCCACGCGCATCACACGTCCAAACTCCACTGCTTCACCATGTCACCCGGAGATGGTATGTACCTGCGACGAGCGTATTTGATCGACTTTTACGGGTATTTTTTAATGCAGTCATTAAAATTTTCAAAACAGCCATGGCTGTGCATAATTAAGAATGCAAATATAAAATAGCAATAAATATTTAGCATCAAAATAAATGTAGCTTATTGCTGCTTCTGTAGCCTTCTATTTATGCCAGATGTCAATCTGCATAATAGAGCCAAAAGCCGTTAGTTTTTGAAAATCTATACATATTTAAATTTGCTAAATAGATTCTACATTTTTATAGGCTATAGTCTAATATACAATTTGTTTGGATGTAGTAGCATATTCATTTATTTTGTTGCATAACAACCAGATAGCCTATATATATATAGCCTACATTGCAAAGCAGAAACTTTTTTTTCTTTAACTTACCTTACCTGTCTCAAACTGACATCGATATATGGTCATATAGGCTATTACAGAGCTTAATAATATGTGGGCGTAATTTATACAACCGCAAAACTGCATAGAAGATCGTCTTGTCGCCGTATTTTGACACATTTTGAGGCAATTACTTAGCCATTTTGATAGCAATGCGACCCTTAAAAAAACATTATATCAAAAAGATCATTTTCAGATTGTCGAAGATATTAAACTCGCACGCGCAGTAGCCTATTTGATCGCTAAATAGGCCTACATTCATTTATTATTAGGCTAGGTAGATTATTTAAAGAGAGAGTTCATCCACAAAGTAAAATTCTGTCATCCTTCTCATCCTCACATTGTTCCAAACTTAACTTTCCTACTTCTGTGGAACACAAAAGGAGAAGGTTAGGGTCGGGATTTACAGTTCAGTCACTGTTCACTGTCATTGCATCTTTTTTCCCATACAATAAAAGTGAAGGGTGACTGAGGCTGTCATTTTGCCTTCTGTGTTCTACGGATGAAAGAAAGATATACAGGTTTATACATACCACATGAGGGTGAGTAAATGACAACAAAATTTATATTTTTGGGTGCATAACGTGAATACCATCATTGCATTGGGAGATCACTGTATGCAAAACATGCACAATTCAGTAACCTGGTTCATTTTTGTCATAAAAGCATCTTAATACTTGCTAGTTTTCTTGGTAGAAGGAACACACATTCTATTGACTATACTCTTCAGTGTATTCATGCATATGTGTTTAAATGTGCATATGTGTGTTTTGATTTGAGATACTCTTATCCTAAGTAATGTTGAGCATGCCATGCTTCCCTCAGAAACAGGGCTCTCTTGTATTGGACTAGGGTGGTCACCCTGTTTAGATGATGCTTCAATGGCGTGGGATTGCATGGGCTGACACGGTTAACCGCTTACTCCACCTTATGATTATACAAATTTGGCTTATATTAGTAATCATACCTTGTCACAAAAGAGACTCAGAGGGTTTGATTAAGATGTTTGCCTGACAAATTCAAACCAAATGTTTTTCGAATGTGTCTCAGCATTTATGAGACTTGGTTCCACAACTCTCCCCCGTCCAAAGTGAATAATTTCAATGCCTATCAGATGCATTTAACAGAAGGAAACACTAATGTTTTAGATGTGCCTATTTGAGCATCATATTTACATTGCTGGAAAGGAATGAAATGAGACTTTTGTTAAATGTTTGGAAACATGTTGTGTGTTGTGATCTTGTTGACATATTTCAGAGAACATGTTTGAGATATCATCTCTCTCGTTTCACATAGGAAAAATGCTTGACTTCTTTTTTTTTAGCATTGATTATATGATTCTGCATTCATCTGTGATAGTCTATTGTGAGCATAGGCTGTAACTTGAGGACAAAATGTCATCCGTTAAAAAAAAGTCCTTGATCAGATGCAGTGGCAGAACATGCTTGATTTTACAGAAAATTATGTTATGTGGCAGAAAATGTACAAATATTTAACCCTACCTATTGGTAAGTCTTTTTTATATTTTTGAGAATGGTGATTTTTTTTCTGAAGATGCCTTTTCTTTTCCCCCAATTATTCTTGCACAGATTTATTTTAGAAGGAAAGTAGTGCTAGAGTTAATTTTCAGGGCTCAATTAAGGATTTTCTTCAGCAGGCCAGTAGTCGGATTCATACGTACTATATATATATAATTCTCTTTACAGATAGCAGATAATTTATCAAGATTCTAATTTACAGTAATAGCTAAAATATGCAGTTTTTGCACCATATGTATTCGCTTTCTATAGTAAAAATCATGAGCCTTTGTAATCAATAACATAACAAAAGTTGATTGCATGTCACGTCACAGATTTTTTGCTTGAACCTGTATATGGCATAAGGTAGAAAATTATATTGTTTTATTTTTTTTCAACCAATTTAGGTTTATGCTTTCAACACAGTTTCAGTTAATTATTTAACTGTTTCATAGCTAAGTAGTTTAAAGCTCTTGCCATTGCAACAAAAACTTGTGTAGATATGTTATCAAGCAAGGTAAAATGATTGTGATGCCTTTATTACAGCAGCATTTATGTCGTACAATTAGTTACTAGTTACTAGTGATGTACAAAAGTCGTGGCCATGCAGCCAGTGAGTTGTCAAGGCTTCATGTACATGATGAACATCCTAAGAACGTTGCGCTAGTCTGATGGGACAAAATCTTTCTAACATGGCTAGTTAACTTGTTCTTTGGCTTTTTGTCTCCTGGAAAAGTCAGTTACTGATTTGTGGTACATTGGTAAATATAGTCAGATAATTTTTCACATTTCTACTTTCTGAGCGGGAGTACTGTTATAGTCATAGCAGTGAATGATTTTAAATCGAACATTCTGAAGTCGTCCAATTAAGGTCATTTTTAGCATTTGAGGTTATCATTTTAAGAATTGCTGTGATTGTCTGTACTTGTTTTTTTAGTACAAGGTAATACTTAGTTTTCACAGACAAACTCCCACGTTGAAGTGTTGATTCAGCTCATGAAAAAATGAGTAATTGACTCTAAAGGGAGTCATTGCTATAGTGTTTCGGGTTTCTATGGTAATGGGTCTACTCCCACACACATATACAAACTAAGCACCGTTTGGTCACCCTAAAATGTGGCATTTGCACTCATAAGTTGAATTCCTGTAGCTTGATGAAGCCTCCTGTGCTTGCTAGGCTGATATTCTGTATGTCTCAGGATGTGTGGTGCTGTCATGAATGATTAATTATTAGAAATGATTATAAATCCCCAGATTGATCAGATTTAGAAGCTCTCATTCAGGTAATTTATAGGTGGATGCTTTATATACAACAACTAGCTTTATTGGTTTCTGTAAACATGTGTTGTCCACAAGATTGCTTTGTTTTAGTTGCTGTGGCTGACTGCACTCGTTTTCAAAAACGTTGACGTCGGTGGTTGCATCACTGCTAAACTGCTGTGGACTTTTTGGAAAGCGCAATTACCTGCTCTCCCCTGAGCATTTTCCTCTCTTTTCTCTTGTATTTGGGCTTCCTCTCACACTTACACACACTTGAGCTCTGTGCAGTTGGGCTCTCACTCCCACGCATCCTACTCGACTGCGGCCCACGTCTTTTGGGGAACTCCTATGACATCAGAATGAGGCATGGATAAATTGATTGTGTGGGGAAACTGTAATGTTCGCAGCTTGTTCCATTGATTCACAAAGTCCTCATGATCAATGTGCATTGCTTTTTCACCCTGGTCGTTGACATCACTGAGCAAACGTTTAACAAGTGAAAATGTTTCAGCGTCAGTCACCAAGCGTTTAAGAGCCAGCTTGCTGTAATGGAAGTCATTGAATCATTTCTCACAAAGAGGTCCCTAGAGGACCTTCTCATGTGTTCATTCAGCTTAATTTGGCAGGGAGTTAACAAACTTATTTTTGAGAGAAAGATGCGGTCGGTGAGGCATAATCTGCGGAAAGTCTGAAAAACATTTTATAGTCTAATCGAGTAGAGTTTGATGAAATATACAGGTCCTTCTAAAAAAATTAGCATGTTGTGATGAAGTTCATTATTTTCCATAATGTAATGATAAAAATTAAACTTTCATATATTTTAGATTCATTGCACACCAACTGAAATATTTCAGGTCTTTTATTGTTTTAATACTGATGATTTTGGCATACAGCTCATGAAAACCCAAAATTCCTGTTTCAAAAATTTAGCATATTTCATCCGACCAATAAAAGAAGTGTTTTTAATACAACAAAAAAAAAAAGTCAACCTTCAAATAATTATGTTCAGTTATGCACTCAATACTTGGTCGGGAATCCTTTTGCAGAAATGACTGCTTCAATGCGGCGTGGCATGGAGGCAATCAGCCTGTGGCACTGCTGAGGTGTTATGGAGGCCCAGGATGCTTCGAGAGCGCCCTTAAGCTCATCCAGAGTGTTGGGTCTTGCGTCTCTCAACTTTCTCTTCACAATATCCCACAGATTCTCTATGGGGTTCAGGTCAGGAGAGTTGGCAGGCCAATTGAGCACAGTAATACCATGGTCAGTAAACCATTTACCAGTGGTTTTGGCACTGTGAGCAGGTGCAAGGTCGTGCTGAAATGAAATCGTCATCTCCATAAAGCTTTTCAGCAGGTTGAAGCATGAAGTGCTCCAAAATCTCCTGATAGCTAGCTGCATTGACCCTGCCCTTGATAAAACACAGTGGACCAACACCAGCAGCTGACATCGCACCCCAGACCATCACTGACTGTGGGTACTTGACAGTGGACTTCAGGCATTTTGGTATTTCCTTCTCCCCAGTCTTCCTCCAAACTCTGGCACCTTGATTTCCGAATGACATGCAACCACTGAGCAACAGTCCAGTGCTGCTTCTCTGTAGCCCAGGTCAGGGGCTTCTGCCGCTGTTTCTGGTTCAAAAGTGGCTTGACCTGGGGAATGCGGCACCTGTAGCCCATTTCCTGCACACGCCTGTGCACGGTGGCTCTGGATGATTCTACTCCAGACTCAGTCCACTGCTTCCGCAGGTCCCCCAAGGTCTGGAATCGGTCCTTCTCCACAATCTTCCTCAGGGTCCGGTCACCTCTTCTCATTGTGCAGTGTTTTTTGCCACACTTTTTCCTTCCCTCAGACTTCCCACTGAGGTGCCTTGATACAACACTCTGGGAACAGCCTATTTGTTCAGAAATTTCTTTCTGTGTCTTACCCTCTTGCTTGAGGGTGTCAATGATGGCCTTCTGGACGGCAGTCTTACCCACGATTGCGGTTTGGAGTAATGAAACAGGCTGGGAGTTTTTAAAAGCCTCAGGAATCTTTTGCAGGTGTTTAGAGTTAATTGGTTGATTCAGATGATTAGGTTAATGGCTCGTTTAGAGAACCTTTTCATGATATGATAATTTTTTGAGACAGGAATTTGGGGTTTTCATGAGCTGTATGCCAAAATCATCAGTATTAAAACAATAAAACACCTGAAATATTTCAGTTGGTGTGCAATGAATCTAAAACATATGAAAGTTTAATTTTTATCATTACATTGTGGAAAATAATGAACTTTATCACAATATGCTAATTTTTGGAGAAGGATCTCATGAACTCTCCTGGGAGTTTATTTGGCTCCAGACTCAAGAGTGTTAAAGTGTTAAAATATGAGTATTAAATTAACACTCAAGAGTGTTAAAGTAAATGAGCTAATTAAGTCATTAACTGAGTGATGATTGACCATTATTGAAGACCCCTGAAGGAGAAAAAAAAATAAGTCACCATTATGGTGATCAGTATTTGCTTATTTGGCCGGTGGACCATTACAATTTTAAGAAAAGGTGATTAGGTGTTGTTGGTTATGTTTTAACACAATTATCATTTGACCTGAATCAACAAATGTAAACCTAACTCTCCAATTAAGTTTAGTGGTTCAGGTCAAATGATGATTATGCTCAAAACTTAACCAACATCATCTTTTTGTTCATCTAGCAGTTATAACTCAGTTACAACAGCCAAAATAACTCTAATGTTAATAGTTTAAGGGTCAAGATCCCAACTATAGCAAACACTGACAACCATAATGGTGACTTAAAAAAAAAAAGGTCAATCATCACTCAATTAATGACTTAATTAGCTCATTAACTTTAACACTCTTGAGTGTTAATTTAACACTCGTATTTTAACACTTTAACACTCTTGAGTCTGGAGCCAAATAAACTCCCAGGAGAGTTTATTAAACACTGGAGTTTTTGCTGTGTGAGATAAAACATTCAGATGTTGGCGACCGTTATTACTGGTTGGATTATGACTACAATTTAGCCTTTTTATCGCACCTGTGATGTCATAGCTCATGTTCAGTTTTGTTTTATTTATGCTTGTGGGATGCGTAATACTAAACTAAAGAAACGGCCTGAATCCTCCTTCATTTCACTTCACCCTCGCCCTGCCAATACAACACTCAACCCAATAATTCTGTTAAAAAAATATTATCTGGTTTGAATAAGTGTCGAAATATCGCTGGAATACCAGAGGAAATGTGCTCTGGACCTGAGCTTAAACGGAGGAAAAACAAAATTGGCTCCGATGTGTCATCATAAAGTGTATTTTTAGCTTGGACCATGTCTTGAGAATCACTCATAAAAATGCACCCACACACCACCTTTTTTCCTCTTGCTTTTTGATATAGGGGTCGAATTCCTACCTCATGTGAAATGGATCTGATTGTTTTGCCTACTCGCCCTGTCTCCCTGACTCCGTACTGAGATGAAGGGGCTACTCGCTCTCGGTCTGTGCCAGGGGGACATGCCACAGCCAACCGCACATCTACATGGGCCGAATTACTCATGCATTTTTAGACGGCAGCAACTGCGTCTCCAGACTTCTCAGCGCGTGTGACCGTGCACGCGGGTGGTTTTTTGATTTACATTTCGACAGTGGCACTTGCTGTTCTTGGCCCTGTGCATGTTTGCTTCATCAAAGAAAAATCCGCTCTGTGGCGACGCTGATCGCAGTGCTTAAAGCGGACGCACAGGCCCCGGCTTCCCGTAGCGGGACGCTGCAAGACGGCTAGGTGGCTGTGACCCTTTGGATCCACTGTTGATTTAGTGTTAAAGGTGACGGATGGCAATCGACACCCCACTGGTTTTTGTACCTATACAGCTGTTGTTCTGCTCCGCCCAGTTCACTTGCCTGTTTAATAGAACATAAATATGGATACCGAAACCAGTGCCAAGTTCCCTGGTGGGTCTTTTATTAGAAGAAGTATTATTCTTTTATATCGAGAAATACCACAAAGATTAAAACAGATTCTCGGTACAAACAAAATCTCTAATTTATACAGAGAACGTAGTGAATGTAGACAGATTCATAAGACGTTTTGTGCCAGTCCTCAGACCTTTGTTTTTTACAAGTCTGGGCACATCAGCCGTCCTATCGAGCACTGACTTCATTCGAATGGTCAAAAACAAACACACAAACATTTATACCTTCATTAGCGGAGAGCAGAAATCATTCCAGTAGTAAGCACGGTTATATCCTCTCTGTTGTTCATCATGCCAGAAAGCTGCCACGGGGCAGTGCCCATTCAGTCTGTGATCTGATTGGCTGGAATGACTCTTGAGGACTATGAAATACATTATAAAGTCTAATAGTTCAGTTTATATACTTTATTGGTAGTTGTTCATAAAGCGCAGGGTTCTGGCAGAATTAGTTATTCTCTCGTCCTCTAGTGATCCAACACCAACCGAGTGTAATATTACATTACGCTCAGGGATTTCTGAAGGCTAATAACCTGACATGGCCCTGAATGCAGATTGTTTAGAAAGAAAACACTTCACTTTTACGAACAGATCTGGATTATGTGATGGGAGCCATTCATCTTTAGAATCGTCGATGGCTGTAAATTTGATATATTTGTCCTGTTTGTGTGTAACGATGGTTGAGAAGGGAATGCTGGTAAGATGAAAAACCTTTGTGTATTTATTATTTCTCACTGCCTTTTTGTCTAGTGAAGTTCTCCTAGGTACAGCCACAGTAACTTGCAGAAATAACATTTCCCAGCTGAGCGTGTGTCAAGTAAACTTGACCTTTCGCAGTTCAAAGGCCAAAAAAAGGAACTGACAGACATTAATAAATATTCTGAGACAGACATTTTGCTGTAAGCACACAAAATACCACTAAAATATAATTTATGTCCTCATTTTTTTCAACAAAGCTAATTTTTTTTGTGAATACCAGACATAATACACATTATGGAGTATAACTAATAATTTTGTCTGGCTACTTATCGTATTTTTGTCATGTCCAGTGATGGTCCAATCAGATTCTTCTGACCTTAAGGGCTGAAAGTTTTTTCCAGGCATTTCAGAAGTCTACAGTCATGAATCGGTAAGCTTTGAGCATTCCTACTTCCTGTTTCCGTCAAGCTGCTTTTGGATTACTCGGATGGGAGACATGCTCAGAGCGAGGTTAAAAGAACACCGAACATTATTAAACTTTTCTCTGTCAGACAATTTTGTTGTCTCATCTCCACACAGTGCTCTGGGGTGTTTACTCAGATTTAAAGCATAAATTGAAATCAGCAGTTTGGCAGGTTAATATTTGGAGAAAAAGATGCCGGCAAACGATAAGAGGACACAATTTCCCATGACACAGACCATCCGATCTGTTTTTTTTCCTGATCCTTCACTTCATTTTCATGTTATGGGAATATTATGCGAAAAACAAGAACTTTTGACCAATAATTGCTACGTGCCTTGAAGAAATTTAAGCCAGACTGCGAGCGTCATAGCAATGGCACACCCTGCGTACTGCTTTCACACACACTGACAGCGTAATACTGTAAAGAAAATAAAGTGGATTTTAGGTTACAAAATTGAGATAAATTGTATTTATTTTATTAATGACCATAAATTTAGTTCTTTTTCAGAACAGTTCTATTCAATGGCACCGCAACAGTACTGTTCTGTTACGAACTCCAAACGATCCAAACGTATCTTTATTAGGGGGAGGCCTAATCCACAATCCTAATCCAAATGACAGGCAAAAGATCAGAACCACAGGGCAAATAATTCAAATATCAAGTCCAACACAGGTAGACAGGGAAATCCAGGAAACAAGGCAGAAGATCAGAACCATAACACAGGAACCCAAGAGAGCGAGCGCTCAGAAACGCGTGGAGTGTAACACTAACAAGACTTTGCAACAAGTGAGTGAAAACACAGAGCTTATAAAGGCAAACACAAATAAGTTAAATCGCACACAGGTGGAATTAATCATACCATAATGAGTCCAGACACTGGGTTATGGGAAATGTAGTTGATGGGAAAGCAAAGGAGGTGGTAGGAGTGCCCAGTAACAGTAACAATAACAGTACTGCACGAAACATACAGCTCATCCTGTGTAGCCCTGTTCCCAAACTAAAGTGTTTTTTTGAGAAAGTCTTTTAAAAAAATGGATGATTAGTTCACTCCATTATTTTGCGTTGCTTCATGGAAGCCTTTATTGCAAAAGATTGTGATTGATAAGTTTACAGTGCGTTTTCAATGTGTTCTCTATGAGTTCCACAGTCTCAGCGCTGAAATTATACTCTCAGTGCTGGAGCACCGTGCTGTTCAGTGTGAGTGCAGTTAATATGGATGCCTATGAAATACTGTAAATACGCAATTCAGACGAAAGATGTGTGACAGGCTTTACAGTTTAACGTATAAAGAGAACCAAAATCCCTAATAAAGCATTTGAGATATGGCTGCAATAGCTCATGAGAAAGCAGCACATGAGAGAAGAGAGACTAATGCGTCCCGGCCCTTTAACAGGATGAGAGGAATTTGAGGAATGAATGTTGACTTCAGCTTTTTACAATTTGCACTGAGTTTGCTGACTTATCATCTACCACAAGTATTTCCCCCACTATTTCACCCTTTAAGCCCTGACCACAATCTCACAGATGAGTTTTCCAGGGCCCGGTCTGTGCCAAACTTTCCATTGGAGTCACCCCTTTATGTGCATATGTGTGTACGAGAACATACTCATCATGCTGTAGCAAATGTATCATAAAAGTTAGATCCTTCTCTAGTGTTGACACAGCATTAATTCCACTGTCAAACGTCCCATTAATATGAGAAATAAGACATCCCATTATGGCAGACTACTCCATTTTTCTTTCAACCGGCCGTGCACTTCTAGAATGCATGATAAACCCTTTCTTAGTGCATTTGGGTGCAAATCAGTTTGACTGTAATTCACGTTAGACACTTAAAGTTGGCATGAAAAGGAAGTTGCGATAGCCTTTTCTTTCCTATTGTGAAATATATCCCAGTGAAACGGCTTCTCGAACAACAACAATTCTTTTTTGTTTTTGTCCATCAGGAATCGATTGGATCATTGTGATTTTGCTATTGGTCGATCTCATGTGAGCGCCAGTAAATACGTCATCAGAGTAGAGATGCCATTGCAAGTGGGAGGGGAAGTTTAATTTAAAGTGCCCCTATTATGGAATTTTGAAAATGACCTTTCATGTAGTGTGTAGCATAGCTCTTAGTGAATGAAAACATCCTGAAAGTGCACTGTATATATTGTCTTTCAAAAGTAAGAGTCGACTCTGAGTCAATGAAATTAATCGTTTTTCAAACGAATCATAAGTCTTTTCATTAGCATATTGCCTGCACACTTACTGCTTGCGCAGACACCCGGAAAACTTGAACCTCAAACACTGCAGCTGATTGTGGATGCTGGACAGCATCATGTCGAGAAGACGCTGTGCTCTACAATGTGAACATAAAGCCAGTTTTTTTTCCACTGCCCAAGGACGAGCATGTGAAGAATCAGTGGTTAAAATTCATCTTTACCATGATATCACAGCAGTATAGGCCTAATCCTAAACTTTTGCCTCTCAAATCTCGGAGTTCAATGCAGGATTCGCAAACCGCTTGCTCTTGAAAGGTGTTCAAAATACTTAGTTTTGAGTTTTATATTGTGTAGGTCTACTGCTAACTGGCAAACTCACGTTATCACTGGCTTACTGAAATACTTCTGATAATCAGTTGTGGGCCACTATTACCTAAAACTGTCTATTAATGCAGATTGTCTGTCGTGCTCACTACTTTGAAGAAAGTTTTAGCATGGAGCAAGATTTGTTTTACCAACGTTGTTTATGTTGCATCAGTCATTCATGCTAGAGCTCGGCTAATGTATGCACTTACACTTGTTATTGATACAGTTCACCGCAATAAATGAGAAAAAATACTCGGTAAATAAATAAGTACAAGTAAATTAATCGGTTTGTTGATGGACATGCACTTGTTGATTCGTTTGAGAAAAAATGTGGTGATGTGCAAATGAATATTATTAGAAAATGTAACAGTTTTTTGACCTTTGATGCATGTAAGCCTGTTGTAGGAGACTCCAAAAACAACATTAGGAAACTTTAAAATAGCATAAAAGGGGCACTTTAAGATTATGAGGGCACATGAATAAAAGAAAAAAGGATGTGCACGGATAAATAATTTATAATAAATACTGCAATATTCTATAAAAAAATCAGTTTTTATTTTATGGTGACTATAAATATAAATAAGGGACACTACTGGTGGCAGTCAAACGTAGGAACGTAACTAGTATTGATTGGAGAATCAGGAAGTACTCCTGGTGAGATCCAGGTCATATTTGTAAGTGACGGAGCGGGGAATGCTTGTTGAGCGCATCTGTCACACGTAACCTTCATGTCTCATGCACGTGTGTTTCTTATTGAACTAACACATGTGAGGGAGGTCATACATTGCTGGATCTTATGGATGTGTGTGTGTGTGTGTGTGTGTGTGTGTGTGTGTGTGTGTGTGTGTGTGTGCTCAATATCTCCGTGGAGAAAATGGAAACGAAAACAATCTCAGGCTAATCAGAACCAGGTCACTCTGTTGTCTAGGCCGTGCTTGACATTTACGGCCTTCCCTTGGCTCCACGTTCGCACTTTACAGCAGGGCCGGTCCACAAAACTACGCTTTACCATATAACTGATTTGCTAGTGTTCCTAAATCTACACATAAAGCAACGCCTGACTTCACAAGGTTCCTATTTAAAGAAAAAAGATGACACAGGCAACAGGAAACAGTTGTTATATATCACTTGCAGTTTCTGACAAGAATATTCAGAGGAGAAAAAGAGAGAAATTCTGGCTGAAGCCCTGGTATGTGTTCTGAGACTCTCGTTTTGCCCTTTTTTTGCTGTTTACTTGGTTCTTGCCCTAAAAAAGTCAAATGTTGACTAACACTGGGGAAAAAAACGTGAATTAGGTGCTTGTGTTGTGAATGACCTAACAGCTTTGCTTTTTAAAAACTGAAATGAAGTAAGGCTGGATGAAAGCTCTGACAGCCAGGTGCTGTGGACTTGGCCAGCGATTTTACTTCTCAGGCCAGCTGGAAAATGAGTCCCAGAATTTATCTGCACCCTTTTCCCTTGACAAATTATTTTATTGTTCTCGCACAGTTGGTTTGCATTTATTCTTTTGGCTAATGATAGGTTAAGGCAGAGCGATCTGCTTTCGCTGTGTTACATGGCGAACGCACCCCAACTGGGCCTGTTCCCGTAACGACAAAGCATATTTGCTCTCCACGCTGACAGAAAGATCGATTGAGAGTTTAATACTCAGGAACTTGCGGCAGAAAGATTAATCAAAAGGGATTTTCTGATTTGCGACACAAAGAAATTGCATTACGATGCAAAAATGTTGCCTTGGTATACCTGTAAACCTAACCTTCATGCCTAAAGGTAATATCTTTTGCAGGGCTTAATTGGATTACAGGGCCGTCCATGTTGTAAGAATATTCCTGTCCACTGGAGATATCAGCATTATAACTGTCTGCTTACTGCACTCTACCTGACCTGAGCACAGTAGACGAGAGCTAGCCCACTAATCTTTTACAAATGCTGCTAGTCTCCAAGACCAGGCTTTCTCAAAGATGACCGAGTCAAAACAGACCCTGTTTCTCAATGAGCCTCCATTGAAAATATGCCTGAATCAAACAGTGACTAACACATACCTTCTGTCTGCATGGTTACTTTCGAATGAGAGCGAGCCTTACCGGAGACGTTCGCGATCATCTGGAGGCTCTGGTTTCGCTTTAGAATCGGCACACTTATTTTCAAGGATGTTACGGAGTGGAGACAGTGGACTACCTAGAGGATTGTATTGTCATAACAAGTCTGTGAGCCTTTACAGTGATTGACTTTTCATGACGTCCAGATATTTAGCTGGAGAAAGATATACGTTAACATCCCTATACATCATAGTTAATGGATGGGAGTTTGAATTTTGTACATTTTAATTATTGTGACATTTAATATAACTTAATTTTGTATGGCTTATTTTTATTGTTTTAAAATATAATTTTATACATTTGAATTGTAAAAATGCGGCATTTAACAAAATGTATCTGTTTTATGACAATTTATAGCTTTGTATTTTAAATGGCAATTTCTTTTTAGGTGAAATTAGCTGTAAATATTCAGATTATAATTTATCTTAAAGAAATACAAAACTTCACATTCAAAATGATAAAATTCCTAACAAAAGTTCAGATCATACAAAAACTAGGCCAAAGGTCAAGTTGAACTAAGCATTTTAGCTAATCACAGTGCTATTCAAATTATTTGGCTTGGTGAAACTTTACATTTTTAAAATTAAAATTCAAACTAGCTACAAAAATACAATTTTGTAAATGTTACATCTAAAATTCAGATTTAAAAATGACATTTAAAATATTTTGTCATTTTTGTAGCTCTATAAATGGCATGTCGAAGTATTTAAAAATGTATACATTTTGTTACAATACTCAGCTACTTTATATGGAAGCTTGTTTCCGCCACTGAATAAAAGAACAAAAAAGAAAAAGTAATTGCAACTTTTTATCTCTTAAAATTCAGAATTGCAAAAAATAATCTCACACTTGCTAGAAGTGATTACAAATTTATTTTCCGCAATTCTGACTTCTCAGAATTGGGGGATATAAACTTGAAATTGCGAGTTATAAAGTCTAACTCTTCACAATTCTGACATTTTCTCTTTCAATTACAAGTTTATATCTCAAAATTTGGACGTTATTTCTCAGAATTGCGAGTTTTATATCTCTCAATGCTTGCTCTTTTTGTTTTATTTCTAATTGCGACAATTTGCGAGATTATATCTCACAATTGCGAGAAAAAAATCTGAATTGTGAGATTCTGATTTTAGGTACTGTAGTTCGCAATTACCTTTTTATTTTTCGACGGAAACAAACTTCCATAACTTTTTAATGTATGTCAATGAAGAAAGGTGCTTTTTTAGAACCAAATTTTGCAGCGTCTACCAGCAGGGGTTGACCTAACCCAACCAGATCTTGACTACTTGATGTATCCATATGGATCTCGACATTTGCTTCAGTATTTACGCTAAATCTCTCATTAAACAAGCAATCCGTCTCCATAATGTTACAACATGTTTTGACAAGCATCTTATCAGTGAAGCATATGAGGAGAAATGACGTTAGGCACACAGCATCATTTCGAAGGACTTTTGGTTCTCCCACGACCTCCTCCTCTGTTTCATGAATGCCTATTCGATTGGAATCACAGAGCTTTCTAAACATGTTTCTCATTCCAATTCACCAGATCGCTGCCAACCACACATCTTGAAGAGGACTTTGAGTTGTATTTTCATGTTCTCTTTGTTTACATGGGGTTAGCCGCATCTTCAGATCACTTTGTGCTTTAATTGACTCCATATAGTTTGGATATAGTGACAAATAGAAGGGTTGTCTTTGAGGATTACTTGATGGCAGAAAAATGTAGGGAAGCCATCAAAAAAAAAAAAAAAGACTTGCGTAATAGCTTTCGATGTACATGTTTTCAATGTTGTAGATGCTTTCTCAACATTATCTCAGTGATTTGTTTTGCTTGCTTTTTGATAAAACTTACATTAGACCAGAACGCTTAATGTTAAAAGCTTTTAAAATGATAACAGTCATGTGTGAGTTCTTGCTGGGCACAAGCTGTGCTTTCCTTCTTTTACTCTTTAAAAGTTAGTTTTAAAATCAAATTGTGCACACAACCCTGACTGAACAAACAGCAATCTACATAAAGGAAATACCTTATACTTTTAGACTAAATATAATCACCCCTAGGCAAAATGTGGTCAGCTGTAGGATGAATGTAAAATACTGAATTTTAAACTACTGTAAAATATTTAGGTTTGAAGCATGTCATCAAGGCTTAATAGACCTACCGATAGACTGGCGATGTTGAATTGACCACCAGCTGCATGTCAAATCACATCTGTACAGCTTGTAGATGCCAGCTTTCTACAAGCCTCAAGAGTTCGGAAAGCAGGAATCAAGTCCAATAATTGGCCAGCAAATCATTAGGATATGTACACTACTGCTGGCCAAAACTCACTCGTTTAAGAGCACACAAAAAAGGCTGTAGGAACCCACCATGGACCATTTTAACATGTTTGTATTAGCGATGATGTAAAATGGCAAGAATTCATATTTCGCCTCAATTTTTTTTTTTTTCGCGCAAAGGAAACAAATATTTGCATTTCAAAGCTCTTTCAGAGTGAAATGAAAAATAAACTCTTTATGGGTTTGGAGTCTTTTTTGGAAAAGTCTAGGGATGAAATGAATATGATTTATTGTTCATAAACGTACAGCTAACGCCAGGTTGTGTGAAAATGCTGGTGTTAAGTCATGCTTACAGCCCTGAGAGGGAATAAAGATCCACTAAAACACTAGCTAACTGACTTTCAGCAATGTTTATGATATATTAGCAAAGCTCTGGATCAGGAATCGAACCGTGAACTTGTTAGTTGAGTCATAACTCAAGGCGTTTTGTTGTAATGACGTTGTTTACCACATGTAGTTAAGAAAAGATGGCTATCAAGCAAGCAGAGAAAACACCAGGGCCTGTGACCCGAGAAAAGGTTTGCTCTTAAACCACGCTGACGGTGGGCCCGTCTCCTCAGCTGGATATGACTCGTTGTCTGCATAAATACCCTGTTATTTACCACCCTCCCCTATAAACCCTATCGCTGGACTAAGATTGAAAGAATTTCCATTAAAATCACCCCATGATGCCCTGCTTTTTTATGCATGCTGCCCTTGCTCTCCCTTTGCCTTTTTTAGGTTCTTACAGCCCTCATTTCTCAAACCAGCAGCCGGCGTGTTATTCCTGACCAGGGGCTCCTGTGCTGACGGATGCCCTACCTTCTCTTCTCCTCTCTGGGGACGTTTGCATTGTGAGGGCCCCGTTTGATGTGTGATGATGTATATTGTCTGCTGATCTGTCCCCTCTCGGGTTACCAGGGGCCTGAGTGGGACAGCGGTTGTGTGGAAGCTATAAAAGGGGGTCAGTTTTGAATGATCCTGTGGTTTGTGAGGACGATACCCCACAAAACAAAAAGAGTCACATTGTTTTGCCCTCATCCGTTCAGGGATATATATATGTGTGGTTTAAAATTTTATGCAGTTTGAGGGTGATGGAAAATAGGCAGCCTTGTGAATATTCTGAGAATATGAAATGTGTGTGTTAGGGCCCCCTGTGCTCATTTCTAAACTTTGAAAGTCAGTTATTTTACATATTAAACATACATATTAATATGACTGTACAGAATATTAATTTGCACTATATCATTCAAAACTTAGGTTTGTACGATTTTTGTCATGACTTTCGCTCACCAAGGCAGCATTTATTTGATCAATTGTTTTGTGAGATATTTTTTACAATTTAAAATATATGCTTTTTATTTTTATTTTTTACAATTTAATTTATTCCTGTGATGCAAAGCTGAATTTTCAGCAGTCTTCAGTGTCACATGATTCTTTAGAAATCAATGATGCTGTATACTGAATATACTGTATATGATAGCTTTGTGTCAAGAACAGACCAAAATGCAAGTTGTTATTCACTGATAATCAGCGATTGGATCTTTGAATAATTGAATCATAGGATCAGATTATTCATTGAAAAGGTCCAATGATTTATTCACCAATCAATCAGACAGCGCTACTTTTCCTATTAATGTACCAATACTATATGGCTTTAGAAGGGTCGTCTGGACCACTATTATGATGCCTTTGTGTTGCTTTTTCCTTTTTTAAGCTTGTAAGCTTAATTGTAATTGCATAGAGTAGAGCATGGAAAATTGCCACAAAATTTTCTCCTTGTGTGATCCGCAAGAGAAATTTTCATTTCTTAGAGAATTCCTTTGACCAAAATCTGGACCTTAATTGGAAAATTATGTTCTTGTAAACATGGTTATTGATTTTGAGCTCTCTATGATGCAATTTTCATATTAGAAAGAATCAAGAGTATAAGCATGGACTCAATTTTGACAGTTCTATTTATTTGTGAAGTCGCCTTGGGTTGAATTCCTCTATTGTGTTCTTCAAAGCCCGAAACAGTCTAAACCGTGGCTATGATGCTTGACTTAGCGAGAGCTTTGATAGTGACTAAGTTAGTTTACCACTGCGGAGTGCAGCCAGCTCCGTCATCTGCTGTGAATTTGCAGATAACATTTGTTTGAGGATATCAGCAGGGATTATGTTCTTGTTTCAGCTTGGACTGGTCATCTCCGCACACTGTATTAGGAAAGCATGGGTCTTGAGCAGGAAACATGAAACAAGATGAATAATCAAATCAAAATAAAAGCTTTTCCTTCTCTGCCCCTGTTGTCAAAGCAAATCATGACTCTTAAAAAAAGTCATGGAGCCAAGTCATTTCTTAATCACCAAGACTACTCCGTGTGTGAGTCTGGTAGTAGATTTCATCCCGATTCAGTCCCTGCCAGAGACATCAAAGTCAAACCAATTATACAGAACGCTTTGAACGTCTTATTCTGAAAGAAAGCTTCCATTATTTTTTTTCCTCCACTAAAACAACCATAGCAAAAAATAGGAAATTAAATATGATTCTCTGTTGTGTTCCTCACGTAACCATCTGGTTTTCCCATCTAATAACAAAGGTTCCCTTACAGAATTGTTGGCAGGGCTATGCTACATAGATAACGATATAATCGTTGTCAAACGTTGTTCTATTTATTTATGATCCAATTACAAACACGTCTCATAATACTGTTCTCAAGGGGGTTCTTAAACAATTTTTGCCACTCATCTTCACATTTTATATATACAGTATATACAAATTTTGGGATTGATAAGTCTCTTACACTCGTCAAGGCTGGATTTAATTAAAAATAAAATAAAAACTGTAATATTGTAAAATATGATTATTATTTAAAATTTCTGTTTTCTATTTTAATATATTTTAAAATGTCGTTTATTCCTATGATGGCAATGCTAAATGTTTAGCATCATTACTACAGTCTTTAGTGTCACACGATCCTCCAGAAATCATTCCAATATGCTGATTTGGTGATCAAACCTTAAACGCATCAATCGCGTCTTTAACGACTCGGGACGTCATTCATTAGCCTACCCTTCCCCTCACTCATTTTTTAAAGTTAGACCTTTCAAACTTTTTCGTGTTCCTCAATATATTCATTATAAACAATATAACAAGAAGAAAAAAAAGAACATCTGTTTTCTATACTGTAAGGTCGCTATCGACCTGAGGCATGTAATAGTCAGCAGCGTATTGTGAGGTTTCAGTCAGGGCCTTCGGTAACGAAGGCAAAGATGAAGTTGACGACGCTGACTCGCGATCTTCGCAGTAGTGAACGTGCCAGAGAGAAATGCACATTTCATACGGATTACATAAGCAGAGAGCAGTCTGTTTCCTTTCGTTTGTATTTGTTTTGTTTATAAGTAGACATTACAAGCTTTCTATACATTTATCAGGTCTGTGAGGCAAGTAGGCCTACCCTATATACTGAGTTTCGGTTCATTTATGAGATGAGCTCCAGTCACGCGCCGGCGCATCCATATCCTGATTATATTGTCTGCTATATTTGCTGCTTATTTATTAAATCCAGGCAATTGGTTGATGAAACATTGATTAAAATTAAGATACAACGAAATTCACTTTAAAGAAAGGATTTCTACTAATAGTGTAAGTAGGCATATATTTATTTCTGCGCAACAATCATTGAATCTCTGGTGACTCAATAAGCAATTCACCTTTATTTGTCAAGGTGGCAATGTTCTACACAATGATGATGTGATCTTTCACTCATAATTACTGCAGGCATGAAACAATAGAATAGAGGGAATGCATTGACGTCACTTTCCCGCCGGAACACGCCCCTTCAGCCAGACTGAGTGGCAAAACAGCTGCTGTGTGACTGGATTTAATAGTGGAAACTGTGTAAATTCAAGTAAAATGAACGATTATCAATTTAAACTAAAGTTTGGACTCAATATAGTGTTCCTTACAACTTTCTAAAGATCCAGTGATCCATGGATATTGACAGCAGCCAGGAATCGGGTTGCCTGACATTTGTGTGTGGCTGATTTCGACGCCGGGCAAATACATAGGCCTAAAGCAAATTTGCCTGTGAACGCTTTATATAAATACAAAATATGTAGGTCTATATCTGGGTGATCACTTATATAAATGTTATATATCATTATATCGTCCAGCCCTAGAACTTGGATCGTTTTTTGTCATTGTTTATTTAAAAACATCCAATAGCCTAATGCAGAATATACCATGATAAATATTTAATTGATGAGTTGTTAATACAATATATAGGGTATGATTTTACACCTAAAGTCAGCATAATGACACAAAATGATAACTGCAAATCCACCTGTCCAGTCCAGTTGGCCAGTTGTTTCTGTGAATTGCAGCGATCCATTTGCTCCTCTGGTCTGTAGTTTTCGTCATTCTGTAAAAATATATCTCAGATTTCTTGTCAAATCTAGTTATACAGTCAATCGCAAAGATCTTTCCCGCTTTATATGTGTTTTGTTGTTTTTTTCGCGGCATTCACGCTGAAAACAAATGCTGCCGCTCAGTCTTTTTGCCACTCACTGCGCGTAACTGCAGGCACACCGGCCGACGGTGACGTCACGCGCATACCCTCTATTGTTAGTTGTTATGGGATGAAGGAGGGGGAACAGAGGTGGTGCTCACGAGACTGCGCTCTATTCTATGCATAGACAGTAAAAGAAATGGACACAGCGACCCCGTTGACTTCAACGGAGAGAGTTTAAGGCCAACATGGGCACTCACCTCCTGATAGCCAAGCGTTCTGCGCAGGCTCAAACTGAGCTTGATGACGTAGATGTCACGTGAGCAACCTGACTGACAGTTGTAAATCTTCTAGTAGCTGTGTGGAGAAAAGAAAAGAAAAAAGCCAAAAAAAAAGTTATCACATTGAATTAACAAAATACCACCTATAACAATACTTGTCTTGATTGATGATCAGAAGTTCCAAAGGTCGAAGTATCACGGCTCTCCAGAAATAAGGGCTTTGACTAGCAGGCGCAAGCAAGCTAATCTCGAACGGTCAATGACGCATCAGAGTAAAGAGTAAACTCACATTAATGTTTGTGTGTGTGTGTGTGTGTTGGAAATTAAATCGTTTAGTATTGTAAAAACAATATAATGTTTATTAATATATTACAATACTATTAATAATTATAATAATTAATTTCATATAACATATAATATATAATTACAATATGACATGATAAAAGAAGTGGCTAAAATCGACTTTAAAATAGCCTACTTTAGGATTGTAATCGTTTGAGTAGCCTATCTGCAGTTCTAGTAATTTTAGTTAGTTAGTTAGTTTAGTTTATTTTGAACATGTTTATGTATGTATCCATTAGATTTAAATATTTGACTAGTACACACAAACACACACACACACACACATAATACAATCAAAAATAACACATAAATAAATGCATGTAGGCTACAACAGCACAATCTTCCAAAATTATTAAAAATGATTCAAATATAGGCACATATGCAAATAATTTTTTTCCCTTCTTTTTCGTTTCCTTCTACATCAAACAGAATAATAACCCATCCAAAAAATACTTCTTAGTATGAGCCCAGGAACCATACTATAAAATACTGTCCCCTCGAGTCATTTTCGTATCCATTCAATATTACATGACCATATAATATTCCAATATATAAAGAATTGTGAGCTAGGTGTTAAATCATGTAGTTTTGGCTAATAAATCATGGTCACAAACACTTGAACAAAACCGTTTTTCTTTATTTCACGTTATGTAGGCATTTTGTACATGGCTTCCGAACGGGATCACATTCATCTTCAAGTAGATCTGTAATTAAATAAAGGAACAACGTTAACCGCGATAGACATTGAGATGTTTTTTTCTTCTTCCATTGCCTGTATAATTTCCTGATAATTAATTTCCCCATCCCCCATAGGTGTAGTAGTAGATAAATAATTTAAAGTTCGTGGATAAATGTTACTTCATATGTATTCACTTGCCACTTATCAAATTATTTCCAATTCCTCAAAAACGTTGTTTAAATATTTTGTCGCGTTGCTTTTATGGGCTCTGTCTATCTATGCCATGGGCTGACTTTAGACAGTAAAAGACGGCCTGCGAGACTGTGCGAGCTTCTCCTCCTGTCTATACGGTAATGTCTCTATTGTGCGACATAAAGTCGCGTGGTTATGACGCAATTTTTAGCCTATTTTTACGAGAATGGCTTTTACGGGGCCATAACGTAAGATACAAAGTACTGGAGCCTTTTATACATTGTCGTGATTCTTTAGAAATAAATAATGGACAAATGGAGTCTTTGGACGCCTCAGATGTAAAGTTATTCGCTGTCAAAGTGACGCCAAAATGAATGGGAGTCAATGGGATGCTAACAGTAGGTGATAGCCAGCTACAATGGCGGCCCCCTGAGGCAGCTTCAACTTCCGGCTGATGGATTACACCCTTGATTCTATGGCGGCGAGGGCTCCTTCCTTCCTTCCGGTTTCGGCAGAATCAACACCAGTGTGACGAGGTATGTTGTTATAGGAAGAAGGAGGCGGTAACCGGCGAACATTCAAACAATTTAATAATAATAAAATAAACAAACCACAAAATGAAAGTAAAGGCGGCAGCCCCTTACGCGGATGACTGCCGCGCGCCTGGTTTTGCGTGTAGCGCAAAGTTTCTCGGGGAAACGCAAAGTTTTGAGAGGGAACGCAAAAGATTCGAAAAATATGTTTTTCTCCCATCCCAAATTTTTCCCTCCACCATGTCCCTTTAGGGGCTCCGTAAAGTAGCTTGACCGCAATCAATATTAGTGTCACTTGTTGGTGGATCTGGTGAAGAAGCTGTCAGCGATCTGCTCAAATTGAACCCTTCCCAGTTCCAAATGCTTTAATTTATTATTTTATAATTGTTATTAAAACATCAGGTGAGTTGTATACTACTGCGACAGTTATTGCTAAATAGCTGCTAAATATTTTTGTGGAAACCGAGATGATGGAAAGTTCAAAATAACTTTTTTTTACATGGAATCTTCTGTAACATTATAAATGTCTTTATTGTCACTTTTGATCAATTTATTATGTCTTTGCCTAATAGAATGGAATATATTACTTAAAAAAAAAAATCTTTCCCAAACTTTTGAATGGTAGGCTATATAATGATATATGTTTAGTCTTCTTTAGCTTCAGACAAGTGTACTAACATTTGGAAAGAGGATATGCGATGTGTGCTTGTGAGGTTCCTCTCATGTTTTGCGGTTGAATTTGGCCACTGTCATTTGAGTGGAACTTCCTGCCATCTGCATTCAATCGTATTCTCTCACAGTTTCAGGCTTGCTTGTAAATATTGGAAGCAGCCTAAAGTGAACGCCATACTCAGTAACGTGGGCCGTTTACAGTTGTGTACAGAGCGTGTTTTTGGCTGCAGACAGCGACAGGACAGCCATCGACTTCATTTGTGTGAAGAGCAGAGTGGATTATTTGTCTTTTATTGTAGTCAACTAAAATGAACTAGGCTAATAGGATGGCTGAAAGTGCATAGTAAAACTCCATTCGTCATTTATTTATTGGAAATGGCGCTGACCATTAGCTGTCATACCTTAGGAATGCTTCAAATGAGAATATTAGCCTTGACTCATTCAGTACAGGAATTTGTGCTTAGAATGTTGGATACCGTACAAGACTGCACTTCACTTTTAATTACAAAAGCCAGTTTTCATAATAAGGATTATGCGAGAACTGTATTATTAAGTCACAACCCTGACAGTCTGATTTAGTTTGAAAAGATATTTTGCAAGTGGAATTAATTTCACATAATCTTTGCAGGGAATTCAAGATAATTAAAATATGACATCAGAGGGCAAACAGAGAAAGAAGCATTTTTCTTTAGAAGAAAAGCTCTATTTCTGTTCAAACATGGCTTAATCCTTTTGTCTCGAAGCTTAGAATGACTACTAAGACATACAGAAGCAAAATATTTCCTGGCATATTTCTACATGAGTTGCATGCTTGCGCACACACACAAAACAGAAACAACATAATGCAACCCGTACAGTTCCACTGCGGCAGTATCTGGGCCTCAGAGGTCCCGAAGTTCTTGTGTTTTTACAGAGCCCCAAAGAGCCGTCAAGATCTCATAAAAGCCAGAACAGCAGCCTGTGATGAGGAACCCTGAGTCTTAATGTTAAAGCTGTACGTTTTTACAGCACAAGACACAGGAATGTACCGCAGCCCTGTGCTACTGATGCATTTACATTGTAATCACCCCCAGTGTTTCACACTCTATAGATTTCAGTGGGCCTGATATAAAATTGTTAACCTCATCCTGTCCGTACTCTACAAAACAAGAGCTCTATTTATGAACCGTTTCTTACTGCTGTTCAGTATGAAACTTTCTTGTTCTATTTTTACAGTGCATTATTTTTAAAGGAACGTGACATGATTTAGTTTTAATTGGTAATATTGTGAAATAATATTAACTGTTTTATTAACATGTTATTTTATTTCTGTGAGGCGAAGCTTCATTTTCAGCATCATTACTCTTCAGTGTCACATGATCCTTCAGAAATCATTCTAATACTGATTTGCAGCTCAAGAAACATTTCTTATTATTAGCAATGTTGAATACAGTTGTGCTGCTTAATATTTTTGTGGAAACTGTTATGATAGGAAGTTCAAAAGAACATCATTTATTTGAAACAGAAATCTTTTGTAACATTATAAATGTCTTTATTGTAAGTATTTCACACTCTATAAATTTCAGTGGGCCTGATGTAAAATCGTTTCCAGTAACTTTATCCTGGATGTAGAATAAAATGCGAATTTGGGTTATGATTTAGATGTACATTTTGTTCTAAGACAATAGAATAGAAGGCATGTCTCATCTGTTTTGATGGGGTAATAGCTGTAGAAACAACCCAACACCCTTGCTCCTTCAGTGAAACGGCCTTTTGATGATAGAAAACATTTTTTGATGATGATCATGTTCAAACTGGTTGAAGATAATGATTCTTATGGCTGCATTGAAGATGACTGTTGATTTTCAGGATCATTGAACATCGCTTTGGAAAGTTTTAAAAGTCTGTTAGATGGCAGGAGTTGCATTGTACCTTATTTGAACTGATGAGAGCATATCCATTACGTACTGAAAAGCTGGAGCCATGAACCCCATCCCTGGCGCAATGGGCATCGCCACAGCTCTGCCAGGTTCTCCAACACCACCCCGACCCAGCCTCACCCACTGCTTACTGGAAACCGAAGCAATGGTGGTCCAGATCCACCCACGTCAGTCCACAGAGGACAGACTCGCAGGCTCCTCCAGTGACAGCCAGTCACCAGCAGGTGGTGACATGCCCAAGTGGAACCCAGTAATTACAATAAAGGTATGGAAGAACATCAACGTTATCATGATGTCTGGAAGCATGTCAAGACATTTGTCACTGGCTTGATCACAGACAGGACAGATTAACTTTTGCATCTTTTTGTTTTGTTGTGAGTGTGTACACCACAGCTGATACCGTTTTAAAATGGACATGTAATGCTTTAATCACTGTGAGCCTTGATTTATAAGGTTCTCTTGTCCAAGCGTGCGGTTTAGTCATTGGACCGTAGGAGTAGCTAGCCTAGTGCAGGCAGTGTTTTGTGTTTGTTTGTGTTCAGTAGTCTGCGGTCAGTTCGGACTGTTTTAGGAGCCGAGGCTATTACGAAATCCGTGGGCAGCTGCATCTGTCCCTCTCATGAGAAAACAATTCTTCGTCTTTTTTGATGAACTCTTGTGTAAAGTTACAGCAGATCTTTGAGCATATTATTTATAACTTCATTTTGTCTGTGCTACTGAAATAATCCTTTCATGTGGTTGCAAAAGAGAAAAGCCTGCACAATATGCTAAAAAATCCGTTTTTATTTACTCAACATCCATATTGTTCCAAACCCATAAGTTATTTTTTTTTTTTGGTCCAAGGAATCTACTTGATGCAGCTTCTTTTGCATATGACAAAAAAAAAAAAAAAAACACAATTAAACCCCAAGCAACTACATTTATGATACTTTCATGGTGCTTTTATTTATTTTTTTCCCCTTGGAACTTCATAGACATTGTCATTATGAACTATATGAAATTCCTCCTTTTGTTTCCCACATAAAAAAACACGAGACTGAGTAGATAATGACAGAATATTAATTACCTTAGGTTTTTACAGGACATATTTCTACTAAATGTGGAATAAGTGCATTAAGTACAAAGTTTTTTTACTCTTTAATAACTTAACACCTAAAAAAAATACATAAGGGTGGTCTCTTTATGATGGCTATCATTTTCTTTTCTTTGCTTTTGGTATACCTTGTTTACTTTTGACATGAAGCATATACTAACAGCTGTATGCTGGAAAGGGACATTTTTTCCCTAGGAGTGAAACACAAACTAGAATTTGTCTTTATACAGAAACTGCCATAACAAACCAATTTCATCCTTATGAAAATCCTGGTCTGGTGGTACCAAAAACCTAGCAGGAAAAACAGTAATTTCAGTCCCTCCTAATTTAATCAAGTTTTTTCTCTCTCTGCCATGCACCTGTTTAAGGGAACTTTTCTCCAGATTTTGTTATTTTTCATTTTCTTGTGCCCTCAGGTTTTCAATCAAACCTTTATTACTAAGCAAACAAATGAGTTCCGGGTCTGTGTGGAGACACAAATATAGACATGAGTTATGAGATTTAAAGATGGTAAAGTCTCTTGTCGATAATACGCAACATCTGCACTGGACACTGCAGCCGTGTTGAGGAGCGCAAGAGAATTCAGTATAATCCCACTGCTCATGCGTCTGCTGACCTTGTCCCCTAAAGAAAAAAAAGACAGGAGAGGACCATAAAAAGGAAAAAAAGACAGTGAGAGAGGCTGAGAAATAAAATATGAAAAAGAAACTCGATTTTTATATTTTTTTATAATGAAAACGTGAATGGTACTTGCTCAGGCAAAACTCACTGGCACTGTAATAGACTGTTGTAGTTGTAGGTGGCTGCCAGGGTGTTGCTATGCAGTCAAGGTGTTCAGACAAGTTTTGGGTAGGACTACAGCTAATAATCGATTAAATTGATTAACGAATTTCATTCAGTTGATTAATCGGGTATGTGCACCAGACACAGAGAAACTTAGCAGCAAAAAAAAAAAAACAGTTTACAAAATGCATTTCTATAGAAAATACACATTTTAAAAATGGCGGATGGTCAAAGAGCGAGTTTCTGTGGGAAAAGTCCAAGTGAAGCATTTAATAAGGCAGTGTAATGGTAAAATTGACCATGACTAAGGCAATATCTTTCTTGCCTGTGTGTGACGATGTTTTGCTTCAGGTGGTTTGGCGGAACTGACGGAATGGCAGTTTCTTTCAGTTTTCCCCCTCCGTTTGGCCTAAAACACTGTGTTCGTGGTTATCCAGTTTGAAATATTGATTACAAACACTGAGTTTTTTTCAACGAGCTCCCACTAAACATTTATTCTTATGCCCCGAAACAATACAAGTTGACACCATGACTAAAAGTTTGCTAAGAAATATTTTCTACTAAAGAAATGTGCTATTTGACTCTGTTAAGTGGATCTATATCAATATATCCATATTAGTGCATTATGGGTGTTGATGTTTTTATTGCTAATTGGCAAAAGGTAAGACAGCGGCCTTTTTTTGCTGTTTACTCTAGTCAGGTAGCACTGATTAAAAAAATTATTTTGCCTTTCTACTGTATAGGCAGCCAAGTTTTTTTGAAACCCCAGTAAAGTTCCCCATTAAACCCTGCCCCTGCAACCTCACGTTTATCTGATGACTGCAACACACTCATCTCAAAATCCAAGCAACAAACACGGCATAAAACCAAGCTCCTGTCCTACATTTTTTCATTTTTGATAAACTGTTACTACTTCACAATACAGAAGAAAATGTCTGTCGCTACTGCAGTTTTATCACCACATCAAAACAAAAACATATGCATGCATGCACATCAAATAGACAATGGAGAGCAACAGAGAAAGGAAAGGCATTGCAAAAATGTTGACTAAATATTAGAAATGAATTGAAACAATGTATAATTATATGCCTTCCTGTTGCTCAAACAGTAGAGTATGCCACTAGCAACGCAAAGGTCATGGGTTCGATTCTCAGGGAAAAATAATAGAGCTTCTTTTCCCAACAAGGTGCATGATATGAGGCATCACAGATGTCAACGTTTAATCCCTAACCCAAAGTATGAGCACTAGAAATAGTGATCCCCACCTTAGCCCCACTAATGAGTTAATAAGGCAGAAAAGGACAAACAAATGAAGAAGAGTGCAACAGAGAGTTCTGATCGTCATTAACTGTTTACGTGCGGATGATATGATTTATGGTGCTAAAGTGGCCTGAGTAGAAATGTCACAGTGCATTTCCAGACGCATCTGTCTTGTGGTTTGGCAGCTTGTTGTTCTGTAGACTCACATGTTTGACGTGCATTAGAATCGATACACACATACGTGCGCCAGCACAGCACACACATGCATACGCACACCCCCTTTCCCATCTTCTCTCTGAAGCCCCCGTCTTGTTCGGCAGTATTACTGCATCTTCACACATCTGCTTTCCATTGCCAGCATCTCTGAAGACTTGAAAACATTAAATGCTGGCACAAGCTCGGTCTCACTCCAGCACTTAATACTGCACTTAGGTGACTTGAAAGGCAGGAGGCGAGAATTGTAGAAAATGAAGTGTCACCGAAATAAAAAATCACCTGAGATTACCACCAATTACATTTAATAATGGCCGACCCATCTGCTGATCAGATGCAGGGAGTCTGCGTGGTCCAGCGGTGGGGTTATGGGCTAGGGGGAGGTTGCACTGTGTCGTCTCCTACTGTATGGCTACTGGAAAGCAGTGATTCGTAACTGCTTTTACTTCACGATTCCAAACTAGTAATGAAATTGTTTATCGAATAAAATGTCAACAAAAATTTAAATATTGATTGAATTTTGAATTGAAACTGGGTTTTCTCCAGTTGTGATGTCAGACGTGCAAAAAGACATGCATTTTCAAAAGTAATTGGAAAAGCTATTTAAATACACTACTATTCAAAAGTTTGTGGTCAGTACGAGTGTTTAATGTTTTTGAAAGAAGTCTCTTATGCTTGCCAATTCTACATTTATTTGACCAGAAATACAGTAAAATATTAATAATGAAATATTATTAAAAAAATATTACAATTTAAAATAACGGTTTTCTATTTTAATATATTTTAAAATATAATTTATTCCTGTGATGGCAAAGCTGAATTTTCTGAATCATTACTCCAGTCTTCAGTGTCACATGATCCTCCAGAAATCATTCTATTATTCTGATTTGCTGCTCAAGAAACATTTCTTATTATTATAAATGTTGCAAACAGCTGTGATGCATAATAATTTGTATATAAATAATGTTTTTAATACTAAATATTTTGTAAACCATGTTATTATTTTTAGAAAAGTTCAAAAGAACATAATTTATTTGAAAGAAAAAAAGTCTTTTTGACCTCAAACTTTTGAATGTTAGTGTACAAAGTAAAATGGGAGTAATGGGCAAAAAAAATGTAGGCAATATTTTTTTCCTATAATTTATGACCTTAACTTGATAAAACAACTCAACAAGGGATTTGGATGACCTTACACTTGAAATGTATTAATGTGAAGTGTAGTAATATTTCCATGATCTAAATAGACCTAAAATATGCTAAATAATGAACAGGACAATTTGATAGTTTAAAAAAATGTAGGATTTACTAGTCCAACACTGTGTTATTAATATCCAAATGATAGATGAAACTGCACCAAATAACGTAGAACTTGTGTCAGGGTAATAACAGGAAAGCAAGATGCAAGTGAACAATTTATTGTAAATGAAGTAGTAGGTAGTAAGTCCAGAGAAGACAGTTTAGTGGCGCAGGGACCCCGATGGTCAGATGGATCTGGTGAAGAGAGTGCAGTGGTACGGTGAATGAGTCCAGTGACGAGAAGAATCCAAACGTAATCCACAGGAACATGAACAAGGAAGGCACAAGACTCGAGACGTCGACTGGAACACAACACCAGGAAACCACAAACAACGACCTGACAAAGTAGATGAGAAAGTGATGAGTATATATACACATGATGAGATGAGCTTCAGCTGTTGACGGGAGTGATGAGTGATCACTGATGATGTTAATGAGCGGGCACGCCCACCTAATCAGTACACACACACACACACACACACACACACACACACACACACACACAACAACAACAGAAGCACGAGACAAGAAGGAGACATAGGATTTATGAGCCGTGACAACTTGATTGGAAGCACAGACTTTGTTTGACGTCAACAACAAAAGATATGGGAAGTGTTTTCTCTGTCTTTTTAAAAGTTGATGAGTCTGGATTAGATGGATATATAGCATGGGAGCGTTTGCCATATAAAACAGTTTTGTTACTTGTTCAGAGTCCAAAAGCCTTGTTCTTTTGTACATGTGAAACAAGAACGACAATGGAAGTGTTTTTCTCCCCTCAGTTGGGTTCTGCTCTGTGATTTTGTTCTTGTGTTTTTTGTGTGAATGAAGCCAGCACCTCAGTCTGGTCTTCATCACAGAGCTCTGCTTTACCCTCAGGTGTTATTGGCACCGCGCGCACAGCAGTGATCTCACACCCAAGATTGTCATTCCATAATGGCTTCTGAATGCTTGCAAACCTGCTCCCTCCTTTACCCTCTCATACATTTGGTCAAGGATCAGAGGTCTTCTGAGAGCGCTGGAGAAACACCCTTCTCTGTGTTCTGTCTGTCCTCCAGGTATAGATGAGAGCCAATGTGTTGGAAACCTCCTTTTCAGTTTGATTTTTCATGACAAGTCTGGGAAAGAAGCTCTTTTGAAGGTTTCTATTATATATACAGTACTGTGCATAAGTCTTAGGCACATTAGTATTTTCATCCCAAAAAAGCCAGTTATTTATATATTTTGCTGTAGCGTGTGAATAGGAAATATCAGTTTACATTTCCAAACATCCCTTTTGCCATTAATTGTAATAATACAGTGATATTTTTGTAAGCACAAGGAGTCTGACAACAGCCGGTATGATCCTCATGGAGATCTGATCTCACCAACTTCAAATCCATCTGTGATTACATCTGTGAAACAGAAAAAACTGAGACAGATTAAATACAAAAGGGCCAAGCTTGTTGACACGGGGGCAACCCCCTAGAACCACCCCTGAGTCAGGGCCTGTGGTGCTCATGTGGTAGATGCAGGTTTGAATCTGGCCTCCCCAATAATTTCCTTTCCACTGTTTCCCTCAATGAAAAGTGCAATAAAACCCTAAAATAATACTGTAGAATACAAGAAAACATACATTTTGTTATGTATCTGATGATACATGATGTTTTTAGTGCAAGTAGGCTGTAGATTCCACTGCTCTCTGAGAATGATAAATTTCTTTCTTTTTTTCTCTCTTTTTCTTTGTCCCAGCTTTCACAACGGGAGCTTTCACAGACTTCCACCTTCTGACCAAAACCCAGAGCAATACTCAACAGTGAATTACCATTGCAAATTCAATATAAATCCAATCTAACTTTCTGTCCAACTTTCCAAATGTGGAGAAGCTTCTCTTATGCAGCCTAGCCTTGACTAATTCTGTTAATTTAACAAAGTATCAAATCTTTAAACCTCTCCCATAGTTCTGTCAATATAGAGCAAGGCTTTTAGTATGAACTTGGATCTGAATTGATATAACTTGGCAGCACATTTTTGGAGTTGGACAATAATACATTAAAAGAAGCATATAGAGTGTGAAGTATTCTGATGCTGAGCCATTTGCTTCATCTTCTGCTGGTTGGATGTGCAATTTCTGTGTTGCACAAGAGTTTGGATTAGGGAGAATCATCTAAACTCCAGTCATCACCTTCAGCAAAGGTAGTTCATCTGCTATCTGTGACTGTTGTTATGCATTTAATCAACAGTGCCTCAAAAGTTCACCTGCTATTGCGAAAAAAAAACACATATTTGTGTCTTCAGTTCTTCATGGGTGCTTAAATAGCTATTTTGGGGGGTTAAAAGGTCTCAGCTAAAGGGCTAACAGCAAAATTGTTTTCACAAGCTGCCTATTGTGGCTAGAATTGCATCCCAGATATGATATTGAGCAATTTTGAAAATCTGTAAAACAGATTTGTGTTGAAAATTCCTGTGGCTTCTGGCTATATTCTCTCTGCACATCACATCAGCAGTATAGTTTACCTCTACTTGAGTTTGTGGCATTTGAAGGCTTCTTGTGAAACCGATTATCAGTGTTGCATACAGGAATCATGTCTACAATATGTTTCAAATCTATAATTTCTATTTAAAATGAGGGCACAGCATAGTAGCTTACTAAGGGATGCAAGAATAGGAGGACATAATTAAAAGAATGTTACTTTTTGTGTGAGTCAAACTATCCCAACGTCATTGACAAACCTCTCAATCCTCTCCAGATGAAAGCAAGAAAGCCCATGGCTTTAGCTCAGCGAGCAGTGATATACACAAACACAGTTTGACATTCCAACTGTGGGATTTTTAAGCCAAGAAAAAATGATCCAAAATGTAATAAACAATCATTATTCTTTGAATGGATGTGAAAAGTGTTTCTTCTTTTTATTGAGTTCAGGAATCCAGCATGTGCTTTACAGGTCTTGTGACCTTCTGTTCCATCGTTTCCCTTTCTCTCATTTCTTCTCGCCTCTCAACACTAATTTCTTTGTTTCCCTCACATTTTTTTTTCTCTGCTATAAAGCAATTTCTTGCACCTTCTCATTTTGTGTACTTGGAAACAATATCTTACCAAACCTCTTTTGTCTTTGGTTTTGCTTTATACACATGTTTAGATGCTGGTTTTGATCAGACTTCAATGGGTGATGTATTATCAATATCATCATTGTGAGCAAATGATATTGCTGAAATTGAGTTAATAAAAAACTTGAAAGATGCAGGCACCCACACTGGAGTCAAAAAGAGTGTCGGCTTTCCTTCAATTAATATTTCCAAACACTATGACATCATATTTTATTTAGATTACATTTGCTATGCACTCAGTTTTTCCTTGTGCAATGACACACTGTATCTCACTTATCAAATAAATAAATAAATAGACATGTTGATTTGAGTAGAGAATATTGGCCAATCGGAATCAGGTATTCCATGAAGCCATGCAATTGATTTAAAATTTTGACAAATTATTTAAAGATCTGTAATTGTTACCTATTGTATTTCCCACCTGTTTCAGTGAATGGAGGATGTATCTCATTCTGTTCAGAGAAGGAGTGCGCTCCTGAATTGACAGCAGAAGAAGGAACCTCACTTCGCTGTGGGCAGAACCTGCCAGTTCAGTCTGGAGCCCAGTACCACCACAGAAACCACTGTGAGCAGCCCGGACAGAACCTTCACCTGCAGGAGAGCCCTCACCGAGATGCCAGGTGAGACCTCCCAGCACATTTGAGCACTTGGATAGGTCAGCAAGAACAGTCGCTACATGAGAACTTACTTTTAGTACAAAACAGTAACTAAATGCGCTATTTCAAATATTAAGTGGATTTTGAACATTTTGAAGCATAATGTTATTTACATTCAGTGTTGACTGATCCACTACAGATCTGATCTGCATCACACTGACTGTTTATTTTCTAAAACACCGAAAGATCATTGTAATTTATTTAGCAGAACCTAATTAATATTCATGAGTGATTGTGAATACACCACCTCCCACTTACACTTCCATTTAAATGTTTGGGGTTAATTTTTTTTAAAGAAAGCATTGCTGTTAAATTGATCAAAAGTGACAGTAAATACATTTATACATTTACAAAAGATTTCTATTTAAAATAAATGCTTTTCTTTTGAGCTCTCCATTCTTCAAAAATTCCAGATTTTTTCCACAAAAATATTAAGCAGCACAAAAGTTTTAGAACTTTTTTTATTTATAAGCTTTTCTTGAGCACCAAACTCAGAATATTAGAATGATTTCTGAAGCATGTGACTGAAGACTGAAGTAATGGGTGCTGAAATTCAGCTTTCATCAAAGAAATAAGTTACATTTTAAAATATACTAAAATAAAAAGCAGTAATTTTATTCTTTTAGAAATATTTAAAAAATCTTACCAACCCTGAACGTTTGGACAGTAGTGTATTAGAATTCTTTTTTTATTTAAAAAAAAACAAACAAAGTGAAGCCAATGTGTTTATTTAGATCAGATATTTACTTAAAAAAAGTATTTGCTTTTGATTTTTATCCATGATTATCAGTAAATGAAGTGATTGTAAGACAGAAAAGGACACCCATTAAACACACTGTTCAAAATATAAAGTTGTACACTAGGATCTAGTAAAGTATGTAAAGCGTTTAAGATAGTCTCTGCTAATTACATTAAGACTGTAAACATATCTGCAAGTCAAATAATGTAGGTTGTTTTATTGAGGCTTAATGCAGTGTGGAACAAGTCAAACAAACCCTGCAGTACTGAAAAGAGACTGTCCTCGGTTTTGTTGCCCTCTGTGTAGCCGCAGTATAGTTGAAACCCATAGCTTCAGCAAGGGATGCTTTCCAAAGTGCTTTCACTCAAACACGCCATCCAACTCTCCCAATATTGTCGCTGAATGTCACTGCTCCTGCCAAACAGGAAGTGGTGAGCCTGAATGGAGCGACTCATGACAAACTTGAGGCTTCATTTAAGTCAGTGCGCTAGCATTAGCGGTTTCCCGCACCAAGTGAAAAGGGGACGTAGACAAAATCCTTCATAGGCTGCTGGGACAGAGGGCCCTTCTCACATCATTCCAGAGCTTTGCACACAAATCCATAATGAGCAAACTGACAGGAATTATTATGTGGAAGATCACAGCGACGCACAGGGAAATATGACCCCCATTCAAGGGGGGCAAAGATTCCCACTATAATGGGGAGTATTGTAAACACAGAGCATTTAGAGGCCCACTATTATACCTCCAAAACCAGGTGACTTCTATTTAGCCCACATGTAGGCTTCGGTTAACCCCTATTGTGTCATCAAAGCCTGTCATACGCATAGCATGACTGCCTGCCTGTATTCATCTCTCTCTTTTCTTATTTTTAAATACCCATTCATAGCCATAGTTCAGGCCAAATTTCCTGCTTCATTTATTCATGGAATTGCTCAGGAGCATTTGTGGTGGATCTAACCAGTGTTTAAAGTACACCGCAGTGGAAACCCATCCAGTGACTGTTTCCTGCAAGAGAGGGGAACATAAAATGTAGCTTCTGATCAGCACAAACCAAACATTATAACCTAATAAGACCATGTAAGGGTTTGCAAAATGAATCTCCAATCGCACCGCTTTTGGTCAAGCATTGTCAGTGTTAACAGAGATGTTTGAGAGTGCAGGCTTGCCAGGACCGGAGCACAGAGCTTGTCTGTGTCCGTGGTGTCTGACAGTGCAGAGTTGGCAGTACTTTGAGAAACCCTGGCCTTTATCTTTCATCAGGCCCGGGCTGTTAATAGTGTGCATATTCTTCCTGCTCCGTTCTGCCTAAACGCTCCTCATATTCCTCTGGGTGTGTTTCATTCTCCCGCAGGTCTGCTGGCTTTCAGACGGAGCTTAGCTCGTTGTCTCTGTCCAGTGGCGTCAATGGGTGTCATGCTTTGCCATCGTACCCCATCAAACAGGAGGGCTACAAGCTGGGATCGGCCCTGAGTGACTTTTCAGGAGGGATGGGAGCAAGTCTTAGGGAATTGGACCGTTCAAACAGCGGTGGTGGCGGCGATGACTGTAACTTAGCAACTGTTCTGTCGTTGTCGGCAATGGCGGTGACTGTGTATCCATTTAATAATGAAGATGGCTCCTCCCCACTAGCTTTGTCCCCGAGCTCGCGTCACTCAGCAAGGCCGAATGCGAGCGGACTGAAGAGACGCTGTCTCTTGGTGGCCTCCCAGTCAGCCTCAGAGGGAATCGATATTGCCGCCAACATCTGCTCCTCCCAGATGTCCTGCGTTAGCGGCCTGCGCACCAATTCGTCGTCGCCTACCACCACCTCATTCTCCCACAAGCCTCTCCCTGCACCCAGCCCTCAGCTGCCGTCACCTTCCACCTCGTCCTGCCTCCTACCCCTGTCCTCCTCGTCATCATCCTCCTCAGTGTCATCAGTTGAGCATTGTGAGGACGTAGCCTCCATGCAGCCGGGGCCCGGTGTGGTTAACGGCAATGGGCTTGGACTTCTCATACAGCCCGGTGCTCTGCTGGACAGCTGTACGCTGAAACAGGAACCGGTGGATGATTTCTCTCCAAGTGAGGAGGAGCTCTTTCAGCATCATTATCACCATCTGACGAGCCGTGGAAGCCACTGCGTTGGGCATTCCCACCATCACCACCACCACCACCAAACAGGCCCCCCACGGCCGCCCATGCCCCCTCCCTACCACCTGCACCAGTACATGGGCTCCGGCCCAGGAGCTTTACTGCATCTTCAGAGCCAGCAGCAGTCTCCACCCTCAGGCCTGCTGGCGCAACCCAAACCCACAGGGCTGGTCGAACAGCAGGTGAGCGACAGGGAGGACGTATTTAGCGATAAGCAGGTATGCCGCTGGATTGACTGCAGCGCGGCGTACGAGCAGCAGGAGGAACTGGTTAGGCATATCGAGAAGGTCCACATCGACCAGCGAAAGGGTGAGGACTTCACCTGCTTTTGGGCCGGATGTGTCCGTCGCTACAAACCCTTCAACGCCCGCTACAAGTTGCTCATCCACATGAGGGTTCACTCTGGAGAGAAACCTAACAAATGCATGGTAAGTGTTCACAGTTTTTAACTGGCTGTCAAAAGTGCACAATTTTCAGCAGTTTCCCATAATGAAATTCATAGGCGATTATAACTGGCAGCTGAAATGGCCTTGAAAAGGCATAAGTAGTATTTTGGACTGAGCTGTTTTAGTTGGAATCCTCAATGACTTTAATTTGAGTGGAAAGTTCGTGAAACCGAATGCCGGTATAATTATTTTTAATTAAGAAGGTCAGTTTTAAAATCAGTTTTCAAGTATCTATTATCAACAGAGGACAAATAATTCTTTCATTTAGCTTTATTAAATCAAATCTCTCTTTAAAAGTGTTTCACAAATATAATTTGTTTGAATTTTATGTCAGTTTTATTTGAGAAATAGATTTTGAAGCTTATTTTTTTGTAACAGCTTTCAATAGACCACCTATGCCTATTTTCCTCAACTTTTTTTTTTCACAACCATATCACATGGCATGAGAAATTATGATTTCAACTGAAAGCGCAGCTAACTTTTCCACTGATGTGTTTGGGTATTTAATTGGACCTGTAGTCTAGCTGTATAAATAGTGTTGTGGTGAAACCCGAAACATCCAGGTAAAACTCTCTGATTCCACAAGTCAACACACTAATCAATGTCAAAGTGCCTTTTCTAACATTCTCAGCTCAAGTGGAAAAATGGCTCCAGCCCGACCAAAGCACAAGTCCAAATACACAATTAGTCCACAATTTGTGTAGGGTGAAACTCTGTTTTCTTAAGATCTCTCTCTCTCTCTCTCTCTCTCTCTCTCTCTCTCTCTCTCTCTCTCTCTCTCTCTCTCTCTCTCTCTCTCTCTCTCTCTCTCTCTCTCTTTTCTTTTTTTAAATGATTGAGATAAAAATTACACATCTGTTTAACATAACCAAATAATGCATGCACTTGATCCCTTTAAATGGGAGGTTTAAACATTTAGCCATCCCACATGCATTGAGCGAATTGGTTCTTTATCCAAACTAAACACTTGGAAAAATGTAGTAGTCTGTAAGAACGGAGCCGCAGAGGAGATGACCAGCGAAATTACCCTCTGTTGCTCAATCGGAGAATGTTGGATTTCTTGTTAGATATATTCTGTTTCATATACAATACTCTGTCCAAAATGTCTTTTATTTTACAGATACTTAAACAGACTGCTTTAAAGTCAGCCTATTCCTTGAAATGCCAGGATACCTTTTTTTTTACCCAAATGATCTGTTTAGCCATGTCAATAGGAGACAGCTGTACGCTAATATGTTGAGTATGTTACAAGGTTAACATTTATATTAGCTAGCATTAAGCAGTTCCGTTGAGTTTATTAATCACAAGTTTTGTTTATTCTCCAAAGGATGTTGGTTTACTCTGAGCTCACAGCAGCTGGACTGACAGATGTAATTAGATCATGTAAATTCCTTCCAAAACGTGCAACTATATTTTATTGCATTGCTGCGCACTGTGGCATAAACTTGGTAGTTCTGGAAATTATTTTCATGTTGCATTTGCTGTTGTAAATGCATTCTTGTTTTGTACTTTCTCATACTTTTACAATGGTGGCGTAGGGGTTCTGTTATTCCTCTCAAAACTCTGCTCGGAGTATGTTGCAAGACCAGCCCTAGTGTCACAGCCTGTCAGAACAAACAAACACTCATTTTATTCAGATCGATACTAAGGAGATGCTAAGATAGGAACAATCCCATGTATTGTTTTAAAATGCCTGGACATTGTTTCTGAATATAGTGAGGGCCTCTCACTGAGTCATCTTTGTCAAAGTTTAGTCTCTATTTTGCTAGAATCATATTATCGTTTCCTACGCAAATAGGAGAAAAGAAAAATGTAAGTAAAACGTGAAAGCATTCTCAAGTGTTAGTGGTTTATTGAGTGATTCCCAACCCACAGTATGTGTAGCCTAGGTGGTAATTAAGATTTCAGGTGTTTTGTTAACAACTTAGGGCTGGCAAATATCAACTACTGACATATTTAAATTAATTTTTTAAGACAAAATATTGTGTGTAAAAATAAGTTTGTGAGCATTTAACTTGTAGTAGAATAATTTTACTGGGTGAGTCTGTTTTTCGCAGTTTGATTGTTTTTATTTTATTCAAAATGGAATTTAATGATGTTTATTCTAATGGTAAATTATATTATGTGATTTTGCAGTTGCAGACAGTTGCAGACTCACACAAACAGAGTGGTTTTGAATGAAAACTCATTTTGATTCATCTAGTACGTTGTAAACATTGGAGAAATAAAATGTAATAATTAATTATATTTACACATAATGCCTAGTTGACCCTGGTCAAATTCTGACGCGTTCTCATTTTTTTCCTCCGAAACGATGCCTTCCTGCAACCTCCACAGGAAGCAGCTTTTGTCTGAAACATGTTGCATTTGTGGCCCTCGTGCAATATACAAAGACATGTTGGTATTCTAGCTATTTGTGCAGAGGAAACCGATGAGACATTTTGATTTAGAAGCAAATGCTTCAGAAAACCCAGCTAATCCTTTTATTATCTTTCCAACTGCAAATTCCTCTGAGAGCGCACAAGGCATGATTCCTCTGCATCCAAACACAACACTCCCTCATTCCTCTCTCTGTCTCTCTCTCTTTCTCTCCCTTGTTTTGTCCTCTCTACCAGCGTGCTGCATTTGATTTGTATCATGCAGCGCCTTGGCAGGAAAAAGTCATTATCACAAACATAGGACGGGGTTCTGACTCTCTGCTTTGTCACCGGCCATACCTGGACGCGGTTTTATGCCCCGGCACGTAAAAACGCAGCTACATCTGCAAGCACTGAGCTCGGCAGACCTCTTAAAACCGCTCTGCGGAGTTTGAGAGCCTCTTTTTGGTTCACTCTCTCCAATTAAAAAGCACCGCGGGCTGTTTTGTGGTAGTCGGACAGCAGAGGAGAAGGCATCTAAAAGGAAACAACATAATCTTACTGCAATATCCTGTTGTGTTTCATGCCTAATTCAAGTGTTGTTTTAGTTTATTGGTTTTTTGCCCTCGTTTTCTGCATTAATATTAAAAATGTGTCCAGCGACTACTGCCCCGACACGGTCCCAGTGCTCTTATACGTCAGTGCTGTACTGGATTCACCTTTGTATTTCAGATCACCCATCCAAGCTCATGAAAATCATGTAAATACTCATCAAAGCGTATCTGTTGATAATACTCATGTTGCTTATCCAGTTGATCATGTTTGATGAGCAGATCCATGCATCATTGGACATTGATGATTGTTTCTTTATTGAATTTCCTCTTGAATGTATTGGTTTAATCCTATTACATTAATATCTTGGCTTTGGTTTAGCGTGCTTGCAGTCGACGATGTTTTCTTGACATTTTCTGCAGTTTGTGCCTGCTGTGACAGGTTTAGTAAATGGGCTGTGCTCTGTTCTGTATTTTATGTGGTTAGTGTGTGTTTACTACTGTACTAAACAGTCACTGAGTTCTCATAGTCATAATAACACCGTATTAATTCCTCTAACCTTTTAGATTTTACTATGGCTTTTTCCTGCGTCATCTGTGCTGACATTCATTCAGACCTGTCTGATGCAAATATGTCAGGGTATTTTGGAACAGGATTGTTTGTTTAATCATTTATTTCTTGTTTTTTCTCATCTAGTTTTTTCAAGTTGTCCTTTCATGTCTTGAAGTAGTTTAAAATATTAAATCAAACATTTTCCTCACCTATGGTTTTATTTAATCACAGAATTATTTAAAAATATAATTCAATTATTACTTCACTCCAATTAATACTTTGCCCAATATTTCCTCTGAGGTTTCCTCTTAATGTTTCTTATTGGTGAAATATTCAGTTTACTAGATCTCATAGGACAGGTTTTTGCAATTAATCTGTGACCTGAAGCAGTAAATGTTTCGGAGCAATGCACACCCATTTGCTTGTATTTCTCATCTCTGTCGTCGTCACCATCACCAGACAGTTGGTCATTGAAAATTTTGGCTCACAAAAAAGTATGTTTTTATTTTTAACATTTCGTAATATAAACGAATATTAGGATTTACTTCCTAAACCACACCTTTTTTGTTACCTCATCAAAATAAATGCAGAGCCACCTTTATGGCGCATTCGTTTCAAAGTTTGAACATACAGGCCTTTGCTTGAAGGAAAATTGGCTCAAACAACCTGCTGGAAAAAAAACATAGATCATGGAATTTCCTCCCCCCTCTTTGCTAGTGTGAAACCGGCAAACGTATATATTAAGATTTATTAGACTGATTTTTGGATGGGCGCTCAGAATTCTCCAGCAGCAGACGGCCCAGACCTTAGCCAAAATGGCGTGTTTTGGAGTAAATGGAGGCTTTTGTGAGCAATCAACACAGATGCTGGAGATGAAATGGCTCATGCCATTAGCTAATTAAAACGCATGGCCTGTGCATGAGCTGACTTTTTCCTCTGAATGCACAGCGAAACCAGAGCCGTCTGGCTTGCCCCAGCAAAGGCAGCAAGTGGCGTTGATACTAATATGGATGTACTAGAATGAGCTGCTGACATTTCTGCCCTGTCTATTTAACTTAGCAACTGCCAACTCTCTAAGCCCCATTATGCTAGCAGGTAGGGACAGTTACCTGCACTGACGCAGCAGGACTCAAGGACTGTTTCCTATCTGTTTCCACTCCATTTGCCGAAGCTTTGCATTCTAGGCGAATTGGTTTTAAACAGTGGCTCGGAGAGGTTATTCTGCTTGGGGTATTTAATTGGAAGGTGGAGTGAAATGATTCCAATACAATCATTGTTCATATGAGTTTTCAGAAATGTCATAAATTTCACTTGAATCCAAGTTTCCAGATGGTACTGCAGAAGAATGCACACGGTCAGAATCGTTTTTTACAATTACAGTTCATAATTTGCAACCTTCAACTCTCTAATGTATCATCACATGAAAGTTACGGTTGAATTATATCTTTAATTTCAAGATCAACAAATCCGCCTCTTTTTTTTGCTTGCTGTCAGATCCAATCTGAGACTCTATCGTCTTTTCGTCATACTAATAGCTAAGCAACGGAGACCATATGTGATACATACATTAGCATGATGAAACTGCTGGCATAAAATGTCTGAGATTTGTCAGGAGACGGATGTTTTGGCAATGGAATGAAAGGCCTGGGAATTGATGGATCGTGCTTGTTTTCCTTGTCAAATACGCCAGGCCAAGTTCTTGTCAAGCCGTAAAAGGTTTCCAGTCATTCTGTATAGTAATGCAATCCAGTCACTACTCCTCTTCTCTCTCTTCCTGTCTTAGATTCTGCCACTTAAGCATTCTTAATAGCTACTTAACCAATAATCATTGTCAAATATCTGGTAGCTCTTTTCTCCTGCTAAATACACTTTTTTTTAAGCTGGCATTATGGCATTCATTCTTCATTATTGGCATTCACCTCAGCCAATGCACCTCATGGCTGTAGGGCTTTAAATGTGCATAACCAGGTATCAAAGATTGAAATATCCATATATGTTTTGTGCTAATTACATTTGTCTGGAATGCTATGCTATATTTTGAGTAAGTAATTTCCTGACATTTAATTATACCTGAAATGTGAGTCAGAGACTGATGGCCACATTATTCTAGCATTGTGTCATAGACTCATATCTGTCCCGAATCCAAGTGCTTAATCTATTTAACCCTGCAAGTGGGGCGTATCGTCTACTAATACACTGAGGGGACCAACACAGCTAATGGCCAAAATTTCCTCAGGCTTTTTGAGCGCGAGACCCTTCTAGACACAGTCATTATGCTACATACATGTATGGTTTTATACACAGATGAATAGGCTTAAGTTAGTCCCATCATTTGTACTATGGAGAAAAATACTAGTCTTCCTTTAGTCATCTTATAATGGACTTTCCATCAAATTTGTGAAAGGTAATTTGTCTCCATTAACTTAATATTTGGAGGTACTCCTCGTCAGAATTACTCCGGGGAATATCTCCATAAAAAGGTGGATTGTTGACTGAACTTTAATTTACTGTTCCCTGATTCTAGCTGTGTAAGATATGAGAATATTTATTGCACTTTTTATTTGGTTTATTTACTGCACAGAGTTGTGGAAACACTACGTTTTTTTATTTCTATTGTCCTATTTTCCCTATATAGTACTATTTATTAATATTAGCGCCATATTGCTTTTATTATTCAATATCAGTATTTTTATTAGCCCCATATAACCTCTGTCTGTATTTTCTGTAATTGTTTATTAGCATTGCAGCACAAATGTGCAGAAAATCAGTTGTTTTAACATGATCCAGCCAGGTGACAGTGTGCCAAGAATATATTGAGCTGTTGTAGCGTGAAGTGTTGCTAGTTAAAGACAGATATTTGGCAGTAGTAATGTTTCTGCACATTTGAGTTTATTTTATCTTTTAACTTGTTCCCCGCCAGCGTTTTTTCTTTTTTTTCTTTTTTTTTCTTTTTTTGCCAGTCAGCACCAGCATTTTAAAAAAAATCATTTTCACAATCATTTTTGATCATTTTGATGGCCCCAGAATATATATGGATATCTGAATATGCAATATATCAAAAATAAAGAACCGAGCCACTGCTTTTAAACAACATTAACAAAAAAAAAAAACATTATTATAGCTTTTTTTTTTAATCAACACTTGACTGTGGGTAAGTTTCATAAAATATCTTCACTTTGAACAAAAAGCTAAGAAAATCACGTTCAGAACGATGATCAAAACATTGATGGAGTCAGTCAAGTCCACCATCAAGGATTTCACAGTACTATACCACTTCCTGGGTTCAACCTTTCATTCAGTAACGTTGGCAGTTTTGATTATATGCTGTTTAATGTTTGATGATCTTATTATTTTACATAAGCAACGCTTCTATCGCTTGTTTCTGCGTCTTCTTCACTGTGTTTTGATTTTGAAATTCTGTTCTCTTTCAGGCGGGGAAGCGTTGTGTCATAAATGATGGAAAATTCTGTTATGGGAGGGAGAGAGTTAAAGAACTGCTAGTCATATTTTTATGCTCCTTATTCATACATTTTTCTGTGAATTTTTCTGTGAATGTCAATATGAATTGACTGTTTCATATTTTACAAGCTGAGCTCAATCAGACCGCATTTAATGTTTGTTTCAACAAGTAGCCTAATCATTTCAATGTATCCTTCATTTTCTTTAAAAAGAAAGTTACAATGAGGCACTTAAGTAAATGGCCAAATTTTCATAGGATTTAAGGACAAATGTGAAGCTTATAATTTTCATAAAGACATTTACATTATTTATTTTAGTGTATTTTTGAGCTGTAAAATGGTTCCCATGATTTGCAGTTGTGTTAAGATTTTAGACATAATGTTGTCCTTACGAAAAAAATTGTAAATTGCATTTTTCCGCACTGTTAACAGTTGGCATTTTTGAAAAGGAGAGATGAATCCACATTAGTTTTGTGTTAATCAACATTAAGTCACGAGTGCTGCCGATTGAGCTTAACTTATTGGACCTAGAATATTCCTTTAATAAAAAAGGACATTTGTCTCAACATTTGGTCACAAGTAGGGTAATAAATATGTTTTATTAATTTTTCATGAAATTCAAGTGCTAAAAGAGTTTTTTATAGTGCTTTTAATTCACTACTTACACATTAGAAATGTGGTAATAAATTTGAATAATGGTGATTTAATGTCTCAGTGTGGGCCCTTTTATGGCCTAAATGTACACGGGGCTAGTCATAAATGTGTTTAATTTAGAGTACCTTCCTCATTGTCACTACAGAGAGCATGTTGACATGGAGCTGATGCCAGAGGCCATCTGCCAAACACTCCTTAGAATAAATAACAGTAGTCAGGGCGCTATTTACATCACACCCAGCCTTTCCGCAAACATTCACCATAAACCCCATCATGTAAACAGAGCACGGACAGTTTTGAGTTAAGACTGAATATCCCAGTGTTCTAGAATGGGTTTGTTGAGATACAGATGGGCCATGGGACTTAGCAGAACCAAGAGCCAGGTTAGGATCCCAAGTATCTCTCAAAACCAAACCAACCCAGTTAATAAACAGCCACATAACTGGAGGCTTTATGGTGCCCCTCTAGTCCGAAACCACGTCCCATCTGCGGTCTGAACAGAGCCCAAAACTAAGTGTGGGAGGCTTGTGACAGCTTCTCTCTTACAAACTTATGGGCTGTGACAGCATTCTGTCTCATTTGTCATCTGCTGTCACTCAGATAGATGTAACCAGAGCAACATCTTCACCAAAAGCCCTTTCCATAAAACCCCTCGCCTCAGCACCAGTTATGGGTGCAGTAAGAATGTGGTGCGCTGGGAAGACGCTGTTTCGGTTCCACATTTCAAGCGGGGTGTTATATGGAGATCTGGCAGGACGTGGTGCGCTTTACTGCTGACTCACAGCTGGATTCAACCGTGCAATTAGAGTTCTCCCCATGAAACTATTCATACTCCGCCAGAAGAGCTGTCCACGCTTTCTAAAAGCGCTTGTCTGTTTATATTGTCAAGTCCCTACATTCATTTGGAGGTATGGCTTAGAAACTATTTCAACAACTATTGATAATAACAGTAACTTCTGCGCTTCCTACCAACATGAACTTTAACCATGTTCTTTCAGCCAACAATACTTGAATTACACTTTGACTTGTTAACTTGGTTCTCCATTATAGCAAAGTGCATTCTCCAAATGTTTCTAGTTCAATAACTAATGTAACTTTTTCACAATTTCCCAAGATCAGTTATTTTTACCTTTTAATAATGTTAATATTTTTTCCTGCATGTGCCCAGGAAAGTGTGGAAACCTGTTTCAACATGTAGAGTAAAAGGTAATTGTCATATAAAGTTTAAGACATAATGTCACATTGTGAAATATAAAGTTGCAGTTGCAAGATATAAAATCACATTTTGAATAATGAAGTCGCAATAGTGAGATATCAAGCCACAGTACCTTTTTATTTTGTTTACTCTGAGGCAGAAAGGTTTTACATTTCATATCTACACTATCGTTCATAAGTTTGAGGTCAGTATAATTTTTTTTTTTTTTAAATTAAGCAAGGATACTGCTCTTTTGAACTTTCTATTAAAGAATCCTGAAAAAAAATCATGGTTTCCACAAACATTTTAAGCATCACATCTGTTTGTAACATTGATAATTAAAAAAAATTCCTTGAGCACCAAATGAGCATGTTATAATGATTTCTGAAGTATCATGTGACATTGAAGACTGAAGTAATGATGCTGAAAATTCATCTTTGCCATGAAAGAAATTATATTAAATATATTAAAATGCAGCTTTGGTGAGCACAAGAGACATAAAAAAATCTTCCAGACCCCAAACGTTTGATCAGTAGAGTACAATTTGCCAGACAGTATTATCCAAAGCAACTTACATGGCATTTCTTAAATCAGTTCATGCACTCTTTGGGAATCAAACACATGACCTTGGTGTCACTGTTCCAACAGAAATGTTTCCATATGAAAGTGCCTGCTCCATTTGTGCTTGTGAGTTTTTATCGAGATAACATGTCTGTTATTGTGTGCGGCTCATTGATGTGGATTCCCAAAGATCAGTAGCGCAGACATACAACTCTTGTTTTGTTCATTTCGGTGACAAACCGCCAAAGACTTTTTTTCCAAACAATGATTTCATTCCTTCACTAAAGGTCTCATGATGCATTCTGATAAATGATATGTGACCTCAAAGCCCATGGCTCATCAATTCGCCCCTTAAATTTGATTTACAATGACAGGTTTGTGAAGCTATAAAGGATTCAGTTTCTTAATGGACTTGAATGTGACCATAAATAAACGCTCCAAATCTCTGCATATTGTCCAGCCATTGTTTCCACAGTAGTGAAAAATTAAGAAAATAGCACGTTCTATGGCTCCTTGAAGACTCGATATTATCCTCTTCAAAGCTTAAATGCAACCAGAACAAGTGACACGGATGAGCCAAATTCATATTTTAGCGTAGAAAAGCCAAGACTTAGAATTGGTCATGCACAATTTAATGCAAAGATGGAAAGTGGATATTAGCATTGAAAAAACACACTGCTTTGTAATACCGTCAGCGTCTCGCTTGCAAATACCAAGAGAGGAGCGAGAGCCAGACCTGGACTCATATTACTGGTAAGGTAAACAAGTACGTGATGAGAAATTTCAAGTTAAATACTCCATAAATATGAAAACGTTTAGTGTGGAATATCACAGGACACTGAGACCTTGTTATTTGGGTCTATTTTTTCTCTCTCTCAACTGAGTTATTGATTTTGTGTATTTGAATAACATTTGGATACAAGTTCTTAATTTATTTTATTCTATTTTTCTACTTTTTTCACAAATTTAGAATAGTTTATCTTTTTGTTGCACTATTAAATTTCCATTTAATAATGACTTGGTCTTAGTATTACAAATTATTTATTTTCAGTGCAAAACATTGGTCCTCGTATTCCACTGTGATTCCACATGATTTAATGTGCAGTCATGCTGTGTGATGTATCATCATTATTAATAATGTGTTCTGAAATATGACCTGATAAATTGCCCTTGTACTGCACTTTTGAACAGAAAATAACAAAACAAGAAAATACTGAAAGGGAAACGCAACAATCAGGTTCCCAAAAGACAACAATGCAAGCTTTCCCTATTGTTGTTCAATTTCATCACATATCTGGAGGGTGTAAATGTTCTACTTCTCAATCCAACTGTGTTAGATGTCACTTGACCTTTCTACATCGTCATCCAAAACTGAACACATTTAACATGCCAGCTTGACCTACTGTCCATTTGAATAGTTTTGTTTTGAATCTGACAGAGCCTTTGACGCAGAGGTGTTTGACTTGGCAGGCGCAAGGCACTCTGGGATGTGTATTTATTGTCAGGTCGGAGATATAGAATAGCTTAGAGAGTGGGCATGAGACAGCTGTGTCAACTCTGAAGATTATGCCAACAGGGCGGAAAGAAAAGGCAAGAGAACGAACGTCGGTCAGGAGAGTTTATAGTTTATATGTTCCTCACAATGTCATATAACGAGAGATGTTGTGAAATGTGGCCTTTTTTGGTGTTTAGCCTAGAGTTTGGATGACGTTTGAACCTTAAGAAATATGGCATGACCCTGACAGCCAACTTTTTCAAATAAAGAGCTCATATGTGAGAATTATGAGTTTGTGTAGTGAAAGTTCAGCAAGTGTGATTCTCATCCATAAATCGATTGTAAAAGCAACAAGTTTCTCATGGCGTCCAGTTAAAGAGGAAGTTTCTGAGCGACTGCAGTCAAAGTATTTGTCATGTCACCCCGTGTGTTGTGCCAACGCCGCTGGGAACCGAACGCTAGCAGGTGTCAGTGAGTAGATGGGGAATGACGGTTAATGGACGCTGAGACCTTCTGTGTCAAATGCTGTATTTGCCCCTCCGCAGGCATGAACACACTGCACATATCATGTTGAGGAGTTTCATTGCATCTCACTGTGCCCTGGTTCATGTTGCACGAAACGGGGAGATAACTGATGGCTCGGTGGTATTGTAAAGGCATCGGGGCGAGGGTAATACTCTCTAATTAGCTATTAGAGATACTTAGAACGGAGAAAGTGAGAGGCCGGTTACTGGAGTGACAGACTGTGCTTGGTGTCCATCAGCGCTTTGCGGCCAGGGAAACCGAGAATGCTGTTTGGTTTCTTTGGTGTTCGGTTTAACAAAGAAAACACGGATTAAATAAATTTGACACTAATTTAATGGTGCCAGGTCTTTAAGCCTGTAATATGTAGCGTAAGATGAGGGAATATGGCCCACTTAAGAAGAACACTGTGCCTAATACTAATAGTAATGTCTTTAGCATGTGCAGGATGCATCATCCAATATTTTATTAAGCAAAATAAATGGAAACTTTTGCTAATTTAGTTTTGATGGTACAAAATTAAAAATCAGCAATGGGTTGAATTACCCTCTTCCTGTGACGACAACTATTTTCACCGAATATGTATCATAAATGTATGTCTGCATCTGTGTGCATATACATGACAGTGTTGCTAATGTACAAGACTAAATCAAATATTCTGTGTAACATATTCTGACAATTTAGTTAAATTCAAATCAAATAACAGAATTCATTATGTAAGTGTTGAACAGTTTGGGGTCAGTAATAATTTTTTTAATGTTTTGATATAAGATTCTTATATTTAACCAGGCTATATTTATTTATTTAAAAATACCGTAAAAACAAAAATATTGTAAAATATTATTATAATTTAAAATACTATTTTCTATTTTATTATATTTAATATATGATTTATTCCTGTGATGGCAAAGCTGAATTTTCTGCAGCACATTGCATATCCAGCATCTTCACATTGTTTCAATAGAATCTGGCATTTTAAAAGAAATAAAAAAAAAATCCATTCCATACAATGCCGACCACTATTTAAAATCAGAATGGATTATGTTGGTATGTAGCCTGAAAAATGGCCATGCATTTCAGAAGAGTGCTTACAGGTACTGTATATTAGATTACTTACACTAATCTGTTTTCAGGATGTACTGTATCAATGATCATGCCACCTAGTCATAAATTCAAATGAATACAGCAAGCGAGGGACGCCAGAGAACGTTCATGCTGGAGTTACATGTTAAAGGCTTTTAGAAAGGAAGAGAACATGTGGAAGCAACAGTTGACCTGGAAGAGGACCTTCACTCGTTTCTCCCTCTGTAAATCTGAATCTATTCCTAGGTCAATAGAAGATCACAGCTAGTTTTGGTAGACACTATATCTTCTGGCTGGTAACACTTTGACGGTACTCCCCAGAACGACTCTGGGTTAAGTGCTCCCATAAAGATCCATTTGTTTCCTGCATGTTCTAGTTCAGGATTCCCATATGTAGCATAAGTTGCTAATGTCTGACTTCCATAGCGGCGAGGTCAGAATCCATAATGCACCTTCAATTCAATTTCCTTCAAAAACGTTGCTCAGAGTGAGGTGGGGGGTGCGTAATGACTATGCGAGAGGCCCAATTTAGTCATCATAGGTTGCTTCCTGTGAAGGTCCCATCTACAATCTACATGGGTTTCAATCTGGTTTAACCAGTGTTGCATGAGAACACAAAAGGCTGTTCGGAGCAATTTTGCTGGTCATTTAAATGACTACTTCCTCCACCGGTTTATCGGCCAAGCCTTCGATCCCATCTGGACAACATTTGTCAGCTGAGGGTTTGTGTATGAATCACAATAGGTATGAATCAAATGTTTTGAAATTTGAAAGTAACGGGCAAAAGAGCAACAAAGAAAAATAAAAGATTCCTGAGAATAATCGAAAGTGAATTCCCTTCAGCGCCGTTCCAAAAGAAAGAGAGAGAGAGAGAGAGAGAGAGAGAGAGAGAGAAATTAACCAGATCTTTGATTCATATTAGGCCTCCTATTAGCAACAGATGAAGTTGGCTGCTAAAACGAGTGGCGTTTGGATGTGGAAATGAAATGTGTAAACTATGTAATGCGAATGTTTTAGCTAAGCTGTGTTTAATTTTGTACCCTGATGAAGTGCATGAGAAGCCTGTCTCCCCTTAGCTGTCTCATTGAATCATATGGATATAATTTCATCCATTTACGTTTTTCTGCTCTTTGCTGTGGTTGCCAGAGGGCATTTGGAAACAGGCAGATTAAAGGCACATGTTCGCTTTCGCCTGTAGTTTTTAGCCACTCCATCTGAGCTCCGCTGTTCTCCGTGCCGAAAGACGTGTCGGTGGTTTCTCTTTTACAGGTCACAGTTACTCCAGGCGCTCAGCGGTAAACCTCGTAACACCTTTCGTTCTCCAACAGGAACCAGAATCGATTTCGTACAAGTGCTGATCACAGAACATCACCATAACCCGCAGACAGACCCTGTATTGCAAATCTAAGAGCGCTGAGGCAATTTGGATGTCACAACGAATTACAGAAAATGTGTCAGGCTGAAAAGAAGTCATGGTGCTCATTAAAATTTGCCTTTAAGCCCACTAATTATGAGTAATAATGTATTTAATGCTTGTTAGTTGCTAAAGGTTTTAATGTCTGAATAAACGCATGCCTGAGGGAAGGTGAGATTGGTAGTTACAGTATAATGGGGAAATATGTTTTATGTTTCAGAGCACCTCCGAATGTTAACGGGAACAGCAGTGGACCTTTGACTCCACGGGAAAGAATGTGGCCTGAATGCAATTCCCATAATAAGCAAATTTTCTCTTCCTCTCAATCCAGGTCACTCCATCAGAGCTCTGTGTGACGTCATTAAGCGTCATGGGCTTATTTTTGCGCAGAAAAATGTGCCATAATGGCTTGCTTGTTTTCTGTAGGTATTTAAGGGTATTAATGAACTGTTTTTTCTTCCAAATGCTTGTGTACACTACAGGCTTTTAGTTGCCCGATGCCTCGTTGGACGTTTTCTGCCTCAATCACGGTTCATTTCCCATATAGTCATCAGGTTGAGGTTGAGCGGCCTCTGCGGCCCGCAATCATCCATGATTGGCTCTGTGCCCCTGACACGAATGTCAACCCGAACTGTCACTCTGTGTGTATACAGCATAATCTAAGTAAGCAGATCCTGAGGCCCACTTCGGAAAGATGGCGTCAAATGACTTACCACAATCCACTTTCGCGGGTTATCACTTTGTTTACCCTCACACAAGCCTTCAGAGGGGAAAGCTAAACACGTTTATGCCAATTAATGTGATTAGCTTGCTAAACTGTTTTTGCAAATAAAATCAAAGGGTAGACTTAGGAGCTGTCATGGTTGGTTTATAGTTTAAAAATGCAACATATTTAGTTTGTTTGAAGTCTCACTTTTCTCTCTGATTTTTATGATGAACGTCTGTTTGTATCTCAGAAACGTTACATTCCTCGGTTTACGTTTGGGGATGTTTTGATAGATGTTGTTGTCAGTTGTAAAAGTGGTGCATTCGAATTATTTGGAAAATATTGTTCTGTACTTGGCAAATACAGGTGCATTTTTGTGCCATTATATAAAAGAGAATGTTATGGTCTTCAAAAAGTAGAAAAATAAAATACCAGAGACATAAAAAAGTGGAGAGACAATGAGAGACATTAAGAGAGAAAAAGAAATTCCTCCCGGTCAAATGGATTAAACTCTGGCAGATGGCTGTGTTTGCATGCCATCCCATAATGCTTTGCTTTGTTTGTAAGGTATCCCAGCATGGGATCGCTCCATTGGCAGCCAATCCTCACACTAATGGCGGACTTTACACGATTAGCAGGCTTCTCTCTGCGGACCCATACATTTAATTTAGCCTGAAACTTGTATTACATTTAAAGAAAGCAGCGAAAGAATGATTATTTCCCCTATACATAAATACACACATTTTGGGACATACATACTCGCAGTGTTTGTTTTGAAAATTCAAGTATTTTAGGAGTCAGCACGCGACATATATCTCTGGTGGGATATGCGAGTATGGCTTGTACGGTTTTCTGAGACTTAAGTTCTGTGTTGGGTATATTCAGAGATGTTTTCATGTTGTTGAATAATACAGGCACAAATTGTGGGGTCTGAATATTCAAAAGCCCCAAGCAACCACTGTAACGTGTGTCTCAACCACTGTAACGTTCTGTTGTGTGAGCTGATGATATGAATGTGTAAAAGTTTGTGGCCAGTTCGAGCTTGAATTGATATTCCTCAGATATTCTGGTTTGAGTTTGTTCTTAACCCCAAACTCTAAATATTAAACCTCTGCAATTAATTGTGCTTGAACTAAAATTGGAGTAGTGGCTGCTGAAAATGTCTTGGTGGGCATGTGTAATGTATAAAAACATTAAAAATAAATCTTACCACGCCCACCATTTTGAATGATAATGTAAATTTTTTTTGAAAGACATACATTTCCAACACTTTTAAATAATGTATTGTGCTTTATAGGATACTTTGTAGCTACAGTAATTAATTTGCTAGCATTTATTAATGTCCTAGGTACACACAATTACAATATATTTCTATAGTTTTTGCACAATTAAACAATTAAAGCTCCATGATGAAAAAAAGTCATAATCTTTGAAAAATTGATAGAAATCATTTTCACACTATAACTTGTTAAATGTTTACGATTAGTTCACTCTTTATTTAGATGATATTTATGATGAATTCATTATTTATTTATTTATTGTCATTTTAAGATTGAAATTCTGAGCCTGCCTCAATGCAAAATGTCTCTGATGTGAAAGTTTGTTTATGAAGAACAGTTTAAGTTTATTTTTACCGTTGATGCACTATTATTTTCTAATAAAAATGCAAATTCAGTTTTTTTCCCTGTGTGTGAAAGTGAATCTGTAATGTGCCTGACTGAGTTTTTTGCTTGTTTCCACATTTTTTTTAATGTGCCATATAAGAATTCTGCGCATACAGATACACACACTGTATAATCCAGGTCACTCAATATATCCCAACCGTGGCAGTCTAAGGTTTCGCCCCGTATTAAATGGCCTGGCCTCAATAGCAAGCCCTTTGCGAGTGATTGAAGGAGGCCAGAGCCCGAATGATGTTCTGAGAGCCCATTAGAAGAATGGAAGGCTCTTTCCTTCAGTGAAACTGGAGCTGCGATAGAAGCGGGGGCCTCAGTTAGAGGTCAGTGGACAATAGAGAGCAAAGCTGCCATGTCAGGTTACACTCTCTCTGACACCTCCGTAAGCTGCCACTCTGTCTCATCCGAGGCTTCTTATTGGTGGGCTGTTGATGTTTTGGGGCGGAGCTAAGAGATAGGGTTGTATAGAATGTATGAGGCCCTTAAATGACAAGACAACATGTTCTATCAGTGTCCAATGCCTCATTACACAGACAGACAGGTTGCAGAGGACCATCCTGTGATGACTTTAGGAGAAAGTGTAGTTGGAAGGGTCGTGGCATAGTAGTCAGTCGTTTATGGTCTGTAATTTTAAACAATGAAAATGAGCTAACGAATCTTAATTCATTTTCTGATTCAAATGTTTATCTGAATGCATTGTTCACACTCATGCACAAATGAAAGGCAATGCCTTATAAAACATCGTCCTCCCAGAAAGATTACTGTTGTTGTCTCTCTGTCAGTTTGAAGGATGTAACAAAGCTTTTTCACGGCTGGAGAATCTGAAGATTCACCTGCGGAGTCACACAGGAGAGAAGCCGTACCTGTGCCAGCACCCAGGCTGTCAGAAAGCATTCAGCAACTCCAGCGACAGGGCAAAGCACCAGCGCACACACCTGGACACTGTGAGTACATGAATACATTCATTCCTACCCCGAACTGCTTCAAAACACAAAAACAAACACTGCTCTTTACTGACACCATCCTTAATATAGAAATTAGCAGTGTTGGGAAAATACAAACTTGTAGTCATGCTACTGACTTTATTTAAATAAATAGTAGTTACAAGAAGTGCTACAGTTTTTAGAATCATCTTAAAAGATAACTTCATTAGAATAAATCACCCTCATAAACACTCTAGTATGTAGTATACTATCTAATATACATTTCAGTCTAAATTATTCTCTCTCTATAGCACTGAAAATTTGATTCATATTAAATTGGTTCATCCTAAAAGTTCATCACTTTTTATATACTGAGTTGGAAAGTTATTCTAATCAAAAGTTTATATCAGGGATTTGGTCCATTCTAAATGGTCCTTTCTCATTTATAGCATTGGAAACTCATTCATTCTAGTAAGTCGGTTTGTCCTATACTGTCCTAACTGTCATACGTGGAGTTACATTTATTCTGGTGATTTGGTTCATCCTAAATAGTCATCTCATATATAGCATTAGATACTCTGATTCATTCTAGTGAATTGGTTAATTTGGACAAATTTATATTAATGAACAGATTCATAAAAGATACAGTTTTTAAAAAGGTATTGTTCTCTTACATAGGTGATGTAATGCTCCAAAATGTGTTAAGTGATTTTGTTATTTGCTCGTAGTATTGTTAACTATTTTTCAAAAGATTATTCAGACAGTATTTGAACATATTTAGCTTCTTCTAAACTAAACTAAAGGGAGATCCATGGAGGACCTTTAAGTTCAGAGCAAAAGTCCCAACCACTTAAGTTCACAACCAAATGGACCTTACAAACAATCCCGTAAATGTGCTGTTTGCTGCCTTTCTTTGACCTAAATGTTAATTTTGCATGCACAAAACATACATACGGTTATGTCTCTATGGGTTGATGAGGGGAAACACGTTATATCATACACCGTTTAACACCACGCTCCGTTTGTGATAGCAACGACACATGGCAGAGAGGCAAGCACATCTTGCATCCCATTCCAACCATGTGAGGAAAAATAAAAGTCAGGGAAAGCTTGAGCTAGTCATTTCTCCGAACCCTATGCTGTATCACATCGCAGTACAGTTCCCGCACCGCGCTACCGCCACACTGCCACAGCCAATAAGACCCTCGACCCCAGATGCCCAGTGCTACACATTAACTTGCCTATGCGCCCTGTCACAGCCTTCCCACACACCTCATATAGAGTGAAAAAATCCCTCCGACTGTAATGATATTTATTCTTGACGGCCTTTTTTCTTTTTTCCATTCCTAAGCTTTCTCGTTTTCTGTTTTTGGTGCGTTTAGACGGCAGGGGGATTATATGGCATTGCACAGTGAAAACAAATAAATGCACAGAGACGAGCTGCCCTGCGAACGGCTTGTAAAAACAGCGTTATTTAGAGAACGAGGGAAGGTAGGAAAGGAGAGCTAATAAAGGAAGCCTATCCACTTTCACTTTAATGACTGCCTCTTTTCTAGAAAAAAAGAGCAGTGTAAAATGCATGGGAGAAAATCACCTCTGCATGTTTTGGAGCGTAAGAGTGTGTTTCAGTGAAGAAGCCAGTTAGAATCATGTGTACACTGATATTTATGTGAAAATGCACGTTTCAACACTTCAACGCTGATAAAATGTGCAAAATAACATAAACCACTGTAAGTGTTTGTACAGAACCTGTATACCTACACATTTACCGAACAATCTGTATTCTTCTTTCCTCTTCCTGTGTCCTCTCAGCTGAAAGGTAGGATACTGTCTTTCCTCTTGAACTTTGGCTATTTATTAACTCTCAAAATAAACAGTTATTGCACTTGTGTTTGTCCATTTACACTCAATTTGAAAGTGTAAATATTAAGGCTGATTACAGAAAAAAAATGTATGCAGTGGATTTCAAAGTCTACTTGTAAAAACTTTCTGATTGAATGCAATAATTTTAAATAAAGAATGAATAATATTTTTAACCTAGAAATAGCTCAGAATATTCAATATTTTTTTATTAATTTTACATACCGGTAATAATATTTCCTTATTCCTAAAACCTTCTATTTATTTCCATGTTTAAATTAAATATTTTAAATTCCAGATTTTAAATGTGGACATTGAATCATACTTATTTGTTTTATATTTAGAAATTTAATTAAAACTAGTGACTTTACATAGACTTTCAATCTTAAAAACTGAATGTTTATTTTGGGAGTTCAAAATAGTTGCTTGTCTAAATTATCATGTATTTTTAGTTTCCATGTCTGTTCATAAATGTTCTGCACTGTATTTAATGTCTCTTATAAACTATTATTAAAGTTACTCAATTATGAATGCTGACATAATGTAATGATTAATGTGTTTGTGTCCATAGCAGTGTGTTTCCATGTCCTCTTTGTGGCTGACCTGCGTATAATTATGATTCTTTGACTCGTTGTGCATTTCCTGTTTCAGAAACCATATGCGTGTCAGATCCCAGGCTGCACTAAACGCTACACAGACCCCAGTTCCCTCCGCAAGCATGTGAAGATCCACTCTGCCAAAGAGCAGCAGGTGCGTAGGAAGGTAAGGATAAAAGCAAACTCAATTCTTTTCTTTATTTCCTCTGTACAAATCATCTCATCTGAACATCAGAGTAAAATTAGCTCTTTGGCTCTTGCCATCGACCTTGAGAAACTTTTCTAGTAGATATTTTTCATGGTCAATTGTGTCTTTTTCATGGCTTGGTGCAGTTGGTTCTACTTAGAATTGTCTTTTGAAAAAGATTTCCCCAACAATAGATCAACTATGACCACATTTCAGCATCTACATGGTGAAGAGTGCATTCCTCATTAAAGTGGGTAATTATAAGCAGAATGGCCTCATTGTTGCACTGGTCTAAACGACAGCTGACTGATGCGTTCTTCTTGCTTGCCGTTGTAAGCGGAAACACATGTTGTGAGCTGATGTCAAACAAACACTCCCACTCCATCTATCGCGAGCGACGCCTGTTATAGCAAGCTGCGGCAGAGCACCGAAGCTCCTTTACGTTTGACGAATGGCTGGGAGTTTTGCACAAGGATCTCAACTGGAAAATGTGCGGTTTGCGCTCTTTCGTAATATTCAAGAACTGCAGCCCATTTGCTTGTAATTAAGAAGTGTTTGTTTTATTTCTAATTTGCAAGTTTGTGCGCTTTTGTTTTGAAAATCTTAATTGACGTGGAAATAAAATGACATAACACTTTCAAGTTGCATGTCACGGCTCATTTCGGGCTATTGTTTATTGCGAGGTATCGTCTCCAGATTCAGTCCACTCAACACGATTTCATGTGATTGAAGATAATTTTCCAGTTAAACATAATTCCATGCTACAATCCAAGCTTTCAAATTCAGTCTAATAGTCCTAAACACATTTGACTCCCCAAACTCTACACAAATGTCACATATAACGCATGATTACTCCCAGAACTTTGATTTTATAGCCTTATGAAGAGAAAAATCAGTCTTGCATGCTAGTCAAAAAAGCAAAAAAGACCTCTCTGCCTCTCTGAAGCTGATAACGTAGCGTCCCAACCTGTACTGACGATGGAGGTGGATGTGGATGTGGGGTATGTCCTTCCCTTCATCCCCTCATGGTTCCAATCAAAGCTTCCTGTTTGTGGTGAAAAACTGTTTCTCTCTAAGCTTTTCATTTCCTGCGCTGGACGATGGGGCATGAGCGATGAGTTTGTTTGTTTTTACGTTTTTTTAATTGAAGACTTTTGTTTCACACAGGTTTTTAATGTGATTTCATTCTTTCAACATGGAGAGCATCATGCTTTGATATATGTATCTCTAATCTTGCTTTTTTTTTTAAATCTTTTTGATTGACAGCTAAGGGCCTGCCCCCATTTAGAATCAGATGCTTTGAGTGAATGTCTGTCAATCCAGCATCTGCATGGCCCTGCCCCTTCCCAGCAATCCCACTGCCCTGCCACCTCTCAGCACTCTCTGAATGGGAAAGAAGGCCGTTCCCCAGCACTCGGGCAGGAAATATACACAGGTATGGCTTACTTTATCCTCTATATCTTCTAAGGGGTCCTCAAGATGATTTGAATTATTTAAATTTAGACAAAACAATGAAAAAAAAGAAATAAAAAAAGGTTGAGATCCACTGCTCTATAGTCACTTTCACATTTTCTTTTGATAGCGGTGTGAAGGGGGTGTGGCACAAAGAATCATGGATTATATTTGTAATTAGTGGTGCTTGATAAAACAAGCATTACTATTATCTTTGCTCATACCATGAGTATTAAACTTGGGTGCACACTCTGTTTGTACTACGACCACAATGATTGCTCTTGTCAAGTGGCTTGTTACTATTTTTGCCTGCTGAAAATCGGGTGAAAAAGATCTCATCGACTGCTCTTTTGGCCTATAAGCAACCACTTACAAACCACCCAGAACACCCTAGCAAACATCTAACAATGCCCAGGTAACTACCCAGAACACCCCAGCAACCGCACAGCACACCCTATCATTGTGATAGTGAGTTTTAGACAGTCACCCCTCATATTTTCTTCAGAATCTAGTTCTAGTTCCAAATATGTTTAAATAATCCTAATGCTAATATTTTTACAGTAATCTGAAATGTATTTAAATAATTATATGAATGATTTTAAAGATTATGCTGATTGTAATTTTATACTTTATCTTGGAGATGAACTGCTGCTTTCCAAACCTTGAGAGAAATGATTGTATAACTTGGTCTATAGCATCCATTACTGCTTGTTTTGTAGGAGCATATGTGCTGTCTAATTTATGTATCCTGGGATGTTTTGTAGAGATGGGTAGAGGACTGTTCCCTCCACCCTAGAATGTACCAAAACCCAGATGTGTTTAAGTGTACGTTCACTTGCAGAACCATTTATGTGATCCAAAACCAATAAGCTACGATTTAACAGCTCAAATGGACATGACAGAATAAAGGGGATTGTAATGTTATGAAGACCATATGCTATGATAATATTGCAAACAGCTGCAATGCACCATCTGCGTTAGATGTCAGTTTTCCCATGCTACTTTCAATGTTATGCAATTCACACTAAATGGGAGCTAGAGGAGAGGACACTTACCTTAAAATACCCAGCTATAACTCATGACTCTTTGATTCAGAGAGGGAGGTCAGAGGTGAAGGCTTTGCATGTTTTGTTTTGTGTTTGTTTTGCATTAGTTAAACCACAGTAGTTATAGTCCCCCCTGTTAGTCATTTTTCTTGTTCTTCGGCTTGTTCTTGTCAAAATGCTGAACAAACTGTGGTGCAATAGTTAGCAGAGGAAATTTCATGGAAGGCCTAGAATACCTGCAATACTAAGGGGATGGACATTCTGTTATCATACAAACCTTTGTCATCCCAAACCTTTTTTCTTTTATGGAACACAAAAGGAAACTTTCTGAAGTCTGTGTGAATGAATGGGGACTGAAGCTTTCAATAATAAATACAATATAGTCATTTTCATATATATAATCACAAATTGTACATGCCTACAAGCAAGCACAAGATACTTGAAGTTTTTTCAAATATCACATTTTAAATTGGTATTTGTATTAGAAAAATCGCAAACTTTATTTGAATGTTGTCACTGACACAAGGGGCTACATTTGTAAATTAAAACAGACCCTCATTTATTGTTTCATACTGGTGTTCCCTAAGCCTACAGAAATACAGTCAAAACTTTATTGGCATGAACCTGGCATTTACAGTATTTACTAAATGCATAGCCTACTTTAAGTAGGCCAGAACGTTAATTAGGTAAAGAGATGAGATGTACATGAAATGAATAAAAAAATATAACTTAAATTATAATAATGTAAAAATATTAAACATTCAGTGAATTGATTAAAAAAACTGTTGGATGGGATGGATAAAATTATTATTTTATATTCTTACACATTCTTTTAACATGTATTGATAATAACAAACTTCATTTGAATGCTGGGAACATCGCATGCCATCCAATATAATATAGGCTAACATAATAGTAGACCAATAACTTAGGTTAACATAGCTAATCATTTCTTAATTCCACACTTTTGTCATTCTTAATTCAAAATAATATATTATATTAATAATATCCATTTGTGAAAATACAAGGTTTCTATGGTCATCCAGGTTTGTTTATGCATTAAACCTCATCTATTTCTCGTGGCCACAAGTTTAAAAGCTCAGGGAAGAAGGAGGCGGGAACTGTCAAACGATCAACGTAACTTTTAATAATGAAAACACAACGTAAAGTCTTGCACTGTTGTTACTCCTCCTTTTATCCTCCTGGAGCTCTTCCGTGATACTCGCGACCGGAGACTCGAGACCACTCATTAGCACTCGCTCCACAGGCCGTGCTCTCGTCATACGGCTCTCGGTGTCGTTCCCTCAATGTCATATCTCGAGGCCGCGACTTCACATCGTGTGGCCATAACATAAGGATGTCGTTACCTCAACATAATGATCTTGTGGCCACAACATATTATCACGGTCCAACAAGTTAATATGTCGTGGCCACGACAAAACTAAATGAACTGAACATGTCCCCTCCCGGTCATTGTACATGAGAGTAAATGGTGACAAAAACATTTTGTGTGAACTATTCCTTTAAGAGCAGCGATTCAGTCAAGAGGAATGTAGAACAGACCCTAAATGTTTGTGTGTGGGTAATTTGAAGGACAATTGCAGAACTCCCCATCTCTCAAGCATCCTTGTACAAAACACACTTTGCACAGCAACAGCTTAAATCACCCCCAATGTGTGCCAGGGGAAAATAGACGTCCTGGCTTACACCGTCTCTCATTCGCTCAGTTCAAAGGAGATAAGTTGTTGCTTCAGTGTGCAAATGTCTTTAGCCTGAAGGACCTGTTATGTTACTGTGGCTGTTTGTTCTTGTTTAGAGGAGAAGTTGTGGTTGGGTCTGGCCAAGATGCCTGCATTTAATGTTTCTGATGTTTCTGCCTCTCCCTATGCTTTGTTCCGGGGCCAGTAGAAAAAGCAAAGCAAAGCAGAGAGCGGGTACCTCTGTCATTTTGTAATTTGCAAGTATAAAGTGCTCTCTAGTCCTGTGCCTTTGTTTAGGTTTGCATCTGACTGTCACATGCAATTTTGTGCATTCTCTGTGGCATACAGTATGCTTTGCATGGCTTAATTATATATTGTGATAAAATAATATATATATATATATATATATATATATACATTTTATATCATACTATATATTTGATTTTTCATTTTCATGTTTCATTATATATGTATTTTTTTACTACAAATTATATCACACGCATACACTTATTTTCTTGAAATATATATATATATATTATCTAGAAATTCCCGATAACTCTCAACCATTAGAATCTGATTCTCTCTCCTGGTGGACTCCCCCTCCCATCTCTCCAGCAGATAACAACTAAAGCAATCATGGCCATTACTTGTTGAATGCTTCCCAGTCTGGTAGCAGATGTTAGGGCTAAAGGGGAAAGCATTTAAGGACTTTGATTGATGATTTCGGGTAATGAATCAAGTTTGTAACCAGTTCAGAAAACTGTCAGATAGGCCCCGCTTCCACTGTAAAGCAGTTTGGAGAGGAACACAAAGAGAAGGGGTACTAGGACGAGCCGCTGAGGACTGTCAATGCACAGAGGGCTTCTGGGAAAACAATTACTGGGCAAATCCAGAGGAACACATTAACAGCCGGAGCAACCGGGAAAAGTGTCCGCCTGTCAGTCTCTCAGGCTGCACAAGAAGCCCGGGGACGGAAGAAGCCCCTTTACAGAACGAGCAACTATCATTTTCATCTGGCCTGGTTTGCATACAGTAGTATAATCTATGGTGGGATGACATTTGGACCAGTTGGATACCTGATCTATGTCTGTTATTTTCATTATAAACTGGATGGGAGTTGATATATCGTCTGTTTTTTTTGCTTCAAGGTTCTGTGTCCTTGGCTGAAGATCCAGCCCACCTGTTCCATTCATTTCAATGCAAGTAGCTTATAGTAGATCTCCCTCTACTTATTATTTCTGCCGTTCCATTCAAATTTATCCGATCTGTCAAAGATATGTTCAAAATAGCAATAGTCAATCAAATCCATTCCGCACGGCAACATACTGTAAATGATGTATTGTAAATTGCTAACAGCACAGAACATTTAAATTCATCCAAAGGGCCTTGGTGAGTTTTGTGTTGTCATAACAAGCGCTTGTTGCATTAAGGGCTGTTTTTTGGAGATTTAATTTGGTCAATGTGCCGTTCTTGAGGGCTCCTTGAGGTTTATCAGGCATGTTTTGCACATTAGTTTTGTTTGTCTTCCAGGCCTGTACGCCGGCTCCAGCACGACACACAATGGAGCCCCACTTGAGTTGCTCTCTTCTGGACCTGACCTGCCCCCCAGGCAGCCCCGCCTGGACCGCGACATTGGCAGCCCCCACCATCTCTCCCCGCTGTCTGGCCTCGAGAACACCCGGGAAGGGTGAGTACCTATCCCACGAGCATCACGTTTACTCCCAACTGCTCTGACATACACGTAGGTTGGATGAGATCAATAAAGATGATGTCAGATTGTATAAAGGTTGTCATCACAGTTACAGATATCACTGTAGTCATTGTTAAAGTGGCTCTGTTCCAGTTAGTAAGCAGTGACAAAAAGGCTGTTCTGAAATCTTTTGACCAAATTCTAAGTCAGCATTGCGTGGATCATTTTAGGAAAAGGCAATCCCACAATGCATTGCAATATGCTCCGTGAGCAGTCGATCCAAGATGTCTGACAAGTGAAAAAAATGTTGATTATACTTTAATCAAATTAGAAATTATGATTTTTTTGACTTACTCAGAAAGACAGTTACTTATTTCCTTTTATAAGAATTAATCATCAGCTGAATTCAGAATAATATAGCATACTCCTCTTACTGTCTTTGTCATAAAAAGGTATAGTACAGATAGTATTATGCTGAATCCAGATGGTTTTTGTTTGAGTGTATGATTCATTGATTCACTCTTAATGACAGTTACTTGTTTTGATCTGGAATGAATCAGTGGTTTTAAATAAATCATTGAGTAAATGATTAGTTGACTCTCTCATAAAGATTGTCACTTGTCTAATTCCTGAATGAATCAGTGTTTTGAATTAATCATTTGAGTTGAATAATTGAATCACTCAAAAAACAGGGTCACTTGTTTATGTCTGGAATGAATCAGTGGCTGAATTCAGAATAGAATACTAGCTTACTGTTCTTGGCATCTAAAGATAAAGCACAAATAGTAAGTAGCATGCTAGTATGTTATTGCGAATTCAGCTAATGCTTTTGGCAATTTGCCATTGCTTTTGAATGAATCACTGAGTAAGTGATTAATTGACATATTCACTTGTGTTGTTCCTGAATAAATGCTCAATTCGCCTATTTATACTATGCCCTAAAAGCATGTACTCTTTTCCTGAAGAAAATGTATTGCGCTATAGCAACGCCAATGTTGTGGGTTTGATACCCAGGCAAAACAAAAACATTAAAAAAAAGAAGAAAGACTCAAAGACTCATTTGTCGCCACCGGTGTTAACCTGCAAAAAGAATCTTCACCAATAATACACAGACTTACCGTCTGTCTGAAAACTACAAAAAGCACCTTCCTTGATATCATCTTATTGCTTTGGAATAGCTAGTCACATCCGGGGTCTTGTTAATATTGCAATGCAGTGAGGTTTTTCTCATAACAGGAGATTTTCTTTGGTAATCTGTGCCGTCTAATGTGTTGTTTTTTTGTTTTTGTTTTTTTGCTGTGTGTAAGAACCATATTGATTTAGGGGCCTGGATTTATTTACTGTCCAAAGCACCACCGGGAGATTTTTCCCTTGTCCATACGGAACGTTTGTTTTCATTGTAACACTCTCCCAAAGCACACACCCTATGACAAATTTAATGCTCGTCCCTTGCTCTGACTTCAGTGTGTATTTATCCAGCAAATCCAGGTTGAACCAATGTCACCTTAACACAACATAAACCAGTTTGGAGGTGTCAGTGTTGTGTAATTAAAGCAGGACCGTGTTTCCAAAAAAGATTTCCGAACACACCTCTGTTTCTCTCTGTCCTCAAGCTGTGATTAGTGTTCTGGAAAGCTCAGAGAAGGAATACAATGAAGTCTAATATGTCCCCAACAGGGCTGAGGCATGTTTCCCATTAAAAAACCCTGATTTCCCCCTGGACCAGCAAAATAGAGCTGCAAATCCAATGTGTCATCAAGACGCACTATGTGTATAGTGACAAACAGAAATGCTGGAAATGAGATAAATGAGAAAATACATCTGCTCTTTTTAAGCACCAGATTTAAATTAGATTTTTCTGTTCTTTATCATAGTTAAATGAAAGCAAAAGTTCAGTGTTAAGTAAATTAACTAATTTCACCCACATCTGAGAATAGAAACTTATTCAAGAACTTGTAAACAGCATGACTCTATTGACACGACAATGAGCTGGTTTCCTTATGCTGTTTTTCTCTTCCTGTTTGCTCAACTGGTAGAGCATTGCGCTAACAACGCCAAGGTTGTGGGTTCAATACCCAGGCAAAACAAAAACATGTATACTTTGATTACATTTTCTGGCAAAAAAAAAAAAAAGGTTTACACACTTTAACAGTTCATTCAAAGTGATGTTTTTGTTATGATAAGCCCATTGGATACATCAATTTCTAGCAAAAATACTCGAGTGCCCATGAAATGTGCCCAGGCAGCATTGAGTTGTCATGTTGTCCCTCTGGAAGGTGATCTGTTTTTCCAGGTCGGAGAAAGAACTAAAAAAAAAAAGATCAAGAAAATTAGCGAGTCGTTTTAAAGCTCCACAAACAATTAGTGCTACTGGGAGCAGAATGAGAGCTGAACGAAACCGGCTCAAGGGATACTCATGTAACACTATACACTATTGCACTGATGATCACAATGACATATTCAAGGGTCTGCCTTTCACTTACGCTGAAGGTCAAAGTCTGTGAAAACATAAGATTAAACACTAACCATGAGATGAAGGTGGACGTGAACTTTTTTTGGAAGTAATGGTATATGTGGAACTTGAAACATAAAAGTATTTTATCCACCTAGTAAGTCAAGTGTCAGCTGTAATAAAAGAGCTTCCTCATGCAGTCGCGCTGACAACGTAGCATTAAGAAAATGGCCGTCTGCTTATTTGCGGAAGTCATTAGAATTGGGATTCCTGATCAAAAATGTGTACGCACATATAGCACGCTTTATGCCGTCCATCTAACGCAACATCTTTGCCAGGATCTACAACTAACCAGGTATGAAACGTCTACTTACATTTGAAGATGGAGCATTTTGATTTACATGTTTAAAGCCTAGAGTATACACTCGGCTGCCAAAGTCAACAGCAGCTGCCTTGTTTTTCCCAAATGGTTTAGCAGGACGTTAAACATTTTGACAAAATTATCTAACTTGCTTGACTCCACTGCTGCAGCCTCTGACCTCATTGCTAAATGTGTTTACCCTGGCTGAAATGGCCCATTTAGACTCCTTTTACTTCGCAAATACTAGTGTCATTTTCTGAAGCTAATATTAAAAAACATGCCAGTGAAAATACATCTAGCGGTCTCCGTTGTGTGGAGTTTGAGATGCAGGGAGGCAGAAGTGTTCGTAGCTGTGGAACGTTCACCAGCCTGGAGGGCCGAGGGACTTAATGGGTGGCATGCATCGGCACCTCAACATGTTTAGTAGGAGACAGTTTTACAGTAAAATTACAAATAGCTGATCCTGGTGTTCCTTAATGGTAATTAGAAACAGGTTTGTATTAATGAGAGGATAAAACAAAAAAAATCCATATTTTTTATGGGAGTAAGCTTTGGGGTTGGTAAGATTTTTAATGTTTTTAAAGTCTTTTATGCTGACCCAAGCTGCATTTATTTCTGTCAAAAATACATAGCCTACATACTGTGAATGTCAGGGTTGTAGTGCGGGTTGAAGGAGTCAAGACAGAAAGATCCAATTCAAACATTTACTAAATAAAAATGAAACAAAATGGTACAGGCAGGTAGACCGGTTGAAGATCCACGACAAACACTGCATACAACAACATAGACATAAGTCTTAGCAAAAAGCAAACACTCAACAACAACCGACCAAGACTAAATGAGCAGAGGCTAACTAAATACAGAGACAAATGAACCATAATGATGTGAAGACAGGTGACACTGATGATGATAACGAGGGACAGGCTGGTAAGTGAGGGAGTGAATACAGGTGTGGAGACGAGGAGGATTCTGGGAAGTGTAGTGCAGGCGAAGACAGACAGGTGCAGACGAGGACTGTGACAGTGAAATAGTATTACGATTTAAAATAAATGTTTTCTATTTTAGAATGTAATTTATTCCTGTAATGCTAAGCTGAATTTTCAGCATTACTCCTGTCTTTAGTGTCTCATGATCCTTCAGAAATCATACTAATATGCTGATTTGGTGCTCAAGAAATATTTCTTCCAATTTTCAATATTCCCATTCCCATTTTCTGCTTAATATTTTTATTTTTTATTTTTTTTGGAAACCTTGATACACTACTATTCAAAAGTTCAGAGTAAGTAGATAAAAAAAGAAGAAGAAACTTTTTTATTCAGCAAGGACATTACATTGATCAAAGTGACAGTAAAGACAATAAATGCATTTTTCAATTTCACATAAATTTTGGTCTTTTGAATTTCTATTCAAAGAATCCTGATTTTTATATAAAAAAAATAGTTTTACTTATTAAAATATCAAGCAGCAAAAACTTTTTGAGCATAATAAGATCCATTACTAATAATTGAGCAACAAATCACTATAATAAATGATATTTTAAAATTGTAAAGTGTATTTTTAAATATTAATCAGTAGTATATACATATATGTTGCGCTTAGTCTCATAAGTCTCGTAAAATATAGTCAAAAAAACTCCAATTCCTGGAAGTTGAGTCCATTTCTGTAGTTTTCAGTATCACCCTCTGATCTAAACAGTACCGACACATTGTATCTTAAGCTAATTTCCCCGCCCGACTGAACGTTGAGCATTTTAGCAGTTTAGCTTTTGAGTGTTTAGAAACAAGCTAGAGGCTCGGATCAGTAAGGGCCTGATCTCTCACGAGTGGCTTTAGTTTGCTAACCAGAACCAGAAAGGTTCCCACCGACCCATGCCAAGCCAGCGGCCAGTTCGTTCTTCAATCAGAAGAGCTTACTGCGAGGCAACTGGGATATGCATTCTCGCTCATAGTCATACACGCCGTCTCCCAGCGGAGCACAACCTGACAGGTGAGACAAGACAAACTGGGAACAGAGCACTCATATTCATGAATCTTCATTCAAAAGGGATGTGAGGGAAAAAACTCCCATCTTGATCTATTTTGTCTCCAGCCGACTCCAGGAGGATTTGTGTCTGTTTGAGCATAAGGATTGCCTTACCTCTGAATCCAGCACCTCTGTTGCACGATTTGTAAGGTCTTTGACCCCTCTAACAGGGATTAAACTGGAACGTGACACTACAGGATTCAGGAAGAGTCAACGACAGAGCTTTTCATGAAACTCACAGCCTGTATTTAATAACAGTATTATTCTATCATCCAAAATGTAACTTTTCAGTGTGTGCAGGCAATGTTAACTTAACTTCAAACCCCCAATGCATGGTTTGTTCACTTCAATCTGTGATTTTTTTTTTTGTGCGCGTGTGGTCAAAGTTGCTATGTCCCACTTGGACCGCTTTTCTTTGATCCTTTTGGTGGTTATTTTCGGAGCTAGACGTAAAGTAACTCTGTTCTTTAACATGGAGCACGTCCAGTGAATCATATTCAGAAGAGACACGTTCATCTGCTGTGCTGAGTAAGGACTTACTCATGTCAATTGAGTGAAGCTCTGGGATATTCACAGAAGTTCCCATAGAGTCACACTCACTGAATCACAGTCAGCATTAAACACTTTGCCGTTATTACTCAATCTTCTACTTTGAAGAAATACCATTTGTAAACACTTTGTTCACAAGCAAACTATTAAAGGTTTGGTCATTATTCTTTGAAGTCCCTGTGAAGTCGACTTTTTCTAGACAGTGGAACAAAGTTTCCTACAGTATATCCCATCACTCTTAACTCAAAACACATTATGCCTAAAAATTTGGGCTAAATACAATTTAACATTACACAATTCCCAATCATGCATCTTGCTGATTCTGAGTGTTGTGAATGTGGTTACTGTATTTATTTATTTATTTATTTATTTACATTTTTTAAAAATCTCAATTGCATGAGAAAGTGGCATGTTTGTGCTGAAAATTATAATTATTTAAAGGCCCACTAAAGTGCCTTGAAACGCACAGCATTATTCAATGTGTTGACATAAGTTCCATGAAACATGAAGACAGGGCGGGACATATCGAATAGCTCCTCCCCTTTAAAAAAAAGCCAATAGCGTTTCCTTTAAATCACAGCTCGGCCAGAGCCGTTGAGCTCGTTAAAGCCACAGTTTCCTCCTAATCTCTAACCGTTTCTCATCCTTATCTCCTCCATATCGCTTTAAAATATTGAATTCTGTGTAGAATTCAAATAGGTCCGATACATTTTGTGGTCTGCACCGTCTCGGGCATACGTTCCATTCTGTGCTATCGTGTCTCGGGACCGGAGCAGACTGTGCGTGCACTGCGGCGGTGCGCGTGACACTGTACTGTTTTGATTACATGGGACTTTAAATATGCCTATAGTATAACACTAAACCACTGCATAAAAACAGATTGAATTTTATTGCAAGTAGTTGGTAATAAGACGCACGTTTTTGCAATACAAACACTGCGCTAGAAGTAGCCTACTATTGTGAAATAATATTACAATTTAAAATCACTGTTTTTAATTTAATTTCAAATGTAAGTTATTCCTGTGATGGCAACGCTGAATTTTTCTGCATCATTACTCGTATTCAGTGTCACATGATCCTTCAGAAATCAATATTCAGATTTCTTTCAGGATCTTTGATGAAAGGAAAGTTCAGAAGAACAGCATCTAGCTGCTATTTGAAATAGAAATCTTTTATTAACAATGTAAAAGTCTTCCAGCATCAATCCTCCACCTCCATTGCACTTTTCTTCCCTTATTTAGATATAGGGAGGTTTTAAGTGTTATACTTGAGCAAGCCAAATGCTTTTCTATCACTTTGGTGAACATGAACTTTTGGATGATCCATAGGTCAGTGGCCATATAAAGCTCTTATGACGTGAGAGACAGGCGGTATAGTGAAAAAACGAGTCTGCAAAGGTGAAAGCAGATGATCAGTGAAGGTAAATACCGAAGGGAGATATTAATCCTGCATATGAAAGATTCCCCTCATTCCTGGAGCCTTAGCGAGCTGCAGCTGGCAGTGATTATAGCATGATTCACTTTAGCTGCACATAGAGGCTGTTTGTAAAAATATGAACAGTATAACTGTTTCCTGAGCCTGTGCTGACAGCAGCTCCCAGGGGAACGCTGCCGCCGTGCTCTCGCAGAAACACATGCGCCTCACGTCACGTCAGCGACTATCGGAACCGCTTTCCTGCACACAAGCTATCCCGCTAACGCTAATTTCTTTGCTGCATGCCTTGTGAAATATGTTAGTGCGGACTTTGAGGCTGTGTGAGGAGACCCCTGTGACTCATGGGGTTACATCCGAGCACAGTTAAAACAATTTGTGGATTATTAATTTTTTTAATGCACTTATGATGAAACCAAGTCCTTGGAATGTGAATTTGGCTAACAGTGAAAAACGACATAATGGTCTCTAACAGATGTAACAGCCAAGGAAGTCCTTATCAGATTCTGGGCAAACGAACAATGGGAAACATCACTCCCACATGAGGCCTGGAGAATAAATAAAAACCAATTATAATGTCATTGGAGTCCAAATTCTACATTAGCGCTTTGCTAGATCTTAAATCTGTTGATAGAACAAAAAGACAATTTATGCTATTTATCATGTGTCTGTTTAAATGCACATGCTTTAAAGGTGCACTCATAACGAAAGGCCTGTGCCTTTTCTTTTAAAATAGCCACGTCAAAGAAATTAACATCATTTGCTGCTTGCTTGTCAGTTGCACATGATGGACATTCTCATTATAGTGAGCAATTAATTGGACAAAAATTGGTGTAGCGCAGGACGAGTCATCAGGTTAATTTTCCTTGATAAGAAAGACTGTAAATATTAATGTGTACAAGTTTGGGGTTGGTGAGATTTGTTTAATGTTTTTAATCATTCTAATTTGCTGATTTGGTGCTCAAGAAAGATTTATTATTACTATCAATGTTGAGAACAGTTTTGCTGCTTATTATTTTTGTGGTTACTGACTGTAATAAATATTTTTCAGATTTCTTTGTTCAAAAGAAACGCATTTATTTACAATTGTTTTTTCACAGTGTAAATGTCTTTACAGTCACTTTTGATACATTTATTGTGTAATTGGTGAATAAAAGTATTAATTTCTTTTTAAAATAAAGTCTTACTGACCCCAGACTTTTGAACGGTAGTGTTTATCTTCTAAAAGTGAATTTTATCAGTTCAGGAGTAGAATAGCAGAGGCTATACCTTTATTTTTTCCATAAGGTTTTTTAAATAATTAAGTAACAAAAGTGAACATATTTATAAATACTGATCTCATATTTCATTAGCGAGACCGAACAGGCAGTAAAGTGCATTCATTTTTTTTATTTCCTCTGTTCCTCCATGTCTTACATTACAGCTGTATATGTCCTCATAATATCTCTCTATAACTGTATCATGATGAGCATCTGTTAGTCATACTTCTGTTTAAACAGGCGATTCTTTGAGTTTGTTTTTGTTCTCTGTTCATTTCTGAAATTCAGAATATGACTCTTTGATGTGTGCACTAAAGGCAGAGGGCCTTGACTTAGGGGGCCAGGAACGACTTCACAGGGCCATTGGTTGGCACTTCGTGTCTTGCTGAAACTCAGTTTTGCATATTTGAAGATTTGCTTGTGACAGCTGCATCTAATGGCACTAACAAAGCCTTTATTTGTTCCATTGTGTGCAGGCATGAGCAAGCTATCATAACTTCCCCAGAGCCATCACAGTGTACAGTAAGTCAGGGGCATGTTATGGAGAAGTGGCATCTGGAGTGAAGAACAGGCTTGTACTCAATCAAAACCAGGCTCATGACTTTCCATTATAACAAGAATTGGAATAGGATGAAGCATGTTAGAGTAAATAAAAATAAATGAATAAAATAAATAAATAATGTTTTACTTAAGGCTATGTGACTCTTTTTCTGAGGTAAAACTTTCAGATCTTTCACATGGTTAAGGTAAGATGGGGTGAGGCTCTAAAGTTCCTTTTAATAACATTCAGAAGACTCTTGTAATAAAAGTTGTATACTCCATATTAAATTTTATGGTATGTTTTTTGGCCTGCTTATCCTTCACCATTAATCTTAATAGTTAACGTTCACTCTCTGTCTTAGGTTATCTGGAGCTTTGCTGTCTCCAGGGATCAGTCTGCTGAAGGCCGCTACATCTCCTCCACCAACATTAGAGAAGCAACAGAACTCCTCTACCAACCAGGAACACCTCCACACTCATCATAAACCCTATTCCACCTTCCACAACCTGCCTACAAGTGAGGGTACGAGACCGAACGTTATTTTCGGAGATTGTTTGATCGGATTTTACTGGGTGGATCTTGTTCAAGTATTCAAACTGTTAATCACATTAAAAGTCCAGCACTTTATTGAACCTTTAAACAAAATCTCAAAAATAAATGTTCTTATGTGATGGTTTTTTTTAAGTATCATATTTCATACATCAGGCTTTTATGGCTCATATAATATGATATAGAGTTTATAGAGCTACTATAGGTGGAAAAACACCTCAATCAGAGGCTCAAACTGATTTTTTTTTATTGCAATTTGGTGCAGTTTTTAATATGGCCAAATGTAAATCAATGAGATTAATAGCGGTATAATGCATTTTATTTTTGTTTTGTTTTATAAATAGCAGGCAACTTGCTAAAAATGCATATAATGACAGACTGTATGCTTAATATCTGCTAACTCTTTATTGTGATGGTCCCCAACAGGCATTCTACTGACTATAAGTAACTTTTCATCTGCATTCCAACTTATTCTTCTAGACACTAACACCGAACCCTAATCTAACAGTCTACTAATACACTAATGAGAGTTAGAGACCATCAAAGTAAAGTTTAACCGAAGAGTGTGTACAAAAGGTTTTGATCATGTTGATAATTTCAAGGCCTTAGAAAGTTGCATATCAAATATGATACAGTAGGCTTTAAATGTTTAAACTGATGTGCCAATTCAAAATGATCTTTAATATACACTGGAGTATTCCAATATTTTTTTTTCTTCATGAAATCTATATTGATTTCATGGTGACTCTAAGCATGTACCACTCACAGCACCCATCTCCTGCCTTTACTCCTGATCTATTGGAATATACCTGTTTAAGATATAAGCTCATGAGTATTTAATGTCAGAAAGAGCCACATCAGTCTGAGAACTGGCATAGTCTCTGCAGTGCTCTGTGTATTAGCCAGAACATGTGGGCTGAAAGAAACGCCTGGAACCACAAGAGGAAGCTTTTTGCTCTAAAACCACCCAGTCCAAAACAGCTAAGCTGTCTGTCAAAAGAACTGCTAAAGGAGAAACGCTCAACTTCCCTGTCAGGACACAGATGTACATGTGTGTACCACCTCAAATCCAAGACCCCCATCCGAGCGAGACTACTTGTTGAACACTTCTGGAAGCAAACTTGGAGAAAGAGTAGTCCAAAAATAGAAATTCAAACAGGAATACTGTTACAGTCTGTGGTTTTTGCTACAATGTTAAAGAGCTGTTTTAAGTTTTGAATCTAAAGCCACAATTGAATGACATTTCATTCTAATTCTTATATATTGTGTTTTCTATAAATGTTTGTGTACAGATTACCGTGGTAACTTCCAGAGCTGTTTCCATTTTGGTGACAGTTACCGAATGGACCAGTCCATCAGTGGCGGTCATCAACCTGCAGAGTCTCACAGCTTCAACACAAACCCACACAACGGCTTCCACATGAGCTGTTCCACCAACACCTCTTCCACAGGTACACAAAGACATTTTGGGTGAAATTTCTTGGGCAAGAGAGGTCAATTGTCAACAGAATAATGATGTATAAAGCACAAATCACAAAGAACTAAGGACTTTCACTTTCTATCTAAGAAGCTTTCACTGCAACACTGCAAATTTGTGTAACCAACTTGAACCCATTATGAAATCTGCATGGGGATATCGTTCACCCTCACATGAAATTCATGATTGCGCAGATTCCTATTGTAATGACAGGATTTCGCCTGTGAAATCTGACCGCTCCTTTGCCTCCACAAATCCTGTTATTATTAAGCAATATAACAATAAAATTAAGCATGACTGAAATTGTGAGCCGTCAATATACATTAGAGCACAGTAGATTCATTTCAGGACCAGTAATAGGCAATATAGTTAGAAACAGGTCAACTGATCTGGGCTGCGTTTCTCAAAACTCATTAGTGGCAATGGTTCCACGATCTACCTAAGCTTAGGATACTTTTCGGAAATGCAGCCCTGGCTAGTTATTCTTTCCATTTTACTCAACTATTTGTCTCGTTTCACTACCCTAAAAAGTATTATTGATGTTAAATGAGAGTATTTAAAATGTGCAAAAATTGGGCAGTACCCTACCTTATCTACACTCTTAAAAAAGATTCTTTATTGGCATTGATGGTTCCATGAAGAACTTTTAACATCCATGGAACCATTGCATCCGCAAAACATTCTTTATAGTGGAAAAAAATCTTCTTTAGATTTTTAAAATGTTCTTCACACTAAGAAGAAAATGGTTCAAGAACTATTTACTGAGAGGTTCTTTGGGGCGACAGAAAATTGATCATCTATGGCATCACTTTGAAAAAACCCTTTTAGAAACTTTATTTTTAATTGTTTACCCTTCAAGGTACCTAAATGTACTTACTATGCATAAGGTACTAATATGCGCTCTTTAGGGGTAGATTTAGTGATGATCTAATGGGACAATTTGTGCACATTTTCTGAGAGTTTAATGAAAGTATAACATATTGTTCGATATGTTCTCTTTTTCTTAATGCAAAGGTTTCAGCTTGGTGCCCGACATCATAGGGTCAGGTTGCCAGTTCTCGCCGGGCACAGAGGAAAGTGTTTTCTTTCAGGTGGGCGGCTTCGATCGCGGCTTGAGCCAAATGTCTTCAGTGTACACCGAGACGTAGAATTAGGTCAATGAGCCATCAACACAAATGTCTTCTTCCAGACCAGTCTTTTTTATTCTTTTCTTCCACCAACGCAGTTTCAACCTGTCAGAGATTCCGTTTTTCTCAGAATTCAACTTTTTTTTTTATTCCTTAAAATGCATTGAATCACCTCATTGGACTGAAATATTATCTGCTTCCTTGACGACCCTAAAAGCTGCTATTCCCCTGCAATGAAGGTTAAATAATGAGGGGTCTGTGTTGTTGAGTGTGTTTATTTGTGGGATGTTATGAAATTGCGCTTTTTCCCCCTGTGTTTTGAAAGATATGTTCAAAGTCTCATGAGATACTCCCTTGTCGTCATCACGGCATCACTAGTCTTAATAAATCCAGCTGGTCAGCTCTGATCCAATTGTGTCTTTGGAAGGGTTGATAGAAACTTCAGAGCCACCACAGCTCATCAGTGATGAGTTCCACATTTGTCAGAGCTCTTTTTCTGATTTGTTGGCCGTAGTGTTGGAAACAATTATTTAGTGTTGCTGTGTTTTGTCTGTGAATGTTTGCAAATGTTTGTATTGCTTTGTCATTTGGTTGTCATCATCCCAGAAAAAAAGAGTTCTTTATTTTGTGATGGTTGATGGCTTTTAATATCTACCACACGTTCAACGTATGTATAAAATGTACAGTTTGTTTAATATTAATGATGTCAATCTCTCAATCTCTAAATAAATGACTCTTGAATATTGCAGTCTAATTCATCATTGTATGTTTTTAGGTATGGTAATTATGTCAAGACTAGAGCTTGACTAATCAAACATGGCGTTACTCACATTGAATGTCATTAAACTCTGTTTAAATACTATAAAATATACTGGGGACTCAAATGGCAAGACATTTTGCAAATGATGTGCGTATGTTCCCTAAACTTTATTAGAAACTAGTCTCAGACATATGGTGGACTGAGCCGGAAGAAAATAAAAACTTAAGACTTGCATACTATTGTTAGGGGAAGTCTGCCCCCTTTTGGAGAGGATGAGGATCATTCACAAATCTCATAATGTAGCCTACATTTAAGTAGCAAACGTTTACTAAAGATAAAAAATAAACGAGACCATAGAAAAAACAGCAACCTAAAAAAAGACTAAGATGGTACATTTTATTGTTTCATGTAAACAGGGCTCTACACTTAGAAGCTCTTGTGTCCAAAGTGATAAAAGCTTAAATTAAGTGTTCATCACAACAACAAAAAAAGCGATCGTGTCTTTTCAGAAAATTTGTACGTAACCGCTCAATTCATGGATTAGTTTTACGATTTAACTTTTTGAAGCGTTGAAGTGTCAGTTGCCAAGCTGTCGGGACATAAAGCTCTCAGATTTCATCAAAAAGATCCTCATTTGTGTTTGAAGATGAACAAAGGTCTAACGGGATTTGAACGACATCAGGGTGAGTAGCCTAATTAATGACAGGATTTTCAGTTTTGGGTGAACTATCCCTTTAAGACTATAACGTTATACTGTTTTATACACACACAGGCATGGGAAAATAATTAATCATAATTTCCACACTTTAAAAAAAAACATTTTTATCACTTTATTGTAGATGTAGGCAACAAGGTTTATTTAATATTTATACTGGACTCTCAAAGTGACAGTTGAAATAAATATTGAAAATAAATGAAGAAAGAAAAACAATAAATAGTTAGTAAATAGTAACATGGATGTGCAGTTAGAGCGGGATGCAGAAGTGACCATACTTGGGTGCAGGAAAGTGCAATATATTTTATTTTGTGCAAAATGAAATATTACAGGACAAAATTACAACAACAACAAAAAAAGGCCAATTTTGTTAGCCCATTAGGAAGTAATCATTCACACTGGTGACCTGAATACTTTTGCACATTCACAATCATGAATTCTTGATTCTCATAATCATTTTCACCCTTAAATGTTCATACTACAGTTCTGGTTGTATTGCTTGAGTCTATTTGTCTTTCTTGGCTTTGATCTTCCAGAGTAGAACTCCAGCTCTTTCTCTTCCAAGATGATTCCGTCTGCTCTGCCACACTGGCCAGACCTGGACGCAACAACGGATGAGGAAGCAGAACATTAGAAAGCAAACTTAGACAGAAGCACTGTGACTCTTACTAATTAAACAAAGATTGGTCTTTGACTGAGACCATTCTGACTGGTTTTGTTCAACATGAAAAATAAACAGATGTCAAATAAACATGAGGGAAACATAACATGGTCTTGGTCTTGTTTCCTGTTCTAATGGGAAATGTGTCAAATGATCATAAAAATGAGAACATCCTGTGACTTTACTAAATCAGTAGGTGAGGATTAGGACTTTTACTGTTATGGTTATTTGCTTTGGACTATGGATTGAATGGACTGATGCGGATGAGTGCTGTTGAAAAATCAACTGTTTTCCAATTATCAGTTTTTTGTTTTTAAATGGAGATGATCGTGAAAGGATCCATGATGGGAAAAGTGTGGAAAACTCACAGAGAAGCTTAACTGCATGAACTGAACCTCCTTTTTTACAGTTGAAAACTTCAAGAAGGTTTGGGAAAGATTCTAATGTCATTCATGGTGGGGATTGTTGGACCAATGTCCTGGTCATTAATTGTATCTCTGACTTGAATATTAGTGCTAAATTTGAAAACAATATGTTTTATTGCTTAAGATGCCATATTAACCCATCAATATTATGCCATATTAATACCCATATTGTTTGAACACAAAAGGACTACAGAGGTGACTGCCAACTAGTATGTGCGTTCTTCACCTGCATGTAAGGAAATAACTGTATATCAGCAGGCATCCATAGTCCATATTAATCAACATATATAACCAAAGCAATTACAAGCTCTTTGAAAAGTTTGCATAGCATCTGTGAAAATATAATATTGGAGCTGGTGGTTTTGGAAAAGCTCTTGTCATTTTTGTGTGCAATATGCATTGCAGAGGGTCCATGAACAATCTGAGGCTGAATCTCTAATAATAGAAATTCTCATCTATTTATAAAGTGAGCTATATGAAATGAAAGCCTACCAGCTTTGCACCTTTTTTGCGGCCCAGAGGAATGCCATAGTGAGCTTTGCCTGTACGGTGTGCGGTCCACCAGAACAATGCGGCTCTTCACCAGGGGCTTCGTTCTCACAAGCTCATTGTTGGAGGCATTGTACACAACGCCAATTATCCTGGTTTCGTGAGTACAATCTGTGAGCTGGAGTGACAATTAGGTGCCAAAAAAGAAAAAGCCAGAGAACCTCCAGAGTAGGATTTTACCAATGTCATGTTTAGATTTGGCCACAGAGAATAAATAATTCACATAGCATGATGAATGCCATGTGTAAAATTGAAAAATGTCTATGCAACCCAGGAGACTGACATTTAAGAACAGGTCAATTCAACAGTTTTCCCTGCTCAAGCAAATTGTTTTGTTTACCAGTAATGCGTTACATCAGAGACTTGACACAAAATTTATGAGAAAATTTCCAGGCACCACTTCCATGATCTCAGTCTAAAGGCATCTCATGGTTTTAACACTTCTAAATGCACTGACACACGCACACACGCACGCACACAGTGTCCTGACAACGAATAAAAAAAAAAATAGTTAACATGACATTTGAAAGCTACCAAAATGCTCCAATTTGTCAAATTATAATATAAAAACTTTGGCCTTGTTGACTGCTCAGTCACTCTTTCACTAGACCATAATGATTTACATTTTTAAATGGATGTCTCCATGTTTTAAAAGTCAATAATAAAGTAATTAAATTAGAGATAGTCAGTTTGTAGTTCTAAGACCTACAATCTGAATTTACTATTGGTAACCAGATGAATTAATAAATAAAGTAAAACATTTTTTTAATTCACAATTTAAATACCGCAATGTAAGTTTTAAGTCACTTATCACCTGTTTCACAGACAAAAAGTGTCCCAGACTAAAATGCATGCTTGAGCTGATTTTACTGAAAACAACTTGCACTAACAGATCTTAAAATATGTCAGTACCAGTGTTTTGTCTCAAGATGTACAGTGGTGTTTTTTTTTTCTAAGACACGTTTATAAAAGATACTTAAATGCCCTGGCTTAATCTAAGCCCTGTCTGTGAAACCGAGATTTAATAAATGTAATGAGAGAGAGAGATAGAAAAGAGAGAGAGAGAGAGAGAGAGAGAGAGAGAGAGAGAGAGAGATTAATCACCTTTAATTAGGCTAGGCTATATAGCGCATACAGTAGTGCAGATTGTTTCAAAGCAGCTTTACAGTGATAAAAGGTAAACTGAATTCCGGCTGTTGTTCAGCTGAAGTCAGTTAAATGTTGATCCAGTTCCGTTGTAAATATCATCAATTATTGAATTATCACCCCGCGGCAAATGTTAGTAGCCCAAAAAGTAGCCCAATCCCACGGGAAAACTACAGACTAAAAGCTGCAGTCAAGTTACGTACATACTGTAGTGCCATCTAGTGCACTTCACTATAGTTAATAGAGACGCACAATTTATAAGATAGATAGCTGGTTGATGACAAAGCAGATTTCACCGCTCCAAAATGCAAAAAAAAAAAAGAAAGAAGACGACGTCATATCTCTACTAGACAAGTTATATTTACAACCCAAATTATACATGAGGTTAGTTGTTTCAACAAATCCTTTTAGTCCCGATGACTAAATATAGTCAAGGCCTGATATCAATTTCAACAGCGATGGAAAAAGAGTCTATCAAAAAGTGGGTGATTTCTTCTCCTCCACATGTGGACCAACTATTAAGACTTCTTGCTCTTCCTTGATATGTAGCTCTGGTAGTAAAAGTTGCTGAAAAGTATAATAAGGCTGACGCAGTACGCAAACACAACTGCATTCATGGAATCAGGGAAGTCACACTCAGTGAAGAGGTTGTATCCAGTGTGAAGAGTCAGCAAGACAAACTGGACCTGTAATGAGAGGATGTAATGACAGTAATGAGAGACAGTCCTGTTGATGTGTTAATGTTTACTCTTATGGATCCTTATGGGAAAAAGTATCATCTGGCCATCTTCTAACAGGACATGTCTATGAAGCTATTTATAAAATAAAAAAAAACCAAGGGTTTAACAAAAGGCTCTGATAGTCTAAACATGTCTTTTCAAATGACCAGATTAGCAATGTGTGCGTTTTTATGTGTATTTACCAGCTGCAGTGAGGTGAGGTAGCGCTTCCACCACAGATATTTCTGCATGTGAGGCCCCAGGGCGGCCAGGCCATAGTACGAATACATCACAATATGAACAAAAGTGTTCAGCAGCCCGATAAAAAATGCTGAAAGAATAGGCAAAATGGCACACAGTTAAATTTATAAAAAAACAAGATATTCTGTTAAAAAATAATTACATGCATAGCATAATTGTTACATTTAATGGGTCTAAAATATAAAAATCCGTGAGGCTAGAAAAAAAAGGTGCATATGAACTAATATTGATAATTTTTTCTATCTTTAATGTGTTTCGCATGTTCAGGCACATATTTTTTACTTACATTGACCTCCCGCCACAAATTTCACTCCTGCCCACCAGTTAAAGATCATAGTTGCATGATGATAAATATGTAGAAATGTGAGTTGGCTATTCTTTTTTCTTAGGATGAAAAAAACCTAAATGTGGAAATTGACAGAGAAAGCATCTTTTTTTTTAAATGCATGTCTACCCTGGGTGAAAATATCTGTACTAATCATATCTGTTAAATTAGTCAAACTCACTGTATCACTAAGCTCAATGACTTTAGAGAAGAAGAACCACCAGCATACACTGGCCATCTAAAAGTATAACAAGTAATGTTTAGAAAACAAATGCATCTTTATAGTAATGTAAAACATAACACTATAAACAAATGTAATTATTGTTTGCAATACAGGAATTATTGGTTGGGCAACATGTCAAACAGCTGAACAGACGTAATCACCCTCATTCCCAATGGACTGCGGCTATAGTCCACAGGTTGACACAGATAACTGTAGTTTGCCAGCCATGATGTGACCAAGAACTGTGGAAAGAAAAGAAAAATACACTGGTGATAACAGCAGGTCATGAGCAGATGGATCTTTAAAAGATTTGATGACCGAGTTATTTTAACAGAAGTATTTGAAATAACCTTTAAAAAAAATGCACCTATATTGTATTGAACAAGAGTAATGTATAATGTACCTCATGGAACATGTAAACAGACAAACCGACCATGGCAAAGTTGTACACAATAAGCACTGCTTTTAGGTTCACTGGTTCCTTGTGTTTCATAAGTTTGGGTCCGATCCAAAGAACACCAAGATAGCACAAAAATATACAGATGATCGGTACAGGAGAGTGGACTAGAAGCCATGGGTCCGTCCGCTTATCTGAAATAAAATGACGGAAAACAAGGAGCTTTGCATATCTGTGCATTCTAAAAGTTATTATATTTATATTTTATGATGTTATGTTTTTATGTATTGTTATAATACAAATACTACTACATGTAGCTAGCACAGTAAAATAAATTATAATAAATCATAAATCAAAAAATTATTATAATAAATCACACTTATAATATGAATATAAATCATACCCCCATTCTCTAGAATCCAGCGGTGCATGGATTCCACTCTCTGCCACGTTGTTTCCATAGAGGACACTAATATAGGATTGCTTCATTATTCAAATTAAATTTGAAAGACAAGCATTTGACAGTAGAAGAGGGGGAAACACGTAAAACAAGAGTTGTTTTTATTATTACTACTACTTTTTGCTATGCAGATGAAACGTATATACATTTCATAAATAGCCCTTCTAGAATAATCGAATTAGCAAAATATATTGTTTGTGCGTTGTTAATAGGATCTGATATAATGAAAATGCAGATTTGAATGACTTCCTTGATGACGAAATAGACTATTTGAACAATGGTTTGAGTGAACTTCTTTAAAAGGTTCAAAACATTCTTGCAAGTGCAAAATCCGATATTTTTAATGACACTTAAAAGTACATTGTGCGTTTTTATTTTTTACAATTGTTTTTACAGTATAGATTAACCCATATTTTGATAAATCTGCAGGTGAACTTACCTGAAGTCGAGGACACGTACAAACGTATCGCAATGTGTGGGAAAGTTCGGATCAAGCGCACGGTCAGATGGAAACTTTGAACTTCCACAAAATTATTTGAGTAACATGTGAAACAGTGCGTTATCAGTTGAAGTGCACAGAACTAAAAAAAAACTTGTAACAGCACCAAGTTTTAACAGCTCACATTTCGCAGTTAAAAGCCCCACCGCTGCCAAGTAAACCATACAGATAAATCAGATTTTCTTTTCAAATAGACCAAAGGATAAAACGTTAAACGTTCTGAAAATGTATAGCTTTTTTCAAATACGTGTTAGATTATAAATAATCGCACGTTCTTTTAAAAGTGTATGTCTTAACTTTTATTTTGACAAGCCAGTGTTATACAGGGAAGGGCATTCAGGGCGCAGAAAATGAAATGAACATGATCATGTTATTTAATTTACCTGTTTGGCTAAAGGCTGTTAAATAATAATAATTACGTATGCAGCTAAATGAAACAAGATAGTGAGAAATATTGTACATAAATATATCATGAAATAAAAGAGCAGATGTATTTAAAAACAGCTGTCTTTTATTCTGGATTCTAAAAAATCAGGGTTATTATACATTTATTATTTACTTAAAAACATACCTTATAACAATGAATTATCGCTTAAAAAACAGATGTAGGTAATATGTGTCATTATATGTGACTCTCTTGACACGATAGCAAATTTACATAACCACAAAACGTAATATACAGAGTAGCTTCTGTCAACAGGTGTGGCTTTAAGCTGTTGCCTTTGAGGTAGAAAAGAATTTAGTGAGGCTGAGTTGTTTGGGTCCTCCATTAGTAGCAGCACTCTTTGGCTTTTTTATTTTGTTTGACCGTTTCTCAGGGCTGGGTTTCCTCTTCTTTTCCTTAAAGAGTGTGAAATGTCAGGACAGGACAATAACACATTTTTTTAAACCAATACCAAGGTGTGCAAAATATAAAGCACATGCAGACTCAGGAAACCATACCTTGATGTCCGCCTTGCTTGAAGATTCATAGAGCTTCATAATCTGTGTAATTAAATATACAAGATTTACATACAAAATGACAGTAATAACAACACATATATCGATACACATTTCTCTAACACAAGTGAATGTAACACTAAACAATAATTTACTATAATAACTATAACAACAATAATAACTATTTATAACTATATACTATTTTATAAAGTCTTTCATTGTCCTTCATCTAGCCTTATTCTTATCAGATCTTAGTAAAACTAAAAGAGAATTTTTGAAAATTGAATTGGCCTCCTCCAGGTTAGTTTCAGTTATGTTAGTATTTTCATTTTAAAGTTTTAGCAATTTTGTTCTGTACTTTTGTCATTTTTATATTTCTATTTTGCTTTAAAGAATTTGTATCCCCCCTTTTTTTCCCTTTTTTCTTCATTTTAGTACTTCAACTTATTTTAGTTTCCAAGGCAGGATTTATATAATATAATAAAAATTCATATAATATTGTGATTAATCGCATTAACAACATTTTTTTGTAAATATTTGTGTACATATTATATACTTACAAACTTATGTTAGATGTGATTAATCACGATTAATCAATTTGACAGCACTAATATATTTATATAAATTTTAGTTTACTACAACAACACTAGTTAGTTTGGCTTTGCGGTGACATCCACAACACAAAACACAAACCTTTTTAACTCCAGTGGATACAGCCGCCTCATGCAGAGCAGATTTACTGAGCCAGCAGGTCTTCTGCTCTTGCTTTCTATCTGACCAGTCAGACACACGCACGGAAAAGACAATGTAGGTTTGATGGATGTGGGAGAAAATATGAACCACCTGACAGAGAACACAGAAGACACTGATGAATATCAAATGCATGAATTGTAACAAGAAGTGCACAACATGACCAAAGATGTAAATCATATGTTTGTTAATTCAATTTTGATCAGTTTGAAACCATTCTAAACCCAAGAACATATGATTTGGGAAAACTCCCACCTCTCCCACAAACTGCACTGAGTGAGTGTCCAGGGATGTTTCCAGAAGTTTTTGCATCATGTCACATATCAAGCCATTATATTTACTCTCAGAGACATCAGCTTCCAAGAGCATGCTGGGTAGCTCCCACATCCCTGCCAAGAGTCCTGCAAAAGGCAAACACATGCCGGTACATCCAAAATTGTGCAATTTTATTTTATTTTCTGGAAGAAATTACTAATTCATCCAGTCAAAACTGCTGTTTCACCTTTGCTTGGTCTTTGAGTGAGCAGATATTCCATCTCTCCTCCGTCACACTTACGTTCCACTATACAGGTTAGTGTTTGCTCCACACGTGGAGCCTTTTTAACAGGCTTTCTTGGAAAATTCTGCACCCCCAGCTGAGGGTCCCAGTCCTCTGATAGACACAAGTTACAGCTGTCACCGGCCACTATCAGAGAATATTAAGATATTAGCCAGGGTTTTTAATTTGATGAGCTGATGTATGAATAATGAGATTTTTCTTAAACAAGACTTACAACAATTCTCTATGTCAGGAACAGATTTACTGAGATTTGAGGCAAGTTTACTTATAAGTCTTTTGGAGTCAATCTCTTGTTTAAAGCTAACCTACAATATAAAAGACAGAAAATGTTATATATAATAGGTTATTTGACAATTTTACAAATACACTCATCAGCCACTTTATTACGTACACCTGTTCAACTGCTCATTAACACAATATCTAATCAGCCTATCACATGGCAGCAACTCAATGCATGTAGGCAATCTGCTGAAGTTCAACCTGAGGGGAAGAACGGTGATTTAAGTGACTTTGAACGTGGCATGGTTGTTGGTACCAGACGGGCTGGTCTGAGTATTCAGAACCTGCTGATCTACCTGGATTTTCACACACAACCATCTCTGGGGTTTACAAAGATGGTTGTGTGTTAAAATCCAGGTAGATCAGCAGGTTCTGAAATACTCAGACCAGCCCGTCTGGTACCAACAACCATCGGGAGATTCACATCATGATGTGAGATTGAACGGGAGATTCACATCATGGATGTGTAGCCGCCAATCTGCAGCAACTGCGTGATGCTATCATGTCAATATGGACAGAAATCTCAGAGGAATATTTCCAGCACCTTGTTGAATCTATGCCACAAATAATTAAGGCAGTTCTAAAGGCAAAAATGGGTTCAACTTCAATTCTGGTACTACTAAGTGTACCTAATAAAGTGGCCGGTGAGTGTATATTGCTGACAGCTGTTCAGCAGTACCTTCCTAAATGCATGACAGTGGGACTGAATGGGACACTGGCTGCAGAGAGGGGATTTTGGGGTGCAGACTCTGGCCCCTAACTCCATCATAGCCTGATTAAAATCTCCAGGTCTCTCTCGGTCAACAAGTGTATCAGCAATTTTCCTGAAATAGGCCAATAATCATCACAATTAAATCCAACATTTTACAACTTAGTTCTAAATTTGATTAACAGTAAATCTACTTGGATCTTTTAGTACCATAAAGAATCTGTTACAGTGGGACTGCTGCTGTCTGCTCCTATGGCTCGAACGCGACACAGAACTCGAATTACATTTCCATCAACTGCACCAGTCACCTGGAGAACAACAAACACCATTGGAACAAACATCATTTACAGCTAAATATCCATTGTTTAATACCCTGACAATTCAGTGCTGCACCAAATGATTTCAGTTGATCACACAAGTAAATGAATAGAGAACCATATTTGAAACTGGTCCAAATCAGATGCATCAATAAAAAACAGTTACCTGTCCAAGTGCAATAGAACCGATCGCCCCGGCGGTGTAACGTCCAACCCCAGGCAACTGTTTCAGTAGTCCCACTGTGGTCTTTGGCATCTGTCCATTCAGTTCTGACACCACCTATTTTAAAGAATCATGCATAAAATGTCTTTATAATATGTGCAGATTAAATAAATATAAAAAAGGCAAACATCTAAATCTTATCTAGATTGTGCATTACTACGTTTAAACCTACTTTCTGAGCGCCTTCATGCAGCCTGCGTCCTCGAGAGTAGTATCCAAGACCAGCCCACATTTGGTTCACTTCCTGCAGGGAGACAACACACAGCTGTCAGATGCTCACTAGTTCTCCGTCTGTTTATTTTGTGTCTATAGATTTTTAACTATCACCTCCAGTGTAGCTGCAGCAAGTTTTTCCACAGTCGCCCATCTCTAAAAAAATAAAGACGTTGAAACAGCATAAATATGTGGCAGCTGTGAGAGGAGAAATCTCACCTAAAGAGCTTGTCTACCTTCATCCATCTGTTATAGTAGTCTATCACTGTGGCAACTTGAGTCTGTTGTAACATGATCTCTGAGACCCACACTGAGAAAAAAATAATTTATGATTTAATAATAAAAAAGGATTTAGGTTATGATCATCATGACATGAAAACCCTGTTTCATACCTGCATATGTCCTGATATTAACATCTGGTTCTGTCAAAGCCTGTAGAGATCATAGCATAACAACAATTAGGAAAAAATCCTAATCAAATTTCAATGTTTTCCTGCTCCTTTTCATAAACAGGTCAAGAAAAGGTTAGAATGTTTAAATGCAATTAAAGAATTTTAAACATTTTGTAATAGTGTTTGTAATGGTATTTCCTTCATTTTGAAGCATTAGTTATGCCACTGACACAAATAATGCAGCCACATTTTTTTATTTAATAATTCAACTTTAACTAAACAATATACATGGTTTTATAGACAATTCAGATATTGTAATAGTTATTTTTAGTCCTAGATTTTTTTTTCTGCAGTTAAAAAACAACAACAAAAGCTGTACATGATGGGCCCTTTAAATATACATGGTCAAAAATTATGTACAATGTGTAAGACTGTTATTTAATCATTAACAATATTAGATGCCTTTACCAATGTTCTCCAGGGAAGCTCTCTCTTACTTTGATCATACCACTGCAGAAGGTGAGAACGGAAAAGAGAGATTTCAGATGGATCATGGAAGAAGTGATATGATGAAGGTTCAGTTTCAGATGGTTCCTCTGATGGGAATAAGAAATCAAGAAAACTCAAACATTATAACATTTTAAAAGCAAACATGGAGTTGCCTTGAAGTCGTGTCTCTCAGTAGCACAAAGAGAACCACTCACCTTCTTTAATGGCATGCTTTGATTTCTTCTTATTGCTGGATTTGACCACCTCAGTATTTTCTAGAGCCGCTGTCTTCCCCTTCTGCACTGCTGATCTTAACCTGCTCATAGCGCTGAACGAATCTTTCACTACTTACAACTTCAGATTATATCAAGCACAAACTGAAACAAGTACATCAGTTGGGGAAAAAACATAACACATTAAACCGAACTGATGATAGTAAGCAAAGGCTTAAGAGATACAGTAAGGGACGCAATCTTTCACTACATGCAACAGCAGCAGTACCGTTCCCGCCTTCTGTTTCACTTCCTGAAGGGCGGGGCTTGTTTGAACCAATAGCTGACACTGGAACGCCTCGTCACTGCATATTTTAAAAATGTTGGCGTGGTCAAAAGCCTGTAAGTCTTCTGACTGAAAAATGAATCTTCAACCTTTTCAGGCCTTGGAAGAACCCAAAGACAGAGCAGGAACCCCGTTACATACTGTATAAAAATGAGTGTTGCATTTCAACCCTGACTTATAAAATGCATATAATATCTAATTAATTTGAATACTATAATTTGCATACTTTATTATGCTTATATCATATAGTCATTGAAATCTTTTTTAATATATAATTTAAAAAGTTTTGTAATGAACCCATATTTAAGTGAACCAAAGAAATACAGAAGACTGTTCACTATCTTTGTGACCACTTTTATTATTTTATGTATAAAAACACCATCATCAACAACAACAAAAAAAAAAAATACCACAAATAATTTTGTCCTTATTTTGAAGCTTGTTTTAAGCAGTGTTCAAGAATCTGAAATCTGTTCCTCACGCACTGAAGAAAAATAAGGGGGAAATTAAAGAATTTTCAATTGTCAAAATTAAGCATCAATTCAAATAATGAAAAAAAGATTTCTCGATCTTTAGATTGATCAACTCACCACATGAAATGTTTACTTTATTTGATCGTAAAATGTCAGCTTGAATATCATCCATGCTTAAATGCAGTTCATCAGCATTGTGCTGTATACAATACGGAGAAAAAACACACATACTGACTGTTTTTTAAGTGAAAACGGCATATATTTAAATTTCTCCATGAAGAAAACAGCTTATAAATCATTGTAAATTATGTTTTTGAGAATGTAAAAATGCAGAAAGCTTAAAGTGAGGGTTGATTATGGGATATAATACAGTTTGTGCAGTATAAAAATCATTATACCATGGTCTGTCTGAATATTTGATTCTGATTGACTGGAAGGTGTGAAATAAAACCATTTAATGCACAGATAGTTCCAAGCCAGTTTAATCACCATTCTATATTAATGCACTGCTTTTATTGATGTTCATGCACACATGCGTCACTCACACACACTGAAAAACATTCAGGAGCACATTCTATCCCGCGTCCTTTATTAATAAAACTGATTCGCTACATTGTATTTCTCAGCAACGAGGGGGTAACAGTGCTGTTTTAAAAGGAATTAAACCCACATTAAACTCACAGCTTCAATGTTAATAGATAAAGATGCTACAAAGACACAGGTACTGTAATTCACACGCACATTTATCACTGTAATGTTAAGCACTACTTCATCTGTGTCTGATTCAAAGCAGGCAGAATGCTAGATCTAATGAGTCGTAACTGATGAAAATAACCATAATTTTTAACCTTCTGGTCAAATATTGTGCTGAAAACATCAATAACAGCTTTAAGTTTGACAATGTTGGCAAATGACCATGGTATAAGCGGGATAATCCATGGCTAGCTTCACGTCGGGAGGTTCTTTGCCTCCACGGTGTGCATTACAATTTTTTGATGCACAGCTAGCTGTGGATTATTCCTTACTTATGGAATGTCCCCATAAAAAAAGAAAACCCAGTGTGTGTGTGTGTGTGTGTGTGGCCTGGTAAACCCTACGTTCTGGGGACAGAATGTCCCCACAAGGATGGCAATATCCGAAATCCTTGTTCGTATGGGGACATTTTTTGGTCCGCATGAGGAAATCAGCTTATAAATCATACTAAGTGATGTTGTTTGAAAATGTAAAAATGCAGAATGTTTCCTGTGATGGGTAGGTTTAGGGATAGGGTTAGTGTAAGGGAATAGAATATACAGTCTGTACAGTATAAAAATCATTATGTCTATGGAAAGTCCCCATAAAACATGAAAACACAACATGTGTGTGTGTGTGTGTGTGTGTGTGTGTGTGTGTGTGTGTGTGTGTGTGTGTGTGTGTGTGTGTGTGTGTGTGTGTGTGTGTGTGTGTGAAACAGTAAAACAGGAAATTACCTCACCATAAAAGACTCAAATAGTGTGCTGCCCATTGCTCTGCGTACATGCTCTTCCACCACTGGATACATGCGCACAAAATGCTAAACAGACAATACACATTAATATAATTTTCTTGCCCAATACTGCATTTACTTATGCCTGATGCAGAATGAACATATGTGAGTGAGTGAGTGAGTGAGTGAGTGAGATAGGGAGTGAGAGTGGATGTTTTATTTGTACCTCCAAAGCCAGGCTGGCTTGTCTCTGGGCATCTGCATGTTCCTGGTTACCCATTGCATACAGTAAGTGGTGGATCACTCTCAGAGAGAGTTCTTTAGATATCTCCTCACTTCTCTGTGCCAGAATCCTGTAACATTGTGTCAATATACCATACGTAATAAACACACTTGAATGTATCCATTGTTTGAAGTCACTGATTTTACCTGATGGTTTTTGCAGAAGCTGCTTGCAGGAGGAGCACAGGGACCGAATCAGTCATTTTGGCCACCTCTGTATCTAACAAAACACTAACTGTTTCAGCTGAATCTCAAATAAAACAATGGACTCTCAGATTTATGACTCTCATGACAAACAAATCAACAACTGTGAAATATATGTTAATTCAAGACACAATCCATGTTTGTTTCTCATCTCGTATGCATCTGCTCCAAATAAATTTACAAAGGCCAAAAGGTAACAATTGGGTTAAATTCATGATGTCTCCATGCTGCAATGTGGTCATAATTCAAAGCAGTATTGTTATTGGAGAATCAAAAGAAAATGAGCAACATATCATACCATCCAGAATCTTGTGTTTGGGGTTTCTCTCTTTAGCTGGTTTGAGAAAAGCCACCAGACCCCTGAGCAGAGCTGGTCTAACCTCTGATTGCATGAGCTCTGTTATCAGTTCTATGGCTGGAAGTAAAATAAAAGTGAAAATGAAACAGTGAGCTTCACAGAACAGTAGACAACAATAGCAAATTTGAAATGTACACTTGCCTTCATATTGTACTTCTAAATGCTGGGACCTCAGCAGATTCAGTAAGGGTTCCACTATGCTATGATGGGCTGTTTTTATAATGGGCTGCACAAAAACAAAACAAAAATTATATGCTGACATTTCATGCTTGACATCCCATATATATGATCTAAAACTTTTTTATACCCATTTTATTTTTGTAGTTCTTACAGTATATAATTATTCATCATGAATTTTGTTTTCATGAGCTCATCATACTATAAGTACGATTATTTCAAATATTTGTACTTTTAAAAATTAATTTGTCGCACAACAGGATGATCAAACATGATTTACATTAATTTAAATATTGATTTTTAATAAAAAAAGATAATGTTACACAAACACAGTAGTGGCGAAAAGTGATGTATGGCCTAGGAAAATTGACATCTTAACCTTTTATTCCAATATTATTTTTAAAAAGTGTTAAAGATTTTACAAGCATATTGCTTAATGTTTGGAGTCAATTGTTTTATTTGTGATAACTCAATGAAACATGCCCAATTGTGCTAGCATCTTTTTTATCCAGGTGGTCAATTATGAACGTGCAAAAACAAGAGAGAACCAACAAAATATTAATAACCTGTATGATTTTTCCTGTGAGCTTTTTGTTTTTCTATGCATTTTTTTGTAGCCTGGTTAAAACCAGACCATTCTCAGTTGTAAAAGCGTCTTGCAAAGGCCAGGTCTGGCAAAGCGTCATAGACAAATCATTTCCAAAGGGCGTCACCAACGGACGTCGCGGGTAGACCTAAAACCAATCAGAGCGATGAAGGAGAAGACGTATGCAGAGTTTCTGATTGGTGCGTTTCTGATTGGTGCCTCGATTTCGACGGATTGGAAATGGGCTTGAATGAGCTCTTTGCCAGACTAACTTTCAGAGCAAATCTAAATTTGGCGGAAGTTGTCTGGGTTTTCCCAGGCTAATTTTTTTGCATAGTAAAATAAAAGATATAGCTGGCCTTTTTTTTTTGCAAAATAATTTTAGCAGATAAATACCTTAACCATGTTTAGTGTTATGTTCTTCCCTCATTTCTCATATTTTTAAGAATATAAAATATTTTCCTCATATTTGAATGGTTTAATCAAACTTCTAGGGTCATTAAAAACAAATAGCCCCTCTGGACATCACTTTTGGCCACTACTATGAATACATAATATACAGTACAGTTTTTTTTTTTTTTTACAATTTGAACAATTCCTCTGATGTTGATTGTCATCCTGCGACAACTGTTGTACCTGAACTATACGTAGAATCTGTAAAACAAGCTGCTGTGCTCTTGGTAAGGTGCAGGCCAGCAGGGCGATCAGGCCCTTGTACACCTGATTCTGGTATTTGGGGTTTCCTTGGGCCAAAGACTCTAGCAGGGCGGCGGCGGTCCTCTGAGTCCCCTCCATCTCAGACTTGACTAAACATTCAGCTACAGCCTTCACACCTGTCAATCAGAGAAGAACAGATGCGAGAGCTGAAATAGCTGAGAGAAAATAAGCCTGTGTGTGTGTGTGTGTGTGTGTGTGTGTGTGTGTGTGTGTGTGTTTGTGTGTGTGTGTGTGTGTAAAGTTGTCACAACTTGCCTGTCAAAATCCCCAACCTTCAAAACATATCCAGATTGGATCATGCAAGGTTGATCACAATATTTTATGGAAATGCTGCAAACTCTCATTCCTTAAAATATCAGGAATGAAAAATGAGCTAGAACTGTTTCGCTTTTTGATTGTTAGTTTGTTGAGCGTTTGTGCAGTGTGAGTACCGTAGCTTTCACAGATAAGCTCTTTATATTTTTGGCCCGAGTTGGCGATGATCTGGAGCAGGTGAAGAGCCTCAGTCTTATCCTCTTCTTTGAGTTTGTCTTGCCTGAGAATCTCAAGCAGGGTCAGCACTCCACCCACCTCCAGAAACTCAATCATGTACTGATGACTGATTGTGCAATCAAACAAAAGGATACCATGTTAGGATATAAAGTGTTTCTGTTTTCTGGTGCTTGTGTATTTGCTTTCATTTACTGAAAAGCTGTCATTTTGCATTACATTCTGGATTATTTTTCTCTTGTTTTGAAGTTTTAGTGCTAAAGCTGAGCTTTTTATTGTGTAAGGTACAGTGATGTAATATACAGTTTACTGTAGGATTTTAGATTTTTTGACTTTGCATCTTTTACCTGCTATTGGCAGAGAGGAAAACACCCAATGCTCTCAGCTGAAGGTCTAGACACGATCCAAACATGTAGCTGGGAACGAAAAAATTAAGGATGCATTCATGGCATTACTAAAAGTTTTAGCTGAGATTCAAGAGCACAGATGGGTTAAGCATGACCATATGCGTGGATACGTTAGTCTTATCCAGGCAGTGAGCCGAGCCAGGAATAGGCTGGCAACTTGAGCAAACTCAAGCTCCAGGTTAGGGCATGTCTTTCCTGTGTTCTTGGCCAGAAAGTCCCTCAGCATTCGACTACGAACCGTCTTACTGCCCTGGTCCCACTCATGGAGGAAACACATCACCTGACTGATGGATGTCTGCTCTTTACTGCTAGACATGACTCAAGCATTTCACAGACTGTTGAGAACGATGAAAAAACATGAGCTAATGTAACATACACACATATTTGTAATGTAATTTTGGAAATTATAATTAATAGATTTGGAACATCAAATTTTAGATTGCCTATATATAATAGATTTAGATAAAAAAAATCAAAGCAATTTTTTTTTGTTGAAAACTATACCCCAAAATAAGTATTATCGGATAGGCCTAAGTTAGTGTTTGTGAAAACTAACCCCAGTCTCCCTCAAAAACACATTATAAAAAGCCTGTACATTATTTATGCCTAAAATGTCTATTAAGCTCTTAATGTCTGAACATAAAACGGACATTAATTATACATAAAAACTCAATTTCTCCATTATAAATAGAAAGACGCGAACGTAATTAATTTGCCAGGATAAATGTTTTGTTTACGGTAATAAAACAGCTTTCGTCGGATTTTGGTTGTTTCCCATTTGCTGTAACGTTACCGTACACTCAAAAAAAGAAAACTAAATTCGTTAACGTTTACTTTAGTAGCCTATACAAATCTTAATAGTTGTATGTTTTGTTTACCAGGTAACAGGGTATTTAGAACGCCATGAAACCCATAGACTAGCCTACATACATATCTACGATCAAACCAAACTCACCTTCTGCAGATGTTTGCGGTTTCCATGGTTGCTGACGTTTACGGTGTCCGTTTGGGAACATTCGAGGTCAGAGGTGTGAAAATGTGTTCATGTTTATAACAGAATCAATGAAGAGATTATTTACTTTATTTCTTATTTCTCTTTTACATGAAGTAGAGTGAATTAGTTATCTTTGAGATTAATCAGAGGGGAACCGAGAATAAGAAAAGAAAGATAATAGAGAAATGTTTAAATGTAGTTTTAGTTTTATTTTCTTATATTTTATTTTAGGTAAACCAAAAATTACATTATTTTATATTCAAATGGAGGTGCAACTCAAACTAATCATTAAACAGAATAGGATACATTTAAACCTGTTACAGACTCAAACAAGCTGTAGGCTACTGTAGTTTTGCTCTCTACAAAAATACAAATATTGAAAAACAATCATTTTTCTATTATAGAACTAACATGCTGATGATTAACAAACTATTGTCATCAATACGCTTACTCAACTCATTTTGGGTTACCATACAGTTTTCTCTCACCGTTATACAAGGTGCACACATGCTCTTGAGAGAGTTTTTAGAGATGAGTCCTCAACTGAGACTGAGATGTTTAACCCTTTAGGGCAATCGACTTTTTAGAGTTTAACATGAGAACCAACACTATAATTGCACCGTACAAGGCTGGAAAAAAAGGCTTCATGTCCTGTGTTGACGGGCGAAAAGGTAAAAAGTCCCGTTTATCCTTTCCTATTTCTTGGCATCTTGCACCTTCTGAATTTCCTGTTGGGAAAAAAAAATCAACAACTCATTGTTTATTTATTTATTAAATTATTAAATGTCAACACAATCTTTTTACAGAGATCAAATAGTTTTACCTCAACAAGAACACTTTTGAGCTTCTCATAGGCTCCTTCCAGGTCATCATTAATGATTACAATATCGAAAACTCCAGGTTCCTTACCTGCAAAGGAGAAAAGGACAAGGGAATAAATGTCTTCACTCAAGCACAACTGATTTACTGAGAGTGTCACTTACTGAGCTCCATGTCAATCCTTGCGGCCTCCAGACGCTTCTGTAGACTTTCCTCTGTCTCGGTTTGTCTGTCCCTCAGACGCTTTTCCTGTGCGAAAATATACTCTAAACCATCTTCCTGTATTTTATGACCATTTAAAAGCTGTATAAAACTGAGATCTTTTATCAACTCACCAGGATCTCCATTGAAGGTGGCTGAATGGAGATATAAATGGGGTTTAGATCAGTCTTCTTGATGTTTTGTACTCCTTGTATGTCAACATCCAAGATGCAGATGAGGTTTTGTGCCTGAACGTCCTCTATGGATGATTTGCTGCAAGTGACAGTACATTTGATGAGCAATTACCCTTTAATTGTTTTGTTGTTATGAACAACACAAGGATCAGATGTCAGATGACAATTTCCGAGATAAAATGTAGTCTACCTGGTTCCATACATATTCCCAGAAAACGCTGCATTCTCAATGAACTCGCCCTTGTCGATTCCCTCTTGCATGTTCTCTCTGGTGACAAAGTGGTAATCTGGGTTGAGGACAGAAATAAGTGAAGATTAATTTTAAAACAACCAAATTATGATTGATAATGAAATGCACTTTAGAGCACTGTCAGTCAGTCTGTTGCTCGTTTATCAAATGACCTGAAAGTTTTATTTGACATAGGCTATTCTAAATTATCAAGTAGGCCTACTAACTATTAAAATAAATATTTGGAAGAAATAACTTTCAGAGGTTGACTAAATGATAACAGAATTTCATTTTTGGATGAAGTAAAACAGACAATTCAGTCTTTTCACAGCTAAACAACAATATTCTGTTCTATTCTAATATTCTATTTTGAACAGCAGAGGGCGACAAATGTTTATTTCAGAATCTACGTTCTGTATATCTTACAAAATGGTGGGAGTAAAACTGGTAACACTTTAGAATAATGGTCTGTCATTAATAAGTAACTATGGAGGAAGTAATACAGGACTAATGAGTAGTACTACATTAACACTTCAGCCACTACTTTTAACTAATACAGAAACAAGCATAACTCATTAGTCAGTAGGCTAATATCAGAATTAGTTCCTTATTAGGTAGGCTAATCAATAATTAGGCCTACTTAATGACATTAGCCTCAATAATAACTATTAAATAACTGACAGATTATTAAAAACTTTATCGTGTGTCTGAGACGTAATCAGTCGTAATTTTTACTCATATATCATAAAATGCACCACTAATTACTCAAGTGTTAGTGACTCTGCAGGAACTATAGTGATCTGGACCGTTATTTTAAAGATCATGTTGAGAGTAAAAGAAGACAATTGCTAATGTCTCAGACACATTGTCGATGTTGTGATTAGTAATTCTGTATTATTTGTCATAGTTACCTATTAGTTTTTAATGATGCCCATCTCATTCCTAATTATTGATTAATAAGGAACTATCTCATAAATCCGATATTACTTAATGATTAGTTAAGCTGGTTTCCATAATAGTAGAAGCTGAAGTGTTAATGTAGCCTACTTTACAACGCTAATTACTTCCTGCATACCGGTAGTTACTTATTAAAGACAGACCGTAGCCTAGTGTTACCGTAAAACTTCTAAAATACAATAATAGTCTGTTTCCCTTATAATTTATAATCACAAACACACACACACACACACACACACACACAAAATCCTTCACGTAAAGCCCATGAGAAAGCTCTAGTGCTGCATTTTGCTGGATTCGTACCATTCTGATGGTTTAACTCCACTACAGCACATCAGACGGGATCTAAAGCGGGACGGTAATGATTCTGCAGACAACAACAACACAAGACAAATAATTCACAGCTACAGGAGGGCAAAACACTGACATAATTCATGGCAGAACTGCAATGTCCATTAGCATAACAACATTTGTCTGTGGAAAAACCTCAAAAGAATGACAAAAAATAAAAACATCAATGGTTGGTTAGTTGCATAAAAAGCTTAATGCTGTAGCCTATATCCGTTCCACCTTAAAGTCTCAAATAATCTATATTTTTAATTAAGCTATTTTTCGTCTGTAGTTTTTCAGTCTATCCTTTGACCCAGCAAACAAAATAAGTAGGGTCTATAAAAACGCTTTGGTAATGTTCATAATAAGTCATGAAAACGTTAATGAAACGTTAATGTTCCTTTTGAATGTTCTTACATTCCAAAACGAGTAGTAACGTTTAAAAAAAAAATGTTAGCTGAATGTCCAACTAAAACGTTTCAGATTTTTTTTTCCATGAAAAATGAACAAATAATGTTTTTGTGTTAACATTATTAAAGACCAGATAACTTTGAACGAATATTCTATTAACCTTACTGGAACACTTTTAGTTCATAACTTGAGAGAAACCTGCGAGAACATTAGCCAAAAAGTTCTTAGAATTTCCCCTGACAGCTGGGGAAGTTCCCTGCAATAAAATAAATAAGCAGAGTTTGCCCAAGTGACCTATAACAGATTTAAATTGTTGATTATTTTGTATATATATATTTTCCCAGGTTACCAATTGGACTTGTTCGACTGTCCCAAAAATTAATTTGAAAGTTCTGTTGTTGTGATGCTAATGATTTGTCTCTGGGTATGCGTATGTGGGGAAGTGATGTCTTAGTTCACATCACATGGAGGAACACAGGGGGCTATTTTCAAAGGCTTTTTACTCCAAAGTGCACACTGGCATTCATGTGATGTTAACAATCATAGCTGTCATTTTGGCCTAAAATGTAACTGACTTCCAAAGTTTTAGATTTGAGAAAGATGAAAGTAACCCCCATTACTCTCTCGTCACATTAAATATGTGAATAATCAGTGATAACTAATTACGACCAATAATGCAAAACAAATCTACACCTTCAGATGTCACAGAGGATAGGATGTCTGCTACAGGAAGTAATGTAGCCCCCAGAAGCATTGGGAGACAATTCAGCCCTAGAGAAAACTACAAAGGCACATTTGGGAATACAAAGAGAATTTTACCCCTGTGAAATGTGGTGATATGTTTGGAAATGAATGTAAACAGTTCACTTGGGAGTAAGAAGCAACAAAGGAGTGCGAGTTAGACAGTTTTGGGTAAAGGACCTTTTCGAATTGAATGGGAATCTAGGGTGGGAGGGGGTTGCTTCACTGATAAAGCAAGCCTTTCAATTAGTATGGTTTGGAAGTGGAAATCCTGCCCTACCTTTTCCATCTTCCTCTCCTGGCCGAGGATTTCTGGTGGTGTCTGAAGAAAAAAAGGAGTTCAAGTTATCAAACTATTCATTCGGAATTCTTGGCATCTGTCTTTTGATGTCTATAATCTGTCTGTAATGCTGATACATACGAGAGACACTGAATCCAAAAACCCCTTCATATTCTTTCATGAGTCTCTTCAACAGGGTGCTTTTCCCAGCTCCTGATGGACCGCTCAGAACTACAGGCCTGGGTCCTGACATTTCTCTGCGAGAGAATCAAAACAGATGCATTTGTTGTGTGCATGGGACATGTGACACTTACTGTATGATATGCTGAACTTGATGTTTGGTCAATAAGTACACACAATTTCAATGAGTCGCAAGTCTGTTCTAGGGTTATGGAAAAACTTTTAAATGTTTTATAATTCTAATATGCTGATTTGGTTAATGAGAAACATTTCTTATTATTATCAATGTTGAAAACAGCTTAATATTTTTGTGGAAACCCAGATATTAATATTTCAAGATTCTTTGATGATTAGAAAGTTCAAAAGAACAGCATTTATTTGAAACAGAAGAGTATTGTACTACTATACATTATATTTAAACTTAAACTTAATAAATAATAAAAAAAAATCTTACTGACCCCAAACTTTTGAATGGTAGCATAATTAAATGCAAACAAATGCTATCAACATAAACAGGACAGCAAAATAAAAAGGTATATCAACTTTTACAACTGAGGTGAAATGCTTCCCATATCTTTTGACATCAAAAGCCATTCGTCCAATCAGACTCTATACAGTATTTTGGCGAACTCTGTATTTCGTCAGCATTCCATCTGTCACTACAAGCAGCCAAATTAGATAGACACCAACATCGACAGGTTGCGTGACATGTCTTCATCGCCAAAAACCTAAACAAGTAAATGTTTACATTTGAAAATGTAAAATAGAATACATTAAATATGGGTTCACTTGCAATGAGGATTTTATTCTGTACATGTTACTATGAAATCATCAAAATTCAATAAATGTGTAGTTTTAGAGATATACTGTAGCATGCTACAATCTGACATTGAGTGCTATAAGAGGTGTATTTATGAGTAATTTATACTTAAAAGTATATAAAATCTTTATTATTAAATCACATTTAAAACAAAAAGAGAGAGAGAGTGCTATAAGCTAGAGAAGCTGACATGGACAGACACTGAGCCTATTGCACGGCTGCGTCTCTCCAACAGAGAAGCTCAGGAACTAATCCACTGATCCTGGTGATTAGTGATTCTGTTTTAAGGTCGGTGGACTGGGCCTTGTAATGGAGAGCATGACAGATGAAGTAAAACAGAACAAGACAATTTCCCAATTTTTTAAGAAAAATTATTGTATCTTTTTTTTAAGGTTGTTTTTGTTGTTTGCATAGTTTATAGAACAGAATGGAAGCATGTAAGTTTTTATAGTAACTATAAAAATGTAAAATTTGTTGATGATGTTCTGGGCTGCTCAAAACAGATAAAAACCTATATTTAAAAAAACAATGTGTCTAATGCAATTTTGCAAAGCATTTACATGATTTACATGAGAGCAAAGGATTTACAAGTTAATGTCAAGTACCATGAAAATGTCTTAATGAAGTCAGGTTAGGCCAATGAAGAGGATTACCCAGCATAAGCCAAATGACAAAAGGCCAGTGACCTGATGCCTGTCTCAATGTTTTCTACAATGTCTGAATCATATCCGGTCCATTTTTAGGGACTCTGCTGGAGACTAAACAAACCAACTACACACAATCTGATCTGGGAAAACACTAAATAAACATACAGTTGTCTCCTAGCGGTTCTCATGTTGACTGCTCTCTGTTTATTCTACCAAAAATCCCTGTTATGGACCTCCTTGAGACTTAATGTCATATTTTGACTACTGTATGAATGAACAACACAAATGAATATGCTTTTAATTTTTGCAAATTAAATCATAAAACAAATAATTATATATAAAAAAATAGCAAATAAAATAAAATAAATTAACAAATTAAATAATAAAATCCAGTACATTTGTGTGTCTGGTATTTCTTTTCAGATTAAACATATTTATCTTAATTTACATCACAATAAACCGCACATTTTGACCTCTACATTTTTAACACCAGAAAAAAAAAACCTGTTCTTACCTTGTCTGTGCAGGTTAGAAGGTGAAGTGACTATGTAAGTGATTGTTACTAACTGACTAACTTCCACAGCTTACTGTCAGCTACAATTACCACCTCCTCCGTTGACTCTCAGCCAATCAAATCGCAGGTCTTGTGTTTCTGTTGTTATGACAATGATAGAGGGTTACTAATCATACTAAACTTTGAAAAGCCTTTAATAGTTTATTAATCACTTGTTTTTTTTTAATGAGCAATAATGGTGAAATGTTCAAAAGCTTTTTGTCAAATCCTATGTGCCAATATTAACACACAGCCTGAGAAATATTTAGAGTGCTTATATTTTCAAGACAATGTGGAATAAAAACAAATTAAAATTCACCAACCATTGTTCTGATCTATCAAACTAAAAAACACAAAATGCAATGTTAAATTATTATTAATATTATATAAATATATATATTAAACTATCCATAATATAATACAATGCATAGACAACTACAAATACTATTTAAGAAATAGATTAAGGCTTTCCACACAGTCGTATAAAGTTGCATATTTCTCCATAAATCTCCTCCCTAATGGCTGCACATTAGTAGTTATGCTATTTCTGCTCTATGTTCCAATCTAAGATATCCCTTGCAAAACTTCACAACTAATTTCATTAGTTAGGGTCGCTGGGCCCGGAAGTAGACTATAAACATCCCACAACGTAAGGATTTTTTTGTGTTTGTGTTCTGTCTTATTAGGGAGTTTTGAGGTAAAATACACTGAGTGGTGCAGCAGGTAACTTCCATGTAATAAGCACATGGCTGGGCTAATCCAATGCTAACCTAAATCCACACAGACGAGTGTCCGTATACTGCTGCTAATTGAGATATGTCAGGACAGCAGCAACAGACATCCTTTTATGAGGTCATTCATTAAAGGCATCTTTAAGAATGCCTATAACGAACTAGCCAGGTGGTAAGATACTTGTGATGCGATAAATAGACTGAAGGGCAAGAAGAAATGCTGAGGTTACTCACCTGCTAGGGTCTCTAGCAGTGCAGGCAATGCCACAATGGCTTTGATATGCATTAACTGAGCGAATGTATACACATGATTAATGCAATGTGAGTACTACAGCTTTGAAGAAAAGCATTTGCCAAATGCTGTTATTAGGTCCAGTGATGGTGCTGACTCATGTGATCCAGTCTGATATGTTGAAAACAATTTTAGGGCACAGCAATGACATTTGTTAGACAATAACTTTAGTTTATTGTGTTTTTTTGTGTTTTTTTCAAAGAAAAACAGATGAGTTTGTACAAAATACATAATCGTAAAACAAAGCTGGTTTTGTGTTTCATTCTATTTCAGTTCTATCAAAAAAGTGCTTTACGATCTTTCAGTACCTGTTGTCTCTTGACTAGAGAGTCTAGTAACAAAACTATTGCTAAAATACCACAAAGGAAACTCTTTTTCTGTTAGTTCTGATCTGAGTTCCTTGAATCCTAATGTCATAGCCTATAGTGACTCAGTGTCAGGAGACCTTTATACTGCTTGGCATTTGGGAGGAGTGAAGGATAAGCAGAGATCAACCTCAACGTCCATATACTGCATTAGGAATCAACTCAACACCTGCTAAGGGAGGGAAGCTCCTTGATGCAACTCTGCTGTACATACAGTACGATATATATGATACAAATATCAGTGTAGTTCATTACAAGAATGTAGACAATTACATCTACACAGCATCTTAGATAAAAGTTGAAGAACAAGAGAACATTTTGAAAATATACAGGGCACTAACTTAACTCTAATAAGTCTAACAGACTAATATCTGTTGCCGAACCTTGTAGTAAAAATTATTTTTATTTATCCATGGCTTTTTTAATTTTGCATCATGTTCAGTGTCTTGTCTTTGAGATTTTACACAATAATGTTTTTTAAATGCATGAAATAAACTATTACACTATATCACGTGTATCATCTAAAATGATAATTTATCTTAAACCATATTTAAAAGATCCCATTCACTATTAAATTACAGTTACATAACTATGGATAATAAATGTACAAGATTCAAAATTGCTCTTTTGCACATTCTACACAAAACACAGTTTCTGAATGATTCAAATGTTAACTGTTTTTACCATTTGAATATATCAACACTGCTAGATCCAAATTAGAAAAGAGTTCTTCAGTGTAAACATTCACAAAACTATAGGACCGATTGCTCTATGAGAATAACTTAACAATATTTTATAAAAACAAGGTTTTGTACATAAAAACAACTTTTTGTGATCAGTTTTACTGTCCTTACAATATTTGTTACATCACAATATTTGTGGAGATATATACTTCATCAAGAAATGAACACAGTGGTCCTTATGTAACTGGGTTGCATTCCGACAGGAACTTTTTAATTGATTCTTTTGGGCAAGACATACTCTAAGTTTTGCATGGGCCCAGAAAGGTTCTTCTCAGTAAAAGTGATCCGTTTGAGTAGAGTGCGAACAGGCAGATGACAGGTCAGCTATAACTCTTCATAAATACACTCGTCTCAGGTCCCCGGGTGAGGTGATAGTGTTGCACTGTGGACAGAGTTTCTTTGCTCCCTGCGAGAAAGAGGGACCAATGAAGATCATTTAACAATCAAAAACAACTGATACTGACACACAGGGTTCACTTGTTCAAGTCATGTGGTTGTGCTGAAAATCTTTTGTACAGTATGTGTATCTTTTGTAAGTACAGTATGATACTGTTGTGTATCTCACCAGGGTGCGAAGCCAGCATTCCTCACAGTGGACATGCCAGCACTGGATGGAGGTCAGAGGTACAGTGTAGGAGTCCTGAAAAAATGAGAAAAATATATATATATTTACACAATAAATGTCCATAAAAAGACAAATTTAGCCTACATCAGCTTAATCTCAAGTTATATTATTATATACATTTAATTAGCGTAATAAAAGAGATGTCTTAATTTTGATCAGTATATCTTTTTAATTACACACACACACACGCACGCACAAACGCACACACACACACACACACACACACACACACACACACACACACACACACACACACACACACACACACACACACACACACACACACACACACACACACACACACACACACACACACACACACACACACCCCTTCTCCTCTGGTCCAGTCAGGATTTCTGATTCCCCTTGAATCAGACTAAATCCTCGTACATTCTCGTATTATATACATATAATTAACATTTATCTGCAATTAGTTATTACTATGTTTTTAGTCCTTTTTGAATAAACATGTAAACAGCAAGCTCCAACTTACCATGCAGATGAGACACTTGAATCTGTCCCCTCGTGTGAACTGCTTCTCTAGATCTCTGATCCGTGTTTTCAGGGCCTCCAGCGTACTGAGGGAGGGGTCATCCGATAAGCTAAACGAAACAAAGAACAAATCCATCAGAGATTGATTAGAGAGTCATAGCGTGCTGAGGGCTTTGTCGCTGAAGGCCACGTTATGAATTCTAAATAACACATGAACGGTAATCAGAAGACAGATTGCATCATTAAATGAGGTGCATTAAGAAGCAAGTTCAACATTGTAATGCATGGGTGTCGGACAGTAAAATATGAAGAGCGTGTATGTGTATGTTCAAATAAATGTTAGCCAAATTTGATTGGTTAGAATGAAAAGAAAGAATGAAAGTAAAAACAAAAACAACAGAAATGTGTAGTACGGTAACTTGTAGACCTATTAAAAGTACAATATAATTATATAACCTTTAGTGTGGGCACAAAAAGCATAAGATGCCCCCATGTAGCAGCACAGCAGGTGAGGGACAGACATGTCAACGAAGTGTGCAAACATTGTCTCAGTGTAATTGCTTTATTAGCGTGTCCACACAAGGCCGGGCTGGCAGCGCCCCGCAGCACGCTGTCATTTGTCAGGAACGGTCCTCCGTCCCGCCTCACTAACCCTTCCTCACTCGAGTGTTTCCACTTCCCCACAATTAAATAACACTCGCTCAGAGCCCCCTAATCCCCGGTAGGAACATCCTGGCCAACGCATCCCCATTTAATCAGCTCCCAGGAATTGAACTATGACAGCAGGGGGTTTAAGTGATCCATCAAAAATGCCTCATGTAATAGCCGCCAAATATAAGCATAATGAATGCTGTTTTTTCTCTTGTAGCTGTCTGGTGGAAATATGAAATAACTGCTCTCGTCCTCAGGCTAAATACCTATTGGAGAGTGGTGATGGATCAGGTACAAAAACATGCTGCAAACCAAGTACAGAGTACAGTACTGTATAGATCTAGATAGATATATTTATATAGATATATATATATATATATATATATATATATAGATAGATAGATAGATAGATAGATAGATAGATAGATATTTCAAATAATATTAAATGTTGCTAGCCATTCATGAGGAACGATGGAATATACAGTAGGCCAATAAATAATTATATATAATATAATAGTGTGCGTGTGTGTGTGTGAGAGAGAGAGAGAGAGAGAGAGAAAGAAAGAAAGAGAGAGAGATAGAGAGAGAGAGGCCTTGTTATTTTAATAGTGATGATCCACTCTAACCTGTGGGTGAACATGCAAATATATATACAAATCACTGCCACATAATACATTTAGAATCATTAAAAAATATTTCATAGTTTCCCTGCAATCTGACACTCCTCGACTGATAAATGGATCAATCAAGCTGATTAATGATTCACTCCAAAACGCAAGTCAAACACGCTTCAGTGGACACGCCATTATGTGACCCCACTGAGAAAGAACTGATTTGTGTGACTCTTATTGAATGGGTCAACCATGTGTAATTCCTCATGTGTCTCTTCCTTCCATGAGCAAACTTGACCTCAGTTGCACGATTAGTAATGTATAAAAATCTGTCCCAGTGCACACAGAAAGAAGTTCAAATCTCTTTTCCCAACAGGATTTAAGAAGTGCTGTATCATGATCCAGCAGAGATCTCTTCCAAGAAAATGACATGGATGTTGGAGAGGCTGGAAGAGAGGAGGATGGATGCACTTGAATCATAACCTATGTGCACAAACCACTACGCCATAGCTCCAACAGTGTTTGTATACCAAATTGTATGCAATTGTAATGAGCAAAATTGAATGATGTATACCCAAATAATGCATTTTAAAGTGTACTTTAAACTCATGATGAAACTGAAGTAGCCACTGTTTTTTTCTTCATATTGGGAGTGTGACATACATCTGAGTGAAACGGACTGCCAAAAAAGGAAAAATGCAGGGTGGGGACTTGGTTCTATGTAGTGGTTGTTGATTGGATTTTGAGATGTTCCTATTGAACTCAAAAGCGGAGGCAGATTAATGTGAGCTTGTAGATGGGATTTAAGCGGACAAAATGACTGGAGAAGTCCGGCATACGTCATTAGAGAAAAGTCGTTAGTCTTAACTGGAAGGTGCGGTTATATTTACATTACATGTCAATATTTTAAGGTACACTTACACCTCTAACTCGCTGTTCTGGCAGGTTCTTGGAGATGTTGTGCTTGTATTGTTGTCTCCATTACTTGTAGTTGGATCTTCTGCAGACAAGGAACACCATTGTTTATTTAATTTATGCAATATATAGCTTCTTTTTATTGGCACAATTATAGATATATATATACAGTATATACATATACTGTATATAACAGAGCTTGACAGTAACACCCGCATTGGCGTGTAACGCACTAATTCCTACTAGCCACTTTGGCAGCTTAAATTTTACATACAATATATACATTTTTCAATTGTAGTCTTTTAAATAGGCATCTGGAATAATAAACTAAGTGCAATGTAGTGTTGTCAAAAATATAGTTTTTTCGATTACATATTGATTGATACTAAAATATCTCAAACTCTTCCAATACTCATTTTCCACAGAATAGATACACAATACCAGCTGGCTTTCTTGCTTTCTCTTCTCTCAGACAGCGAGTTGACACACAAACCGCCTCCCCTCACTCACTCATTTAATTTGCTCTGGATGAATATTGTTGGTGTTGGTCTTGAATTTCAGCGTGGGATTGCAAGTATATTTGTACTCATTCCTGCAGATTTTATGCTCACACTCAAAGTGTGCGCACATAAAGCCACCTCTCAGAGCTAAATTGAGTTATTTTTCGCTGCTTATTGTACTTAAACAGTCAAATACACACAAAATAATGATAAAATGCCGGGGGTTGGCGAGTATTTATGTAAATAAAGTCAGTTATGTTTTAAGTGCACGTAAACAGTTGAGAAAGAAAATGCATGTGTAACAGTATAATGAGGTCTTAAATCATGTCTTAAAGTGACAGCAGGCTAATACACCTGCCGTCAAAATATAGTAGTTCACCCAAAAAGAGGCGAACTACATTTAAGCTACATTTACACCGGGCACAAAAACAAATAAAGATCTGAATTAGAGTGATATCAACTTATCTTGCCTCACCTGAGTTTGCAGACTTGGTTTGCTCTGGAGATAACCTGCTGGCTGTCTCTCCACTTTCAAAGCAAAAAAAGCAAAGAAACGAAGTATTGATAAAGTGGTTGGAAGCACTGATGAAATGTGTGCTGTTTGTGTCTGTGCATACTTTAAAACAGCTCCTCTTAACGCCTGTCTCTCCTCTGCATCTCTGGGTTCATTTCCTGAACAGGGAATCACATCCGCCTCTGTGTATCTGCGATCATTTGCTGAGGAAACTTTTTTTTTTATTTGCTTTCACACAAAAAAAAGAAATACAAATAGAATCAATGCGCTTCCTTGCTGTACCAATCTTACAGCATAAATAAGGATACTGGGCTTTTCCATACTCCAAAGTATCATCACCGTCCACGTCCAGATCCATATCGCTGTCCTGGTGCTCTTTCAATGTGCTGCTCACCAAACCTTAAGACATTTAAAATAAGTGTTCCTTAAATGACAGAAAACACGAAGCCTTATTACAGAACAAGTACCAAAGGAATGGAGAGTGTGTACTTCAAAAATAGTTTGAGATACAAATGTGCCCTACTGATGAACTGCCAAGTGTTAATAAAATCAAAAGTGTTTATAAGGACGTGAGGGTCTGTTTGACCTCTGATTTCTTTGTGATCGCCTCTGTCTCTGACCTGTGGCTAAGTTCTTTTACAGTAATCTCATTCTCAAGAGGATAACACCACTCCCATTACCTCACATGTCTGTTGTGAACTAATCACACACACGCTCTTTTGGTGTTGCAAAACCAAGTGAGCTGCTTTTATATTTGGTACGCAGTTTATAGGCAGTAACTCTACAAATTGACTTTTTTGATCATTTGATTTCAAGATTGAACAGCACTTAAAGTGTAAATGTGCAGATTTTTGGAACTCACGGAACGGCACTTTTTTCCGTTTTCCCCTCCGATTGGCCTAAAATACTGTGTTCGGCTCGTAGTCATGCAGTTTGAAGTGTTGACTACAAACACTGAGGTTTTTCAGATTTTCTGTTGCAGCATTCTCTCCATATTTATAGTTCTTTGTAGCCTTTAGGCACTGCCAACAACACACTGGCTCCTCCACTGGAAACTGAAAGTAACGTCTCGGTTACGGATGTAACACTCGTTCCCTGAGTAGGGAATGGAGACGTTCCGCCGGATGACGACGAATGGGGGTTTCGCTTAGAAAGCCTATCGTCTTCGAGTATACAAAACGAGCCAATGGCAAAGAAATGCAATGGGTCTGCGGAATTTGCATAGCGTATCTCCGCCTTACCTCGTGGGTATAAAAGGAGGACGCCGGCAATATGCAGATATGTTTCTTCGCTGAGGAGCCGAGACTGAACTCAGGCGATCCCCGCTGTACAGCGGAAGTGGCAGGAAGACGGAACGTCTCCGTTCCCTACTCAGGGAACGAGGGTTACATCCATAAACGAGACGTTCCCTTTCGTTGTCATTCCGAGTTCCGTCGGATGACGACGAATGGGGATACCAGTCTAATCACGCCACATTCACAGCTGTCTTCCAGTGCCCTGCGTAAATCTGAGATCCCTGTCGTGAGACTGGCACGGACGAAGGACTCCTATTTAGCACAGGAATACCAAGGTACACTGGGGAGCATATCTCATATCTCAGAGAAATATGCAATTAATGCCATCCCAGAGGGGGTGGGACTTAGAGAATACACATATGACCCAGAGGGAAGCATATGGAGAACACTGGGGTGTCCAGCCGCAGGTGGAAAATTTCAACCCCAGGGGTGGCAAGGTGGCTTGCCAAGGGAAAGACACATGCTCAGAGAGGCTTACAGTGGAAATACACATGTGGGGGTCACTCAGGGAAGGGACCATGCACACGGGAGGCACCTAGCCAACGTGCAGGCAATAGACACTGACGTCGACGTCAACAGTGCCGGGCTCTGGGCTTGTGGAGAATCTCACCTGAGGAAATATCGCACGTATCCAGTCCGTGGAGTGGAATGGCGAGCAAGCGAAGACACATGAGCGGGTCCAGTACTAAGGCAAAGCGAGGCAAAGCGCTCAACCACACCGCCGAAGAGGCCGACCTGGGATATAGGGGTGTCGAGCGGACGGGTCCACCCGACATCCTGCACATCAGACAGGTTCAGCCCCAGAATGGTGGGCATCACCTGACTGAGGGAGCGTACATCCACTTTCGTCGCTCGGAGAGCAAGGTCAGTGGCGGCGCGCAGCTCATTGAAGAGCCCTGGGTCAGTCCCGCCCTCGTGCACGACCGTGAGCATCTGGGTCTGGTAGACCAGCAGAATGGCCATGGCATGCAGTGAGGCGGCTGCCTGTCCTAAGGCGCTATAGGATTTCGCCACAAGTGTAGACGAAAAACTACAGGCTTCGGACGGGTGCTTAGGATCGCGCTGAGAAGCAGCACTCTGAGGACACAGTAGCATCGCAACAGAGAGTTCAACCGGGGGGACCCCAGTGTACCCATGGGCAGCGGCCCCATCGAGGGAAGGAAGGGCGGAGGAGATCAACGAGGGATCGCTAGAAGACATGGGATCTTTGAGGATTTCGAGATCTCCTGATGCACATCCGGGAAGAAAGGTATTGGAGTGGATGCTGACAGGAGGCAGCGGCCACACCCAAAAACCAATCGTCCAGCAGCGAGCGCTCAGGACAGGGTGAAAGGTTTCACTCTAGTCCGATGCTCGCAGCGGCCTGGGAAAGCATGACCATCATCTCAGGATCTGACTTGACAAATGCCATATGCACACCCGAAAGTGGCACTGCACTGTCGAATCTTCACTTCCTGGAGATTCTAGCCCGCCCTGTGATGCTGCGAAGGACAACAGATCCGATTCTGGAGCGTCAAGGGAAACCCGCGGGGCATCCGAAAATAGACCCGGGGAATCCCCTGAACACTCGCGGGTTGCGTCACTGAAGAGGGGGGCGTGGTCCACGGACAAACAGTCGGCGGTTTGTTCCACACTCTCACCCTCTGGTCACCCTGGCCACCAGCCGAAGTAGCACCTCACGTGTAGAGTGTTAGATCGGGGTGTGGATGAGGGGACTCTCTCTCTAACGAGATCATTGAGTCTCGACCCTAATGACGCGATGTTCACGTTCCCGCAGGGAGAACGTGAGTCATCCACAAACGCTGCTCTAGCGTGATCAAAGCCCAAACACGCAGAGCAGAGAATGTGCCCATCAAAATCGGAAATGAGTCGGCCGCAACCAGAAATGCAAGGGCGAGCCGTCTTTAAAAAGACGTGCCACGTGCAAGCTCTTTTGTGAGAGGAGAAAAAACTCTGCGATGTTGAAGCGAGCAGGGAGAAACACACTCATTGGCAGATCACTGCAAAGATCAGCAGGCAATGTGAACTCGCTGTAGATCGCCGTCACACCAACACCGGAGAGAGTGGCTCGTCTCGTAGAGCGAAGTCAGAAATGCCTGTGGAGTGAAGAGATACTCTTGGCTCCGAAGCGAAAACATATCTGCATATTGCCGGCGTCCTCCTTTTATACCCACGAGGTAAGGCGGAGATACGTAATGCAAATTCCGCAGACCCATGGCATTTCTTTGCCATTGGCTCGTTTTGTATACTCGAAGTCAATAGGCTTTCTAAGCGAAACCCCCATTCGCCGTCATCCGACGGAACTCAGAGTGACAACGAAAGGGAACTCACTCCTTCTAAACATTTACTCTTTGAATTCTTGCACAATACAAGTCAACACCATTATAACTAAACGTTTGCTAAGAGTATTTCCTACTAAAGCAAGGCATATCCTGATCAAGCATATTCATAGGAGACGGGTGGGAGTGGTCTTGGACAGCAACATGCCCAGTGCATTGTTGTTGAAGTTTTCCTACCTATTTGGCAAAAGAGAAGACAACAGCCTTTTTTCCTCTGTTTTTTTCTAGTCAGGTAGCACCGATTTAAAAACAAATGTTCACCTTGGTACTGTATAGGCAACCAAGTTTTTGAGATATTTGAGTATTAGTGTGTAGTTCAATTGCTGTGCAGCGTTTGTGTGTTTTGTACCTCTGAAGCCTCTGAGAACAGAAACCATCTGTATTCTTCTCTGTTCGGCCCATTCAAACTCCCTCCCGGCTGACAGCATGGAGCCATTTTCAACAACACACACACCATCTCTCTGTTGAAAACACACACATATCAGCATGTCTGGTGAAAATGTCTCCACCAGCCTCAAGACACCGCTTTCATCTGCTACCTGCCCTGAATGCCCTCTTGGTATTAGGTCACAGCTGAAAGAAATGGAAAACAAAAAGAAACAGACATTTCACATGCAGGTATATAGATTGTCTGATCCTTCTGGACACATCTACCTGTCTTATTCATACGGCTGACTTAACAGAACAGGACATTTGACGACATGTCTTCTGCCGCCTGTCAGTCAAATACAGACATCACAGACAGGCTGTGATCTGTCAGTGAAAGTAGATCTAGAGGAACTACAGACTACAGGGGAAGGAAGGTTCATTGTTTTGAACGAGACCTATAAACACATGCACAATGACAAATGAGCTGCATTTCCATCACACCTGGTCTTCCTCTGCTTTCCGTCTTTTCAGTTTCCCAATGCGTGCTGTAAAAAAAAAAGAAAAGAAAATGAAAAAAAAAACTTTTTTTAGTGATGCATGGCACTTTTCATATTATCTTATCTGAAAAAAATGAAGCATAAATCAATTCTTTTGATTTGTTTTTTCTCTTCTGGCAGTTTTATGATGGAAATATATATACGATCTCAAGCTGACATAAACTGATAAGACAGAAAGGCCTCTGTGTACTACAAAAGATAAATAAATGGCAAGGGAATTGGACTGGTCTGTTTATCTGATTATAAAATAAAGACATAAAAGATTTCCAGAATTCTCTGAATCTCCTTCTCTCGAACACACACAGGAAGTAAAATTCAGGATGGTGGAACGGTATCCACCACTCCATTAAAATCTCTGTTTTGCTGAGCTGCTAATGATGTTAAGGGACATTAATATTTAGGAGCCTCAGCTCATGATATAGTCAAAAAGAACAGTGGAAACAGAGCTGAGCCTGTTACAATCACAGTGAAGTTGACCATAACGTAGAGAGGATCATTAATTAGAGAGAGAATATGATCAATTAGCTTTGCCCAATCTTCCAGTGCACCTTTTTTAGATGTTAATGAAATAATATAAAAATTAACAGTCCTAATAAATTACCAAAAATTCAACATGATAAAGTACCAATATTTCACAGTACAAAGACCTAATACTCTGAGTATTACTGTGCCAAGAGCGTAATATTGCATTAAATGGTATATAATTTTCACCATTTCATGATTCTACAATCATTTGCACCTTGAAAGATTATTTTAAATCAGTGCTGATTAGAAGATAAAGCCTCTTAAAATATTGCAGTTGTGTGGCATGTGTGGAGAATATCTTACCAGACAGTGGGCAAGAAGATACATGTGGGAATCCATAGTCAGTCCAAACATGAACAGATTTCACTTTCTGTTTGGCGTAGCACCTGCACCAGCAGAGCTCCTTAACTGTTAACATATCAAAAGGTTAAAGGTCAATAATCTGCTCTGCTTGTGAGGGTGCTAGGTCAAAGGTCGGGTGGTGCTTTAACTCTTTGAACTAAAGTCCGTGACACGCCAAGCCAACGTAAAAGAACAAGCAGTGGTGAAAGCTGACTGCGTTGTTGCCTCTCGTCGGCTGCGTCTCGATCAAAAAGCTGCGCTTGACCATAATACAAAGACTAAAGGCGACTGCCAACTAGCACGTGCGTTCTGCGCCTGTGTGTAAGGAAATAACTGTCTATATCAGCAGGCACCAATAGTCCATATTCGTCATTCAAAAAGGGAAACTGAAACTAGGACTGCAGACATACAAACTACAAAATACAAAGCAGTGCTTATTTACCATTTTGAATATCAATCACACTGATCCCTTTCTTCATTCCAGGCAGTTCATGTTATAATTAAAATATTGGCGCAGTGTAGTGCTCAGGTAAGATTTAGAACAGCCTTCTGTCTGTGCTATTTTGACTTCTTTGCTGGATTTCATCACTTTTTCATCACAATTTGTGATCATGCAGACGTTTCAAAGTTTCAAAGACTGATGATTTCATTATAATTATCTATTATTTAATATTCATATAGAGAAATATGAATTTGGTCAGATCCAAGCTCTTAATGCATGTCTATGACCCTGCATGTATAGGCAAAGACTGAAATGCAAAATAAAAAAGAGACCAATCCAGAGAGAATATTGAGATATACTGACAGTCATTGAAAACGTACCATTGAGTCTTGTTTGCCTGTTTGCTCGTACTCGCAAAAATGTCTGGAATTAAAAAAGAGGAAGAAAAGGGACACTTTAATACCCATACTTTCAAAATTATTTAAATACCCTCAATTTAGACAAGAGGTTTTTTTTTTAAAGAATGATAAAAATAGATTACTTAGTTTCACAAATGTCATGTAATGGAAGTAATGGAAGTAAAAAAAGGTTATGAACAACATTTCATATCAATTCCCTTTAATGATTATATAAGTCAGGTGTTTTGAATCTTTTTGATGCTAAGGACTCCCAAATATGATGATCCTCTGCGAGCCTAAAATATGAAGACCAATTTTTACTGTGCAAACAATGGTAAAAAATAGTAAGTGTAAGGACAACATTTTTTGAAAAATAATAATTGGCTTTTATATTGTCATTGCACTAAACCTAAATTATTATTTTTTAATATAATGTGGACAATATTTAATAATTTAATAATATTAGTTTTTTGTATGCTTTTGTTACAGCTCATGTTTTACTCACTTAGAGTATATTTAGATTACTCTTACTTAGATTAATTTTAGAATTAAAATTAGAATTACATTTTAGAATTAAATATACATTTTTGCTTGTATTTCTTATCAATTACATAATAATACTTTCCCCAATTAAATGAAATATTCAAAATTCTAAAAGTCTTTAAAAAGCAGAATGATATTACAATGTTCTTTTTTTTTTAAACAGAAACATTATTTTAAATTCAACTAAAGTCCAGCAGATGGCAACACTACACTGAGGGCTGTCTCAAACAATTGATTGACATGTAGTCTTGGAATGGGTAAAGTCCACTCTTAAATGAGTTTGATTCGACCTGTAATTAATTAAAGTTCAATATGCTCCTCAAGAGAAGTGCAAGCTAATGCTGCTAGACATATATATAACATGCATTTTGTGCTCACCTGGTACCTGTCGGAGTGAACAGCCTCATCAGCAGGACGTGGAGAGGAGGCAGAAGAGGAACCCTCTCTCTTTATGTGCATAGAAAACAAAGACTGAGAGAGGTAGAGTGGTTATTATTGCCTGTAGAGATAAATAAATTGCATATAACAAGTGTTGTGAAGTACATTGGAGAGAATGTACCTTGGGCGGCCCAGCAGCAAGACACTCCTTTTGCGCGGGACCCTGACTGTAAACAGGAGAGAGTGTTATTAACACATATTTCATCACCACAATCCCATTGCCAACAAACCTCAGCCTTGTTTTAAACACAAAGTGTGGATCAGAATAAGCAAACATGCTCAGAAACGAGGCATCAGGTTGCATACAACATTTCCTTTGCATTTAAATAAAAAAAATTTTTTTTATAAAGCTGTCTCCATTCGGGTTCTGTACAGCAGGATAGCTCTAACACACCCTGGGGCCAAGTTCAATTTGACACAATTACTGTCCACAGCTCTGTCACTAAGCAGATTATGGCTATAATTTCTTTATTGGAGAAATCTTTCATGTGTTCAGAGTGGCTAATGTGCCGCCCTGCCTCGTCTGATGCTGATAGCAAACGTTGAAGAAACGCATTATTAGCTTGCTATGATTTTGAGAGGACTGCCTTGAGCTCGACTAGCTGTGAAATGTCAGGAACAATGTAACAGCTTGTAATTTGTGATGTTGCAATGATGGAGGAGACAGGGAGAGGGGTGGAGGCATGGTGCACATGCCCAGAGGCTGTAGATAAATATGCCATCAAGACCTGGAAGCATTTAATGTGCCTTTGGAAGGGACAGGCTACAGGGTTTGTGTGCGTGCGTATGTGTGTGTGCGTTCATTGTCTCAATCTGCTTTAAATCTGCCCTTCCTCCATCTTTCCGGCTCTTGTCTGCAGTTTTGATTTCTTTACTATGGGCAGCGATGCATTTTCATGAGCCTGGATGAGATTTGAGTTAGAGTGACAGAAGAGCATGCTGACTGTCAGCGGTACTTTACTGTCTACATGTCCCGGCCAATACAAAGAGACTGAGGCAGATCAGAAAAATCAAATCAACCCTCTACTGATCGGCTGATGATCTCTGATTGAGCTGGATGGATGGAAAAACAAAAGAAGACATGAGCGAAGCAGAGGGAGGTTGATAGATTTATTTATTGTCTCAGTCATTATATGGATTGTATCATGTATCAGGAACATGACAGGTTTTATTTTTCCCATTTCCATGAGAAGAGCAGGTGGAGAATGAGGGGGGAAAGAGTGTGATAGCACACAGCATTGGGACACTCTATTTATTTCATTTATTTTACTCTACTTAAATATTAATTTAGTAAGTAATAAAATAAATTATTTATTAATATATTAGGCTCCACTATCCCAGTGAATGGATGGATTTGTTTCTATATAGTTTATATAAATAAATACATTTAATTTTTATATGGATTTTGGACTATGGCAACAAAATACATTTAAGAACCATACAAATTGGGAGAGCACTGGGATGCTATATTTAATTTTCTTGCTCTATTTAAAAATCTTTTTTTAAATATAATAAAATAATTGATCTATTTCTATATGGTGGGAATTAATAAATAAACTAATAAATAAGTGTTGTTTCATGTTGACAATAGATTCAAGAACCACTTCAAAATAAATGGGTAAAAATTATGATTGTGAATCAGGAAATAAAAAGAAAATTGAAGAGACTGTATCAGGTGTGGAGTGTGTACCTATTGTGCAGCTGCATTAGACGGTCCATTTCCTGCTCCATGTGTTCCTGCAGCTCTCCTGGCCGCAGCACAGCATGACAGATCGGACACATGGGCGTCTGAGTGTCATACAGGCCCTTCACTTTACCTGGAGAGACAGACACTTTATCATTAATTACCTGCAATGAGCAATAAAGAGAACTCTTTTCAATAATAAAAACCATCTAGTCCAGGCAGATGTGTTATCTAAATAAAGCTTATCAATACAGTCAACCGACAGCAGAGACATCAAGTAGCAGTACCTGTCTCATAGCAAAGCCATCACAGGCTTACAAGTGGCCAAATGAAAGTAAATAGATCTGAATAAAACATGAATCTGCATGTAAGCGCTGCTTGGAGCCATGCCCTTGAGAAAGTGTCAGTCGGCCCCCCTGCGAGTCCCATCTCTTTTAAAATTTCATCTATGGCAGAGCTCAAATAAATTCACAGACGAGTACTAACTGCTTGCATCTCTGCCTAAAGGCAACCAACATCAGTAAACAATGAAATCCCAAGGCCCAAATTGAATTTATAACCACATTACCTGCACAGATAACGTCTGCAAATAACAAGATGATAAAAGGAATTTGATTTGATTCTGGGATGAGCGTGTCTTTTTCCCTCCTGCTGGAGAGTCTCTCATGGGGGGCATTTGAGAGAAATTCCAAAATGATAATGTTAAACCTTAACATGGATACACTGCCTTAATTAATATACACAGAACAAAATGTAAACACCAAGGTGTAGCTATAAACTGCTTAATCTAAAAACAAAAAAATGACCGTATTAATTACTTTGATTTTATTATTTTATGTTGCATCATAAAAGACTGTTAGTGCAGTTATATATAGTAACAGTAATAGTTCTTTTTGGGAAATACAATTCTGAAAGTTTTTTTTACCTTAACTAATTTACACTACCATTTGAAAGTTTGAGGTTGGTAAGAGTTTATTGTTTTTGAAAAAAGTCATTTTAGTCAAAATATTAGTCAAAAAGAAGTCAAAAATATTACACGGTAATATTGTAAGAGTGCATTACAACTTAAAGTAACTGTAATAATATTTCTGCAGAATGTTTAGCAACCATTACTTCACTGTTCTGTCACATAATCCTTCAATAAATCATTCTAATATGCTGATGTTGAAAACTAATTTTGAAAACAGTTGTGCTGCTTAATATTTTTGTGGAAATCGTGATACTTTGTTTCAGGATTGTGAATTCAAACGAACAGCATTTATTTGAAATATAATTATTTTGTAACAATATAAATGTCATTACTGTCATATTTGATCAATGGAATGCATTCTTTCTAAATAAAAGTATTAATTTCTTAAAAGAAAAAAAAAACTTTACTGACCACAGTAAGATATGGATATAGCGTTTTTTTTCCCAAGTTATAGGATGACTGCACATGCCAACATCCATATGACAACTGTCATCATCATGATGGGAGACGAATTCTGAGACGGCCATGAACTGACCTTTCCAAAATGCCACATTTCATCCAGGCTTTCTGTCACATTACGACAATATGTCAGAAGCCCGAAAAAGACAATACTAGAGGCTTGCATTTCACAAAGCTGCATGCGAAGGGGTAAACAGTCATATTACTGGAGGCCAGATGAACGAGGCTCTATCTGTAATTGATTGACGTCAACTGTATTGGTTGCAATGGCTTTTTCAAAATGTCAAAATTCAGAAATCATTTAAAATTCAGACAGCCAACCAGGTTTGGGACCACATACAGTATCAGTTTCTTACATTCAGTAATCCATGTAGAATGTTTTAAATATGAAAGGAACAGAATATAATTTATATTCTAATAGAATAGAATAGAGTATATGAGTTCACGTAAAAGGAGGTCCCTTAATGGTTTCTGCCATGATTTTGCCTTTCAATAACTCCATAATGGGCGCAACCTTTCAGTAATCCGAGGGTATACGCGAGAGGCAGGCGACTGGCAGGGGGCTTGTTCCCTGGCAGACTTTCTGAGGAGAGTGGCAGTAATAAAACAGAATTGGCCCACTCCACACCTGCCATGAAGCCCCGTCAAGTAGCCTGAACCCGTCTGGTTCGTGTTTAAGACATCAAATGTTTCACTTTATACAGGGGATTTCATCGTTCCTTCAATATGCTTTCAGAAGTGCAGGGGAGTATGCGAGCTCCAGTGAGTGTTTTTATTGAGGAAAATAATGGGCCATTGAAAAAGGCTATTTAATAGGCAACATAATAGGCAATGTAGCAACACATCTGCTGTGGAAAGTCATTTCCTTCATTTTCAAAGGTATTTACTTGATTCGGACCTTCTTTCGTTAATCGGCTTAGAAACAGCTTAATCACTCTGGCACTGGACCAGGTACATGTGGAAAAAAGTCCAAGTTTGCTGTTATTGAGGGTGATCAATGTCTGAAATGAAAGGTATAGTGGAAATATTACCACAATAAATCCTACAGTGCTCGCTCGCAGTTGTGAGAGAGATGCACACACTTGCATGTTCAATATTATAAAGCGACCTATTAGAATAAAGCGAAAATGGCTTTCATTAGCATCCTTACTGTCAAGTCAATGAGCTCATTCTGTTCTGTTCCCGCCCCGCATACTTTACTGGCCAATCAGTGTCTCGTTGATGAATATTTAATGAATATTCGAATATATCAAACCCCCCTGAAACAATTCCTGCCAAACAATAATAATGGTACAAGTAAAACTAGCATGACTACGCAACAACAGACACACTGAAAGCAGCTAGTTAATAGTACACATAACTTGGAAGTATTTAATTTAGATATAAATGTATTCTCCGGTATAACACTAACAATACATATTATTTTAGTAAACAAACAATAACAACGCAGAAAAAAACAACAACATGAAACTGTAGATTATAGACCCAGATACAGAGGAGGGTGATCAGTGTCTCAGAAATCCCTCCATCATAAATGTCCCCATAAAGATGAGGGATAGACATCTATACAGCTGCCCGATAAAGCTGTGGCACTCATCACTCCAGAGAGCTGATTGCTGCCTTTAACTGTGTGATATGTCAAAGACTTCAGCCCTGGAGAAACATTTAAGACCAGGTTCAGCTCTACAGGAAGAGATACAACTGATTTTCTTTTCTTCCATCCCAGCTAACCGGGAACATTCTCAGAACTAATGTTCTAGCAAGTTTCACTCGAAATGATGGACAAACATTTCTTCCAGTAACGTTAACAGAATGCTTGCTCAAAGTTATCTGTTTTTTAATAACGTTCTCAAAACGTTAGCACAGAAACATTATACGACGTTCATGGAACGTTTTTTTCTTTCTGAAAAATTTAATATTTTCAAATGTTTTATTTAATTCAAAAGTAACAATCCCATAATGTTTGCAAAATGGAATGTTCCATTAACATTTGCATAACCAAGAAAAAACATTTTAAAATGTGTACTTTCAACAAACATTCAGAAATAACATTTTCATAACTTAATGGGAGTTAGCTGGGATATTGTGACGTATACTTTCAAGTGAAACAATATTTTGTAAAAGAAAAAAATATATAGGCTGGGGACTTGGTTCTATTGATTGCTGATTGGATGTAGTGTTGTAAGAAAGGGGAGGGTTTAAGCAAACTAAATGATTGGAGAAGTCCAGCATACGTCACGAGAGAAGTCTCTAGTTTGATTCCAAATTATTAGGTCAAAAGACATTACAATAAGATCAATCAAATGCATTTAGAAAATAGATTTCCATTTCATGCTATGTCCTGTATGTTATGTAATCTTAAAATAACTCACAACCAGACTTGTTCTTGTGACCAACATACATCCAATATCCTTTAACAAATCTCTGTAACCTCTACAGCTCATCTCCAGAAAATCAATACAATGTGTCTGATTTGTCAAGAAAAGTATTTAAGGATGTGATCCTTAAGATACTCAGGAGAGCTGACTAGAGAATAAACACAGAATGAAATCTCAAAATATATAGATTTTTTGTGAAAGAAATTGTTAAAAACTATTTTTATTTAAAGAAAGGGTAACACTTTATAATAAGTATACAGTAATAAAGCACTTGTAAATCATTTGAAAACTATTAGTTTAAAGTTTTTAATAGTTTATAAACTGTAGTTAATACAGTAGTTAATACTTAATTCATTGTCACTGTAATTAACAAAGTGTTACCCTTTCTTTAAATAAAAATAGTTTTTAACAATTTCTTTCACAAAAATCTATATATTTTGAGATTTTAATCTGTGTTGATTCTCTGTAGTTAATAGTTAACAACTATAGTTAACAACTTATTAACCATAGATAGTTCTCACTTTAGATTAGGTCACGGAATATGTCATTAAGTGTCATTAAGTAAGTGGTTTAAGCCATCATTTATTGGACATTGCATTCATATTCAGTGTTCCTTAAAATGTTTACAAATGTGTGTGTGTGGACTTCCGGTATGGCGATGTAGGAGAGCGCAGCAGAACGGACGGTCTCCCGATTTTTTTCTTTTCATACACACCTTTGGCAGTGAATTTCACTTAAACGCCGTTTTAAACCCGATTAAGCGACTAAGGAAGAGTTTACAAAATAGCTGACACACAATGAGTAACGTTAATCCTAAACAGAGAAGTGCAGCGTCGCAGTCGAAAAGGGCTAGCGTTGCTAGCAACTAACGAGCATGGTAGCTGCGTCGTCTCAAGATGAAAATCAAGATTCGGAGGGAAACATGGACGACACTCTGTTCATGACACAACGTATTGATGAATTAGCGAAACAACGGGAAGTTCTAAAGGAGGACATGGCTGCCCTGATACTAAACTCTGTAAAACCACTCCAAACCTCGGTGGACGCGCAACGAGAGACTGTAAACTCTTTTCAGAGTCGACTGACATCAACAGAAACGATCGCAGGTGAAAACTTTGTGGCAGCGGAATCTACAATCAGCTCCCTTAAGGCTCAAAACACTCTGCTACTGGAGCGTCTGGACGACCTGGAGAATAGATCGCGCCGATCTAATCTACGTATCCTGAATGTACCTGAGGGGAGCGAGGATGGCAAAGACCCCTCCGTATTCGTTTCAGAACTGCTGGCGGAAGCAATGGCTGAGGTATACACGAGCCCGCCACTGCTGGACAAGCCTATAGCGGGTAAGCCCGCGCGCGCCTTTGTGCTGTGTTTTCACCGTTATAGCGACCGGGAGCTTGCCTTCAGATGGGCCAGACAACATGAGGTGAAGTTCTAGGGGAATACGCTGAGGGTCTATCCTGATTTGAGCACTGCCCTTGCTAAAAAGCGTGCCACGTTTAATCCGGTGAAACGAGAGCTGTATCAGCAGGGCATCCGATTTCGGCTGCTGTACCCCGCACGCCTCAAAGTGGGAGATAACCTCATTTTCGAGACTCCAGATGAAGCAAATGACTTTTATGAGAAACAGGTGCTTGCTCAGAAGGGAAAGTGAGATTGCGTTTGTATTAAAATGACGGGACTTGTTCGTTCGAGTGACTTCTTCACAAAGTAACGTTAGACACGTAACATTTACCGTCACCAGGGGAGTGTTCATGACTAAAACTTTTCAGGAGTTTTTGGAGTTCTTTGGTTTTCCCCCCTATTTGTATGGCTTGTTTGCTTGTTTACAGCCATTGATACTATGGTAGATGAATGTGGCCTAATAGATATATGGCGTACACTTCATCCTCTAGAGAAAGATTTTACATTCTTTGCCCATCCTCATGGGTCATACTCAAGGATTGATTATATTCTAATCTCAAAACAATTGGTGAGTCAGGTTCAATCTGCTTCAATTGGGAATATTGTTCTCTCAGATCATGCCCCAGTAGATGTGGTTCTTACCACATCGAACTATAAAAAAATTACAAGATGGCGCTTTAACAAGTCGCTATTGCAAAGTGAGACCTCATGTTCCTTTATACAAGCGGCAATAGACGACTACTGGCTTTACAATGACGGCTCTGTCCCTGATCCTGGTATAACATGGGATGCTTTTAAGGCTTTCCTGAGAGGACGGCTTATCCAACACTGCTCGCTACGTAAACGCCTGGAACATGAAAAACTAGTTAAATTAGAAGAAAAGATTAGGACCCTGAAAAAACAACACATCAGTCATCCAGACCCAGTAACCCTTAATAATTTAAACAGTTTGAAATTGGAACTAAATGACATAATACAGAAAAAAGCGGAATTTGCTCTATTTTGCACAAAACAAAATTATTATGAAAAAGGTGAGAGAGCAGGTAAATACTTAGCCCATAGAGTGAAACAGCTTAGTACTCAAAACTTGATTCCTTCTATTTTCGATGACAAAAATGAACTGAATACAGAAGCCAGGGAAATTAATAAGGCTTTTAAATCTTTTTACCAGGATTTATATACATCGCAAGGGGAAGTAACTGTAGATCAGTATGACCGATTCTTCTCTTCCCTACAGATTCCATGTCTATCCACACAAGATAGCGACTCGTTAGAAAATGACATCACATTAGAAGAGATTAAGGGGGCCATACAGGACCTCAGATCAGGTCGTGCCCTTGGGGAGGATGGCATTCCCTCTGATTTCTATAAAAAGTTTTCAGAGGTGATAGCTCCTAAATTGCTTTATGTCTTTCAGAATGCTCTGGTAAAGGGTAAGCTTCCAGAGAGTACGAGAACAAACATAATTACTCTCATTCATAAAAAAGGGAAAGACCCCCAACAATGTGCAAGCTACAGACCTATTTCACTTGGTAATGTTGATGGGAAGATATTAGCCAAAATACTTGCAAAAAGATTAGATAAACTACTACCTACTGTTATACATCCTCCCTGACCAGGTTGGTTTCATCAGGGCTAGGTCTTCAGCAGACAATATGAGACGATTATTACACCTTATGTGGAGCTCTAGAAATAACACTGACCCTGTCATGGCCTTCTCCCTAGACGCGGAGAAGGCCTTTGACAGAGTTGAATGGGGCTCCATATTTCAAACACTTAAAAGATTTGGTTTTGGACCTTTATTTACTAAATGGGTAAACTTACTGTACACTGAACCAGTGGCATCGGTACTATGTAACGGTATAGTGTCATCGCGGTTTGAGCTACATAGGGGCACAAAACAAGGGTGTCCCCTCTCCCCTCTGATTTTTGCACTGGTTTTAGAGCCACTAGCTATTGCAATACGTAATAATCCAAATATTAAAGGTATCATAGTGGGCCAGCAGGAGCATAAGGTACTTCTATATGCTGATGATATCCTACTTGTCTCCAGTAATCCACAAATGACAGTGCCCACAAAGTGTTCTTTAATTGAAGATTTTTCCCAGATCTCGGGCTATAAAATCAATTGGACTAAGTCAGAAGTAATGACCTTGTCTAAGAATTGCCACGGGATAACGGGACCAGTGGCCATTTAGATGGGTCTCATCAGGCATGGTTTATTTGGGAATTAAACTTATACCAGGACTTGAAAAAATAATGCAGAATAACTTTCAATCAATTATTCAGGATATCCGAAATTTGTTACAGAACTGGAGTAAACTTACAATGTCCATTCTGGGTCGAATTAATTTAGTTAAAATGATAATTGTACCTAAAATGAATGATCTATCATACATGCTTCCCCTTGTGATACCACCATCCCTTCTAAAGGAATACAATAAATATGTAGAATCCTTCATCTGGCAGGGGAGGACACCTCTTTTTAATCGTACTAAATTGTATTCTGCTAAAGGTTCAGGTGGGCTCTCTTCCCAGAATTGACTGGTATCATTGGTCCTTCTTGCTCTCGCAGCTGACTTAAAACAATATGGCATTTAACGAAGCCCCTGCCTGGATGCATATTGAAAAAGAACTCATTGCCCCCTTTCAAGCGGAGGCCTTCTTGACACAGCTTGCCCGACCAATACCAGACCAAAATCCAGTTCTTAAATTTACTAGGGAAAGCTGGAAATTGTATCACCAACATTCAAAGCAAACCCCCTGGCTAACAACCAGAGCCTCAGTGTGGCACAACACCAAATTACGAATAGATAAGAGGGCTTTCTGATGGATACAGTGGGCTAATAAGGGAATATGGTATTTAGATAACCTGTATGAGGGTGAACATGTGGTCTCATTTAATCACTTGAAACAAACTTACAAACTGACGAACACTGACTTTTGGAAATACCTCCAAATAAGACATTGTCTCCATGCAACCCTTAAAAAAGTTCCTGACCCGCCAACGGATGTACAGCTTCTGTCTGCTGCTAACAGTCACAAAAAGGGGACGGGCTCAGCTTTCTACGCCTTTAAGAGATACTGCACTATGCTGGCGGTGTAACAAAGATATAGGAACTACGGTTCATATGTTATATGAATGTGACATGGTTGAGGAAATGTGGGAGAAAATTTGTTTGATAATTTGTTAATAATATTTTTAGCCTTTCATTATATAAAAACCCTGTCATGTGTATGTTGGGTATTATTCCGGAGGATATACGCATTTCTCTACAACAGATGGTATGGTGCCGTTTAGCTATGGCTTCGGGATGCAGAGTCATTTTGAGACACTGGAAGTCAGACACACCTTCCTCATATGACGAATGGATGGAACTTATGTCAAATATTGCTAGTTATGAACGGGTGATATTTAGAGCCTCAGGACGTCTTGATTTTTCTATGAAGCTGTGGGGTCCCTTCCTCTCCCTAACTGAGAATGTATTATAAAAAGAGTATAACTTCCAAATATGTCTTTTTCTTCTGTGTTATAACCTACTAGTCCTGTTAAGTTTAAACATTATTTATTTATTTTCTTCTCTGAGACCTAACTCTTTATTGATTTGAGTAATTGTTATTTATTTTCCCTTTTATCTGTGCCATTCTGTACTTTTGGGGGGGGGGGGGGGTGCATTAAGCTGGGATAAGGGGTAAAAAAACATTTCACTGTTAACACTCAATTTCTGACTGATGTTCATGATAAAAAAAACTAAAATAAAAACTAAAAAAAAATGTGTGTGTATGTGTGTGCTTAATGTATTTGTAAACATTTTTCATTTTGTTAACGAAACATTATCTAACTCTTTTTATATGAGCTAATTAAACAATAATATTTTGTTTATTACAGTGACAATGAATAAAGAACTCACCGTTTGTATAGTCTATGACTGTATTTGTATATACTTTATTACCGTATACTTATTATAAAGTGTTCCCAAGGGAGGTTTTTAAACTTATAATTAAACACATGATATATCTGTAAAGCTGCTAGTAAAATAAATGTGCTGTAGATTTTTATTGGCAGACAACTAAGCTACAGTGTGTCTGTTCAAAAGGTTATTTTGATAGTAATTGATATTGAGGGTGGGAATTATTCTCTAGATCTCCTCAACAGGCTTAATTAATGAGCATTCAGGGAATCTTAAATAACAGAGACAGTCAGATCAATAGTAGTGATGAGCAAAGAGACCACTATGTGAGAGAGTGTGTGTGTAAAAGAAAGCGAGAGAAAGACAACAACAAAAATAACACAGGGGGAAAATGAACGGCCTTCTGTAAGGTCAAGCCTATGGAGGAACAATTAAGCAATACACACCGCAACAATATGATACAGTCAGCATGATATTCTAATGACACTCGTTAACTATCATCCATGTGTCATGACTCAAACTGTGGTGAGATGGTCATAGACTATCACTCCCTTCTGAGATAAATTCCCATTATTTGATGGGTGTGCTGCATTTTTATGGTCTCCTCAAGAACTCATCAGCAGGAGTTACAGGGCTGTGAAGGCTGACACTTCAAATAAACCAAGTCTGAGAAACTGGCCAAATGAAGATGCACACCTGCAAACCAGAGAATAGTAGAGACAGTCCTGTCTGAGGTCCACACAGACAGAGTAACTGAAGTAACAACACCTGTGTGTGTGTGTGTGTGTGTGCGTGTGTGCGTGCGTGTGTGTGTGTGTGTGTGTGTGTGCATGTGTGTGCGTGTGTGTGTGTGTCTGTGTCTGTGTGCGTGTGTGTGTTTGTGTGAGTGTGTGTGTGTATATATATTAAATTGTAAGTTGCATAAAAAACCCATCTAAGCGTAACTCAATCTGAATGCTTCTGACTATATCTATGTGCGTTTTCATTTGTGTAAGCGTGTGTGCGGGGCTAAACCCCAACTCTCCACCTGAGACAGCTCTGTCTGCACAGAGCATAATGGGCCAGACGGGAGTCAATGAAGTGACAGCTAACACCTCATAAACCTTGAGCTTGAGGGGCTGAACTGCACTAAGCCTCACTGTAAAACACACGCACAAACAATTAGAAATGCACACATACAAACAAATATGCAAACAAATATTCTTAAATACACACAGACCCATGTACCAATACACAAACTTAATATTATACATTTTTGTATGTTGCTGTTTATGGTTTGGCCACCAACCGCACATGTACGGTGCTAAGCTACACTGTATGTTCTTATTATTAAAAATACAGAATAACCATATGTTTGTCATTATTCCACCTCAATATAGTTCTCACCCACATTCAATACATTCTTATGGAGCAGGTGTGAGCAGCTCAAACTAATGAGGCAGATAGACCATAATAATCCATTTGAATCTAACACAACATACTCCCACATACATGCTGATAAGATCAGATAGCCTTGCATTTGCTGTGTCAAATACAGCTACCCTTACAAGGGAAAGAAAGCCTGTGATGCTTTGAAGATGATCTTGTTTTAGAATAATACACATTTTGTGACAGCTTTTGGAGGATGTGATCAGAGGATCCTCAAAGAGGGTAACAGGGCTTACACAAAAAGCCAGAAGCACTCTGAAAATTAATAATAACCCAAGGATGAAAGAGCAAAATTGATCACCCTGATTAAGCGCACCTGCAAGTTATCTGCATGGTGGAACACCATTATTGGACTTAGGAATTGATTAAATGGACTTAAAAAACAAAATAATCATTTACTAACCCTCGTGTCCCATAAGACTTACTTTCTTCTGTGGAAAACAAATGGAGATGTTTTGATTAATATTCACGCTGCTTTTTTTCTATCCAATGACAGTGGATGGTGAGCAAGGGCTGTCAAGCTCCAAAAAAACATAATAAACAAAAATATATAAGTGCTATATGTAACCAGTCCTAATTGACCCGCTCCGAGTAGGATTCGGACCAGGGTCTCCGGCGTGGGAAGTGGGTGCGCTAACAAGGACGCTAAAGACTGCAGCCACTAGCGTCAGTTGCTAGTGCGCCTCTTGAGGCAAGGGGAGTGAGGTTTACACGCACAGCTCTTACTGGACTACATCTGTTACACTCACACCCCTAAACCTCACTCCCATCTGGGTCACGGCACTAAATGTAATCTCTCCTACTCAACCGAGTGGGATTCGAACCGAGGTCTCCGGCGTCCGCACTAACAAAAACGCTAAAGACCTAGTGTTAGTCGCTAGTCAAGGAGAGTGAGGTTTTACACACACAGCTCCTATATCTGTTACATATATCCCAAGTCATGTGATAGCTTGAAATTAAAGGGGGGTAAAGGGTGAGTAAATTATGAAATAATTTTTTATTTTGGGGGAGCTATGATTTAATGATTTCCTGTATCACTCTTTGAACAGTTGGATGAAATCTTTGGATCAACACAGCCATGCTTACACACATTCACACAGAGACAAGTGTATTTATCTGGCTGGCTAGTGGATGGTGGCACAGTGGTTGATTTTCTCATTTTATTGGCCACCGGAGTAGAACAGGCCTATGCTTGTTCAGAGCCAGCCAGCGAGACACAGTCAGCCTAAGCACACAACTTCCTCACTAGAGTCTCTACCAGTGCCAAACACAGAGAGAGAAAAACTCTAACATTGGACAAGATGGTCGTAAGGTTGCCCACCAGAGGAAATAGCTGACAAAATGATTCCTAAGTAAATTGGGTGAAAGAAAGAAAATTTGGCCCATTTAATTTTGGTTTAAAGACACTGAAATATGTAATACAGCGCACTGATATAGTCCTTGGGTGTGAAAAATCACAGGTAAAATACATAAATTACCTAAGATTTTAAAAGGAATTGCGAGGATGTGTTACCCAAAATCATATAATCATAGATGCAAATAGTACTTCATAAAAGGGATCGTTGTATGCTCAGTTCGCCAAAATTTGAAGAAGGAACAACTTTTTGAATTGCGCCCCCTTCCTGCAGTGACCTAAAAAAGTGCAAAAACGCACAAAAAAAGATGGCCATACCATAGCTGCAGAAAACGTGTGAAAGAAGAAAAGCAGTCTTTACTGTTAACACAATTTCAACTGCTGAAATTCCCAGAGCCTGACATTAGCTAAATCTGTACTATGTGCCTTTTTTCATGACGAAGGAAAAAACACAAACACTTTGTTATTAATGACAGTCCCCTGACCTTCGTTTAATAGTAATTCTTGGTTTCCACCTGCTGTGGAAGCTGTGGGAGGACTGGGCCACCCAGTCTGAAGAGAGTTTAACACAGACGAGCTCCTGCAGCACAGAAAAACATGACTTCATCTTGAACGTCTAGAAGCCCATTATGGGCTGAAATAGCATCTGTGTTTTGGACGGCATTCGACCATGCTTGGGAATTCGGTTCTTAACTCAAACAGACAGTTTACGTAAGACATTATATGTCAGCATGGCTTTGGCAGGTTTTTAATCCTAGAAGCACACTGACTGACAAATGCAATTATATATATTACACGCATTGTTGCGGTTGGAGCAACATGCAACAAAACCATATATTCCTCTTCCAGTCTTTTCTTCACCAAGCTCCAATCAGAATCAGAATCAATATGCAACTTCTGGGTTTTAGTTGCATCATGAGCAGAACTAAACATTAAAACCGAAAAGAAATGTGGTTGGTTGCTTTTCATGGCAAAAATAAGCTGCAGTGTAATACACATTATTCTGAAAACAGTTAAAAGTCAGGAGATGTGAGACTACTTTAATAAATGGAAAAATTAAATTTAGCTTTTCATAGCAAGAATTTGAACTTACTGATACAGAATACTGATAGAGCATTTGTGTGTCTGTGGCTTGTCTAAGGAGCCCGTTCAAATCTTTCTCTGCTCATTTTAACCCAAACAATAGCAACAAACCATCACCCTATAAAATTTCACTCTGAGAAAGGCCACAGAACAAGGCATAATTCAAGCAACCAATGGGAAAACAGCCACCTGGCAACCAATTCAGGACAACATCCTTAACCCCATCCCACTAACATGCCCTGAGCTTGTTGCCCCACTAATGCTGCATTGTTCAGCTCATTAAGTAGCTAAAGGCTAATTAGACAGCTAACGAGTGGAGGATAGCAGTGCGGAGTGGGGAGGGTGCAAGAGAATCAGGGATTTCTGCCACACTGTGTTGTCTTGGAGGCAGTAAAACCATGAAGTCTGAGATGCAAGAGACTGACAAGTCACTGATTTTTCATGATTACGGTACATGTTTGTCTTTGATAACTTTTTTTTAAAGAAATTATTTAGATATCATAATAGATTATACTTATATAATTATACGTTATATAATATATATGATTTTATTAAATGGTATTAGATTTGTTTTTATAAACTATTATTTAACCAAATTATTTAATTGTTTTGTTATAAATCATTAAACAGCAATGCAATTTTTGACAAAAAAAAAAATTGAACTCATAAATATCAGAAGGATATTTAGCTGTTGTTCCATATTTTGCTTGTTACCAAATCATTTTTCCCCCATTAATTTATTTTAAACATTCCTTAAAACTGTTACATCCGGGAAATTACATTATTTTATATTTTTCTACAGCATTATGGGCATTCTCTTTTTTCAGTTTTACAATTATTATTGTGTTGACTACATTCATCAGGGTCAAGTAATAGACAAATGTTGAAACAAAAATAATATATAAATATTTATAGACTAAAAATTTGTAAAATAAATAATGAATTAAAAATAATAATAATAAAAAGATTTTAATGTTACATATTTTGTATACTTAATTTAGATGTTTAATGTTTATTGTAAACAACCTCATTTAATGTGAAAACATCATTTAAAATGTATAGAATAGTATAGCTTATTTAGTTACTGGCATTTTGCTGAAAAATATACATACCACGTTGTACCATTTTTTAAAAAAAGTGACATTATAATGTACTTTTAATCTAAAGTAATGTATTCCCCTATGTCCCATTTTATAAATTGTCCCGCCTGTCTATCTTTCTAAAAAGTAGTCAACGGGTGACATTACTTCAGGTCATGGCCAGACCTGAAAACTCTGCCTTGTTCACCTAGCCAATGATAACCAAACATACAGAGCCTTCACACAGCCCTGAGTAAATACAATAGCCAATGCTCCTCATCTGCCCAGCCTGCCAAAGTCATTCTCTGGGTGTGTACGTGTGTGTGCTCATCTCATCCTTCCCCCATCAATACCCCAGCAATCCCACGAGCCAATACTCCGTGTCTGCTAGCACAGAGGAACAAAAGCCACTGCCAGCTGAGCTGATATAGATCCACAGGTCTCTGTTCTTATTCAATCAGGTCATGAAACAGATCAGCAGTAAGGGCACTTTGAGCTAAAAGTTCAATCTCTCATCTCATTTGCTCAGGATGCAGCTATCGAATGCCCTCTTAACATCTGCAAATGAGGCTAAATTCTCCTGAATGTCTGTCCGAATGCCTACGGTAACAAAGCATAACATAACTTCAGACTTTCAAATACATTTCAGATTAAGTGTAATCAACACAAAACACGTTTAAGGACGAAAAAACCCACAGATATGCTCTGGAGGGTGTGATGGCCTTTTGATTGCGCTAACTCGTGGGAATTGTTGAGTCATAATGATACTGAAGCTTTTAATGCCACAGTGCTTGTGTGGTCCCATGGGCTAATTAGGCCAATTAGCATACTAATTGCCACATGCAAATCAGGGGCATCTTAAGCAACAGAAGCTGAAGAACACTGAGGCTTATGGACAGCAGCCATCTTTCAGGCTAATTCCCTGTCCACTCTGTGACATAGCCCCTCGTTAGTACCGCAGTAAAAAACATAAGAGGCACATAAAACATTATATACTGCTTGACTGTTGTTTTCTTACCAATTAGCAAAGGAGTGATTTATGGTTATGACACAATCCCCAATGGATTTTAAACTACGTTTCCCCAGGCTCTTTCACACTCCCATGCAAATACACACATATACCAGGGTGCAAAGGGATCCGTGATGAAATAACTTTGTAAACCATGGAGTGAATCAAATATATGATGTTATGAAGACTTTGAAATCAGAGCCAATGTTTCAGAATGCTGAGATGGATTCTGAAAGGCATGCAGTGTTATTGATAATAAATATACAGTTGTTCGTGTTTGTTCATGTTAGTTGACAGTGCATTATCTGTTGTTAACAAGTAGAACTTTTGATTTTCTAAATATATTAATTAACGTTGAAATACATCAACTAAGATTAATAAATGCTGTAGAAGTATTGCTGTAGTAAGTAAGTGTTACATTAATTTACTAGTGTTTTTCGATATGATTATGGAAAAAGTTAATGTAGCGTAAATATAAAAATGGGGAAATGACCATGCACAATTAAGTATCCAATATTGGCAGACTTGGAAAAACAATCTGTAATATCAGGAAATAACCAATATGGTAACAATAAATCATGCATTTCTACTTTTTAGGGGTCCAATCAAAGTAACTGGAAAAATATGAGCTATATGAACACTGCATTCTTCTATTATATTAGAAATGGTTACAAACCCTGAATGCTATATATTAAAACAGCATTGTTTTATGGTGAAACCAATTCACTCATTATGCACACAAGAAAAGTGCCATGTGTCATCTTTTTGCAATATCGCCTAACCTCTAAAAGAGTGCTTTGCGGTGAGCCAGCTGTGTGTTTAGTGTGACTTGTGTAAAAAAGACTGAATAGCCATTGGGATATTATTACAAACATCAGCCAAGCATCAGTCACTAATGACAGCTCCAGATGTTAGAGGCCCTACAGGTGGACTGAGTTTCAAGGGTCATTCACAGAAACAACACTGTGCCCAAATCGGTGCTTTCTAAAGACCTCTGTACACAGAAACATGTCAGTCATGAACAAATCTAAAGTTCAATAGTATCAATCAAGTCATTTTTAAACAATCAAGTTTCAATTGCTGCCTTAATGCAAGGCTCTGCACATGCTCTTAAACTGAATGGCGTACACATTTAAGAGATATACAGAGAGACTGGATGAGACAGAGAACACAGAGCAGTTGCCCGAGAGGTAGATGTCAAGCCATCGTCTGCCTGTTGTCTTTGAGTCTGTCGGCCCGCTGTAATGACTATTTAAACCCACATTCTGCCCTTTCTGCCCTCTGCATTTGCTTGACTGATTTGTGGGCTCTTGGGACTCGAGATGTGCTGTTTTGTACTGAGCCAGCAATCGACAATCTTTGCTTCCCTCGCTCCCTCCCCACCTCGGCCTGCCCCACATGCTTCCAGTCTTCCTCCTGCCGGTCTTTGATGTGAGATCAGAGAGGGCCGCTTTGGCACACACAATGCTGGTCACTCAGGTGCCGTGTCTACGTACTTCAGAGCTGTCTATTGCCAAAATAAGTCCAAACTGCTCTTAAACAGTATTTAATTAAGATTTTCTCTTGCCACACCACTGTATTATAGAAAAAACACAGGCCGTTAACTCTTTCCCCGATAGCGAAGTTGCCAGCCAGCGGCAGTATTTTTTATTAATCATGGCCCACAGAATATTTAGTTGTAATGCCTGAACACACATTATATCAAAAGAAATTAGAGAGCCTCTGCTTTAAGAAAAAATATTCTTTATCAACACTTAAATGTGGGTAAGTTTCGTTAAAAAAGCACAAAAAAATTGTTCTAAGACAACATCCAGATCGGATTAGGAATGATGATCAAAACATAGACTAGATCGAGTCCATTATCACCCCCAAAGCTTGCACAGTCCTATACCTCTTCGTGGGTTCAACATTTCATTCAGTAACGTTTGGCAGTTTTGATTAATATGCTGATGAATGTTTTATGATCACGTTAGCTTACATGTGCGTAAGCAATGCTTCTATCGCTTATTTCTGCTTCTCCTTAACTTGTTTTTATATCCAGAGAATCTGTACTCTTTCAGAAGATGCACTATAGCATCTTTATTACATCATAATGTCCTTGCATTCAAAAAAAGACGGAAATAAAACAAACAATATATTGACATCTAATGTCAATCTATTGAATATATATATTAACTTCATCTGCAGCAATAATGTAATGTCTTATATACTTTGAGTTTTTTGAGCAAATAATGGTATATGCAATTATGCAACTTGATTAATTAATAAGCATATTGTTTAATTCAATAAAATGCATTCCAAATACAAATGTAATAGGATTTGCATAGGATTACTTAAAAAAGTGGAAAGGTGCAGAAATGTGTTTATAAGGGCGGCAAAAAGCTGTTATCGTAGCTCTGACTGAGCCTCCGGGGCTAAAGCCCCTATTTTATTTGTCTCACGTTCCCAATAACACATAAAAGCCCTGGGTGGAGTAGCGCTGCTTTAACAAGAGCCCCAAGAGTCTGTGAAGCTCTCAGACGACAAGCATACTGATCCTGCAGTAATGGGCCTACAACTCCCTTGTTTGGCATGTTAATGAATCTGATCTGCAGTCAACAGCCAAAACAAAAAGAGATTTTTTTATGCTAGGTTATGCTTAAAAGGGCACGACTATTATCTCTAAATGATTTGTGGTAAGGTGTATGTCTAAGTTGCCAATGAAGAACATTATTAGTCTCCTATTCGTAAGCAACAGACAACAGTCTTGATGTATTCAAGTTTAACAGCGGAATTGCAGCACATGCACATCTGGTGACTGTTTGAACATCCGAGACATTGCAATTGAAACATATTAGGCATTCATAAACCCTGAATCTGAACTGAATCTAAGAGTTAAATATTAATTATCAAATAAACCTTACATCACCAGAAAAAGAAATACAATAACTAAACAGCGACTGAGAAATAACTGAGCTGGGCTGATTGGAGTTTGTTTGAAGACTGTTGTGATGTACAGTATGGGTGGTACACAGACCTCCCCTCTCTTTCACATTCCTTCCATCCGGAGAAGATGAATTAGGAAGAAAACAAGAGAAGAACATCAAGCCCCCCGACCAGGATGAAAGTTCTCCCAGTTAAGAGAATATTAGGAGAGTAAACTACTTTAGCAGCGGGAGGTGAAATATCAAATTAGCCTCATTTAACATCAAACAGAATAAGTGAAAGTAAATGGCTTTTTTTTTTACAAGATATCTCACCTGCAAAAATAAACCTTCCACATTTGTATACATCATCATATAATTATTATATTATGTAATTTATAATATAATATAATATAATACAGGATGATTTTGCAATACCTATTGGCCAAAATATATCTTTATATATCCTCTTCAGAACCAAACTAAATATCAAAACGCTGCAAACCTCTAACTTTAAGGACAGAAAGAGGATGAGAGGAGCATTGGGTAGATCAATACAACACTGTGGCTGCTGGACAAAATCTCCAGATTTATGATCTCTATGGCAGCCAGTTGAATACAGTCCATCTGCAGTTCTCACAATGAGCCGCATTTTATAGCATCTGCCAGCTGTAGCTCATACATATGCTCTTTTTGTCCCTTATAGGCACCCTTAATTAGGCCGCCCAATCACTTTGCTTCATAAGGGCAGTATACTGCCATAGAGACAAGAATCAACTTCTCTTGGCACTAGAAGGAATAGAAAGGCAAAGCAGTGATAACATTTTAGGGTCTGGGCAGATTTATAATGTTACCCTCCCCTACCATTCAGGTTTGATCATGGGGATTAGAGATAGTACCTGCTGTGTGATAAGAAACAAAAGACTTAATATTTACAATGGCAAATTCAATTCACCACCCCAGACAATAAAGTCAACCCACAACAGGGTAAGGTGATGTACACCTTCACCATGGCCGTAGATTAGTTGGCTGCTTATTACGGCTCATCTGTACTAATAAGCAGCAATAAACAGGGTGTTTTTCTGGTTATAAATTATTCCAGTCAGTGGCACTGCCACTGTCCCACTGATAAGCTTTATATCTTCTGACTTTTGTTTGCCTCTGTCTCTTTCTGTGAACGAGGTGATCCATGTAATTTCCAACATCAATGGAAACCAGACAGCTTACAGCAGTCTCTGGCACAGAAAGAATACACGACAAATAGCTTAAATGATAAAACTGTCATTCTGACTGTGAATCACCAAATCACTTGAGATAAACTGCCAGAATGGTCCAAACAACCAATTAGAACTGAAATTCCAAACACTGACAGATCTGTCTCCCATGGTTTCCTGGGAAAACCCACCAAAGTTGAACATATTATGGAATGGCACTCATGTATTTCAAATTGGGAAATTTAACTTAAAGGCCATCTTGTTTATTATAGAACAATTGCAGCAGAGCTCAGATGTGTGCCTATCTGTTCTGCACATTCGCAGATTGCACGTCTACAGAAGGGCCAAATTCACCCAGTCTAACTGGACCAGATCAACCCATAACTTCAACACATGTTTCACTTTGAGGTAATTGATAGCAAGAACGTGAAACTCACTTTGTCAAGCTTATAATACTAAGGGGTTCAGCTAAAAGCCTGCTGATGACTTTGAGAGTTATTGATACAATATATGATCCCAAACTAAACTGGAACATACTGCCATACCGAAAACCTGATGTTTGTATCACTGAAGATTTTTCTCTTGAGATAGACAAACAGATGGATGGATGATAGATGGATGATGGATGGATGGATGGATGGATGGGTAGGTAAGGATAGATAGATAGATAGATAGATAGATAGATAGATAGATAGATAGATAGATAGATAGATAGATAGATAGATAGATAGATAGATAGATAGATAGATAGATAGATAGATAGATAGATAGATAGATAGATAGATAGATAGATAGAGAATGGCATTAATATAGAAAAGTATTGTGGAAACCAAGGCACATCTAAATTTAAACAGTGAAAAGCTACTTACATTCTGAGTCTGACAATGCAAATTTCCCAAGTACACTGTCTGAGAAAGTTTATGCCAAGCACACACTGCCTGAGCCCAGAAAGCAGCAGGGCACAAGGCATTTACCCACACTTACTGTTACTCTTTCTTTCTCATCAGCTCTTGACCAAAAAAATGTAAAATGCCTCCCGAAGGAAAATAAACATGATTCGGCCCAGTGAAGACATCTGTCCTTCGAAAAGAATATAAAAGATCTAACTGTTTAAACAGCTGTGAGGATACTCTGTCCTTTTGAACATTTTTGAGAGACAAGCACTGAAATAACATAGTGCTTGGAGTCATGGCTCAAGGGTCAGATATCAGACAAATGACAAATCTCTTTCTGATGACACAACAGCATGTGTGTGAGGTTGTGTACAGTTATCAGGCCACGTAAATCTAAACTCTGATTTACAGTTCATGTACCTAAATTATTTCTCAAGCATAACACGCATACGCAATAATGATGTTAGAAATAATGTGTTTTAAAATATATTCCTTTTAAAATCTTAATGAAAAAATTAAATAAATCATTATAAAATGATAAATAAATCATTATATATATATATATATATATATATATATATATATATATATATATATATATATATAATGATTTATTTTATCATTTTATAATATTATAAAACATTATACAATTATATATATATATAATATTTCAATTTTTTTCTGAAAGGACAATGTGGCCAATAGGAAACTGCATGTGTAAACATGCACAACCAAGTCTTTGGTATATTCAGGTGTATGGATATGCACCCTATCGTCTGTCACACGTATGTTGGTAACCCACTTCTAGATGAGGCAAAAACTTTTCTAAAAGAACCTTGATGTGGTGCTCTTTTCCCCTAAAATATCTCTTCTACCTGTCAAAGTCAGTCATTATTTTTCCTATTGACATTCATTTCTGATAGTGTCTCATCAGCCACCTCTGTCGTGTCTTTCATGTAGCAGGTTCTACCCCTCCGCCCCCACGAGGAGTTCAGATGTCCTACGAATTTAAGCTTGAGCGTCTTTTTTCCCCGTCCCGCCGCGCCACACGAACGTGGGGTCCTTCGCTTCGGCGGCCAATTACAGAGCAAGGTAATGAGCAGCCACGTTCTCCTTACAGCCCAGATTGACACTCTCTCCCACTCATTTGTCAACAAATCAGGATGGATGGCGTGGGGGCGATATTGAGCCGGAGGTGTCGCACTCAGAGACGCGCTTGCCGAGCAGCATCTCCTGCTCGTTATCATTGACAAGTTGTCTAGAGCTGAGAGATTTGCGAATCCTTCGCCTTTGTCATCTCAAGATCATTTGTTCGTGATTCGGTACTTATTCCATGTATAGTCTAACGGTTATAGCCTACTCGGTTAGACTAGACCTACTTTTGGCATTTGTCTGTGGACTGCATGGGACTTATATAACAAAATCAGGAGCTGTAAGTTACACTTAACACATACAAACAAAACTTAGTTTTATGAAAGTCTTGCTTGTATGAATAGTTACTTTGTGTCCTCAGGCTGATCTGTGCCTGTATATTGTTTACACATTCCTATAGCACCAATAAAAAAATATATATATACATATATATATGTTTTTTTTATAAAGTACATGCCAAAGATGTGGAACAGTGGGCTGTGCACATGCTCAGGACATATAAGAGCTCTTGGCTGCTGTTCCAATCCCATTCTCCCCTTCCGTTCTCACCTTTGCTTTTGCTTTTCTTATCTGCACTCTACTGTCCTATGAGAATAAAAGCAAAAAGACCCCCAAATTTATTAAAATAAATAATGTTTTATTTTATATAATATGTTTAAGAATTATATATCATTGCATTTATTATAATACAATATGTATAATGATATATAGTTCTGATGACATAATATACTATTTATTATATATTAAAATACATATATTTTAATCATTTTAAAAAAATTGCAACATTAATAGTAATAATAAAAAAGGTTTTTCCCTTTTTGGGGGAGGGGGGTGCCTATATATATACTGTGTGTGTGTGTGTGTGTGTGTGTGTGTGTGTGTGTGTGTGTGTGTGTGTGTGTGTGTGTGTGTGTGTGTGTGTGTGTGTGTGTGTGTGTGTGTGTGTGTGTGTGTGTGTGCGCGCACTGTGCTGCAAAATAGGCATCTTTTCACATTTGAATCGCGCACTGTGATGTGAGATACTTACTTGGTTCTTTGTGCTCCTCTGGGCCAGACGAACTCTCTGCCAACAGCCCAGACAAGCCAAAGAGCTTCTTCCCAGCATCCTCAGCTACCTTCAGGGCATTTGGAGAACCAGTAGGGACATGAGCACAAAAGTCAAAATCTTTTCCCTCCACATCTGTGTAGCGGAGGTGGGGTGATGCCTCTGGATCCATACAGCCCTTCAAGCGCTTGGCAGGGAGGAAGGCAGACTGGTATACCCCTGCATCACGCTCCTCAGGTGGGGAGGAGAACGGTCGGAAGGCCCCCACTGCTCCATGGTTGAGCATACCCAGTGGGGAACAGTCCAGATTGGGTGGGGCAAACTGTGGGTGAAGGTGAAGCATAGGGGTGGGAAAGTCTCGAGTGGGAAAGCCTCCTTGCCGGTGGTACATGGATGCGAAGGTGTATGAGCCGCTGGGGAAAGGGAGGTGCATGTCCTTTTCCAAAGTGACTGGCACTCCAAACGGCCGATGGGGCTGGCAGGGTACAGAGGCATCTCGTCCAGCCTCGGCTGTTGAAGCCAGGACCATGAGGGCAGGGGAGGTCAGAGGATTGGGCATGTAGGAGGAGTTCTCTATCTTAAAGGCAGTCCGATGGAGGTCCATTTGAGCAGTGTAGTGTCTACCAAAACTCAGTGTAATGTGATGAAGAGGCCAGAAGGGCACTGGACACAATGCTTGTAGACTTAAGCCTTACAGACCAGTCATTCTCTGACAGAAAGCTGTTGGGAAAAAAAGTCAGTATTATGATTCTGAAAACAACTTCAGGTGGTTGAAAGAAAAGCAGTTATTTAAGAAACAGGCAAAGGCAGAAATGTAAAACTTCCTTAAAGTCTATATTTCAGAGCATTTTTCTTTCTTTTTAAAGACTTCACATGACTAAGACACTAACACTAAGTTGCTAGAATAATTAAACTAAGAATAAGTCCTTAAAAAAATGCATAGGGTACAGGTCGGAGGCATATTATTGTGTGAACTTAAACAATGAGATGTTATTAACAGAAGTAGTCTATCCTTTACTATTGCCTTAATGTTGAAAGGTGAACAAATATTGAGCTAAATAATCCAAAATAAATGATCTTGGTAAAATGCATTTTCATGCAGAAAAATCACTACATATAAAGTGTATAGTGTATTAGAACTGCCATTCTGCGTTAATTATCACTTATCAGTTAAAAATTGTATGCCTGTTCCCAAAGAAAAAATGTCACGTATGGGTTTTTATTCGTAAACTTCCAATTTTACTCATTATTTATTTGTCAATTCCACTTTATAGATTAATGATACCTTTTCGGATTGCTAATTTTAAATGAATTAAAAAAAGTCACTAGAATTTATTAGTATAACAGCTTTATTATAGTCCAGGAGCAATAGTCCTTTAAAAACCGAATTCATTATTTTAAAGACCGAGCAACTTATTCACGATCTCGATCATTTGGAAATAGCGTAGGCCTATTCAAAGACAACAATAACACCGTAGCCTAATAATAATAATAATAATAATAAAACAAATATAAAATAATGAAAAACGTATGAATGTTGATATAAAGTTCATTAAAATGTGAATTAATTAAACAGATGGACGATTGTTTTTATAATAGAAATAAAACTAATAAAAAAATATTTTTATAACAGTTCGCATAAATTGTGCGTGAACTAAGCTTTTAAATATTGCTTTTGACTCAATTCGATCTAATGAAGAAAAAAAGGCCATTTCCTTTCGGTTTCTGCCAGATCTTGAATGCATGTAAAAAGTTTAAATCCAATTATCTATTTTAAGGCTTTAGAACTTGTTCAGGTCACAGTGTTTTTCAGTTAAATGAAATATGTAATTTATGCAGCTGAATGAGATATCTCTCGCAGAAAAACGTAACGTTACACAAAAGTAAAACTTTTCTTGAACACCACCGCCTAATAAATTTAATGCATCTTACAATTAAAGTTTCAGTGCACTCTGGTCAAATAAAGTTAATGCTTAGCATGCAACAACAACAAAATGTAATTGCTCCTTATAAAACTGAAAATCTATAATAACACAACAAGAACACTTGCAAAAACATAATGTCCCCCAATATCACATTAGTAAAATATAACAAAGAAAGACTCATTATAATACTCACAATGTATTCAAACATCTCCTAATGATCAACTGTTGTGTTATCCACGCTCGAGTTCAAATGATGTCAGTCAGGAGTTAGCAGATGACTGAAAGAAAAAAGCGCGAAAAGACCGTTATAAGTTTTTTTTTGCGATTTTGAGAACAGTCGCGTAGGTTTAAAGAGTTGAGCTGTGTTGCGAGTGAGACCGCTGTGATATAGATTATGCAGATGCGCGTGATGTGTCAACATCCGATCCGCGCGCACTTCTGTTAATGCGCGTGAGTCCCTCACTGTACAGCCACGCGCTCGCTCTCTCTCTCTCTCTCTCTCTCTCTCTCTCTCTCTCTCTCTCTCTCTCTCTCTCTCTCTCTCTCTCTCTCTCTCTCTCTCTCTCTCTCTCTCTCTATATATATATATATATATATATATATATATATATATATATATATATATATATATATATATATATATATATATATATATATATATATATATATATATATATATATATATATATATATATACCCCTCTCTCTCTCCACTCAGCCAGTCTCGCTCTGTTAACTTTAAATGTATCAACTTCCACCTCCCTGTCCGCTTGGATATTTTGTCAAATGTAGATCTCCATTCTGCGCCTCTACAGTGGATGATGTCAGTTCATTTGAGACATAAATTTGAACACCCAAAAATGCAATGCCTCAACTTAGGTTGTTTTAGTACGTACTCGATACGCTACCACGGGTGTCCATCTGCTGGTTAAACATCATACAGCACTTTTAGTGTTAGGGTCATTCAATTCACTTAATCTGGCATCCTTCACACAAAGTAAACAGAGTAAGCATAACTGTGGCACAAATATAAAGCTGTGACAAAACGTGGCCTGTTGACTGTAAAACTGCAATTATATTATTTTAAGGAATTCCAACACGCTGTGCTCTTTGGTCTCAGAACAAATGACCCAAAGCCACCCAGACTGGTCAGAATCTAATCTGACATGATGCCCACAAGAATCATGCATGCAAACCAGTGTAAATAAGACACACAAACAGCAAGCCAAATTATTTTAAAAAGTCCTTGTATCAAAAGTTCAATTGTCGAATGTAAAAATTAAAAACTTTCCTGTATCCCTTCTGTTTTGGATAACATTCTCATTTACATATGCATTATAAATATAAATATTATAATACTTTATTATTATACAGTATAACAATATATATATATATATATATATATATATATATATATATATATATATATATATATAATTTGGTCAATGTAAACATGTAAAATAAAGCTTGGCTTTTTAAAATAAAAACACATTTATTGAAGATATTGGCCATTGAGAAACTGTTTATATGGGAACATAAAATAAAGTTACTCTCTCATAAAGAACTAAGGTATTAGCTTGAGTAAATTAAATCACAGTTTAATTGAGGTTCCAGACTCGCTAATTGTGACTTCCAAGATCATTAACAAAGTCTTTTATGTCTCTTGCTTCATAATCCGAGTCCTTAAATGAAAATAAACTAATACATCAATATGCTTGAAGGCACGTTTTTGAATATTGAGTCGAACTCTTTCTTTTTGAAATTCATTTATTCAGTGGTGAATCAAATTAGTTAAGTTAATTCTGCAAAGCCATGAACCTAATTGGAGTTTAATTGCTGTTTTTAAGTTTTTGGGACAAGCAAAGCAGTGTGGGTAAAGATGCATCATATAATATCATGCATTGACAAAAAGCTTTATCAATATTCAATTTTGGAGGAGTTACATATATATATAAAATGTTATTTTGTCATGTGTGTGTGTGTGTGTGTGTGTGTGTGTGTGTGTGTGTGTGTGTGTGTGTGTGTGTGTGTGTGTGTGTGTGTGTGTGTGTGTGTGTGTGTGCTTGTTTGCTTTATAAGGACACAAATTTGTATAATGACATGGGTATTACACTGGAATTACAACATAAACAAGGTTTATGAGAACATTTCCCGAGTCCTCAATTTAAAAAAACGTAAAAAATATACTAAACAATGTTTTCTGTAATGGTAGGGGTAGAGTTTGTGTAGGGGGACATAATATACAGTTTGTATGGAATGTCCTCAATGATAGGTGCACCAATGTGTGTGTGTATATGTATATAAATAATGAGCAAATAGAAGAAAGAAAGAATTATATATATATATATATACAGGTCCTTCTCAAAAAATTAGCATATTGTGATGAAGTTCATTATTTTCCACAATGTAATGATAAAAATTAAACTTTCATATATTTTAGATTCATTGCACACCAACTGAAATATTTCAGGTCTTTTATTGTTTTAATACTGACGATTTTGGCATACAGCTCATGAAAACCCAAAATTCCTATCTCAAAAAATTAGCATATCATGAAAAGGTTCTCTAAACGAGCTATTAACCTAATCATCTGAATCAATTAATTAACTCTAAACACCTGCAAAAGATTCCTGAGGCTTTTAAAAACTCCCAGCCTGTTTCATTACTCAAAACCGCAATCATGGGTAAGACTCCCGACCTGACTGCTGTCCAGAAGGCCATCATTGACACCCTCAAACAAGAGGGTAAGACACAGAAAGAAATTTCTGAACAAATAGGCTGTTCCCAGAGTGCTGTATCAAGGCACCTCAGTGGGAAGTCTGTGGGAAGGAAAAAGTGTGGCAAAAAACGCTGCACAATGAGAAGAGGTGACCGGACCCTGAGGAAGATTGTGGAGAAGGACCGATTCAGACCTTGGGGGACCCGCGGAAGCAGTGGACTGAGTCTGGAGTAGAAACATCCAGAGCCACCGTGCACAGGCGTGTGCAGGAAATGGGCTACAGGTGCCGCATTCCCCAGGTCAAGCCACTTTTGAACCAGAAACAGCGGCAGAAACGCCTGACCTGGGCTACAGAGAAGTAGCACTGGACTGTTGCTCAGTGGTCCAAAGTACTTTTTTCGGATGAAAGCAAATTTTGCATGTCATTCGGAAATCAAGGTGCCAGAGTCCGGGGGGAAGACTGGGGAGAAGGAAATGCAAAAATGCCTGAAGTCCAGTGTCAAGTACCCACAGTCAGTGATGGTCTGGGGTGCCATGTCAGCTGCTGGTGTTGGTCCACTGTGTTTTATCAAGGGCAGGGTCAATGCAGCTAGCTATCAGGAGATTTTGGAGCACTTCATGCTTCAACCTGCTGAAAAGCTTTATGGAGATGACGATTTCATTTCAGCACGACCTGGCGCCTGCTCACAGTGCCAAAACCACTGGTAAATGGTTTACTGACCATGGTATTACTGTGTTCAATTGGCCTGCCAACTCTCCTGACCTGAACCCCATAGAGAATCTGTGGGATATTGTGAAGAGAAAGTTGAGAGACGCAAGACCCAACACTCTGGATGAGCTTAAGGCCGCTCTCGAAGCATCCTGGGCCTCCATAACACCTCAGCAGTGCCACAGGCTGATTGCCTCCATGCCACGCCGCATTGAAGCAGTCATTTCTGCAAAAGGATTCCCGACCAAGTATTGAGTGTATAACTGAACATAATTATTTGAAGGTTTACTTTTTTGTATTAAAAACAGTTATTTTATTGGTCTGATGAAATATGCTAATTTTTTGAGATAGGAATTTGGGGTTTTCATGAGCTGTATGCAAAAATCATCAGTATTAAAACAATAAAAGACCTGAAATATTTCAGTTTGTGTGCAATGAATCTAAAATATATGAAAGTTAAATTTTTATCAGTACATTATGGAAATTAATGAACTTTATCACAATATGCTAATTTTTTGAGAAGGACCTGTATATATATATATATATATATATATATATATATATATATATAATGAGCAAATGAAAGAAAGAAAGAAAGAAAGAAAGAAAGAAAGTAAGAAAGAAAGAAAGAAAGAAAGAAAGAAAGAAAGACTCAGGATGGAGAAGTGGAGTGAGTGTCAAAGTGATGAGCTGTCTGCGCTGCCTCACCATCTGTGCATATGTGTGCGTGTGAACTGAAGAACTCCCAAAACAGGCAGAAGGCTTGAGTGTGACAAGGAATACAGCGAGACGCATTATGGTGTCCATCATTGATCGCTTCCTCCCAGGAGTCTTGGCGCCTGCTGCAGGAAACAAAAGGTTAAAATATGATACTCCCCTGTTCTCTCCCTCTCAGTGTCCCATCAGCACCTCTGTTTACAAATTCAAAGCACATTCTCTTTCACTCAGAGTATCCCGCCACCACATTTCCACAACAGGATCGAAATAATAGGAATGTTAAAGGATCTTCATAGCACAGTTTCCAATAAAGAACATTTATTTTTAAGAGGGTATTTTCTGAACATGCATAAGGGTTTCTAAAAAGGACAAAGACATGCAGTAAATCCTCATGTCTTTTTGGTCAAGGAAAACAGTCCTGGGTGCACAGAGCTTAGGGGGCTGATCAGGAGTGTATGGGCTGTGAAGTGAGTAACAGTGAGAAGCAATGACAGGCTGAGACCCCCAAACCCACTGCCTCCTCCCTCTGTAAGCTCTGTCTCTCCTCGCCACAGGGCTGACATTGACATGACACTCCCAAAATAATGATCAACAAACGCTCCTAGCCTTGGCGCAAAAGGTCTTCTCCCTTCCTCACAGAGTCAACAGTGATTAACAAAGACCCTGGCATCACTACAGAGAGAAACAGCAGACGAAGGTCTGAGGTTGAAGATGCGATGCACCAAACACACACAACGTGTCCAACTTTCTTTTACCGGGCTACGGTGTTCATACTCTTAACGGAGGGACGAAAAGCAAAAATATACAAGACTAGCCTATATATTGCTTTATTTTACAAATGCAGGAGAAGTGTGTAGGAAAAGTCATTATCCTCACCCGTACTCATGTCTTCAAATGTCCTACAGACATACCGGGCCACACTTCTGTTCTCTGACTTTACTACATGTTACCTTTAGGACAAGGAGAAAGAACGATATTATGTCCCTCCACAATTACCAAGCAAAGCGAATATTAAAATGTCTGACTCCATCAGTCGGGGCGATCGTGATTGGTATTTTAACCTTTGACTACAGTACAAAGGAACCAGCTCTTGAACCAATATTGGAAGGACTGAATCTAATTCTGGAATGATCCTTAGTAATGAGGGGGCTGCCGTGGGGGCTGGATAATGCATATATGAGATATTATTTTGGGGCTGAAAGTGTTGGGGCAGAGGGGGCTCTCTGAGAGTTGAATAATCACAGGCATTGAGGTGTAGCCGGCGTGATAGAAACACCTTAGTGTCTTGCCCGAGGACAGCACTCTTAAATCAAACACGAATGATTTTATCACATGCAAATACCCCTTAGGTTCTTTGTGCGTGTCGTGGGGCTTTATTTTCAGATTTTCAGTGCAGTGTGAATTCCTGTTAGTGGACGGTCTGTCATTGAAGAGCTAAAAATAATAATAAAATATTAAAGGTGATGTAACAATTTCAATGTTAAATATTTATAACCTTGGTGCCCATGAAAAGGATAATGTAGAGCTAACAAAACATTGCACTGTTTGAGCATACCGACCAGTCTAATATAACAACATTGGCCTAACCAATAGAGTGAGTTTTGGGAGGAATTTTCTGTTTGTCCAACCAATGGTAGCCAGAATGATTTTCACAGTTCTATTCAGTGTTATTGTAGTTACCTAAAATCAAAACTATTAAAAATCATTTCCGTTGACAGAAAATTTTTTTGTATAAACAAAACATTACCTTTGTTTTGAAATGTTTTGTCAAAGTGAGAATGTTGTTTGGAGAATAAATCACCCAAGAATGAAAACGCTGACATCATTTACTCACCCTCATATCATTCCAAATATATGTATTAATGAATGTTTCAGCATTTTTTTTATATTATAAAATTATATTTATATGATATATTTTATATTATTTTCATATCATATCAACTAGTATACGTTTTCTTAAGCGAAAACAGACTGAAATGTACACCGTTATTCCCCTCAAACAAATCAAATGATTTCTCAACACATGTATACAGACCCTAAATCAAATATAGCAACACGTCAATACCACGAAACCTCATTGGTTATTGCATGTCATATAACTTATCGTCATGACATAACAAGCATCAACAGAAAGACAAATGAGTTGAAAAAGACAAGGATGAGTCATTTATGAGAGAATTTTCATTTTTAAGTGAACTATCCCTTTAAAACTCAAGTCTCCCACGCACGCTGTCCCAATTAAACAATTCCAGCTGTGTGAGTGACTGGCGGGGGCAGCGAAGACAGGTCTGGCTCTGTTAAAGCCACACTCGGCTAGTCTACCGTCGCCTAGGACCTTCGTCGACTCCATTCCCGGCCCCTAATCAGTGTGTGAGCGTAATATCAGGCTGGGTAAGGTGTCACCATGTTAGAGGCGTTAATGGAAGAGCTCCATCCACTCAGCCGGGGGGACGGCATTACCACGGGCTGTCACAGTCGGCTGAGGATTGGGACAGTATTACTGCTGGCTTTCATACAACGTTGGTCACTAAACTAATAGGGGCCCTGGCAGAGGAGATGGGGCTGGGAGAGATGGAGATGAGATGGAGAGGTGTGGGGGAGGAGGAGAGGAAATGAGAAGGCGGAGTGGTAAAAGAGAGGGAGATCGAAAGGAGGAGAGGGTAGACTAGCACCTTCTCCTAATTTGCAGGCTCTAATGTATAGGGGAGTGGGAAAGCTCAAGATGCTGAGAGATTCAATCTGATGTGATTTAAGAGGGTGAATGAATAACTTTCTTGAGTGTCGAATCCCCGAAATGATAAATGTTAGGCCGCAGACACTTCAGAACATCCAGCACTTACCCTAACAGTTCACAATTCGGCGGAATCGGCCTCTGTGAAAGATATCTCTATGCAGGGAGCAGATATGCCAATTCATTTTGTGTCCAAAGATTTGACAAGCTAGACTGAGTCTGAACAGCGTCAGTCATACGCTCCGCTGCTGCCAATCTCTCTCTCTTCTCCTCCTCCTCCTCCTCCTCTTCCAGCATGACTCCTCAATCTTCTTTTCTCCAGAGATCCTTAAGCCTTTCATCAAGAAATCGAAAAGTCAAGGCAGCAACAAAGACTGTGATATCGAAAAAAGAGCTAATACCATTTTAAGTATCTGGAATGAAATGAAAGCCTATATATGCAGCTTCGGAGCGAGAGATAACACCTTGAGAATGGGTGACATCAAGTGAAAAAGAACTGAGGTGGCGGGGGGATCAGTGGTCTAGGCTCAGAGTTGAGGAACTGACACTGTCTCTAATACAAGTGTTTAAATATTTGATGCACTGGGATAAAGAGGGCTCCCCTTTGAATGAAATTGAATGTCTTCTGGAGAATCTATTACCTAGAGTCTGATGCAATTTGACAGTGGCAAAGCAGCCTGGGTGTTATTCTTCAATGGCTCCCCAATCTCCTTTCATTACTCCTCTTAAATGTTTCTCTGTCGTGCTTGACTTACTTCTGATTACAGCCTCTTTCAAGGAAGGAAAGGAGAAGGGGGGGGGGGGGGGGGTACGAAAAGGAAAAACAGAAAAGGGGGCCAGGAGGGGACCTGCCATACACAGGGATTGCGATTGCGTAGACTGATTCAATCATACAGAAGGGCGGACATTTGTAGTATTATATTTTTGTGCGCAACCGATCTTCTCTGCAGCTGTGTTTTGTTGACTGGATCTATGGGGCTGAAAGAAGTATCAGTTTAGAGTTTATAAGACATGAAAATCACACATACTACAATTCAAACGTTTATTAAAAAAGACATTAAATTGATCAAAAGTGACAGTGTAAATACATTTGTAATGGTAAAAAGGATTTCTATTTCAAATAAATGCTGTTCTTTTGAACTTTGTATTCATCAAAGCTTCCTGAAAAAATGTTTCACGGTTTCCATGAAAAAAAAAACTCACCTCTTGACTTTCTGATTTCCTTTATGAATCTGTACTTTTTAGTTGAATGCACTGTGCTTCATCTCAAATGCGGTGAAATAATTACCTTTTGAAAACAGTCACACTGTTACCCGTTTATCTGACCCAACACATCAAGCACAGCCAACTCATTTTATACATGGACTTTTTATGTATTTCTTTAAATGAAGTATTGCTTTAAATTACAAACCTATTATAAAATGATTTCGTTTTTATCTAATGTATAACTCATGGATAGCTGAAAAGGCATGGCACGTCAACTACAAATACTCTTATAGACTCATAAAAGTGAAGGTATTCACTTCACATCACATAAGTCTTCTGGCTAACACCTTCCCTGAAAAATATCAACCCTGCAAAACAGGAGCTGTCTGGTCTATTTGATTCAAAATATATTCTTAATCCTGCAGTATCTTCATGTTGTGAATCTCTGGTGCTGAGAGTTGTTGTGCACTAACAAGCTGCTGCAATAAACATTACTTTGGATTTCTCCCTATCACCCAGCAGCACCTGCTGTGGCAGTTGGCGTGCAGTCAAGCAGTCTACCCAGGTGTGCATAAAAAGACAACAGCATCCTCCAGGACTGACACTGATGTATGGCTTGTTAACACTGCCGCTTTCTTGTATCCTTCCTGATACCCATTATGGCAGGCTTCACCCAGTGCTGGCGCGTGAGTTGCCTTTTCTTCAGCAGATCAATAGTTAATGGCACTTTGTTCCACAAACCAGGAAAAGCAATTAAAAGCCATTGATCATGTGCCACATCACTGTCATTAATATGCATGTCTCCTTAACCTTCCATATGGAGGAGTTTAATCGGCCTCATCCTCCTCTTACCTTAACATGGTGATGCCAAGGACCTCCAAATAAGATGATCCCCTTGCAAGAATCCCTTCCTTAATTATACATTTATTTATATACATTATCACATACATAGATCCATTTATAATATGTGGAAATATTTGTGATAAAGACATGTTGTTTCTGTGTCACTGTACTAAAGTCAAAGCAAATTATTAAAATATTATCTGCAAAATACTCAGCCATGGTGTTGACTGATGAATTTGCATTTTTGTTGTAAAGCACATTAAAAACACCACAGACATATAAACAACATTAAAAACTTATATATAGGATCAAATAGCCTAATCTTCATTAATCTCACATTTTTTAACCTGTTTTAAAAATCAGAATGTAAATATATAATAATAATATAAATTAAAATGTTGTTAACAAGTATTACATTAAACATTGTTATGTCAAAATCTAAATATGTTAAATTTGACAGTAAAAAAAATAGTTTGACAAAAAAAAAGTTTCACACTCAACTTCTGCAGAGCTCAGACCCCCATAGCACCCCTTCCAAGACACCAGTTTAAAAACCCATGGACTAATCTACAATAAAAGACTAGTATACAAGTTCTTACTGTTTGTCAACTAGATTTCTGCTTTGCGCAGATGTGCTCCTCTCATAAAAATGCACATCTGGGTTGGCACAATAAAGAAGAATTGCACGTGTACATAAAGAAAATACAAGCGCACATTCTTGAATGTGCAGAGAGATCATGGTATCAGCACTATATAGATTGCATCCAGTTACATCCATACATACCTGCGGTAAATTACATTCTGCCAGCCTCTTAATTCCTTGCTGCTCTGAGGAGAGAGAGAGAGAGAGAGAGAGAGAGAGAGAGAGAGAGAGAGAGAGAGAGAGAGAGAGAGAGAGAGAGAGAGAGAGAGAGAGAGAGAGAGAGAGAGAGAGAGAGAGAGAGAGAGAGAGAGATTAAAGCAGAAAAGGCCTCTGAACTGCAACTTGCTCTCAGCTTTAATTTCCAGCCTGGTGTCGCATCTGTTTTTACTGACAACAACGTTAGAGACAGGAGGTGGCAGGTTATCAGCGAAACCGGGCGAGAGGAGAGTCAGTGGAAGACAGCAGTATTGCAGGAGGCAGGAAGATCAGATGTGAGGTGATCTAAAAGATCTGAATCCAACGGACCCAAAATATTTGAACTACATGAAAACAGACAAGGCGAATTATACGGTTCATTCAGCCATGCACAAAACAATGGCGTGTGCATTATCTCCTTAGTGTGCAGTCCACTCTGATAAGTGAACCCTTAGCATGTTTAATTCATGTATAGAAAGTCTGGTGGCGTGGTCCTTTCTTCTCTTTGTGTGTGACTAATGTAGCAGACATCAGTCTGCTGCTCTTTTTCAGGCTTGTGTAAAATGTTAAGTGGGAGCACGCAGCACCTCAGGGGGAGCTATTCCTGCCTAATTACCGCAGTACTAAGGACATCTGCATGTTAGCACATACAAGCTGCTGTGGCACATCACTTCACTGTCATGATGAGGCCCATGGCCTTTGCCGATGCCTGGCAAGGACAGCCTCATCCCACGTCACTACGAATTAGTAGAGGCAAACTCAGAACCTTAAGGCAATGTGAAAGAAGGGACGGGGTTAAAAATGAGAACTGTCAGGAACCTTGTGGTGCACGCCATACTGACCTGTTCTTGTGTGAAGATCATGCAAAACCTGGGTTTTGAGGTAGATATCAAGACAACCAGGTGTTGAAAGACACACATGTAGCATATATCAAATATAATTATGACATTTAAATCTTCATTCATATACAACTTTGCACAACTAATATTACAGATTAGAAACTGAAAGAAGTCACACATACTAAATTGTCATCATGTTCTTCTGCACTATTAGAACTATGAGTTTAATTGGGCTGGAGGTACTGTATAGTCTATAAGAAAAACAATGGGTTCAGTTCCCATTATTGGATAAATTAGTTAATCCTTGTTTTCTCTAATTTCATAGCTTATTTTAATTTTAAAAATAGCTTAGTATTTCATATTTTATAAGATTTACGCATCAATTGTATGACAAATTTCCATCAAACTAAACTGAGTAATCACAAAAAGGTGAACTTGAATTTAGAATTTACGTATTTAATTAAAATGAATTTAAAAAAAAAATTAAAACTTAGTTCTAAATAATACTATTAAATTGCAAAGCAACTACATTTGATTTGCCATTGATAAAACAAATACTTATTAAAGTTAAGCGTTTAAATAAATCTAATTTAAACCATTTGTTTAAATATTACATTTGACCGGAATGCCTTTAAAACTACTCTGCAACTTTTTCCTGCTACTGTTGAAAAAGCACAAGAAATGATTCCTTTTTCTGTCCTGTGGGCGTAATGCAAGTCATAACGGGGACCAAGACATCCAGAACAGAGAGGACCATAGTGTCTCCTGTTATCCTGTGTCCAAGATAGGCGGCGGTTGAGGGGGAGGGCAGTGAGAGGCAGCGAGGCATCACATCTCCTCCATTTAATTGGCAAGGGAAATGAGTAGGGATATGGTTCGTATAAATCCAGTCAGTCAGACACATAGTCGGTTACATGCACACTGGCATTCCACACTGCTCTTACTGTCCTGCATGGAGGTGTCAGGTCAGTGCCGAGCATGGCCCCCCTCTGGCTCTAACGCCCCTGTCCCATTCTGTGCTGTCCAGGTGACGGTGATTGTCTCCCGGATTCTCATTGCGGGACAACTCAGCTGTCACTAACTGGTCACAAAGCATTTACCTAGTGACAGAATTCCAATTAGACTGTGATAGAGGTGACACTGGAGAAAGAAGGGCGGAGGTGAGATGCAAACACAAATGCAGAAACAGAGTGAGGGATGGAAGAGAGAGAGAGAGAGAGAGAGAGAGAGAGAGAGAGAGAGAGAGAGAGAGAGAGAGAGAGAGAGAGAGAGAGAGCTTATGTTTAGACACTGAAAATGAACGTGACACGTTACCCATTTCACCAACATAAGCTTTCAAAGAACTAAAGCAAAATATCATGAGCTGAATTGCAGTAATCCTGTGTCTCTCAAAAGCATTGTTGACAGAGCAACTGAATAATCCTTTGGGACTAAAGGTGGTAATGGAGGCAATCCCTGAAGGATGTTACCTCTATCTTTAATAGGCCTCCAGCGGCAGATGATGTTGATCCTCACCTCTAGAATGTTAAGACGTGTGTTGAGGTTTGTCAGGATATCATCTGGCAGCAAAGTGTCAGAGGTGAGCGTGCCTCTGTGTTGGACAACACAGTTCTAATTATTTTAGACAGGATGTTATTACCTCACACAGATAGGGTTGTTGCGATAGATCATATGTTGATATAACTGCAACACATCTGTATTATTCTGTTGACCCATATTCTAGGAATATAGCAATCTTGAACTAACAAAGACTTAAATGGACAGTTCACACAATTTCAATTCTGTCATTGTTCACTCACCCTAATGTCATTCCAAAGTCTTCTTTCTGTTGAAGACAAAAAGAGAGAAGTTCATCAACACGTTAACATTCAGCTTTTATCCAAAGCGACTTATAAAAGAGGATTAGAAGCATATATATATATATATATATATATATATATATATATATATATATATATATATATATATATATATATATATATATATATATATATATATATATATATATATATATATATATATATACACACACACATACAGACGTTATATATACATCATTCAAAAAAATGTCATTTGAATGATTTTTAAATGTTTTTGAAAGGTCTATTATGTTTCCTATATCTGTATTTATGTGGTCGAAAACACCCTAAAAACAGTAATATTGTTTTTTACATTTAAAATGACTTTTTTATTTTAATATATTTTCAAATGTAATTTATTCATGGCAAAGCTGAATTTTTAGCAGTGATTCTTAAGTGTCACCTGATCCTACAGATCATAATTGTGTGCTCAGGAATTTATATGAAATAAATGTGTAACATTATAAATGTCTTTACTGTCACTGACCCCAAATTTTTGAACATATGAATACTATTGCAAGCAAAAATACTGAGCTCAGGTGTGAACCGAAGATTTGATTCCAATAAAACACTTTTTTTGAGAAGAGAGCAGAAGCTACTTGGGATACAACATACTGTCTCCGTCTCTTTTTTTTTCCTGGTTCAAGAACTGAACCATAACGGATACAACAACTGAAGAGAGAGAAGTATCGCTGCATGTCCAGATCGATAGTGAATTAGCCAGTTCGCTCATCTCTTCAGTGGACTGTTTTGGTGGATCGATTTCTGGCTGCGTAGGGCAGCCGAGGTGACGCTGGCCAAGAGCATTGTAAAACTTTCTTGAACAATCCACTGGCTGCATCCTGACCTCACAAGTGAGGAGAGTATGTTTACATCCCATTTCAGTTTGAGGAGAACGAGTTATAACGATTGCATCCGTCTCACCACACATGAATGAAAGCGTGAAAGTGAGCGAGTGTGACATTAAGCAATCCCTGGTTCCTGTGGTTTAGAAGCAAGCCAGGTGTGTGTGTGTTTGTGCTTGCATGTTGGTGGTTTGTGATGGATGAGCAGGACGGGAACTGATGGATGAGTCAGTTCTCTGTTGGGACAATATGATGAAGACTATGAGCCTACATACCCCAAGAAAGAAGTTTCATCTCTGGCCCTTCCCACAGTCCATTACACACAAGCATGCACTCTCTCTGCTCACTGGTGATGGAATAATGATTCACTGAGATGTATTGACAGTATGCATGTCTGATAAAGAACAAGACCTGTGACTGTACTCCTTGTATTGAAAATGCCCAGCCAATCATTTTAATTAATATTAAGTAGTTAGTCCATACATTTTACAGTTGATTAAAACAACCAGCTCCTAAGAGTCATTCGTTTTGGGAACTGGACTACATTGGTCAAGTTGTATGTTCTTGATTCACTAAAAATAACCTGTACACAAGATTCACTTGTTTGTGAATTGGACTACACTGGTCACGTTGCTTGTGAGGACAACTTAATAGAAAAACGTTTCTTGCCATCATTTCATGGTGCACGCGTTTTTTTTTTATTGCATCACATTCGATTCACACTTTGAGCTCACATTAAAAACTCTGGTAAAATAGGATTTCTAGTGCTGTACAAAGATATTTTCTTGCAGCCACTGAAAATAAAGTAAAACATCGATCTTGATATTTAACAATCAATATCAGGATGATTCAAATGAAAACTGTGATTAATCGGATTTTTTTTCTTTTTTTCTATCCAGCCCTATTAATACTGCATGAAATATCAGCTATAATGTTCTTGCTCTGAATATGAGGTTTTGATTGGCTTTGACTAGTAAAACAAATCTGTTTTACGCATACACGCACTGTGCACAAATGCAAAGAGTCAGATAAGCTCTTTTATCTGTAGTGGTGATAATGGCTTTTACGAAATCCCTCTGTTGCCCTAGATTAAAAATCCCGACAGGGGAAGTGTTTGCTATCTACCCTTTATCTCAGTCACCTCACTGTGTCTCATGCCATCAGATATCTCAGTGTCTTGGTGGCATCAGATTCCTCAGCCAATCTATTGTGGCCTCACAAGGGGAAGTGCAGGCCATTGTCCCATGTCGTTCTATCGAAGATTACTCTTCGCGGTACTGATCGAAATGCTGTCGGGTTGCTTGTCACCTTGGTGATAAATTATAAGTGTGTGTGAATATGTGCTATGTGTGTACATGCCCTTTATCTCTCGGAGAATTTGATAAAATGTGATTGATCTCTCTTGATGCTGCCAGAAGCTAAAGAGGTCCTAGGTGCAATTGTTTTATCATCTCATAATCAGATGATTCCCAAAAAAGCAAATCAGGGAATCTTTTATCCCTCAAGTAGAAAACTGGATTAGTTAGGGAGAACAAGATAGGAAAGCCATACATTCAGCTATGTGGGACAGACTAAAACCCATGCGGTTCTCAACCAGGACCCATTAGGGGGCCTCAGCACACTTCTAAGGGGGCAGCAACATGTCTTAAAATAACACAAAACAAGCTTGAAAATAAGCTAAACCAGCTCAAAATCAAGATGTAAGCTAACATCATATTTTTTATTTTAATTAGTTCCCTCAACAACTTTTTTATTCAAGAACTGGGGTTCTCATATACATTTTTCTAGATATGTCAAGCTCTAAATATTTTATCAGGTAAACTGCCATATTTGGGAAGTGAATATTTTTTTCAAATTATCTATGAATTGGTCATTAAATGTCCAAACGCTAAAGAACCTTCAATTATTAAAACTTCTGGATTAATGGAATTTTTAATAATTTTCTGTAATCATTTTACATTGCTCTCCTAGTTTCTATAAAGAGGTGTCATTAAAACAGGGTATTAATCCAAACTAAATAATACTGTAGATCATAGGTTACTGTAATGTAATTGTAAAATTCGAAATCAGGCAGCTAAAACAGATTCAGAGCGGCTCAGCGAAGCTAAACTTCACTAAAGTCAAGAGAAACTACACAAGTTTGAGATGTCCTGAGCAGAAAACATTTTGTGATGCTCCTTAGACCACTGACTACCAAAAATAAAAATAGAGCCAATTACTGCAACATCCTCTCTGCAGAATGTCATGATAGGTTGTCAATAGGCAGGCAAAGTAAATGAGTTTGCATTGTCAGTGTAATGCATTCTAATTGACTCCATCTCCTCCTAGTGGCAGTCTGATACTGAAGTGGGCAGACTAGAGTTTCTCATTATAGCGCAAGTAATTGTGGTCTGAGTGGGTCTGTGGATTCAGTCCTGCAGCAGTCTGACAACCTCTGTGCGCGAGAATGAGTGTGTGCGTGTGTTTTGTGGGACAGATTGGCTCTGCTGCAACTGATTGCGGAAGTAAATGAGTCTTCATCTACTCGAGAATGTCTGTCCCTCAGCCAGAGTGATAGAGAAACAAGAATGGTTAACTTTCCTCTCTCTGTTTGTCAAGTTTTAGGGCTCTGCAATGCAAATGAAGCTTAAAATAAGCCATAGGAGATGTGCAGAACAGTGTAAAAAGTTAACTTTTTCAATATTATGTCATAATTTGTGTGTTTCTGGGTATCAGCATGCATCTGTTTGACAAACAAGCACTCAACATGTTTATAAATGAAACAGACTTTTACCTAAAATAGCCATACAGCAATATTCCTCTCCTGAGAAGACAGAGACATTTTTTAACAGTCCTAAAACATAAAAATCCAGCTATTTCAATAAACCATAAGCCAGTTTCAGGAAAACACAGAAAAAGGCCTCCCATAAACTCATGGGAGATGACAATGAAGAAATAAATGAAATTCTCTCAAACAGCGTGCAAATGGCATCACACCACGGCATAACAATAAAGCCTGGGCATGGATGTTGTTCAGATGGGAGATGCTTATGGGGTATGGATGTGGGGAGCTTCTCGCTGCTGCCTTACGGCTGTGACTGTCATTTGGCTATTATTATGAAGAGTGAATGTAATGCCTGGCTGTATGAATAGGATTGTCGCACTGATTGTGATGTATAGTTTTTCATTACCATTCCCTGGCCTTTGCCATCCAGCATGTAGGAAATCCTATTTATCCCCTAATTTGTAAGCCCCCCAACCTTGGCTGATAGCAATCAGAGCCTGTAATTGTGTGCGCCGCCGACGGACAACGTAAAGGGTGACAGCGCGAGAAGGCAGGGGAGGGGGCAGTGACAAAGAAATAGAAAAAGTGACAAAGAATGAGAAAAGAGAAGGGAAGCTGACCTGAAAGCTCTTTTAAAGCACACAAAACACTCTTTAAAAAAATGGGTCTATTTGTAGCCCCTGTTGCTCACAACAAGTCTGTTAATAACTGTTAAAATATTAGAGAAATATGACATCACTTTTGCGAAATTCAGTTAAGAAGTGTATTGAAGGGTTAGTTCACTGAAAAAAAAATGATTCTGTAATTTTTTACTCACCCCTATGTCATTCCGATCCAGTAGGTATTTCTTTTTTTCTGTGGAACACAAAATTACATATTTAAAAAATATATATTATTTTAATATAATATTTTTTTAAGCCATACAATGGGGTCCAAAGCAAATACTTAAGAAAATCTTCTTTTGTGTTGTTGTGTTAAAGTCACACAGGATGAGTAAATGATGACAGAGCTTTTATTTTTTGGGTAAAATATCTCTATAATTTCCTGAACACACCCAGCCTTTAATACTGTGCACTTAGCCAGTTTAAACGTTTTTTATTAGTAGCTTTTTAAGCTATCAAGACAAACACTTCATGCAGTTCACACTGCAGTTACAGTCTGCCTGTGCCTCTAATGAATACGTAATTGACTCATTTCTATGCACTGTGCCAAAAGGGATCTTTGCATTAAATGTGTGATTGCCCCCTCTATTAGACATCATTAAACTAATTCCAGATCTGTCTTAATAAGACTTTATGAGCCTTTTTAAAGCTCTAATTCTCCTCTCTGCCCTCATTCACTACAAGTCAAATATTCAAAAATATGAAAATTGCAAATTATATACTTATTTTGTAATCATTTTTGTAATCGCTTGATAATGGACTGTGAATGTTGAAGTATAAAGATGGTGATATGCGGTTTCCCTGAAAGCTCAATTCTGCCACATAAGGAAAAAAAATCTAAGTCATAATGAAAAACAAAATTAGATAAAAAGTGATAATTATGATAAAAATGTAGATTGTGAGAAAAAAGTGATAATTATGACAAGTAAATCTCAGCATTAAATCTCATAATTATGACATAAAGTGTCATAATTTTTATTTCCCAAAGCATGATTTATTTTTTATGTGGCGGAAATGGGTTTCCATGGGTTTAAGATGTTATATGAGAAGAATGCTAATACGCTATCCCAAAGAATCATCAGATATCTAATTCAACATGTAAGGTTTGCTTTGTTCACTGTTAGAAAGAAACACAACCTTATCCAAAACATGCACACACTGAATGAATCCAAACAACTGTGTGCATTCTCATTGCATCTTTCCTTTCTCCAAGCACCCTGAGCTGTAATTAACCCCTCAGCTCAGGATTCCAGCTGAACATATTGATTCTCTCACATGGAGAAGGACTGAAGATTACACTTTAGTGCCTTAAGTGAACTGATAAGTCAGCCTCACTCACCTAAGGCTATGCCAACAACGATCTGTTTTTGAGAATAGACAGAAAAGCAATTAATATCATTGAATTTAAAAATGAAATTCAAATGATGTTTCAGAGATATGACAAAGTCTTGACAAGAGGTACCAAAGTCTTTCATACTTTATGGCCCAAGCTTTATTCTTGGGTTTAATCTCTCGCTGAAATTGACGGCAGAAGAAGAGGCCTGTCATCCGTGATAGCTCAACAGCATCTTGGGGTTGAATCCTTTAAATCTGCCACTTTCCTTGGGCTTAGCCCTGCGATAACCTCTCAGTGTACACACGCAAAGCCTGTTTCAACCGCCAACTAAATTTCCACACACTTTGATGGCAAACGTAACCCTGGCTCAGACATTTTGGGGATTTAATAATAATGGTTCTTAAAATTAGCAGCCTATAGGTTAGCAACTAGCATGAGTCGTTTTTGCCTTCTTCTCAGCACACTTCAGTGCTCCTCCGCTGTGGCATCAGCTGCAGGAGCTAATGAAACGTCAGTCTGATAATTGAGGCAGTGCTGGTCAAAGGGATGGAGCAGAATAACTACTCTCTGTCTTGCTCACAGGCATCTGGTTCATTGGCTTGGCTGCTAGATGGGACAGAAACAGCTTTCTCTCAATGAACTAAACAATGTTTTACTTAACAGTCTGAGTAAAAGCTTGTCAATGTCACTTCAAAAGCATTTCATTTATACTGTTAATACTTTCTAATGGTTAAGGCTCTTGTTTACATATATTTATTAGGGATGCACTAATAGTTATTTTTTTAATGTTATGACCGATAACTGGTAAATGGCCAATATTAAAACTGTAGATACAATTCTGTTACCTAAAATGAGGCTAATGAGTGAATTTAGGCATAAAAGCATTATAATGTATACAGTATTATAAAAACGGATATTCATTTTGAGATTCTCTGAAGATTACATGCACATGAAATTATTAGTGTTTTAAGATTAAATTGAAATGAGTGTAGATTATGGAAAATATAATATAAATATTTCCCCCTAAAAAGGGCAAATGAGCACGTACAATTAAATAAATAAATATTGTATATAAATAAAGTACCCAAGATAAATATATCCGATAGAGAAAATTTTTGCATCCCTAATATATATCATACAATATAAATTCATTGACTATGGTTCATAAATTTGGGGTTGGAAAGATTTTTTTAAATGTTTTTGAAAGGAATCTCTTATGCTCACCAAGGCTGCATTTTCTATTTTCATATATTTTAAAATATAATTCATTCCTTTGATGGCAAAACTGAATTTTCAGCAGTCATTACTCCATTATTCAGTGTCACATGATCCTTCAGAAATCAATTTAATGTTAGTTTGGTGCTTAAGAAACATTTCTTCTGATCAATGTTGAAAACTACAGAAGCGTATTGCATTCACTTGAGGAAAAAAATCTACTCTGTTTTTCTGAATTAACGAGTTAATTATCTCAGAATTACGAGATATTTTTTCATGAAAAAAAAGTTTTTGCTCTGTTTTTCTGAATTAACGAGTTAATATCTCAGAATTATGAGATACATTTTTCTTGAAAAACATTTTTTTTCACTCTGTTTTTATGAATTAATGAGTTACTCATAATGTTGAGATAATTGAGTCATTAATTCAGAAAAACAGAGCAAAAACTTTTTTCCATGAAAAATTATCTCGTAATCCTGAGATAATTAACTTGTTAATTCAGAAAAACAGAGCAAAAACTTTTTTCCATGAAAAATTATCTCGTAATTCTGAGATAATTAACTTGTTAATTCAGAAAAACAGAGCAAAAACTTTTTTCCATGAAAAATTATCTCGTAATTCTGAGATAATTAACTTGTTAATTCAGAAAAACAGAGTAGATTTTTTTCCTCAAGTGAATGCAATACGCTTCCGTAAAAAACAGTTGTAACCTACTGTTTAATATTTTTATGAAAAGGGTGATACATTTTTATACATACTTATAAGCTCAAATAGCATTTATATTAAAACAGAAAACTATTGTAACATTATAAAATGTCTTGACAGTGACTTTTGATCAATTTAATGTGCCGTTTCTGATTAAAAGACCTTTAACCTTTCAAAAGAAAAAGAAAATCTAAACATTTCTGCATGACATTCTAGTAAAGTGCATTTTGTCTGTCCACAGTTGTTTTCCCCTCATACCAGGGTGTCCTGAGCGAACAAGTTTTCTCCAGAGACACAGTGTGTCCCCATTTAATCACCTTCATTTCTAACTGTCTTAGGGCCATGGATATGGAAACATTGTGCAAAGCAGACTGGGGTGGTTAAAACTGGCCGAGAGCATGACTAAAAACAGGTGACTAGGACAGTAACCTCATCTATTAGGCAAAAAGAAGCTGAAATGAGCTACACCGACCTTTCCCTGTAGACGCCCACTATTGCTTCAGTCAGCAAGGTCCACTGTAACCAAGAGAAACTCAAATATAGCATTTCATTGTCTTTCTTGGAGATTAATTCCCCTATGTTGATATTCAAAAAAGAAAAAAAAAATGTAGCGATCAAACAATGATTTCTAAATGAGTTTCATCCTATCAGAACACGTACTTTGGAGTTCAATGAAAGCTCATTATCATCATCCGACTGTGATGGAGATCTATGCATTTTGATAGAGTGATGAAAACTGTATGAAGCCTCGCTCTCTCGATGACAGACCTCAAGTCGTCTTTTTCTTGACTAACTCTTCTCCATCATATCCCTAGCACATCTGCTTCTAGGCGTGCTCTCAGACAATGACATATAGCCACAATTAGCCCTGGAAAGACTTCAATTATGATAAAAACCCTTCACCCCTCTTAGGCCGTGATTAAAAAGCTCTCCTCCACTCCAGTGCCCCTGATAAAGAGCTCTCGTTTCACACCATCACTTCTTCGTCGGGATAATAAACCACTCCGCCAGGGTTCTGCCCGATGCCTTTTACCTCTTACGTCTGGTGTCCCACTGAGGAGGAATGCTCAGCCATTTACATTTTCACATTTGTAGCAATGGAATGACCCTCCCAAAGACACATTAACATGAACGAAAGCTGTTGACCCGGCATTCCAGACAAAAATAAACAAGAAAAGCGTAAGAGAAAAGACATGAGACTGTTCACGTGACCTTCATCCTCATTTGAGAATGACACAAATGTCCATTCAAAATTTTGGAATGAGATTTGCTTAGTAACATGTTTGATAAATGGATTTGCTGTAATGAGATGGAGCCATCACAAAGTCATGAAAAGAAACCTAGGAAGAGAGAGAGTGGAAAAGAGGGATAGTCTTTCGGCTGTGTTCTGTCAAGGGAGAAATTACACACTTACTGATTTTTTTTCTCCAAAGGATGGCCACCATAGATCATACATCGGGATTTACGAGCCAATTTCCAACATGAAATATAGACACCAAGAATCAATTTTACCACTGTTTTTCACTTTCTCTCCTCTCAACAGATCACAGCTGCTAGCTTTCCTCAGGTACCACCGAAGCTGCTTTATCTAGTCAGACCAGAAAGATAAAGGGATTAATTCCTTTCCAGTGGACACTGCCACTTACCTCATATTTAAAATAATATTTAGTGAGCTTGTAAAATAATGAAAACTAAAAAAAAAAAACATTACCAAATCCAGTTACTCCGTTTTAAGCTGTGCGTAGCTTGGTAACCTCCAAAGCCGTGTGAAGCCTAGGCTTCTTTAGAAACTATTTTTCATTGAATGAGACTAAAAAAATATAACTGGCTTAATTTTGTTAAACTTTTTACTCCAGTTCAATATGCAAGAAGTTATTATGATGTATAAAAAAATCATATTGCTAATACACAGGCTTTCTACTTTGTGTGATATTGCTTAAACTATAAAACTTTAATAACCGAATAGGGAAGTCCACGCCACAGCTATAACGATAACGGCACAGAGGAACGATGGTTGGAATCACTTTCAGAACATTTTATTTCCTGCTGATGAACAGAAAAATTAACAGCCCTTTAACTCAGTTACAAACAACAATATATTTGAATAAAATAGAGAAAAACAAGTTAACTTCTAAATTTAAAATGTCTTCTAAAATAAATGACAATAGCCTTAATATTAATAAATAGTGTTCACAGATCTGTTCCACAGAAAAGGAAACCTTTCAGTCAGAAGGTCTTTCGATGTTACTGTCTCAGTTAAGAGGCTCACTACAGCTCTTTACTGCCTGGCATAAATTTATCACGGGTTATGCAGAGTTGACATGTAAATTATAAATGTTTCCTGTCATGTTCAATACTGTAATGCATTTACTGGAGATGTCTTTATCGCGGCGAAATCATGAAGTGGCGATGACGAGCGGCAGAGCTCGCGCTGTTTACGTTATTGATGCGCGCGCTTGACAGCTAATTTAAAACGCACCGAGTGCCTCTCAAATGCGGAGCAAAATACCCGAATCTCACGGAACAACTCAGCGCACGGATGTGTTTAGTCAATGCTGTCAGCTTCATTGTCTTAGTCAAATGATGCTGAAAATGTGACCTTGGTTTACGTGTTTTTAAAATTCTAAACCAGTCCCTAACCTAAATATTGACTATATACCGAATCATGATCACAAGATTTTCTAACTCCTAGATGATAGTCAGTGGTGAAATACCTACTTTTCCTTTTTCCCCTTTCATTACACTTTAACAAATTAAAAAGGAAAACACTTGGGAAAAACATTTATTAGACACAAGGACATAACAGGTACAAGAGCATCTATTTGAGATGAGTGAGACTCTCTACAACTCTTCTGAGAAAATACAGGATTTCAGGTGAAAAACAGTACATCAGAATGTCAGACGTAAAGATAGCAGTTAGACAGCAACACCTCCAAAAATTGAAACATTTTTCCAGAGCCTGCTGTTTCAAGAGGCAGCCAAAAACAAACACAATAATGTTCAATAAAATCCCCAACAAAAGCCAGGCTCATACCATCTGTCCAGCATATGTTCATTTCAGACAGACAAGCAGACATTCTTTTTTCTCCCTCTTGCTTCTGTCTTGTTATGTGCCGATTAGCTCTCTCTGCCAATTTACAGTTCATCTGGGTTTGGGCTGCCTGGTTGGACAGAGGAGGTGGTATAATGGAATAGGTTGTCAAGGGTGGTCTGTGTCATGGTACAGGTTTGGTCTGGAGAACGAAGAGAGGAGGGAAGCAGGTGGGATTGAGGGGTGGCGGACAGGGAGGGTAGTCATTGTGCTGAATACATTAACAAAGAGAGCCAGAGAGCGGTCATCAAAAGAGCAGATAACGGATGACCTACAACCACAAACTCAGCCTCTGACCCCAACCAAAACAGGCAATCACTTAAGAGAGCTCCAGACACCTCTCTCTCCTCTTCCAAAAATGTCCAATCGAGTTTACAGAGTCATTTATGTCACGGTTTCTTCACCTTCTTGATAGATGAGGAACTCGAAGCAGATTCTCTGCGTTTGCGCTGTACAAAGAGGAACATGAAGAAACCCATATTCAAATAATTATGCTGCCAAGAGTGGAATTTTGTGAAAGATTCATTGAAAAATTTTTAATCAACAGAGGTTGACGTACAATCAAATCTAGTATTTATGTGAAAAAACATGAACAAAAATTAAGGTTTCAAGATATTTCTAAATATCTGAATGCGCATTAACTAACAATCTGATAAGCATTATAATATTGGAAATTTATAGTGTTACCAGTTACACTATAAATTTCCAGTAATCAGGATTATAATAAGAATTCATGATAGATTCTTTGTTCATGATAGCTTTTCTGTGTTGTCTTGTCATGGCCTAGTCTTGTCGTGGTCTATTACTAAAGTAGGCCTATCAAAAACGACCAAACCAACCATAATTAAGTCATGGTAATTTACAGATAGGCATTTAAAAAAACAACAACTAAAAACTCACCGAATTTGGAGTGAGTGGAGCTCCAACCACATCAATAATCTGCTCTTTGGCTTCAGTTTTGATGTCATCAGCACCAAGCCAAGATTGACTGTCAGGGGCTCCACCGCTCTCTCTCTGTGGTGTGACGGCGCCCCCTGCTTTTAGAAGTGCGTCATAGCGGTGCCGCAGCATCTGCTGTTCGTACTCACAGTTACTGTAAGCCTGCTTCAACTCGTAAACCAGGACCAGGTCGCTGCGGAGTTCATTAAACATGTGCACTATCTCCTCTGTGGGCATAGGGTTGAGGTCTGCCGTGGAACGAGAAGAGATATGTTATAAGACTTTCTAAACTGAACTGTAATTATTAAGGTTCATTTTAACAATCCCAATATTGATTTTTAAATTTTCAAGATCAATCGTTTACTCTAGGCTAGTGTTTTCAGCACCATGGCAAAATAAGTCATATTTCACCCAAGTTCAAATTGATTGTTATGAGGTAAAGGAAGATGTTGTGCTGTGAAATAATGGACAAGAATAGGCCAGGGTTTGTACACATTTTTTCCAATAAATTGCTATGACTTTTGATGCAACATTTACGACCTAAAGTTCCATTAAAGTCTAAGTATACATGTAAAATAAGATTAAAAATCCATGTTCAAATTTATTTTAGCACATCTTAAAGGGTTAGTTCACCCAAAATAAAAATAAAAACATGTTGGAGATTAATATTTTGTAAATAAAGTGGTAAATTATGGGGTTTTTTTTTGCGCAAACAAAGTACTCGTGTTGCTTCATTAGATTGAGGCCACTAGAGTCACATGTTAATGATGTCTTTACTAACCTCCTGGGGCTTAAAAGTCGTAGTTGCCTTTAACTAAAATGAAGGACTATTAATGACTATTTTAATTTGTTTGCTTGCTATTTGTTTTAATAAAAAAGTACAAGCTGCGACTGTGCCAACCATTACTCCACACAGAGAACATAACATCACGTGATTGAATGCCCGAATGCCAAATATTGTAATTTAACCAGCATTATCAACTAAACAAATTCAATTATATATTCGAGAAACAAATTTTCCCAAACTTTCTACGTTTATTCATAATTCCAAAACATTTCCAAGGTTGGATATTGCTTTTTTAGAGTTCTACGACCTTTCCAGGTTTTTCATGACTGTACGAACCCAGAATAAGATACAGCATGAGGAATGTAGTCTGAATCAAATTACTCTTTCAGTTATCTGATTACTCTAATCAGTTTTTTTTTGTGAATCAAAAACATACAGCACAACCAGTGTAATCTGTTTCACAAACAAATAATCTGTTCATACAATGCACATTATTCATTAATTAATAAATCCCAAATGAATCTCAAAATCTCTTAAATCTCTAATTTCTATCCTATTTAATGTCAGTTTATCATTTAAAATAACTTTATACATGGTTATAATAATATTTATTTTACAAGAAATACAATTGCAAGAACATTTAATTAATATGCAAGTAAAATTTACATTACAACTGAAATTTGCCCAAATGATTTAGAATAGAATTAAAATCAGAACTGAATCAATAGCTTATGAATCAGAACTGTTTTTTCAACTAAAGAAATTATATGGTAGGTAGGAGCTCAAAAGTAATGCAACTTAAAACGTTACTTACCCACTCCTTGCTCTGTCAGGATCTGTTCAATTGCTTTTATTTTCTTCTGTCCAACTGAGCTGGGCAGCTTCATCTAGACACACAAATCCATTAGTTAATAAAATATACTACAAATACAAATAAACTTAAAGTAAACTTAAGTTGTGCTTGTGTACTCGTGTTTGAATCCATGAGGTCTTTGGAACTCTAGATGGAACATTAACACCTTTAATCTCAGATGGCTACATGGTAGAAAAAAGTGGGAGCAATGGAATAAAAATGGGGTCATCTTTCATTCATAATACCCCTGAAATGCACTTCAGAGAGGGCAGATCAAAAAATGTTTATGCACCCGAGTCTGACTAACATATGACCAGCCAGATCTGAGTCATATACTACCCCAGTACCAACCTTAATGAGTTTTATATAGAGCGACCTCCCTTCATTACTCTTTAAGAGGAATGCCTTCCTGTGGGTAGATTACTCTACCTATGACTGTGTGAATCAATCAACTCCTGGCTAATGAGAGAGAAGTTAAACCCCACAGGCTCCTGTGGAAAGGAGGGATGTATCATAATATTCTGCATAGATCGTATATTAAGAAACGGATCAGGGGTCAGTTTTGTCGAAGCGTGCAAGTTGATCTTACTCTCTGGCTCCGTAGTGAAACACCAGCAGATTTGAAATCTGGGAATTTGATGCCTGCGGTTTCTGGAACAGCCTGCCATTGGACAGATGAGAGGGCATTAGAGGAGAACGTGATAGAAAGTTTTAAAATTTACAGATAAAAAAATGCACACACACAAAAACTTAGCACTTTCTTTTCTATTGAAAATATCCCTCCCATCAAACAACTATTATTATCGCTGGCAGATTAACTTTGAATTCAGACAGTGTGAATGGTATATAAAGAGAAAATTACAGGTTTTTCCATCTCTCGTTTCTGAGGCAGCTTCTTCTTGGTGGCTTTGCGTTCAGCTCTGCGCATCTCTGTGTTCGTGTCAGCGGCTGTAATGAGCTTCTGGAGGTCCTGGGCCTTCTTCTCACGCTCCTTCTTGCGTGTCTCAATCTTCCTCAACTCCTGGATCAGGTATTCCTCTTCTGCCACCTAAAGGAAGGAAAAGGTACATATTCATGAAGTACATATTCTAAATGAGATACATTTTGTACTTAACTCTTTTCTCTTTTAACACTTATTGATGGAATTTTCCATAATTTATATCAGCCATTGACAGAATTTTCTACCAATCCATGTTTTCACTGTTATATGGTAGGGGGCGCTAATCCACAATCAAAACAAGTGATCTACTCCATCTCGATTTTCTCAGCTTTTTGTTCAAAATGTTGCTTTTTTTATGAAACTTACCCACATTTAAGTGTTGATTTAAAAAAAGAATGCATGAAGATAGAATAATAAAAAAGGAGGCTGTTTATTATTTTGTTATATTGCATGATCAGATATTCATACAACAAAATATTCTGGGGGCCATAAAAGTTGTGTGAAAATTATCATAAAAAAATGCGGGCACTGTTTTTAAACGCTGGCGGTGAAAGAGTTAAAGAGACCATTTTATACCCTTTTACAGTATCTTCTTGATTTTGTTTTAGGAAAGTTTCATGTTTGAATGTTCAAAAAACATTGTTCACATATTTTACATTGTTGCAGCACCAGGCTCTCTTCCCAGTCTGTCAATAACAATCTGTCTCTATGAAGATCCTCCTTCCAAAAGTGCAATGTGCTTTGATAGGTCGGCTGGACCAGTGTATTGTGATTGATCAACCGCTCTGAGCGCTTTTCAGAAATGTCACACCCTTTCCATAACTGTGAGTTTCAACACAGTATTAACACAACTCAACCAGGCTCCACTCCTCTATTTTGCATATGCCTTGATTGAAAATTATTTAAATGAGGAATATTGTGGCATGCACATTCTTGGAAGAAAACTCAAAACTACAATCAAGGCGTTTCAGGCAGTTCAGAAACGGTGCTTGCTGTTTGAGCATGGTAAAGGTCTGCATTCTCTATATCAGTAACATTACATACTAAAGAAGATAGATGAACATGTAAAAAAGCTTAATAGGTCCTCTTTAAAACTCATACTAATATATCACTGTTGTAATAATTGTTATTGTCAGCAGTCTCACCTGTTCTGGAGTGCGGTTGAAAAGTCTCTCGAGCTGCTCTTTCCTGCGTCTCTCATGACCAGCATCAAAGATGTAGATCTTGGGCTCAGTTCCTGTTCCAGCCCGAACCTTTGTTAGTTTGCCGCAAATGCTGTAATAACGCTCTTTAAGATCCTCCACAGAGCGCTTCTACAATTACATTGAAATCAGTGAAGAAATGTGATTAGAAGGAAGCAAAATGTAACGTGGTAAAATTACAAATTTATGTTTAGTTAAAAGCAGAATCATGAAGAGGAATTTACTCTGTACTGTTGGTGATCATAGCGATCATGGATAACAATAAACCTCAGGTCGAAACGTTTACACAAGTCAAACAGGTGATCCGTTTCAGCTTTCGTCCATCCGTCGTCATGAAGATACATCTGATACTCCTGCTCAGAATACACGGGTACCTGCACAGTCTATGAACAGGAATAATATTTTCAATAACATTCAAGGAGAGGAATTTCTATTTCAAAACAAGAAAACAACACAATCTCTTCTCTCTTTCCTCTGCTAATGTCATTTTAACAATCTTCTCTTTCCAACCTTGTTGAATCGAGCAAATGGGTAGTCCTTTCCCTCCTCTGCTGCACGTCTCCAGTGATGGAAGATGGCTCCATCTTTTCTGGCTGGATTAGAAAAGGGCATCCACTTCCAGGGTCGCACCTTCTTACAGCCCAGTTTTGCTTTGACGGTCCGGTAGCCTTGCGTAGTATCACTCGGTAACAGGGGAGGGGCATCCCGACTGAAATAAAGAAAACGTTAATGATATGTTTCAATGTTATAATATCAGCATCCATTGGCAGCAAACAGGGCTCAACTATAAGGATTTTTATGACGGCCTAGTCGGACCAGTAGTTCAGATTTTTACTTGCTCTTGCCAAAATTGTCACTACAACAACAAAACAAAACATTTAATTTTTAGTAACATATTTGTACATGCAACTCAAGATATATATATATATATATATATATATATATATATATATATATATATATACACACACATACATACGCTACTGTTCAAAAGCTTGGAGTAGGTAAGTTTATTTTTTTCAGCAAGGATACATAAAACAAACTGATCAAAATTAACAATATTTTGGTCCCACTTTATATTAGGAGTCTTTAACTAATATGCAATAACATTTAAATTAATCAATTGATTCAATTCAGTTATTGTGCACATGCAAGTTTTTACATTGCACTTATATTTAAAAAATGTAATTGCTACATGTAATTACAGCTGTAATTAATTTCTGTAATTACATCGTTGACCCTTCCCTTATCCCAGCCTTACACCTAGTCATACCACCATGTCTCTAACCTTAGCCATATCCCTCCTCAGTATGTGTTTTGCAATACAACATGAACACAATAAGTACATTGTAGGTATTTTTGATGCAAGTACATAGTAGTTAGACACCTAAACATAAAGTGTAACCAAGATTTCTAATTCAATGTTGTTCTTTTGAACATTCTATTCATCAAAGAACCCTGACAAAAATGTGTCACAGTTTGCACAAAATACTAAGCAAAAACCAAAACAGTTTTCAACATTGATAAGACATTTTTCTTGAGCAGCAAATCAGCATATTAGAATGATTTCTGAAGGGTCATGTGATACTGAAGACTGGAGTAATGCTGAAAATTCAGCTTTGCCATCAAAGGAATAAATTAAAATGTAAATATATTAAAATAAAAAAAAACTGTTATTTTTAATTATATTAACAGTTCACAATATTACTGTTTTAACTGTATTTTTGGTCAAATAGATTAAGCCTTGATGACCATAAGAGAATTAAAAAAAAACAAAAAAAAAAACATCAGAGAACTTAAGAATGGTAGTGTAGTACCAGTTTTGAAGTGTAGTATATTTAGCTTACTTCTCAAAAATAAATGTATTTGATTTTTAATTTGCATTTTGCAATAGCTGAAAATTCTGACAGCTATAAACTCATACAAACCCTTCTGCTGTACAATTGATATAAAATAACATGTTAGTCAACAAGATCAAACAATAAATGATACATTCAAACAGCAACAGAATCTGCCGCTTCTCATGGGAAATCATTTTTTTAGAGGGCAATGCAAATAAAATAAAACAGTGAGGTGAAAAGGTTGAGCCGAGACAGCAATCTTACTTTTTGTCTGAATACAGCAAGGCATAAACTTCTCTGTGCATTCCTTCTGGTCTCTTGAAGGTTAATGTCTCTGTTACTTTCTTGGCTTTTTTCTACAAAGATAAACAGAACGAGAATTGTCTCAAAACATAGCCAAGACATCTGTCACAGTAACACCCATCTATCTGAATGCAATAGTTAGCTGGAGTTTGTTCTCTGTGCCAGGTTACCTTGTCTGAGTTGATGAAGTCCTTCTTGCTGATGGGTCCTGGATCATTGTCTCCTCCTGTCAGCTCCAGAATATCCCTCACGTCAGCACCGGTAGTCATGGTGAAGGACTAATGGACAGAATGATTAGCAAAGAGATGCACTATATATAATACTTATACAATGAAATGTTGGTTTGCTTTTGAAAGACGAGAAATAAGCATAGTCTTTGTTATGAGAACTGTATGAAACCACTGGCAGCAGTACATCTGACAACGATCATAACACAACATCAAACACAGACAACACATCAGGGTTAAATGTTCGAACTTGTTTGCTGGGTCTGTGTGAGCTGGTAGATAAAGAAATAAATTATAGCTTAAAAACTGAGCCTGAGCGCTAACCTAACTCGAATCTCGGAATCAATGAGCTTACAGGCGGGAAACGCATTGAACTCATATAGTACTTCCAGAACAGCATTTACGAACAATAAGTATAATAGAAGTAACGTTTAATCTTACCTGAGAAAAATAAAGGCAGCTTGTGTTTCTAAAATATGTATGTGGTGTTTATTTGCGTGACAATGTTAGCTGAAACGCTGCATCTAGCGGCGGATGCAGATCTCCTCTTCGACGGTGGCCTCCTCTGTGCTTCGAGACACAGTTGTGTAAATGATCGCCTCCTAGCGGACAAAAGTATGTAGTGCATCTCCAAACCACTGTCACTGTTCATAAAATGCCTTACCTAATGGTATATACATCGCCAATGGATAAATCCAAACTACAAAAGAACACGTTTTACAAAACATTTATTTTAGGAGCATGGCATTTTTGAGAATATAATAGAAGTATGTGAAACCATTCTAGAAACTGCAAAGAGGCAACAGCAATCCCTAAATTGTCTTTATCACTCTTACAAAATCAACATTTACCAATAAAATCCACATACATAAAGTAAAATTTGCAGGAAAATATCTTAAGTGATTAATAAAATACAGAATTTAACCACATAATACATCATACAAGAAAGTTATCCCTGATAGAGTGGTGGCATATAAGTTTATTACGTAATGTCAAAAAAAAAATCCAAAGAAAACAATATACTGCAATAACAGTGATAACCAGTTCTACATCTTTCATTCATAGATAGATAGATAGATAGATAGATAGATAGATAGATAGATAGATAGATAGATAGATAGATAGATAGATAGATAGATAGATAGATAGATAGATAGATAGATAGATAGATAGATAGATAGATAGCTTGCATACAAAAAGCCATAATATGTATATTTACTATTCTAAAATAGCAATTATCGAAGACCTGTCATGCAGATAGCCGGATTACACCAGTTGAAACATTTTATCTAAAGAAATATAATTGATTATCATTACTGCTAAACTTTTCATCATAATCTTTCCCCTTGTGGGAGAGGAGCACAAAAATAAATCTATGCTTTAAAAAAAACTAAAAGCATTTCACAGTTTCACACATCACTTTCAGCCTTCAAATATGTTCTGTCCCTTTAATTACAAGAAGGGCAGTTTAATTTTTGTGCGGACGTGGTCTCGCTTGAGCTCTCTTTCCCTGAGATAGGCCTGCAGCTTGTCTGTTGAAAAACAGACCACAGAGTCGCTGTGTTTGGAGGGAGGACGGTCTCCTTGTATCCAGGGGTTTTGGAGGCACTCTGCAGCTGTTGGTCTTGCCCTGATAAAACATGGAGCCACATCAAAAACTGCCTACAGTACATCCACATACTAACGGCTTCAGTGTGAAACAGACTATAGTGCAATTTCCATATTTAATCTGACAATAAAATCATAATTTGCCTGAAGTTTAGAAGAAGGATATATTTAACAATTGTTTTTCTTAGGTCTATTGATGGAAAGTCATAAATATACTAATACTATTATCTTATTAGCGTTCTGCCATTCCATCAGCATCATCAAAATATGACATGAAATCTCATTGTCTGTTATCTGGATATAAAAAATAAACAGTCTATGAATTTTACCAGGCTTTGTTGCTCATGGTGTTCTTCATGAAGTTGATGGCTCCCTCTGAGAGACCTGGGTAACAACAACTGAACTGGATCTTTCCTTTTTTGATGTTTCGATCCCTCTCCCAATTTAAATCAGCATGAAAGGGACTGTCTGCACTCAACCTACAAGGGGAAAGTAAAGAACATTGAGGAAATCAGTTGACAACGGCTGAACAATAAGGATGCCCTAATGGCCATGTCACTATTCCTTATACAGTTACTTTTTTACTGAATGAAAGTACTTACATTATAAAAGCCAAAACACCAATAGCCCAGATATCAGTTTCGGGTCCAACACCTTGTCCATCTAAGATTTCAGGAGCTTTAGGAAGGACAATATAAACTAACAAACAGAACAGAAAATATTTTTTCATAAACTAAATTGGTTTGTTTTTGATAAGACACTTGACACGTTTTCTTTAAAGATGCCAAGAAGCTGAGAAAATGTGACAATATTACTGTTTTTACCGTATAAGTGATCAAATAAATGCAACCTTGGTGCGAGAAGAAACTTCTTTCAAAAACATTTAAAAATCTTCCCGATCACGAACCTTTCAATGGTAGTGTATAGTTATTGAATCAAAGCAAAGTTTTGAAGTGATGTGAAAATTTCTAGAAATAGATTTACCTTTATTATCTGTCACTTCTTTGATGTGTTCGATGTTCAGCGCCTGTCCTGGAGTGAAGGGCTGAGCGGAGCCCAAATCAACAATCTTCACTACATTTCGGCCTGTCACAAGCATGTTGTCTGACTTAAGGTCCAGGTGTACAATGCGTCGGCTGTGCAGGTAATCCACAGCGCTCAGAATCTGCTCCAGTAGGTCTGTCACATGCGTTTCTGAATATAGATTCCTGTATACCATCAAGAGTAAACGATAAGGTCATTTTTTTCCACACCGACTGTTATAGATATTGATTTTCACTAGTATCTTTAAATGTGATGATATAATTGATCAGAACACTTGAAATAGTATTATTCCTCCCACCTTTCTGCAAGGTTATAAAGAAGCTCTCGTCCTGAGCACAGCTCCTCTATAAGCACCAGGCAGGTGGGGGTGAGGATGGCCGACTGCAGCTGGACGATTCGAGGGTGACTCAGCCGGCGAAGCAGTTGATATTCCCTCAAAACCAATTGCCTCTGCTCTGGTCTGTAGTGGGTCATCTTAGCAGCCAACATATGAGAGCTGCGACTATCCTCACACTGCGTTACCACACTGAAACGGCCTCTGTCAAATGAAACAAGATTGATTGTGTTTATTTACTTACTTGTTGTCAGTGTCTCTTTGGCATCAATAATTGTGTCTTAGTAAATGTAGTTCATGTAAATTTGCAAAATAAAAGGATTGTAAATAATGGCAATCAATGTTCTGTAAGCAATTCAAATTTGTTTTGCAGAGTTTAAATACTATTAAGGCTTATTCACACTGTCCCATCAAAAACCAACAGGGTTAAAACACACTGATCAACTTTGGAAGTGTTTGGTGGGTCAATTTGATCTAGTGGTTCACAACCAGGGGGCCGGGGCCCACTAGGGGGGATCAACAAACTTCCAAGGGGGCTTCAAAGATTTCTTATTTCTTGGTAATTTTTATAATGAATATACATCCTACTAGTTATGCCCAGCTCTAAAATATTTTATTGGGTAGAAATTGTGAGTGAGAGGGGCCTTCAAATATTGTTATGGACAATGGGTGGGCCTTGAAGCCAAAAAGGTTGAGATCATCAAGAAGCTGCAAATGTTTAATTGCATTTATAAATGTGCAGTCAAGTACAGTACCTGTTGATTTCAGACAGGAATTTATAAGACTTCTCAGTGCCAAGACCTCCAGGTACAGTGACCTTTGACCCAATAGATTCCATCTGAATGAGAGGATTGTGAGACTCTGTAAAAATAAAATAAAAAGTATTATGACACCTTGATTTTAATTTCTTAAGTAAACAGTCTAATATGAATCTGTTATAATGCACATTCCATTTATTATAAAAGAGAGATTGCATTATATTTAAAGATGTTAATTTACAAACACGAAGTTTGACGTGAAAGTGTGTGAGTGAAACAACACAGGACATTTACAGAGATCTCATTTAGGGTGTGGTAATAAATTGTAAGTCACTTTGGATACAACTAAGAATTGTTTTCAGAATGTTGTACCTTCATAAGGCGTGGCCATAAAAGCAGGTGGTGAAGGGTCACTGAAAGGTGCCAACCCTGTCTTGGTGTTATATGACACTCTGAATATATATCCCGGTCCTCTCGGAAGGGCATTAGCAGTGAAACTGCTGTCTGTGACATTCTCTGACAATGTTCTCCACTCCCCACCTAATATAAAAGAGAATCAATTCTTTAGGAGGATTCATGAAAAAAAAAAAAAGCTGAAATACAATACAAATGCTCATAATGCAGGATGAGCTTGATTTTAATCCCTTTTACGGAGTCTTTAAGATGTATTCTTACCATTTTCACTATACTGAATACAATATGTGACAAGGTCTTTGGACGTCAAAGGTTTCCAGAACACAAGAGCTCCACCCACTGCTAGCTGAATGACATCTGGCCTGGATGGTTTGACTGGACTTTCTGGTAGAACGTTAAAAAAACCAATTTTATGAACTTTAAACAACTTTATAAAATACACTAACATTCAAACTTTTGTAGTCAGTATTTATTGATTTAATTTTTTTAAAGAAAGAGCATAGAATGATTTCTGAAGGATCATGTGACACTGAAGAGTGGAGTAAATCCAGCTTTGCCATCACAGGAATAAATTACATAAACACAGCATTGGAGAGCATAAGAAACCTCTTTCAAAAACTTGACCCTAAACCACAAACTTTTAAATAGTAGTGTATGTACTGGGATACAATTATTTGGAAATGTTTAGTCTTTTTTTTTTTTTTTTACATGGTGTATGTTGGATTTAATGATACACAATAAATTATTATATACAGATGACCAAATCAGCACAACAAACATACCTTTGGTTTTCCTAAATTTTGGCACTTTCAGCGAGAAAAATTTGGACTTCTTCTGAGGCCTTTCCGAGGAAGTGGCAGCAGTAACTGGGGCAGGGAGAGTAATTTTTTCTGGCATGACAGGCGAAGGGTTATTCACAATTGGTCCTGCTAGAAAGAGTTTGAAATGTAATTATTATACACAATCAAATTACTTTTTGACAACTGAACAGTGAAGTATCTGCTATTCGATATTATAAGTGTTAAAATATTAAAAGTAGCCAACCGCCTTTCTTCTTCTCTATGCCATCCTTGCTGCCCTGTCGGGTGAACAGTTTTGTAATGCTAGATGCTGAAGCTCGCATCTTCTTCCTCAGGGTTAGAAGAGGGGTCTTGGGCTGTGTGGATGCTCCTTCTGCTTGATTCTTTTCCAAGCCCTCTAGCTGAGGAGAAGAATGGCTAGCCCACGAGTGCTTGCGGAAGATCTTCATGAATCCAGGCTTGGAAGATTTTCCACTTGGGGGCTTGTCTTGTAGAGCTGGGGCTGAGGCATATCTTTGAAGCACCTCTTTGCTTTCTCGGCCTGCAACCGCAGCCTGGACAGGAACTGCAGAGGAGCTTCTTCTCAGAGGAATGTCACTCTTATGGCGCATCTCATCTAATCCAGAGCTAGAACTGTTAGTGCGCCATCTTGGCGGAGCTTGCGGGATGTCTTGCCGAAGAGATCTCAGAACGCTCTCCATGTCATCATCCTCAGACTCCTGCTGAAGAGAGCATGGAGATGTTTTTCCAGAGGATCCAGCGAGCAAGATCTCACCGTGGTGGTGTTTGTGAGAGAGTTCTTCATATGAGCCTACTCTGCTAGATGCCTCTGAACCGTGGTCAAGCGAGCATGCTAGTGATGATAGCTGTGAGCCATCCACGCTCTCCTCATCACCTAAATGTGCTGCTTCTGTTTCCATGATCTGCAAATGGATGTCATCCTCACTTGAACTTTTCAAGACTGGCTGATGTCCTTCTTCAAGCTCATGGACCTGCGCTCTCACCTTCCTTATAATAACGGGACCCTTTTTCGACAAAAACGCAGAGTGACGAAAGAGTTTCCTTCTCACTTGGACTTCTTCAGTTTTTGCCTCCCCTTCATCAGTGGCGTCCGGTTTCTGGCTAACTTCGACATCATGCTTGTCTTCTCCCTGTACGATTGAAGCTTGAGAGCGTTGCATGCACACATCTAATGATCTGCTTCTTCTCTGGGTGTGTATGTTTGGATGGGCAGCACTCACTCCACTATCAAACGAGCTGGTCTTGAGGATAGACGAATGCATTGATCCTCTTCTTTGGTTACGATTAGCTTCTAAGTCTGGGGAATCTTCTACATACTCTATTAGGGGCTCGTTCAACCTGCCAGAGAGGCTGGCACGGAGGGGTTTACGGCCACGCTCTTGCTTTTTAGCTTGGATTTTATCCCGAAGTGTCATGTGACGAGCAGATATGGGTGAGAGCTGCTCGGAGCTGCAGTAAAAAGTGCTCTTGATGAGGCTATGACGTGGTATGGGAGGCTCACCAGCCAATCCTTCATCTCCCTCAGAGAGGTGAAGAGAGGGGCTACTGTCCCTTTGCTCCAAGCTTATCGGCTCTGGTGATGGTGAGTTCATGGGAATCACCAGCGGGCCACTGTGAAAACTGTCCTTACCAATAAGCACATCTTCTTCATCCCGTTTTAAAATTGTGGGCGTCTTTGATACATGAGCGTAAGGGTCATATTCATCCTCTTCTTCCAAATCATCTTCATCCTCCTGGCTCGCCTGCTGGAAGAAGTCCCAGGCATCAGCCTCATCATAATCTGAAGAGGATCCACTACTTAGCGAGGTGCTGCTGGGCTCCTGGGACTCCTTTGCAGCTGTAATCGAAACATCACGCAGAGGAGCCTCCAATAACTCTGGGATTGGTCTCAGAGTCAGAACCGAGCCGAGACATGTTAAAGAACGCTGAAAGAAAAGGGAAGAAGCATGGAAAATAGTAGGAAGACATGAAAGAAGAACATTTTCCTAGACAATCAGTAGCAGAGGAGATGATTTTAAATCGTACCTGCCATTTTCTTCTTGAAATAAAAGATTTTACATTTTTAGTATTTATGTCTTCTGGTTCTTCATCTTCATAATAGCCCTAAAAATAATTACATTTATAATTTAAACCGACTCTAAATTTTATTTGTGCACTGATGATATCTGATTGTCAGATGATTATCTGATGGTATAGACATATATGAAACCACCTACCTGAAACCACTCGTGACTCAAACACTCAGATGCAGATGGTCTCATTCTGTGAAGGTGGAACAAAATAACTTTATCAACTACTGCTCACAAAAACCAAAACACCCATGTAAACAGATCTTACTCTGGGTCTGGCTGTAGAACCCTATGTAGGAAGTCCTGTGCCTCCACACTTCTGCTTGTGATCTCAGGAGTGTCCCAGTACAGCAAACCCTCAGCAACCTTCATCAGTGTGGCACGGTCGTTCTCACCGAAGAAAGGGCAGTGGCATGTTAAGCTTCCAAAAAAACAACAACAACATTAATTTCTACCAATATATATATATATATATATATATATATATATATATATATATATATATACAGTGGCGGCTCCTGCAAAATCTCTCAGGGGGGGACAAATGTTTGGATGATTGATAAGGATAAGGTCCACCCATGCAATAAATAAATTAACAACTTAAGCATGTAAAGGCAACTTCACTACTTTAATATTAATGAAAAATAATGACTCTTACAATAAATCTCATTGTTTGTTTACTCACTATTATTACACTGCTTACCTCACATTACTTAATACACTGCGTTCGCCATGAAGTTGTTCAAGTTCAACTGGCCTCCACTCACGAGATGTCCCAACAGTCTCTCGCTCTCGTTCTCTTTTTTATTTGTATTTTTTTAATAACATTTGATAAAGATATTAAAGTAGTGTATCATTTTTTCTTGTTGTTCAAATTCAAAATTGTTTTCATTATTTGTCACTTAATCTTAAAGATTTTTAATAGTGTATGTTTGTTCACACCAATCGCTGCACAAGTTAAGGATACGTGCTTACTTAATGACGTAAGCACGTTAGTGCGAGCCCTCCCGGAACCCATAGAGAATGCATTGCAGTCCCTCCAGTTCGAAAAAAAAATTCTTTGAATGTAAGTCTATGGGAACACTCTGGGCGATTCTCAGCCAGAGTGAAATCGCCCAAAAAGAGGCGGTACTCCACAGAACGTGACATGACGCTGATTGGACTATATCCAGACAGCGACGGCTAGCGTAACTCTGTGGTTGAATGAGATTGTGAATGTAATTGAAAAAGTCCCTTTCATGCACACTTTGGTGGTGCGTCGCCCAATCGCCCTAATAAAGAAACCGCCCCTGTATATATATATATATATATATACTTTTATAACCACATAAAATTACAGCAAACCTAAAATATCTGCTGGCTCCATGCCTTCAATGCACTTACCATAAGTAAGTAACCACACCAAGAGACCTGAAACAAATAAAATATCATTCACCAAGAAGTAAAAGACAGAACTGCATTTCTGAACATGACTAATTCTGTTCACTAAAATTTGCAACAAGCCACAAAATGTCATACCAGATATCAGTGGCCACTGTCACAGGTTCTTGGTGGACAATTTCTGGAGCAACAAATTCTGGTGTACCAAACACACTGTACTGATGTCTGGAGTTGTCAATTTCCTGGCAGAATCCAAAGTCACAGATTTTGATGTCTTCTCTAGCAGGGGACACCATTAGGATATTGTCTGTCTGCAGAGAAAATATTTTTTAAAAGTTTTTAAAAGACAGAATTTAAGAAGGACGACCACAGGTCAGAAGATGTATTTACCATAGACACCAATTGGTCCAATTTTAGAAAAGGACTGTCAGTGACTGTAAAAGCTTTTAGTATCCTATCAGTGAAATTTCTTGTAATATATAAAAATTGTAATGAATGCCAATTAAAACAAATATAATGAAATATAAAAACTTACTTTGATATCAAGATGTAGAATGTTCATACTGTGTATGTATCCAATGCCCTCCAGAACTTGCTGAATATATAACTGAACCTAAAAACAATTAATGATCATTACAACTTTTGCTTTATTTCTGTGTGAAAGTGTGCCTGAAATTCAATGAATTATCAATATTACCTCCCTCTCTGTAACTGATCCCTTTAAAAACAAATGATCTAGTAACCCCTGTGTAGAACATCTGTGGGAGGGAAAAAATAATGCTAGGTATTCAACATATTCGATTCAATTAATGATTCCTAAAAAAGCAAAATGATAATTATTGACTAATTTAAAAAAAGTATGAAAACTTGAATCCTACAATTCTACAACCAACACCAGGGTGCGTCTTGTGGAGAAAAAGTCCAGGAGGCATACGAGTCTGCGGTGAGCTAGACGGGACAGTAGGTCTCTCTCCTGGAACGCTCTAGTCCGTGTGCTGCTTCTGAGTGGAAGGAACTTGGCAGCAAAACATTCGCCACTCGCCCTATGTGTTACTTTTTTAACCACTCCAAATGTGCCCCTAGTTATCCACAAAAAAAGCAGATATATGTTAATAAGTTCTGTAGCGAATGTCATAAAACAATTAACAAACAACAATCAAATTATACATTAACCATTACATTTGACATAAAAATGTAATGTTAGATTACATGAACCTCAGTTCAAGAAGTTGGTATTCATTATAAATCAGTGGGCTTTTAATACCTTGTTTGAGGATATTACCTGCCTATTTCTTCATAAACCTCATATACAGAATGTAGTTTCCGTCTTTTTCCAAACTCCACTTCTTTCTCCTCCTCAATTTCATCTAGACCTGAAAAGGACATTTAAATTTCATTTAAATTTACTTAAACACACTATTAGTTCCATATTCAACTACTGCTACTATATTTCAAAATACGGCAACACATATTTAGGATTTGTAAAGATAAAATGGAAGGAAATAATAAATCTCTACAACTCACTTGTATCAACACAGAGTTTAGCGTGGCAAGATGCTTGTCCTGCACTGTTACTAGCTATGCACGTGTAGGTGCCACAATCCTCCGTTTGAGTATCCAGCAAAGTGAGAGAGCAACGTGCACTACTTTGGACTATTTCTGTGTACTCATTGGATGAGATTTCCTTGTCATCCTGCAGAAAACCAAATATGTGCATTCTACTGCAGTAAATACAAGTTAAGGTTTATTGTGTTTCCATCCCAAAATAATTATATCAGTAGGCATTGATACTGTTTTGTTCTTATAATACCTTAAACCATTGAATGTCTGGGGTGGGTTGGCCAGTAATAATTGCAGAGAACGTCACAGCCTGACCAGGCCGGACTGTCAGGTTCTCAATGGCCACTTGCACAGCTGGAGGCTCTATGAAAATAAATGATAGATTGACAAATTTCTCTGGTAATAATTCTTCACACAAATTGTTTAATAACCACATACAGTCTTTACCTGTCAGCAACTCCTCTGTGTTTGAGTAAAAGTGTTCCTCAGGATCCATGGGTCCCTCAAACTGTGCTGCCTGGACCTGCCTCTCCACATTATCCTGTTCTTCAAGAGTGTGTTTATCTTCAACGCCAGCAGCAGGTCTTCAGAAGCACACATTTTGCCACAAGACATTAAAACGAGATGATCAATTCACCTGAATGTAAAGGCAATTCGCCTTTATGTATAGTTTACATGCTGTACACTATGGTTCTTTAAGCAATGTTTACAGCCCACAGATAACACAGAGAGTATGCAAACTCACAGTTCAGGGTATCCAGGCTGAAAGAGTATATGAAACAGGTTCTTCACAAAGGAACTGGACCAACCTTCTGATTGGGGCTCTATTTGAAAACAATTAGGCAGTCAAACTTACTCTATTTGATTTTGCATAAACTAACATTCAAAGGTTTGGGATCAATATGATTTTTTTTTAAAGAAATTAATACTTTTATTCCAAGGAAGCATTACATTTATCAAAGATTACATTTAAGACATTTACAATGTTAAAATGTATTTCCACAGTATTTCAAATAAATGCTGTTCTTTTGATTAAAGAATCCTGAAAAAATGCACCATGGTTTCCACCAAAAATAAAACTGCAATGCTTAACACTGATAATAATAAGAAATGAGTAATACAAGTAAATAACTAATAAAACATAACTGTACTTTTATCAATAATACAACAGTACTTTTATTAATAATGCAACTTAATAATGCAAACTAAAATAATGATATAATGTAAAATCTTTTTAAAAAAAAAAACAGTTAAATAATCACTAAGATCTGTGGTGGAACAGTCAGCTTCAAACAAGGAATGTAGAGGGATATTTGTTTGCAGCTCTAAACTCGATTGTGAAATAACAAAATCACTTACCGTGAATATGGCAGGTATAAAAACAGTGCAAGAAGTGACATTGCCTTTCCCAAACAGTGTTTTAAGTCACAGATCACATGTATAGACAGTCACATTGCCTCAAAGGAAGTGCAACGGGCCACTTGGCCCTATCTGCAGCAAGGATTGAGTCTTAGCACATAACCAGCTTTGAAGATGGACGTGGCATGTTAGCAGAGCATGCACTGACGAGGAAACCGTGAGAACATGTATATAAACAGATATGAGGACTGGACAAGGAGAAGAACAGAGATAGAGAGAAAGGAAAAAGGGAGAGGACCATACATGCACAATGTTGGGGCATCTTTGTGAAGACACTTACATGATGATCAGATCTTTAGTCTCCTGCTCTGTGACTAAAAAGGAAATGGGATGGAAAGTGTGGTGTTAAGCAGGATATGGAAATGCACATGACAGATAAGTGTTCAAAAGCAGCTTATGAACCACTTAAAGTATGTGGCATGAATGAAAACATATGACCACATAGGTATGATATAGTAAAGAATGCATTAAAAATATGATATATGAAGTAGCATGCAGTTTAATTTAAACTCAAATGAATTAAAGACAACTAAAATTAAACAAACCATAGTGTTCAAAGTTTGGGGTCAGTAACACTTGTTTTTTATGGTTTTATTCATATATATATATATATATATATATATATATATATAAAGAAATTAATACTTTTGTTCAGCCAGGACAAATGTAAATGTCTTGACTGTTGACTTGATCAATTTAATATTTTAAATAAATTGTGTTCTTTCTACTCATCAATGAATCCTGAAAAAAATATCACTGTTTCCACAAAAGTATTAAACAGCTAAACTGTTTTCAACATTAATAATAAGAAATAATAAGAATATTAGATGATAATAATAAGAAGAAGAACATTTCTTGAGCACCAAATTAGCATTTTAGTATGATTTTCGCAGGATCACGTGACATTGAAGACTGGAGTAATTGTAATACTATTTTTAAATAATACTGTTTTTGCTTTTTTATCAAATAAATATAGCCTTGGTGAGATAAAGAAAATTCTAAAACATTTAAAAAATTCTTACCAACCTCAAACTTTTAAATAGTAGTGTATATGTACACTAAAAACTTTATATTATAATGTAAGTAGATGTTTCCAATGACATAATACAATGGATACGCCTCTATGACGATGGCCGATGATGTTTTTGATAGTTTGAGTGATCCCATCAAATGTTTGTTCCAGACCAAGAAGCTATTGAATATGGGAAACAGCACAGCATTATTAAACATATGATTGTACACATGATTCCATTCTACAGAGCTAGTTGTTAGAGTGAAATGGACATTTAGAAGATCTGGAGTTTCAGTGACGAAACATGAGGAATGGGTGGGAACGAGTGCAGTTGGAGGTGACTGTGGTATGTGCTCCTTCGAAGCCTACGGTCGCCCACCAGTTTTTAGTGGGCAAATGCACACATTCTCTGCCTTAAATAGTAATTGCTGTTCACCTTCTCCTTCGTCCTACCTGGAGCTGGGGTGGTTTGTGATTGTTTTTGGGTGCTGACCGTCACAGCTAATGGTGCTGGAGGGCAGAGTTCAGCTTTACACTTGGCACTGCCCACTTCATTCAGTAGCTGTATCATAAACACAAAGAAAGAGTATTGGGATTCATATATGATACGAATAAGTCATTGAAAAGTAGTAAAAGACTCTGGTACCTCACACTGGTATTGACCCAGATCTGCCTCTTCCGCTGTCTTTATGGTGAGAGTGAGAATTCCTGTCTGGACATCAGATTGAATCTGATGTTTCCTGGTGTTTTCAAGTTGAACGCCATCCTTAAACCACCTGTACATATAGATTGTGTAGGATCTTTTATAACCATATATGCCATTACATTAATTTGAGTGGATGAAACCAGTTTTACCTTATGAACGGTAAAGGAGCAGATTGTGTGAAGCACTTGAACTGCATATCTTGTCCCTTTACAAGCACTGAGTTCTGTAGTCTTGTTGTGAAACTTGGAGGCACTTTGTGAAACAAAAACAACATGCTTTAATTTTTACTGACAAATTCTTTTTTTAAATGTTTGGGGTCAGAAAGATGTATTCATATTTTTGATAGAAGCCTCTTATGCTCACCAAGTCTGCATTTATTTGATCAAAATACAATAAAAACAGTAATATTGTGAAATATTACAAGTTCAAATAATTGCTTTCTATTTTAATATATTTTAAAATGTTATTTATTCCTGTGATGGCAAAGCTGAATTTTCAGCATCATTACTTCAGTCTTACAGAGTTACATGATCCTTCAGAAATCATTCTAATATGTTGATTTGATGCTAAATAAAATTTTGAACGCAACAGTGATACATTTATTAATATTTTTCTGATGAATTTTCAAAAGAATAGCAGTTTGAAAGTTCAAAAGAACAGCATTTTCTTAAAGAGATCTTTTGTAACAATGTAAAAGACTTTGCCCTAACTTTTGATCAAATACTGCATCCCTGCTGAATAAAAGTATTAATTTCTTTAAAAAAATCGTACTGATCCCAAACTTTTGAACAGTAAGACATATTAATGGAAATACATGCAAAAACTAGAAAAGCATGGCGATAATAATCATTTCTCAAAAACATACCATCAATCATGATATTAGCCAGAGTGCTTGCGTTCCCTGCAGGATTGGTTGCATAACACATGTATTGACCTGAGTCCACCACTGTGACGCCAGTCAGTACAAGATAACAAGCACCCAACTGTCCTTCTGATGTAATGTGATGTTCATCATCCTTCACAGGATGACCATCTGAGGAAAGAACATCAGCAGAACCCATTTATAAATTAAATGTAAACTGCCCATATTTATACACACACATACATAGTATTATTTACCTTTATACCACTTTATTACTGGTTTTGGTGTGCCAGTGACCTTGCAGACCAGTTTTACAGTTTGTCCAAGCTTTGCTGGATAGTTAGTAAGATGTTGCTCAAAGCATGGGGCACCTGCAAATATAAACAAATATAAACAAAGAGGTGTGGAAAAAATGCAATAATTTCAAGAGGTCAAAACTGATTTATTCATAAGTGCGGTCTCCTGTGTCCTAACTTACTCCAAGCGGGCTGTTTGCTGCGCTGCTGTAGGTCTCTCAGATCTTTGAGCCAAGAGAGGCGGAGGAGGATTGATCGAGCTTGCAGAATAATTTTTCTCAGCATTCCCCGGTGCTCGTGCCAAAGACCAAATGACCTGTCATCTCCTTCCACTGTATCCTTTACATCAATATCACTCAACTGTGAAGAAAGCAAATGTATTTAGAATGGATGTGAAATGGACTGCAGTGATTAGCACTCCCATGCTATACAAGATATTACATATGCAGTGTACTTTACATGAGTCTTCAAATGCAAGGTAAACTTGAAATTTAGCTATGTTTTCAATGGGATAGCATGTAGAATAGACTGTATAACTTATTCACTACTAAAATGCTGTACTAGTAAATGTATAGCTGATTAAACCTTCATTTTATTCTTGAATATGTAAGCCTCAGTGTATGTGCCAAGTTCTCTCTTTGGCTTGCAGAATACAATACAGTCTTTGAAGAGAAAGACGTGACGGTGATGTCCTCTCTGGGAGACTTTGACCTCAGGAATCTCCTCCCATACTATAAAATGGCCCTGGATAAAAACACACATAACACTATCATTAGCAGAATGATACCTTCCAATTCTTACTCACGCTTGTCATCTTGTCAACCTGCAAACAAAGAGGTTCCAAATATGATGCGGCAGTACCTGTCTAATGGGTTCTCCAAGCCCCTTGAGAGGTGCCGGGTAATTCTCAATCATGGACAGATGATGCAAGTTCTCGGCACGCCAAGGCAAGCTGGAAACCATGGCAAAGGCATCCTCTAACAGGCAACAGTTCTGTTCGCTCTTTGCTTTGTTCCTGATAAGCTCCTAAAAAGACAAAAATGGAAGAGAATTACATGCTTTATTGAAAGCAATAATTATTGCTGATCTTTTTTGCTGTGTTTATACACACACTACAAGTTTGGGGTCAGTAAGAATTTTTTTTGGGGGGGATAGAAATGGATACTTTTATTCAGCAAGGACACTTTAAATTAACAGTAGCATTTATAATGTTACAAAAGATTTATATTTCATATAAATAGTTCTTTTTTGAACGTTGCATATGTCAATATATTTGTGGAAAACACACTTTTTAGGATTCTTTACGTACCATTGCTGTTTTCAAAATTGATAATAATACGAAATTTTTCTTGAGCAGCAAATCAGCATATTAGAATGCTTTCTGAAGGATCATGTGACACTGAAGACTGGAGTAATAATGCTGAAAACTCAGCTTTGCCATCAAAGGAACAAATTATATATTAAAAAAATATTAAAATAGAAAACACTTATTTTAAATTGTAATAATATTTTACAGTATTATTGCTTTCACTGTATTTTTGATCAAATAAATGCAGCCTTGGTGAGTATAAGAGACTTCTTCAAACATTACCAACTTATTTTCAAATATTTGAACGGTTGTAGAATATATATATATATATATATATATATATATATAAATCATATTATATAATGTGTATGAAAAAAAAATTATAAAGCTCTCGCACCTTAAGTACATTCTTGTATGTTTGAATTCTTTCCATGGGTTTCTGCAAATACGTGCTAACATCAAAGACCTGGGTATCCAAATGTGCCAACTCTGTGTTTGCATATTGCTGGAACACAGAAGAAGAAGAATTGTTGTTTATTTAATTCACATCATTTAAAACAAGGAGCACTTTCTGCCAAACTGAAAACAGTATTTCCTCTTGCCTTGAAGAAATGCTGTGTGTTTTTGTCAGAGATGCAGGCCTCAGCTTGGGGAAGGCCTGTAATGAACTGGAGATACATCTCAAAGTCTGGCGCATAACTGACAAAACACTGGGCTACATCATCATCTGAGAAGCACATCTCCAGCTTGGGCAGAATACAACTGTGATGGAGGAACAGTGGGACAGATAAGTTAACCCACAATGTTAATATAATATAATATAATATAATATAATATAATATAAAAAAAGAGAAAAGAGAAAAAAGGTATCTTCACCATTCATGGAAATTGGCAATATCCCTGATATTACGGAATATGTACTCTTTTTGACTGAGGATGGTGAGAGGAACTTGAAAGCTTGTCTCCAGGTTCTGCAAAAAGTGCTCCACAAAGAAGTTCATCTCCTGTACAAAACTGTTCTCGCCATCAAGGAGTCCCTTGATCAACCGACTAGAAGTAAAAAATACAATTAAAAAAAAGAATCAAGATAGACAATTTAGCTTTTCAGAAAACCTGCTAATAGAATTGACAATAAAGACATTGATCTGTGCATGCTTTCCAGTATTGTTATTGTTAAAAAAAAAAAATTAAAAATCCTTTTCAGTCATTGAAATAAGGCTGAAATTAAATACAATTGATGAAAAACCTAAACTTAAAATAGTTAAACAAATATTAGAAGTGTTGTCTTTGCAACTAATTTAAATTAAACTATTTTAAAGTTGAAGTACTAAAATGTCATAATAAATATAATAAACTATGAAAAATGACAAAAGCACATACAATTACTAAAACGTAAATGAAAATGAAAAAAATGAAAAATGAAAATAATAAAGATATATGAATACTATAATAGTAGGCATACTGTTCAAAATATTAAACATGACTATAATAGTATATAAATACTAGCACTGCACATTCTCAAATTCACACTATTGTAATTGTCACAGTCATCGTCTGCACCAGTCTGTCTTTGTCTGCACTACACTTCCCAGAATCCTTCTTGTCTCCACACCTGAACTCACTCCCTAAATTATCCACCTGTTCATCGTCCTCATCATCCGTGTCACCTGTCTTCACCTTGTTATGTTTGATTTGTGCTTGTATTTAGTTTGCTTCTGTTCAGTCTGTCCTGGTCGGTTCTTGTAGATGTCTATGTATTATGTGTGTGTACTCTCTGCCTGTTTGCCTGCCTGTACCAGTTTGAGTTTTTGTTAGTAGTAAAACGTTTGTATTGACTCTGAGTCTTCTTCAGCCCGTACCACATCCGTGACAGTAATACTCTCTGGTTGTTTGATGAACTTCAGGTTGACATTGCCCCTGCCACATTCTAGAACTTAGTCTTTGTGTTTTCTATTCAGTTCAATTTACCTTTGAATCAATCCATGCTCATCCTTTGTTAACATTGTTTTGCCTTTCTCAGGGGATTCTCCCTTTTCAGCTTCATGGGCCAATGAAAATATTTCCTTTGAGAAAACAAATTGAAAGATTATTAAAATAAATGTAACAACCTTTTACACCAATTCCTTGCTATTTAAACAATATACACACACATTCACTCACCTTTGTCTTCTTTTCTATGTACGCCGGGGATACCCAGCCCTGACGGGATGGTGTGATCTTGGTTGGCTTTGTACGGACAAGCCACCTCACAGGATGGGCTGAGTCCAGAACCTCCACAAATTGGCCTTCCTTTAGTACAAAAGCTTCTTTGTTTCCTCCCAGAGGATGACAATTGGTTTTGGCCACATAAATATCAAATATCTGCAGAATGTACTGTATATCAGTGTTTGATTGTTTGTTGTGTTTACTTTCCACTTGTTCCTAAAGCAATATGAGCTACAACATGCACAAAAAGTGCCTATAAAATAAGTTTTTTATTATTAAGAGGCTGAGTTAATACCTCTCCTCTGTCATCATCTCCATCTGACTCAGAGAATGACTCAGTATTTGCAGAAGACTTGTAGGAATGTAGGCGTTTGGGAGACGGTGTGTGACTCTGTGAATCGCAACCTGTGCCAAATACAAACGCAACAATACAGAAGAGTACAGTATATTAAGTTTTTAATATGCTCTTGAGTGCATATTATTTAATTACCTCTGGACTTTACTAAATGCCTTGCAGCACCAAGAGAACTGACCTTTCCCTTTCAGCTGGTCTGAAGTCTTTCGAGGTTGTAAACTAGCACTTTTTTCTTCTTCAGAAGTCTTAGTAGGAGCCTCAATTTTTGATTTCTCTGCCTCTTTTCCCCTGTTTGAAAACATTCATTTAAATACATTGCAAAGTATTGTCTCAAGTACAGAAAAGGAAAAAATGTGTCTACGCTGCCATCTTTCTTTATAATTAAGAGTCCTCGAAAGGTATTTACAATGTTAAACTTACCTAGATTGGTATTCAGTCTCAACATCAGGGGCTGTGTCATAATCTGAGTAACAGGATACTAGAGAGGGGAAAGATTTACAAGAAACAAGCTCAGCTACTATTGATGTATACATATATCAGTTATCTGCAAATATTAAAGACTTTATCGGCTTCGGTCAATATTGGCTATATTCCTCTGTTTTTATGTTAAGATTACTTCTTTAAGAAAAACTTTTTTGCAAATCTGATATAAATTATCCATACTGTAAATTAGAATGTTACAATGCCTTAATTAATTTAATTTAAAATGAATGATTTTTGTTTTTAGTGTTTAACTTTTACTTTATTTAGATTTTTCAGTTAGCTGCCATTAATCGGTTATCTATTATGACATAATATTAAATAATTATACTTTTATTGGTCTCAGCCAGAATTGAATATTATTGCAGCCCTACTATTGCTACTATTATCTCGAATGATAAACACAACTCACAGGAGCTGACTGAAATTAGACTTCTCCTTTTCTCCTTGATCTTGCAGTAGGTGTCATCTGCCGGTAGATCATAGACAAGTCTCAATGACTCCTCTTCAGTGTTTAGGACTGGAGCAATATCTTTCTCAGAGACAATTTCTGTATCTGGTGTTTGTGCAGTCTGAATTGTTTGTGATGGCTTCTGAGGTTTACCCACCATCACATTCCCATTGTAACTAATTGCTCCAAACTTGTTTGCAACTTCACATGTGTAGATTCCAGCATCTTTGTTTGTAACCCTGGAAATTTCCAGAAAACACCTACCATCTGCATTTTGGGTGATTTTGTACCTTTTCCCAGGCCTCAGATCTATTCCATCTTTAAGCCAGCGCATAGTGTCGATTTGACCTTCCACAACACACTCCAGGAATGCAGTTCCACCAAGATCAAGATTTTGGTTCTTGAACACTTCTTTGAAAACTAGACGCATGTCTTTCCTAGTTTTGTAACCTTTGAAAGCAGCTTGTATCTTAATGGCAGCCTCACGTATCTCTGGCTCATCCTCAAAATCGATGTCTATACCAGGGCTGTCAACATTATCCTGCTCAACTCGAGAACACATCTGTTTGCCAGTATCCACACTTCTGATCTGCTCTAGCGTCGTCTCCTCAGGTTGAATTACAGATTCCCCAGAAACATCTACTTCAATAACGACCTGCTTCACATTTTTCTGATCTCCATTATCTATGTGTGGTAAGATCGGTTTAACTTTCGGTGACACCTTCTGCACATCCCTAAAGGACATTGTTGTAGCTTTCTCTGCAGAAATAATTTCTTCTTTGAAATTTTGGCTTGCAGTGGCAGTTTTTGTAACTTTTTCTGTAACATGCTTTGGTACTTTTCCATGATGTTCATCCACAACCTGCTTAACATTTTTCAGATCTCCACTATCAATGTCTGGTAAATTCGATTCACCTACCTGCAAATCTATCTGCAAATCTCTAACGGATATTGTTGTAGCTTTCTCTGCAGAAATAATTTCTTTCTTGAATTTTTGGCTTGCAATGGCAGTTTTTGTAGCTTTTTCTGTAGCATTCTTTAGTACTTTTCCATGATGTTCATCCACAACCTGCTTGACATTTTTCAGATCTCCACTATCAATGTGTGGTAAATCTGTTTCACCTTCTAGTGAATCCCTCTGCACATCCTGAACGGTTGTGGTTTTCTGTACAAGACTTATTTGCTCTTTGGGTTTCTGGCCTGTAATGGCAATTCTTGGTGCTTTTTCTTTAACATTCTTTGTTATTTTTCCATGATGTTCATCCTTGGACTGAATCTTTTCAATTTCTGGTCCCATTTCAGACTGGACATTTTGCTTCTCATGCATTTCATTTTTATCCAATGTTTTCTTTTTTGGTTCCTTCTTTTCATTCATATTGAGGGGATATTCATCAACCTCTGATGGCTTAGATATGGTGTCCACAATTAGCTCTTTCTTTGATTCCTCATTTACACTCGATTCCAATTTGATATACTCCTTCCTTTCCTCTAAATTATATGGTTGTTCTTGAGATGCTTCAATGTGTTTGGCCGTTAACTCTTTGAAGACTGGTGGATCTAAGCCATAATCTGATATCTTTAAAGTGGTATCCACAGTTTGTTTTATGTCCATATCTCGATTTTTTGCTTCCAAAACATAGGGTTGCTTTTTGATTTCAACATGTGGCTGGGAAACCTTCTTAGAGAAAGATGGTGTTGGGTCAGCATGTTTTGATGTTATTTTGGTCTCCACAGTGGGCTCCATTACAACATCTTGTTTCTTGCCCTTCTTGTCAACAGTTGGATCTTTAACACTCTGGTTGTTTGCTTCAAAAACACTGTACTGGTCTTGGTGTGAAACATCTGGATGTGTGGCCTTACTCTTTGACCGTGGTGGAGGCTGGGGAACATTTCTTGGGGGTTCCTTGCTCTGGTCATTTGTATCTATGCTTGAAGTTTTCTTCTGAACTTGCCCTGAGATCATTTGATTGTTCTGGTCCACATCAATCTTAGTAACCTCTTTGGATTCAGTGTCCACCACTTTTTTTCTTTGTTCTTCAGGTGCATCGGGTGTAAGAGAACTAATTTCAGGTTCTTCCATGGTGTAACTAGACACGTTAACCATTTTGGAACTTGCATCTTTTCCCTTTTGTCTCACCAATGATTTCCTCTTGACGTCCTGGTCATCTGTCAGTTTCTCACAGGGATCCTGAAAGTGAACCTCTGATGGCTCCAAGATAGAGATATCTGATTCCTCAATGACCACAGCCTGTTTCTTATGCACTAGACCACTGTGTGTTTCTTCCATAATCTTTTGCCCCTTTGATCTTAGTGGGACTTGAGGGATATCTGTACTTCTAGGGGAAGCTTCTGGTGTAAATAATGGAAATGTAACATTACTTATTTATTTTGATTTTTAATTATTTTAATTACTTACTTATTTTTAAAATTTGGGGACAAATGTACCTTTTATAACAAGAGAAGCTGTTGTCTCCATCCTAGCAGCACAGCATTTGTAGACACCACTGTCCTGACATTTTAGATCATGGATTAGAAGGTGTAATTCAGAACCATCTTGTTTCATCTCATACTTGTTTCCTGGTTTTAGCAACACTGTTCCCTTTTTCCACTGCACAGGAACTCCAGGTTTAGAGAGCTCACAGGTCAAGAACGCTGTTTCACCTTCCTCAGCTTCAAGACTTTGAAGGATCTTGCAGAAGTATATAGGTTGCTCTGTACATGCAGAAGTAAAAATGTATGAAAGAAGTTCTACATGGACAAAGCATTAGAAACTGCAGATGTTTCACTAAAATAATATCTGTACCTTTCACTGTAATTGAACCATTAGTCACCAGGCTTCCAGCACAACATTTGTAAGTCCCACTGTCCTGAGCTGTTAACTCATGGATCTGAAGCTGTAGTTGATGGCCATCCTGTTTAATCTCATATTTTTTACTTGGTTTAAGCATCACTGCTCCCTTCTTCCACTGCACTGAAACTCCAGGTTTAGAGAGCTCACAGCGCAATATAGCTACCTTACCCTCCTCTGCTTCTTGGTTTTGGAGCTCCTCAGAGAAGAACAATGGATGTTCTGGTGAGGGAAAAAAGAATGCTTATGTCTTTACACGCTAAACAGAAAATAAGTACTCATGAACAGATTAATGAATTGATTCCTCTATTCAAAAAACATGGAAAACGACATTTAAAATAATTCCCTTACCCTTTACTACAAGAGAAGCAGTCGTCACGATGTTACCAGCACAACATTTATAAGAGCCACTATCTCCAATTTTCAGGTCATATATTTGAAGCTGCAGCAGACAACCATCTTGTTTCATCTCATACTTGTTTCCAGGTTTCAGCAACACTGTTCCCTTCTTCCACTGCACTGCAACTCCAGGTTTAGAGAGCTCACAGGTCAGGGTAGTCGCTTTACCTTTCTCAGCTTCAAGGCTTTGGAGGTTCTTGCAGAAAAATATAGGTTGCTCTGGATGTGGGGAAATAAAAATATATTTCATGTTTTTAAAATGTGTGGCTTTATTCACAAAAAGTGCTCTTAATGAATTATCAGAATATCCTGGTTCAATAGCAAGCAATGTTGTCAGAATGGTACGTGGAAAGAGTATTAGGTAATTCAAAAGTTTCTCTAAAACACATTCCATACCTTTCACTGTAACAGAGCAAGTAGTCACCAGGTTCCCAGCACAACATTTGTAGGGCCCACTGTCCTGAGCTGTTAGCTCATGTATATGAAGCTGTAGTTGACGGCCATCCTGTTTAATCTCATATTTTTTACTAGGCTTCAAAAGCACTGTTCCTTTCTTCCACTGAACAGAAACTCCAGGTTTAGAGAGCTCACAGTGCAATATTGCTATCTTGTCCTCCTCTGCTGCTTGATTTTGGAGCTCCTCGGAGAAGAACAATGGCTGTTCTGGAGAGGGAAAACAAAAATATGTATGTTTTTACATGTTCAACAAAAAAAAACCACAAAAATAAATGGACACATGAACAGATTAATTAATTATTTCCAATGTCATTCGTATATTAAAGTTCGAAATGCCATTTGAAAAATGACTTACCTTTTACCTCAAGAGAACTAGTTGTGACCAGGCTTCCAGCACAACATTTGTAGGGCCCACTGTCCTGAGCTGATAACTCATGAATCTGAAGCTGTAGTTGACAACCATCCTGTTTTATCTCATATTTTTTACTTGGCTTAAGCATCACTGCTCCCTTCTTCCACTGCACTGAAACACCAGGTTTAGAGAGCTTACAGCACAATATTGCTGTCCTGCCCTCCTCTGCTTGTTGGTTTTGTAGGTCCTCAGAGAAGAACAATGTTTTTTCTGGAGAGGGTAAACAAAATCATATATGCTTTTACATGTTCATCAAAAAACAAATAAACACATTAACAGATAAATGAATTAATTCTTAAGTCAATGAATTAATTCTTACGATCAAAATGTAGAAAAATGACAGTTACACTTTATTTTAAGTTGACGTAGTTATATTGTAGGTACATTGTACTTGCTCAAATAAGTACAGAGTAATATTAATTAACTCCCCCCCCCCCCCCCCCTGGAAGTTTGTTGAGGCCCCCTAGTAAGCCCCAGCCCCTTGATTAAGAACCACTGACTTACCTTTTACCACAAGAGAAGCAGTTGTGACCAGGCTTCCAGTACAACATTTGTAGGGCCCACTGTCCTGAGCTGTTAACTCATGGATCTGAAGCTGTAGTTGACGGTCATCCTGTTTCATCTCATATTTTTTACTAGGCATCAAAAGCACGGTCCCCTTTTTCCACTGCACTGAAACTCCAGGTTTAGAGAGCTCACAGTGCAATATGACTGGGCTACCCTCCTCTGCTTGTTGGTTCTGTAGCTCCTCAGAGAAGAACAATGGTTTTTCTGTAGAGGGAAAAAAACATATATGCCTTTACATTTTCATCAAAAACAATATGACACATGAACATATTAATGAATGAATTCTTATGTCAAAGATCAAAATGTTGAAAAATGCCATTTGAATAATTCACTTACCTTTTATCACAAGAGATGCTGTTGTAACCAGGCTACCAGCACAACATTTGTAAGTCCCAGTGTCCTGAGCTGTTATTGCATGGATCTGAAGCTGTAGTTGATGGCCATCCTGTTTAATATCATATTTTTTACTAGGCTTAAGTATCACTGCTCCCTTCTTCCACTGCACTGAAACTCCAGGTTTAGAGAGCTCACAGTGCAATATGACTGTGTTGCCCTCCTCTGCTTCTTGGTTTTGGAGCTCCTCAGAGAAGAACAAGGGATGTTCTGGTGAGGGAAAATAAAAATATCTTAATAATGTCCAACTTTATTTTAACAACTTCATTACATAAAAATACACACCTTTCACGTCAAGAGAAGCTGTGGTCACCAAGCTACCAGCACAACATTTGTAGATGCCACTGTCCTGACTGTTCAACTCGTGTATAAGAAGCTGTAATTTACAGCCATCTTGCTTAGTCTCATATTTGTTTCCTGGTAGAAGCAACCGCATTCCCTTCTTCCACTGCACTTCCACTCCAGTTTTAGAGATCTCACAGCTCAGTATGGCAGTCTCACCTTCTTCTATTTCTTGTCTTCGGAGCTCCTCACAGAAATACAGAGGTTGTTCTGGATGCAGAAAATAAGTATGTTAATGTTAATTAATGTATATTCTAGCAACTCCTCTACATTGAATATACTATACCTTTCACTTCCAGAGATGCTGAGGTTACTAGACTACCAACACAGCATGTGTAGACACCACTGTCTTGGCTTGTGAGCTCATGGATCTGAAGATGCAGTTCACCACCATTCTGCTTTATTTCATACTTTCTTCCTGGCTTTAGCAGCACAGATCCCTTCTTCCAATTTACGGCAGCCCCAGGTTTTGAAAGCTCGCAGCAAAGAAAGGCTGTTTCCCCCTCCTCTGCTTCTTGACACTCAAGCATCTTGATGAAGTACAAAGGTTGTTCTGAATTTTTTTTAAAAATAAATAAGAAAATATAAATACAGTATGTATTTCATTTTGGTTTTATTTTTTGAATACATATTTAATTTTTGTGCTTTTTGTCCATGAACGGTCGAATGCATTCATAGGTTATGATCAAAGACCTGATAACATTCAGTGTAAAAATACAGAAAATCAGACGATGACAAATACTTCTTAAAACCATAGTATGACCCTCTAATGTCACGGGTCTCACCTTTGACTGCAACTGATGCCGTGGTAACCAGGCTTCCAGAGCAGCACTTGTAAGTGCCACTATCCTGACGTGTCAGGTCATGGATCTGTAGCTGTGCTTTGCAGCCATCTTGTTTCATCTCATATTTGTTTCCCGGTCTCAGTCGTATTGCCCCCTTCTTCCACTGCACTTCAACTCCAGGTTTAGAGAGCTCACAGCAAAGGAAGGCTATCTCACCCTCCTCTGCCTCCTGGTTATGGAGTTCCTCACAGAAGAAAAGAGGCTGATCTGAAAAGGGAGAGTAAAATGATGTTAACTAACTTTGCAGGAAACTGTTTCATTTCGTCTTTTACTAAACATGCAGCATAAAGACAGATGAATTTCCATGCCTTAATTAAAAACCCAGATTATCATTATACAAACACTCTTAAAAACAACCTTTAAGGATGTACTGATATAAACATTTTTTTCGAAACCAACGAACCAATAATCATTTTCATGTTATGGCCAATAACTAAAAACTGACCAGTATTAAAATTCTATCCTTTTTTTTTACATTAAAAATAAAACATTACAGTTCAAACAATCAAATATTCAATATCGACTGATACTGATCAATTTAAATATAAACCATAACTGTTATGCTATACTGTGCATACCTACCTTTGACAATAATATTAGCCCGTGTTTCTAGATTGCCAGCATAGCATCTGTAGATGCCACTGTCTTGACTTGTGAGGTCATGGATCTGAAGTTGTACTTCATTGCCCTCTTGCATCATTGCATACTTCAGTCCATTCTTCAGGAGCATTGCCCCCTTCTTCCACTGTATTGATACTCCAGGTTTAGAGAGTTTACAGCACAAGAAAGCCGTTTCACCTTCCTCTAATTCTTGGTTTTGAAGCTCTTCACAGAAAAACAAAGGGCGCTCTGTGGTATCAGAGGCAAAGTGGTCAAACATTGGTCAAATGAATGTTCATTATGCAAAAAAAAAATGACATTCAGTTTATGCATAGATCAAATCCTCAAAATCAAATACAATATACTGTATATAGACAAGCAATTATTTTGGTTCATACCTTTCACAGTAATACTGGCCCTTGTCTCAATGCCATCGGTACAACACCTGTAGGCCCCACTGTCCTGAATTGTGAGGTCATTAATCTGTAGCTGCAGCTCACATCCATCCTGTTTCATCTCATATTTGTTACCCGGCCTAAGCAGAACTGCTCCCTTCTTCCACTCAACTGCAACTCCAGGTTGAGACAGCTCACAGCACAAGAAAGTAGTCTCACCCTCTTCTGCTTCTTGGTTTTGGAGCTCCCCGCAGAAAAACAAAGGACGCTCTGAAATTAAGCAAAGAACCCTTAAAGGAACACTCCACTTTTTTTGGAAATAGGCTCATTTTCCAACTCCCCTAGGTTAAACAGTTGAGTTTTACCGTTTTTAAATCCATTCAGCCGATCTCCGGGTCTGGCGGTAGCACTTTTAGCATAGCTTAGCATAGATCATTGAATCTGATTAGACCATTAGCATCTCTCTCAAAAAAAATGACCAAAGAGTTTTGATATTTTTCCTATTTAAAACTTGCCTCTTCTGTAGTTACATCGTGAACTAAGACCGAAGGAAAATGAAAAGTTATGATTTTCTAGGCCAATATGGCTAGGAATTTTACTCTCATTCCTGCGTAATAATCAAGGAACTTTGCTGCCCTACCATGGGTGCAGCAGGCGCAATGATATTACGCCAACGCCTGAAAATAGTCCCCAGCTTCCAACATGACCGGCACTAAGTTTCAGGCGCTGCGTAATATCATTGCGCCTGCTGCACCCATGGTACTGCAGCAAAGTTCCTTGATGCTAACGGTCTAATCATATTCAATGATCTATGCTAAGCTATGCTAAACGTCCAACCGCCAGACCCAGAGATTGGCTGAATGGATTCAAAAATGGTAAAACTCAACTGTTTAACTCTAGGGGAGTTGGAAAATTAGTATTTCCAAAAAAAGTGGAGTGTTCCTTTAAGTATATGTGCCATTTCCAATAAATATTGTACAAATTCACTTTGTATACTTATTTGTAAAGAGTCAAGTTCTGATAAGAACAAAATACAATAAGGTTAATGCACTAGTTGATGAATAACATTAAATAACTAACTATGAGCATTTGATGAGAATTTAGAGTTTTACTTTGTTAACGTTAGTTAATAAAATTACAATTGCTCATTGTTCATGATAGTTCACAGTTCATTAAATAATGCTAACATGTTCAATTTTAATAATAAAAAAATGTACTAGTAAATATTAAATAGTACTAGTAGAAATTAAGATAACAAAATGCGTCAGAAGTATTTTTCATTGTTAGTTCATGTTAACTTACATAGTTTACTAACGTTAACAAATAAAACCTTATTGTAAAGTTACAGAATACCCATTACAACGGGTAAATCTACCATAACAATTTCCTTCTCTGAAACAATATTTTTTTGTGACCGACAACAACTGAAATATGGTGGACTAGGAGTGTGACTTAAAAAATAAAAGTAAGGAACTATCAATGTATTAATTAAAAAATAAATATTTTAATAAATCACATTTGAAAAATATGACAACATATACTAAAATTGATCAGTTCATTCTAAAATTGATCAGTTCTTTTTTTAATACAGTTAAATGTATCACATATTATTACTATTACTATTAATAATAAATATAATGATAGTAAATTATTGTTAATGTTATTACTATTATTAAAATATGTATAACATGTTTAAATGGTGATAAACCAAGTTAAAATAAATAAATAAATAAATATTTATAGTTGTAATTTTCTCTGTTTCAAGCAGTTCCTACCTTTGACTGTAAGAGTAGCACTACTCTGCATGTCTCCTGTATCGCACATGTAAATCCCAGCATCCTCTTTTCTGACTTTGTGAATTAGAAGAATATTTCGTTTCCCATGTTTCAGAAGTTCATACTTTTCCCCATGGAGCAGGGTTACATTATTTCGTTTCCAGGTTATAAGTGTGCACGAGTCAGAAGTCACACAGCACAGAGTGGCAGAATCTCCCTCAAAAATGGTCATGTCTTTCAGGTTTTCTTCAATGAAAACTATAAAGAGAGAATGCACTTTAGAGTGTAAAGTTAAATCAACTCATTGTATTTGGTATACTTTTCTATATCAATACTGTATTTCTGCTGTTTACACTCAAATTAAATGTCTTGAATCCTTACACTCACCTTTAGGTTTGCTGTTTACACGCAGATGAGCAGAAGTCTTTTCATTTCCCACCACAAAGGACACAACACCTGACTCTTCAGGAGTGGTCATAGTGAGCACCAGCTGGTGTTCTTTGCCACAGATACTCATCTGGTTCATCTCGTTTTCCTGCAGTACATTGGAACCAAGCCACCAAGTCCCGTCAAGGATGTTCTCGTGTGAAAGCTCGCACACAAAGCGGGCGCTCTCGCCTGCAGTAATCGCCAAGTCACGCAGTCCTTTCACAATCCTCACACGCTCTGTAAAGGTAACATTAACCGAGTAAAGAAATACACAGGAGTCAATGAAATTCATTGTGTTTGAAAGCAAACTGAATTTTATTGTTGAATTAATGTAGGCTTGTTATGAATACTGTACCTATCACTCTTAGGGTTGTAGACGTCTTCTTGCCTCTGACGCTGCATGTGTACACGCCAGCGTCCTCCATTCTCAGTTTCCTGATTTCGAGCTCCTGAGTGGCACCTTTACGGTGGAGGGTATATCGCCCACCCTGTGTGATCTGATTTGCATCTTTTCTCCAGGTCACTGGGGCATTGTCGCTAGAGAGTAAACAACTAAACAGGACAGATTCCCCTTCTATTGCTTCTTGACTCTCAAGCTCTTTCTCAAAGAACACAGAGGCAGCAGCTGTGAGAGGTGTGTGGAGAAGTATGATCTCAAAAACAGCTCAAAAGTATTTGGAGTATTTTGCAAATTAGAAATTGTGTATGTTAACTGGTAGAGTTTATGATATGAAATGACACTATCATACATGGTTCGTAAATGGATCATGAGGGCATCAACAATCGTGGAAATGGCAGAGGTTCAGTTGGGGGACCCTAATTACGGAAACGGCAGAATTTGAAGATTTTTTTTCATCATTCTAGGGGAGTTTTATTTTACCATATTCTATTCAAATGGAAATACACATACATTACCATTTAAAAGGTTGGTCAGTAAGATTTAAGATTTAAAAATCTCTTAGGCTCACCAAGGCTGCATTTACCAAAAATACAGTAAGAACAGTGAAAATACAGTAATATAGTGAACTATTATTTCAATTTGAAATACTATTTAATTATATTTCATTACTATTTCACTATATTGACAAAAATCTGTTCAATTTATAGCTATCTTGGGGCTACTGAATGGAAACTAAATCCTCTTAATTTCCCTTAAAATAAATGTAACCAGTTTGAATGCCCCATGCCCCTGCACCCCCTCATTTCCTGCCCTGGGTATCATACATTGTTTACAGCACTGTTAAAATGTTGTCAAGATATTGGGTATAGACACAATGTTACCTTGTGTGAACTCAATGAGAAGGTCATTAAAGCTGCATTGGACCTACCCCTAACATTAACTTCAGCTGTTGTCTTCTGGTCTCCAACAATGCAGCTATATTCCGCAACATCCACAGGAAGGACATTTTTAATGTGTAATTCAGCAACCAATCCCTCCTGCTTGATCTTGTATTTAGTTCCATTGCGGAGCTCCTCGTCCCCTCTCAACCATGTTACTGGTACCCCAGCCTTGGACAACTCACAGTGCAGAATAACAACACCTCCCTCAGGAGCCTCTTGGTTCTTCAGGTTTTGTTTGAACGTTACTGGCGTGGCTGAAGAGTAGCACATTAGCATGTTAGCTCATTGTGAGCATAAGCGACAATAAAAGCTCATGATTCTTTAAAACCTTTATTCATACCGAACACTCTGACTATAGATTTGGTATTCTGCTCCCCACAAATGCAACTGTAGATTCCACTGTCTTCAGGCAAGGCTTTCATGATGATCAGCTCCCTTGTAACATCACATTCCCTGATTTGATACTTATACCCAGATCTGAGGAGCTCTTCCCCCTTTCTCCATTCAACAGGACATCCAGCTTTTGAGAGCTCACAGTGTAATACGAGTGTATTTTCTTCTTCAACTTCCTGATTTTTCAACTTGACTTTAAAAGTGATAGGTGGAACTGGAAGCGTCAACCAAAAGAGATATGCCTGATTATTTCACAACACAACCATGCAGGCCCTCAAAGCACAGCGAAGCAGAAGACCATAGCACAAGAAGCAATAATAAAAAACAGCAAGCCAAAAAAGACCAAAATGTGCCAAGCCGCCTCTGCAAAAAGTCTGCATGCCTTACCCTTATGGGTTAGCTCAGCAGTTGTTTCAGAATCCTTGGTTTTACATGAATGGCTCCCATGAATAGCAAGCCAAAAAAGACCAAAATGTGCCAAGCCGCTTCTGCAAAAAGTCTGCATGCCTTACCCTTAACGGTTAGCTCAGCAGTTGTCTCAGAATCCTTGGTTTTACATGAATAGCTCCCAGCATCACTTGCTTCAACATTATGTATGACCAGTTTGGTGAATGTTCCCTCTTGCTTCATTTCATACTTGTCATTGGGTTTGAGATTAATTCTTCCTTTTCTCCAGTCTACTTGAGTGCCGGGTTTAGAGAGCTCACAGCTTAACACAGCTTGCCCAGCTTCTTTAGTTACTTCGTTTTGGAGTTCTTGTTTAAAAGTGACGGGTAGAGCTATGAAAACCATGAAAAATGTGTTCAAGTTAAGTTTGAGAATGATTTGAAAGAGGAAAGCTATACTAAAGTAAAACAATGTCTGATCTTGCAGTAGTAGAGCGTACCCTTGACTTTGACTTCTGCTGTTGTCTTTTCCTTTCCCGTAGTGCAGCTGTAGGAGCTGACATCTTCAGAGTTTACATTCTTGATAAGTAGTTCAGCAATCCTTCCCTCGGTCCTCATCTGGTACTTTTCTTCAACTTGCAGCATCTCTTCACCCCTCCACCATTTCACAGCAGCGCCCGGTTTGGAAAGCTCGCAACGCAAAGCAACAGTGTTGCCCTCCACCACTTCTTGATTTCTCAAGGTTTGTTTGAACGTGATTGGGAAAGCTAAGAAATAAATATATTTGTGTCACCTAAGGAGAATATTTGACAAAAATCGTTTGATTAAGTTTCGTACCATTGATTTTAACCGTTGCTTTGGATGTCTGATCAGGGCACACACAGAAGTAGACTCCACTGTCTTCAGGTATGGCTTTCCTGATAACAAGCTCCATTTTAGTTGCAATCTGTCTCATCTGGTACTTTTCTCCAGGCTTAAGTACTTCTTCTCCCTTCAACCACTCCACATCAGCACTGGCCTTTGAGAGTTCACAGCGTAAGGTGACGTTGTTCCCTTCTTCACCCTCTTGATTCATAAGTTCTTGTTTGAAAGTGATGGGGAGAGCTATACAAAGCAGATGTTGCACATCTGATCATGTTTTCGATTAAATCTTTTCATAGATTATTTCTAGCAAAAAAATTGGCTAATGCTCAATTACAGGAACTTGAATTTGAAAACTTCCTGGAACACATTACCATTAACTTTGATGGTGGCTTCGGTCTTTTGATCTTCACATACACATCGATAAACTCCACTGTCTTCTGGTTGTGCCTTCCTTATTAGCAGTTCAGCTTTTGCTTCTTTGTGTCTCAATTGATATTTTTCTCCAGTCTTGAGCATTTCTTCTCCTTTCCACCACTCTACTCGAACTCCTGCCTTAGAAAGTTCACAGTGCAAAGTGACACTGTTCCCCTCCTGAACTTCCTGGTTCTTCAGAGTTGCTTTAAAGGTAGCAGGGAGTCCTTCAGAAAGCCAAGAATTGAAAAAAAGCCCGTTTTCATATATGGAAAGTGTTAGGCTCTTTAAAAGTGTGAATGTTGTGTCTTCCCACCAAAGTGTTAACAAAAACGTACCAGTAGTTCATCTATCATCTAAATGAATTGGTGTATATTTTTATTTATACGTTGTGTACACCAATACACTATAGCTCTTCATAACCAGCCCATGTTGTAATGTATTTGGCAAGATCCCGACAAAAACTAAATTTCTACGTTACAGTTTGTATCAACCAATAATATATCAAGGGATTTGTCATATCAAAACTCTTCTGATGCCAAATATGGAGTGTAATTAGAGGGTATGAATTTAAACATCATGTAATGAAAATCCAACAGTGATTTACATCACTGTTAAAAGATTAATTAAACCTGTGCAGTGGGCTTGTGTAACGCCATGACAGCAGCTTGCTATAGACCTTAATCAGTGTAGCACAAAATTTAATTTAAGACAGGAATGAAAATAAGGCTGTGAGGGTTAGAACTTAGAAGTATCAACATGCTGATTGTTCAGTCGATCAAAAGTCTTTCAGAAAAAAAAAATCAGAAGACAAGAACTCCCTTTGACTAACAGTTTTGAAAGTTGCGAGTAACCGTTTTGAAAGCGTTTTGAAAATGATGTGATCTAGTGCCTTTATATAGTGCCTGCCAAAGTAAAGACTAAGTCTATCCCTCACAACTTTGATTTCATCATTGTTAAATTCAATATCGCATAACCTGACTAGGGTCAATAGTAGCTGTGGAGGAAATGGCCATTTTAAATTAAATGGAAGATTGAGCAAAAAAAAATCTAGAAAAAAAATCACATGGTCATGAAAATGAAATGCAAATGAAATCCATGTCAAAAATTCAGCATATTACCTTGAACCATCAATTTGGCTGTTGATTGTGAATCTTTGGTTTTGCAGGTGTAATTTCCTGCATCATCTTCAACAAGATTATTTATCACCAGTTTGGTTAATCGTCCCTCCAGTTTTGTGTGATATTTGGCTCCAGCTTTCAGAATTACTCTACCTTTCCTCCATTCGACTGGAGCACCAGGCTTTGAAAGCTCACAGGTAAATACTGCACTCTCACCCTCTATAGACACCTGGTTCTGAAGCTCTCGATTGAATGTAATAGGAAGAGCTGAGAAAATATTGACATTTTTGGTCTTTTAATATAAACCATTACCTCACAAGCAGAAATCATGATATATACGCTATCGTTCAAAAGTCTGTATAAGATGTATGGTGTGTTCACACTTTTAGTTCAGTTGTCTTGGTTCTTTTGGTCTGGACCAAAAAAGAAAATAATTCATTTAGTTCTGGTTCGCTTAGTGTTCAAACATTTTTAACACTGAACTTAAAGATTAAAAAAAAAAAGCTTTTACAAGGTTCGAAATTGCGACCATTTTGGTGCTGAAGACTGACGAGAAGAGAAATCAGACAAGCCATCAGAGAAAATACTGTACCAGGCCCAAAATATATGTGCAAAATATAAGAAGAAATATATAAATATTGAATTGGGGGTTGGGGTTTTTATGAATGTATCTCTTAAGGGAACTGATTGTCTTCAGAAAAAAATTTATGCCATTTTCTTTCCCTCATATATCCATATAAAGTAGTATTTATTAGCACTTATTTGTGTACAGTTTACTTTAAATCCTATAATTAAATCTAATTTAAATCCAAAACAACTGCTCATGCTACATGTGTGTACCATCTTTATCATCATAATTAAAATGCAGTGGTGCATCTAATTTAAAATGGCTACAGATCTTTTTTTTTGTTTAAGACTAGTTTGACCTATTACAGAGCAAATAAACAAAACATTTATTTGCTTAAACAAAGAAAAACAAACCCAAAAAAATGGCAACCGGTATTGGAATCGGCATGAAAAATCATAATCGGTGCACCACTACTGGTTTTATTTATCTAAAAAACTATTTTTAGCCCTGTTTTATAACGTATGTTTCGAAATTGAACTAATTAAACATCCAAAATAATGCTGTGTGCTGGGCTAAAAGCACTTGTTGTATGCCCGTACATATGATGGTATTTTTAGCAGTTGAGAACTCTTGAAGAGCTTATAAAACGTGTTTAGGAGTCAAAACAGAAGCAGGAATTCCTCTGTAATACACCCACAGATCTGCTGCAGACACTGTTCTGACACCTGTACCAAACTATATGGAACCAGGTATGCTTGAGCATTCTGTCCTTTTTTAGAGTCATATCTTGTGAAATCACGTCCAGTTTTTGTTCCATTTATATGTCTTTGGTCCGTGTTGAGTTCATATTTCAGTCGAACCGCACCAGAGTTCATTTGGAAGTGTTCACACATGTTCAAATGAACCGCAATAACAAAGCAATCGCACTAGAGTTAGTTTTAATCGAACCAAAACTGCCAAGTGTGAAAACACCCTAAAATGACTCTTATGCTCGTAAAGCCTGCATTTATTTGATCAAAAATACAGTAAATTCTGTAATATTGTGAAATAGCTGTTTTCTATTTTTAAATGTTTTAAAATGCATTCCTATGATTTCAAAGCTAAATCTACTCCAGGCTGATTTGGTGCTCAATAAACATCTCTTATTAATATCAATGTTGAAAACAGTTCTGCTGCTTAATATTTTTGTGTTAATCGTAATAAAAAAAATCTGGATTATCTGATGAATAGAAAGTTCAAAACAAAAGAAATCTTATATAATATTATAAATGTCTTTACTGCCACTTTTGATCAGTTTAATGCATCTTTGCTATTAAAACGATCAATTAAAAAAAATTTGAGAAGAGTGATAGTGGATATATTTTTTACATTCTTTAGACCTTACCTTTGACTTTCACTTCAGCTGTGGTCTTTTGGTCTCCAGTCACACAGCTGTATATTCCAGCATCTTCAGAGAAAATATTAGTAATTTCCAACTCAGCTGTCCTTCCATCCAGCCTCGTCTGGTACCGTGGCCCTGGAAGGAGCAGTTTATCTCCTCTCCACCATTGCACAGGTACTCCAACTTTGGAGAGCTCACAGTGTAAGGTTATAGATTCTCCTTCAAGAGCTTCTTGGTTCGTAAGTTTTTGTTTAAAAGTAGCTGGAGCACCTGAGCAACCAACATATGTGTTTTATAATAACATAAATTATGTATCAATAACAAAAACTCAATGAAACAAAATCTTACCAACGATTTTGATTGTAGCTTTGGTCTTTTGGTCTCCACAGACACATCTGTACACTCCACTGTCTTCAGGCACAGCCTCACAGATGATCAGCTCAACTGATGTGTCTCGTTCTTTCATCTTATACTTCTCTCCAGGCTGGAGCAGCTCATCTCCATTCCACCATTCTACTGGGACACCGGTTTTGGAAAGCTCACAACGCAATTTGACCATCTTCCCTTCCTCGGCTACCAGGTTTTTCAGCTTCTCTTTGAAAGTGACAGGTTGACCTAAAGAACATAAAGAAACAAATAAGTACATCCTTATTTACTTTGGCAAACAAACGTGCAAAAATTTTTGTAAACTAGCATTCAACATTAAGTGTGAGACAGTTTCGGACCAGCTGACTGCAGTTGGTTATACCTAACACACACATATATACATATTAACACACCTGTATACTGTGTATAAAATCACACTTATACACAGCTTTTTAATAGCTTACACAAACTTTTTATATATGTTCTATATAACATTATATATGTATAATATTAATAAACAATTTTAAAAAAATCAAAGCAGTAAAAATGAATTAGTGAATATTTTTGTAAAATATACTTAAACATAAATATTTATACCTAAGAGATATATATTTATACATATATTTTAGCAAATATAAAAAAAAGCATTTTAAATTATTACTATTTTGTTTTAGTGGCACTGAAAAATTGGCAGGTCAAGTAAGAACCACTGGCCTGACTGGGCAAGAATTTAAAAAAAAATCTTATTTTGGATGATGACTTTTGAAGTAGCTTACCACCAACAGTAATGTTGGCTGATGTCTGGGCAGTTTCACTTGAACAGCTATAGACTCCACTATCCTCTTGTGTCAAATAGAAAATCTTCAGCTCTAGCATGCAGCCTCTCTGCCTGATCTTGTACTTCTCTCCGGACTTGAGCAGGTTGTTCCCCTTTCTCCACTCAACAGGGGTGTCTTGTTTGGATATCTCACAATGTAAGATTATGCTGTTTCCCTCCTCAGCTATTTGATTCCTTAACTTCTGTTTGAACGTGATGGGTTGAGCTAAGGAAATATTAAAGAATATATAAGCTCAATTTTCAGCATTCAGATCATTAAAGAAGCAAAGTCTTTATATTCAACATCTTGTCTTACTTCGTATTTTGATAATAGCTTTGGTCCTTTGATCTTCACACACACAGATGTACGTTCCACTGTCCTCAGGCACTGGACTTCTGATTACCAGCTCCAGTATGGTGACTATGTGTCTCATCTGATACTTCTCGCCAGGACAGAGAGTTTGTTCACCTTTCAACCATTTCACAGGGATTCCAGCTTTAGAAAGCTCACAGCGTAATGTCACATTTTTACCCTCATCTGTCTCTTGGTTCTTGAGCTCTTTAACGAATGATATAAGAACCGCTGGAAAAGACGGAATGGTACAAGTGAAGCTACAAATCAAAGACAAATGTTTTGAATTCATTTTCATACTAATCAGTACCATTGACTGTAACAGTAGCCATAGTTTTTTGGTTTCTGCAAATGCATGTGTAATTCCCAGAGTCTTCCGGCATCAGATTGTGTATTGTAAGAGAAATGCAAGATTTCCTCTGCCTCATGTGGTACTTATCACTATATTTTAGTGTCTCAGGTCCTTTGCGCCAAACAAACTGGACGCCGGGTATAGAGTATTCGCACGTCAGCGTCACACTCTCTCCCTCTTTGACCTCCTGGTTCTGAAGCGCTTTTGTAAACTCAGCAAGGATAACTAATGTGAAACAAACATAAAGTTGATGTAATTTTAGAAAAAGTAGTAAAACTAAAACCTCCCACATAGTAGAATGAAAAGGTGGAAATGAGACATCTGAAATACCTTTAACAGTCAAAGTGGCTTTACTGCTAACCGATCCTGCATCGCACTCGTACACCCCTGCGTCACTGTCTTTCACATCACGGATGGCCAGCCTGGCCTCATTCCCAGATCGACTAACTAAGTACTTTGAGGAATTCCAGATTAAACAGCCATCTTTGTACCAAACAATATGACATGGCTTTGAGGTCTTGCATAACAGCACCAAACTTCCTCCTTCAATTGCTTCTGTGTCCTCCAATGCTTTAGTTATCGTGGGGCGTCTCTCTGTTATTCAAAGAGGTTTATTACAAAGACATATTTCAGTTTACTTATGTTGTACATGATTCTGATCTGCACTGTATTTTCTTATGTTTTACATTTTTTATTTTATGATAGACAACAAAGACAAAAAAAAGTTTACACATAAGCCTCTTTAAAACTTCTTTTTTGACCCTGTTGTTCTGTTTTGTTCTGTTATGTTTGTTATTATTTGAAATTGAATAAATAACGAGTTTAAAAAAATAAATTAAAAAAATAAATATTGACTAGTTTCATCTCAAAAGGCCTTCTTATGAGGATTATTAACGGCAATCCACTATTTCAAGCTTATTTGCCTCATGCATCTTGTCAAGTGTCATGATTTATAATAGTTACCCCTGACTAATAGTGACGCATATGATCTTTTGTCCCCAGCCTCGAAGGAGATGGTGCCGGTGTCTTTACGCGCAAGCTGTTTAAAGGTAAGAGTGTGGTAGCCACCAGGCATCATCTTGATCTCGTTAAGATCATTAGTGTAGAGCAAGGTCTCATCCAGGTACCATTTAATGGCAGTGTAGTCACTTGGGCAGATCCGACACTTAAAGACGATGGTATCTCCTTCTAGACACTCTTTATCTTCTAGCTCATCCACAATGACCACTTTTTGACCTGAGAGACAGATTCATTATGAAAAATGCAATAGATGCATAAAAACTTTTACAATTCATAAAGTGACAATAAAATAGTGTTCAAACACTATATTCTAGTAACCCATCTCAGATTCACTTTTTTAAAGGTATATAATTCTGAAAGAATTTTAAACCATTTGTTGTTTGGCTACCTTGAACTGTAAGTAATGCCCTGCTCTGCATTGTCCCAACATCACAGGTGTAGATGGCACTGTCACTCTTCTCCAGATTAAAGATGGTCAGAGTGAGGACAACATCCTTTTTCTTCATCATGTACTTTTGTCCCGAGCTGAGCACCATCAAGCCTTTTAACCAGTTCACGGTAGTGGTGGGCCTCCTGGTTTCACACTCCATGATCACTGTGCCCTTTTCCTCTGCACACAAATCCTTCAGTTCCTTTGCAAATGTTTGTTGCAAGTCTAAATGCATTACGACAAAAGAGAGAGTAAGAGTGTAAATGACATTCAGCAGAATGAAATGAACTTGATCGGTCAATCACTGAAAGAGCAGTTGCACTGGGAAAAATTAATAAAGAAGTGTATAAAATGAGCCAACTCAAATCTTTAATAGTAAATAAGGAAGTATTTACCTCTGACATCTAATCTTGCCCTTGTAGCAATCCCATCAGCCTCACAGCAGTACTCTCCTGAGTCCATTATGGCTGCATTATGGATGATGAGCTTCACCAAATAATCCTTTTGGGTTATTTCATATTTTGGGCTGACTCTAATTATTCGCCCATTTTTCAGCCATTTAAATGTTGCATCAGGTTTAGTGATCTCACAGCTGAGCTCTGGATCTTCACCGGGTGTCGCTTTAACATTAAGCATATCCCTAAACACTCTCACAGGCTTCTCTGAGAAAACAGATGAGACAGAGAGTAAGCAATGCTGAACTTGGAAACTTGCATTATTTGCAAATTTATATGATCACCTTTGACGAACAACATAGTCCTGCAACTGAGATCTTTGATGGTAAAGACCACTTCTCCGGCATCAGATATAATAACTTCCTGAATGCTCATTGTGTATTTGCGCCCTTTGTTAGCAACTATGATCCGTCCATTGCTGACAATCAGTTTGCCATTCAAGATCCACAATGCTTCATCGATGATATCATGGGACAGGACACACTCAAAACTGCAGTTTTCTCCTTCCAGCACAGTTGTTGTCCGTATGCGTTTGGTAATGGTAATGCGCAGGTCTGAAAGAAGACCCTCAGTTTAAATAAATAAAAAAATAATTATTTTTTTTATTTCCATTAGATTCAAATTAGAGATCATGAGACCTACCACGAACTATGACTTTAGCTTTAGTTTGGCTGCAGCCAATATCACAGCTGTACTCCCCTCCATCGTCCTTTCTCAGCTTGCGAATTATAAGAGTCAATGACTTTCCTAAATGCAGAATCTCATAATTCTCATTGACGGTCAGAATTTCACCATCTTTCCTCCAGACAGGAATTACAGATGGCTTGGAAACCTCACACTGTAGAAGGACTTCACCACGCTCCTCACCTGCTACATCCTCCAGTGACCTGAGGAATACCGCTGGCTTTTCTAAGAGACACACATAAATGGCCGATATTAGAAATCTATACCAAAAGAAAATGAACACTCACTTTTGCATGCTAAAGTGAATTTAGGCATCACGACATTATAATGTACAGTAAGAAAGACTGAAACATTTCTGCAATAGAAACTGTTTGAATAAAAAAAAAAAAAATAATAGAGGAGGTATGCTACGGAACCCCTAAACGGACATAGTGATAGAAAAAAAACATGAGATGGAAGGAAAAATTATGTCAATGCTTTTGAATTCTCTCGCAAATGTTTTGCGTTCCCCTGAGAGACTTTGCATTCACCCGCAAAAATTTTGATTTCTTAACGAGTAAAGGCAAAGTTTCTCAGGGAACGCAAAAGTTTTGCGAGGGAACACAAAGGTTTTGTGTGCGAACACAACATTTATCTGGGGAATGCAAAACTTTTGCAAGAGAATGCAAATGCATTGAAATATATTTTTTCTGTCCATCTCATATTTTTTCCATCATCTTTAGGGGCTCCGTAATATGCTGGTTGGATATTCCCTAAACTCTAGTATAAAATAGAGTGGAGAGTATTATAACCATTGTATTTGAAAGGTTTGCTGATTATAAAGAGTTTGTTTGTGTGGCCTGAAATGTGTTGTAACAGTATGTTTATTTCTTATAATAAAGTACAACTCATTTTATGTATGAACTCGTAAATTGAAAGAAATAGTGCTCTTAAAGGGTTAAATCTCTTCCATAATTTATAGCTATTCCTTTAAGAATGTGCTGGGCAGAAACAATTATATATCCGGTCTCTGTTGTAAATTCTTGTACATGTGTCTGTCTCTAGTTTGAATGTAGAGGAGTTGGACAGCAGGTTATTAAAAAAAATCCTGTTTTCTTAGTGACATGGTAACTGAAAACCTTACCTCTGACCCTGAGGAATGCAGACTCACTGATATCAAAGGTTTTGAATGTTACACGGCTCTCTTGAGGAGCGAGTCGCTTTAGAATCAGACTGTACACTTTTCCAGAATTCTGGACTTTGTTTATGTGGTTGGTGTGCAGTACTCTGTCATTAAGAAGCCACTGGACACTGGGTGACTCGTGACTCAGTTCACAACTGAATACAGCAGATCCATCTTCCTCAGTCTCTACTTGCTCCAGGTGTCGTATGATCTTCAACCTTTTAACTGCAAGAAAATAAAAATGATTTCTAATGTACTGAATGTGTCTCATCTGTGCTCTAAAAATGCTTCATTAAAAGCTAATTGTGCATAATGGAAGATAGGGAGTGCAGATTGTGTCTTATTTTGATGATGTGTTTAAAATTTGCAGATACGTTAAACGCCCTTATACTGTAGCTAAAAGCAGGTACCTTCCACACTGATTCTTCCTCTTGACTCCGAGCCACCAGCCACACAGCGATACTCTCCTGAATCTGCTACTTTCACACCCAGGATGGTCATCTCAACCCGGTTCTTTTCTCGCTTCATTGTGCACTTATTGGAGGCAAACAGGGGGGTTCTACCCTTGAACCAGCGCACAACTCTGGGGGATGGACAGAACTCACAGCTGAGAGTAACTGACCCATTCTCCTTCACCTCCACATCTGAAATGGGCTGTTTGACGATCAAAGGCCGCTCTATTAGGAAAGTGTAGGAAAGCAAGAATTCTTAAGACACATTATTCTAGTGATGGCAATTTTAAAACACTGCTTCATGAAGCTTCGGAGCTTTTACAAATCTTTTTTTTTTAGGCTTGTTTTACCTGATCTCTGATCAGTTTTATACATTTCTAGGCGTTTTAATTAGACATTAGTATAATTAAAATGAGGTAGTTAATGGTATTATTGGCCTGTTTAGCTGAGCCATTCATAGAACAAACTAAACAAACCCTGACAATTGATAAAATAACACATTTACACATGAAAATCTTATTAGATGATTAGACAATTGCATTTAAAAGATTTTACTTTCAGTAAAAAAAAATTCCAATAGATTTGTAAAAGGTGTTTTTATTTGGCCTGGGTTTTTGTTGCATTTACACTGTTCTGACCACTAGGGGTCACCGTGGAGACGGGTGTCGGATTGTTTAGAAGCATCGGCACAATATGGCACATTTGATTCAACTGTTTCAGTGTTTCATGAAGCCTTGATCTGCCCACCACAACATTACAAGCCATATAATACAGCTCTGATTTAGGGATGCACTAGTCTCAGCCTCAGACGTCACGCCCACGGACCATTGGCTGAACGTCTGATGCATATGCATATGATATGGCACACTTTTCTGGAAACACTTCAGGAGTTTCGAAGTCGCGATCTGACTGGATCTCCGTGTGTCGCGTTCTTAAACAGTTCGCATGGAAACAAATGCTGTGATGCCAAAACAACTTATGGAAGAACAAAGCCGCTGTGTTTACAACTGTGACAATAAGCGCTTACCAGGATCAATTAATCGCTGGATTTTCAAAAGTATGTGAAGTTCGCAGCTCCATTGTTGCTGCAAACTTGCACAACGCTCTTGAATGAATAATTTATTAGATGCACGCCGGTGGGTTATTGTAGGGACATCGACATAATATTGTCACTTCCCTAAACATGACGCGTATTTCAGCATTTTTAGCGCTGTTGAACTCTTAAACACCTCTGATTGGCCATTGTGATCACATGCTCAACATATGTCTCTGATTGGCCACTGTGTTCACTAGCTCAACATGCATGTCTGTGATTGGCTTCAAAAACATGTTGTAAATAGACGCTCTTTACCACCGAGAGCTTAGTGTGTAATGGTGTGTTCACACCAAGTGCGAATTTAATTATTTGCGCAAGTGGATTACATACAAAGTCAATGCAAAGACGCGAATAGACGCATCATTCGCGCCGGGCGTTGCGAATGACGCGAATTGGGCGACGCGTTTGCCGCGAATGTCTTCCGCGCAAGTTGAAAAATTTGAACTCGAGCGAATGTTCAAGCGTCTAACTAGACGCGATAGACGTGTATTTGATGCTCTATTCGCGTTCGGTGTGAACACACCATAAGTGTAAGCGTTTGGTAAAGAGCGTCAAAGACGTCCATTTACAACGTTACAACGTAGGTGTGATTTTTGTGTACACTCATGCAACAAATTCCGATGTGTGTCAAAGTTTAGTAAAAAATCTAATTTTTGGAGTCAGTGCAAACGTAGCCTAAACGCAAAAATAGTGGACATGAGCTTGCACAATTAAATAACCAATACTCTGATACCAATAATTTAAAAAAAAAAACTTGTCCGATAACTAATATGGCACCAATTTATTGTGTATCCCTACTCTGAAATTTTGAGAATGGTCAGATAATTACCTGTAACTGTGAGTTGAGCTTGTGACTTGCTCTTCCCCGAGGTGAACTGCACAATGCCACACATGCTGCTGTCAGTTTGGGTGAAAATAAGTCTGTTCGAGGTTCCTTGCCTCTCAATCCTGATTTCTGGACAGGGGCATAGTATCTGCCCATTCAGGGTCCATTTTGGTGCCCTCTCTAATTTAATACTGGTTTCCACTTTAAAACGAGCCTCTTTAGGCTCCATGACCTCCACAGAACTGAGTCCTTTCAAAATGCCGATGGCCTGCTCTGTAAGAATAGATCAAATATCCAGTGCATAAAAATATTACCTAACATTTTAAAAGGATAGACTAACTGACTAAATGAATAAAAGTAGAATATGAATGAATCTGTTAAATCAATGATAATATTGAAACTGCATAAGTAAACTGTATTTAAATTATGATTAAATTTACTTTAGAAAAAATTTACTTCTCACCCTCTACAAACAGTTGGCAGGAAGTCCTCTCATCAACAGCATCACAGATAAAAGTGTCTTCATCTGAGGAGCCCACATCATCTATGATGAGCTGTCTGTACACGCCTTCACTGATAGTTTGGTACTTGCCATTTGGCACAATTTCATGGTTTCTTCTGTACCATTTAACCACAGCATTGTCACGGGAGACCTGACACTCCAGCAAGGCACGGTGTTTGTACATGGCAATCTTCACCCTCAGGGGCTTCAAAAAATGAACTGGAAGCTCTGCAATGATCATCCTTGGTAAATTCAAAGACAATTGAAGAAAACGGATCAAATGCGATGATCTCATTTTTACCTTTAACTCGTAGTGTTGCTGTTGAAGAGACCCTCTCGGCAGTGAATCTGATTTCACCAGCATCTTCTGGTTTGACTGATTTATAAGTCAGGGAGTGTATTTTACCTGTTTGTAAGATTTTATCAAATTTGAAAAAGCTGCTGAAAATTAGATTCTAAAACAAAATATTATCATTTTCAATTAAAGACCTTTTTGGTCATTCTCAAAAAATTGTCATATTCCGGGATTTTTTTTTTTTTTTTTTTCAAAAAAGTTTGAAATCTCTTATTCATGTCTAAAAATTCAGGTGAAATGTTTGTTACCATATTTTGAGAATTACCCTGTTATGAACATAATGACATCCGCCAGAAATCAAAGTGTCACTAAACCTTTCACACATACCCTCACATCTTATTTTAACATTGTCCCTAGCTCGCAACCGGCTGTCGTCCTTGTACCACTTCCCATCCACATCTTCCCAGTTGACCTCTAAGATAAATGTCACACTCTCCCTCTCGGTCACACTGGCATTCTGAAGATCCTTCACAATCTTTATATCCCTGGCTGAGAGAAAGGAAACAGGATAGTAGCAAACTGCTATCACAGGCAGCTTGTTTGGTTACATTTAAAATGACAAAAAACACTTCTCCACTGTAAATGTATATTATCCAAATCATTTGAGATCTGAGGCATTACTACCACTATCACACAGAGAAATTACTTTATATGGCATCATTAACCCTCTAAAGCCTAATCTATCATATTGTATATGCAAATTTCTAAGGCCTTTGAATCAACATGATCAAATCTTTGCTTGAAAAAAACTCTTATTTGATCCCCTGATGATTTTGTAAGTTTGCCCACTTACAAAGAAATGAAGGGTCTATAATTTTTATAGTAGGTTTATTTTAACGGATTGAGACAGAATATCAACCAAAAAATCCAGAAAAAAAACACATTATACATAGGTTATAAATTGATTTGCATTTCAGTGAGTGAAATAAGTATTTGATCCCCAAGCAAAACATAATTTAGTACTTGGTGGAGAAACCCTTATCGACAAGCACAGAGGTAAGACCTTTCTTGTAGTTGGTCACTAGGTTTGCACACATCTCAAGAGGGATTTTGGTCCATTCCTCTTTACAGATGCTCTCTAAATCCTAAAGGTTTCTTGGCTGTCGCTTTGCAACTCAAACTTTCAGCTCCCTCCACAGATTTTCTATAGGATAAAGGTCTGGAGACTGGCTAGGCCACTCCAAGACCTTAATGTGCTGCTTCTTGAGCGACTCCTTTGTTGCCTTGGCGGTATGTTTTGGGTCATTGTCATCCTAGAAGACCCATCCACGACCCAACTTCAGTGTTCTGGCTGAAGGAAGGAGGTTCTCGCCCAAGATTTTACAGTACATGGCCCCGTCCATCAGCCCCTCAATACAGTTAAGTCGTCCTGTACCCTTAGCAGAGAAACAGCCGCAGAGCATAAAGTTTCCACCTCCGTGCTTGACTGTAGGGATGGTGTTGTTGGGGTCATAGTCAACATTTCTCTTCTTCCAAACACGACGATTTGAGTTGATGCCAAAGAGCTCAATTTCGGTCTCATCTGATCACAGCACTTTCTCCCAAGCCTTCTCTGAATCATTAGATGTTTATTGACAAACTTCAGACGGGCCTGTACATGTGCCTTCTTGAGCAGGGGGACCTTGCCGACGCTGCAGGATTTCAATCCATTTCTGTGTAGTGTGTTACCAATGGTTTGCTTGGTTACTGTAGTCCCAACTGCCTTGAGATCATTGACAAGCACCTCCCGTGTAGTGCTGGGCTGATCCCTCACCTTTCTCAAGATCATCCTTACCCCATGAGGCGAGATCTTGCATGGAGCTCCAGACCGAGGGTGATCAGTGGTAATTTTGCATTTCTTAAATTTCCAAATAATGGCACCAAGAGTTTTTTCACCAACCTTCTTGCTGATGGTCTTGTAGATCATTCAAGGTCTACAATCTGGTCCACGATGTCCATTGACAGCTCTAAGGTCTTTGGTGGTGGAGAGGTTGGAATGGAAGATACAGATTCTGTGGACAGGTTTCTTTTATACACATAACAAGCTGACGTTAGGAGTACTTTCTTAAAGTGGCAGGACTAATCTGTGTTCCACATGGGCACCTAACCAATCTGTGGGAGGCAGAATTCCTGCTGGTTTTGTAGGGGATCAAACACTTATTTCACTCGATCAAATGCTAATCAATTTATAACCTTTATAATGTGTTTTTTTCTGGATTGTTTTGGTTGATATTCTGTCTCTATCCGTTAAAATAAACCTACCATAAAAATGATAGACCCTTTATTTCTTTGCAAGTGGGCAAACTTACAAAATCATCAGGGGATCAAATAATTATTTTCTCCATGCATGCCTTCTGTCATCTTTTTTTTTTTTTTTTGGCAATTGAAAGGCAATTGAAAGGTAAATTTAAAAATAACTTTTACATTGTTTTACACAAAAAAAAATTAGTAAAAAAGGGATTATACAACATGCATGTTCATTTTATTTGGTACTGTCCTGAATAATGTTACATAAAAGATGTTCAATAAACTTTTGAACGGGTCATTTTTATAAATTCAGCTATTGTTTTAGTCTAGTGGACTATATGTAGCCTAAACATCTTTTATGTAAAATATCTTATTCAGGACAGAAATAAAAAATAACAATTGTATGATCCCTCTTATTTTATTAAAATGAACATTTTGCACATTGTGTAATACATATATATTCTAAAGGTTCAATTTATACTGTTAAAGGGACAATAAGTAACTATTTGGGTAATTTTTAATCTAAAATCAATATTTGTATTCATAAATATGTCCCCAATGGTGTACAAATACTTCTGCCAATTATCTGATTTATCCTCGTAAACGAAGAATTTATTATATTTATATACATGGGACCATAGACATAATAAATACATAGACACCCTATTGGCTGCTGGAGCGTACGTCAACGGCGGCGCCATATCAATGAGGGCAGCTTGCCCATACCTCTCATTATGGGAATTGAGAAAAATGCCTGTTTCTTGCGCTGCTTGGGGCTGTACAAGTCGCCACACAATTGAAAACAGGTCTCGGGGAATTACCTTTCAAAAACAAGACTGACATTTTTTTTCTGGTTGTATTTAGTAATTATATAATTAGTAATAGTAACGTACACCACGTGCAAACCACTGAAATCGGCTGATAAATGTAAACGTTATTATTGTTTTTATCAAGGGAAACCGCAGCTCACCCGTTTACTTGCATTTGTTCACAGCGCAGTCTTGCCCTCCGCAAAATGGCGGACACGTTGACGTATCGCAGCAACGCTCCAAAGCGGCCAATAGGGCGTCTATGTATTTATAATGTCTATGCATGGGACGGGTAAGTCCACGGAGGCTTCCATGTAGTTCCGCCATCTTGAAAAACTATAATAGCAGAGAAGGACAAAAGTACGCCAACGCGTTTTCGTTCAGAGCCGTAACTGTAAAGCAGCGGAAACGGAGGAGCAGAGCAGTCAGAGGCGCTTGTCACTTTTATTTTTAATGACGGACCATACCTATGCCGAGCCACTGGATAAGAAATCCTCTTCGCCAAAACAGACCAAAAATGATCGTAAAAGGAAACGTGACCGGAGGATACAAAAAACACGAGTGAAGGTCGGGATTGATTTTCCCCGGTGGAAAGAGCTAATGCAGGAGAAAGAATTCAAAAGAGACGCTGAAGTTGCCTGCTTTCTCCTCGACAGGTAAATCAATGTTACAGTCTTAATTATACGTTTTTTTAATTGCTTGGTTGTTTACTTTATTATATAGACAGAAGAACATTTACAGTTAAAAGGGCTCTTTGATGAATAGCAGATATTGAGTATAGAGAAGGCACTAAAAAAAGTTTGTAAGTTTACTTTTGTAAGCTAGAAATTCGATACAAATATATTTTAATAGAGCATATGATTGTTCTTGGATTGTTTGCATAGCTAACTCTACTTCAATTTTATGTTATCTGATATTTTCTGTTATTAATCATTTATACTGTGACCTCACATTGAATAATACAGACGCATAAATTCTGTATGTAGCTCTTGTAGCTGCCGGGCATCTTTGTCGTCGTTGTATTGACACTCACTCTCCTCCTCTTCCTCGTCGTCCACCTCCTCGCCTAGATCCCACTGATCCACTGCCTCTCTGTCCTCTTCCTCTACCTTTAACCTTACTTCTTCCTCTCCCTACTGTTGAATCATCTGATGATGATATCTAACAATGCACATACTTCAAAAAAATATAACGAGTAAACAAGGCATAATTACAATAGTTCATGTTTTTGACACTCATTACTTCGTACTGTAACATTCGTTTGTTCGTTGTGTCAATTTGAAGTTTGTTTGAAATAACAAACCTGTTCACCCGAGGGAAAACTCGACGAAGTGCTATTAGAAGACATCCTGTCATAGCTTTTTGGTACATAACGGCTACCGTAGATGCAACACGCATTTGAAAACGTGAGGCGCTGGAGAGCACAATTCGTTTGAATGCAAAATACAATTTCACCGCTAGATGGGAGTAATTCTTACTTAGTGTCCCTTTAAAAATTTGACCATTAGTAGGCTAATTCATATCAGGCTTTACAAGGTTAAAGACAGGTTGCGTAATTGGTGGTACCTGTGACTGTCAGCATAGCTGAGCTTTCGATCCCTTCAGCCTTGAAGGTGATGACGCCCATGTCAGAAACCGTGACCCGAGTCAGGGTGAGTGTGTGTTTTTTCCCCTGCGTGGCAATTCGACACACAGGCCTGGATTTAAGTGGGAGTCCATTCCTGGTCCATTCACCCTGGACGTACGCATGACTGAGGACCACCTCAAATGTACAGACTTCTTTCTCACACAGCGTCACATCCTCTAGCCCTTTCACCAATTGAATTCTATTCACTTTAGACAAAAATAGAGGAATTATCAGTGTTGTTTTTTGTAACAAATACTGCGCTACTAAAGATCCCCTAAAGTGACATTTGCGGGGGAAACTAGCCTATAGCTTTCGCGCGAGCACTGCAACCTATCGTGCTCATGTTTTCGACTTCCTTTGATCATGTTCGCGCCAAAACTCAGGTGAATGTCTCAGAGTCCCGCGAATGTCACTTAGGGACTTCGTACACTGCTAGTATAAAATATATCATGATGATATAAAAATATTCAGAATACTTTATTAAGAAATGATTCTTACATGCCATGTTTAGCACTTTGTACTCTCACACGCCTTTAGCAATGGCCAGCAACTTCAAGTTTACTACTCCAGTTGCACTCTTAAAAAAGTGTAATTTGTTGCTCATCACAATATGAAGACTGAAAAATAAATATACTTATTATTGTTGTTATTTACGCATTTTCATAATTTATATATTAATTTAATTATTATGTTTGTACTTAATTAACAAAATGCATTCATGTGTCTAATTTTATGTCTAAAACACTCATGTAACACAGAAGCAGATCTTAATAGAATACAACCTGTGGCTGGCTAAGAATTATGAAACTGACAGAAATTATATTCTCTTACACATGTCTAATTAGTTGGCATACACTGATGTATCTGCCAGCTTATATGGAGAGGTTATGTCCATATGTGCAGATACAACTGAAGTTCGTCTATATCAAACAAAGACAGACAAACTAACTCCCTGCACAATAATTCTTTCTCACATTTCAAACAAACAAACTAACAAATACCTCTCCCAGTTGTTGCAGCATGTCACAATTGCTCAATTAATAGCTGGCCTCAAGTGTAGGCTATATAATGCTTTGAAACATGACACCATCCTTGCATCCTTGAGATTAAAAACATGGAATAAATAATGAATTTCATAGCTTTTTTTGTATTAATCAGACTATAGTCAAATAAAAAAATTGGGAACTTATAAAACTGGAGACATTAGATTAGACTTCATCAAATCTTTTGTTGCTGTTGTTGTTGTTGTAGATCATGCACCAGAAAACTAGGTATTTTGACAACAATTTGAAATCAGTCATGAGAAAAACATTCATACAGACCAGACATTTAGAAGAACAAACGGATCTTCCATTCCACTCACCATTAGCTGAATTTGGCATTTCCCTCACATTAAAGTCCATAAAAGACCCTTCAAACCATAATATGTGAAACTAATGACAAAAATACCAGAAAACATCAGTCTGCCTAGGCTTTTCTGTAGTTCACATAAATTCCTTCAAGATTATCCTTTAAACTTTGACCAAAGATACCCAGGCCAGTGTGCTATCCCGGTTCCCTTGGCAGACAAGCAGCTGAAAGTTTTTTTTTTTTTCCAGCTTTCCCAAAGGCTAATACCAAACAGCTGACATATCTCCAAAATAGCTGTGCGTCATTATACATAAAGATAGAAACATCTTGGCTACATGGAGCAAGTCCTGCCTGATAGCATTGTTTTCATACACAGAAAACCAACCATACCTTTCACAAAGGATGGTTTGGTTCATTAGTCTATTATCTCTTAATTGACTATGTATCCCTTCACAAATTATCAGGCTTGATTCAAAGTTGATTCCCAGAGAATGAACAGAGTTGATTTCTTTTTATTGATTAATGTTGTGCTGACCAGAAGTTATTCACAGTAGCACAGGTTCCTGAGTTCATAAATCATAATTCTCTGAGAGATGCCAATACAACTGAGTTGGAATGGTCATGGGAGATTAAAAGATCCTGTCATTCAGCTGTGAAATCACTTGTTAGGTCTGAATGCCCATACTGCAAGACTGTCCAGTCTTGGTAAGAGGCATTCAAGCTGTCATGTGAAAAGAACAGGACTCATTCTGACAACTAAAGAAGTCTCAACATGCATATTCTCAATTGACAATTCAATAATTATTTGAGACTTAAAACCTTTTTCTTTTCATTTAGTTAAAATTAAATTAAACATTGCATTAAATTTGAACATCTGTCAGCGGACATATACCGTATTTGTCCCGGGTTATCTTGATGGATGATATTCATAGTGAAATTATGTTAATAGCGGTATTAAACGGAATTTATTTGATCTGATACTCCAACTGGCTGGACATAATAATTAGCCCAACCATGGCATGAGTTTAGGTGAGGAACTACCTGTTTCTGCCAACCAATGATAGACAGAAAGGAGGAAATGTTTGAAAACTGTCATTCTTTTGGCTATTCTGTTTGGCGACGAAAGAAATTATGCACCTCACCTTCAAAACTTAACTTTTACCTGTTTCCACTGAATCAACCTGAAAGCCTGTTGCAGTTTGCAGGTGCAAAGTCTGTCAAAGCAGTAGCAGACATCCACCATGCATGTGTACAAGTAGTCTCAACTCAAAGTGACGAGGATGCGATATCACTGATGGCCCGAAGACGCCGTATAAATAGTTATTTGTTAAGGAACCAGAACCATATGAGGATGTGTTAGGTGAAATTAGAACTTGACGAAACAGCTGAACACTTCACCTAAGCTCACAGGTCCTTGTTTGGAGCCCATCTCTGCAAGTTTCACATGTCCTTTGGTTTTGTCTCTCTCCACCCTGCTGACAACAGATTTATCAAGAGCCATAAATCAACTCGAAGTCACCTTACTGCTCAGTGATCACACTACTACATTGCTTTGCACTCTGTTATTATAATTCTTAGCTCTTCAATTTGAACATATCATTTGAATTAATAGAAGTAGATACAATCAATAGACACATAAATCATGTGCAACAGTGTTTTTCAATCATGCGTTAGAAATGTATTTAAAAGTAAAGAAATTTGGCTAAATTTAATCCATAGTACCCATGACACAGTTGGCATGTGAGTTTAGAGAGCGCGAAAACAGCATGACCTTCAGGATGTCAATGACGTTGATGTTATTGTGCAGCTTGTTCCTGCTTTGCATCAAAACCATAAGTAAAATGAAGCACCAAAACCTCAATTCTAACTTTGTGAAATCACACAATTTCTACTTTGATGAAATATTCAGATCTACATGTTTACCAGCACCAAGATGTGTTTCTTTGATAGAGTGTCTGTCCATTTGTTGATCTGAGATAATCCTTTAAACCCTAGTCTGGGGGCTGTCTCAGTTTCAGCCCAGACCAATCACAGATCCACATGTCTAACTGGGGCTACAAAATCCCCTTCTCCCATTAGTTGTCCTTGACACATCTAAAGCACACACTGTCTTTTCACCTCTATCTATGGACCCCAACATCCCACAGCAGACACAGGGAAGAATTCTTATGCAGGGAAACTTGTTAGCTTCACTTTAAAAAAATTAAATAAATCACAAATACATTTTTAGCAGACTGGTGCACTTGCGGAGGTCTTGCCAGCAAATGCAGCTTGAATATCTATACAATACTTGAATTTGGTTGTTTAGGTATGTGCACTACCTTTCAAAAGTAAGTGTGTTTGTTCTTTGAACTTTTATTCAGCAAGGATGCATTACATTGAAAGTAAAGAATTTTAAATTGTTACAAATACATTATATTTCAAATAAATCCTGTTCTTTCTGAACGTTCTATTCATCACAGAATCCTGACAAAATGTTTCATGTTTTCCACAAAATATTAAATCATTATATCAGTATTATTATATTAGATTAAAGTATCCTCATTACTTTGCTTATGAGGCTTTCTTGAAAGTTAAAAAAAATGTGCAGGCTATATCCCAGTTTGTTAAGGGGAAGTGCAGATACGATGTGATACTCTGATCATGTTTTTCACACTGTGGTTTACATGCTCTTAAATGGAGATGGTATCTGTGTATTTATAGACCCACAAACCCTTTTGTGCCACCCCCTCAATTTGGATTTTAATTAACAACTGAACAAAAATATGCATATATTCATAAGATAATGATGGCATGAGCAAAACAATACATTTATTGGTCAAAGCAGGGAATCTGCTACTGTGGTTGATCATGTTAACTCTTATATTGTTACTTTTTTCCTTTCTTCTTGCCACCTTTGCCTCCTGTTTTTGGGGACTCTTCATCACCCTCTTTCCCTAAGGCAGCTTTAATTCTCTTCTTTCCAAGGGGAGTCTTGGCATACCAGTTCTGTGAAGAAGAAAAAAAGTGAAGACTGGAAATAAAATGTAAAACATGAGGCTCTTTTCCCTCTCAGGTTGAGACTACCAACCAAAAGCATACTATCTTATTGCAAAGTTCGCTATCAACTTCAATGTGCAGTGGGAAGCCCTGCTATCTGACATTTGAGAGATTATACTTACTTTTAGCAACTCTTCTTCTTCCTGAAACACTGGGTCAATTCTAGCAAGTGGAGGCACAAACTCTGAAGCAGTTAGTGGACGTTTAGGCAACTGCTGAATGCGCCGTTCAGTCAAGATGCTACGTACCACCTGCACCATGTGACCCTGTGTGTAGCCATCGGAAATCTTTGCCAGAGAACTGAGGTCCAGGACGCTGGTCAATTCTCCTCCATTCTTTTTTATCAGCTCTTTCCACATTACTGTGAAAATATGCAGATGCATGATTGGAAACACTGAAATTTTGCTCATTATTCTTTTATATATACACTATTATTTAGATATACACGTTGGGGTCAGCAAGATTTGTTTTTTTTTTTAAATTACACTTTTATTCAGCAAGGATGCATTAAATTGATCAAACGTGACACTGAATTGATTTCTATTTTAAATAAATGCTGTTCTTTTGAACTTTCTATTCAGAATCCTGAATAAATCGAGATTTCCATAAAAGTATTAAGCAGCACAACTGTTTTCAACATTGATAAAAAATAAGATATCTCATAATATATAAAGCCTCACCACTTAATGATTTGCTATTTGCTGACAAAAATCTAGAAAATTAGCTTACCATATCTTGATGCATAGTCAGGTCGAGGTATGAGAATGATCTTATTGTAGAATTTGCACAAGGATTTCAGATCTGCACTGTGTGGATCATTTGTAGTACCTACGATTAAAACACAATCTTCTCCTTTGATGGACTTGAGGATTTTAGGCAAATCTTTCTTCAGACGCTTCGGATCTAACTGTTAATACAGAATTAAAACATCTCATTAATTTTCATTTCACCACTAAACAGATCACAAGTAGGTTACACTCTTTACCTCCTTCTCATCTTTTGGTACTTTTTTGTAAAACATCTTTTCAGCATCTCCAATCCATATTACAGAGGGCTGCATCAGTCTGGCAACCTGCACCGAATACAGAGTACATCAAAATATCAATACTTAGCAGGTCAGTTTCACAGATTTAGGCCAATATCAAACTAAACTTTACCTTAAACACCAGATGCAGCATCATCTGCAATCCACTCTTGCCAGGATATTTTCCAGCAACGTTTAAAGGTGAAAGGTCGAACAGATTGGCCCCTGTCTCCTGGCAAATGGCATGGACCAACATTTTCTTACCCACCCCTGATGGCCCTACTAGCAAGATGCTCTTTACCAGGGGAGCCTTCTCATGAACTGCTTGGGAACCTAGTATAGAACAAAGGCCATATATAGCCAACACATGAAGAAGTTTACTGTATGTTGAAGGGGCATTTCTGAAGTAAAAATATGTAAATCCAGAGCGATTCATTTACTCACCTAATGGTAAGACAGCATAAAGGGCTACAACTTGCCGAACATCAGATAATGACGGCATAGGCTCAATATCAGACTGTCGTAGAGTTGTGCCAAGGTAGCTATAGTCACCTTTAATGAGAGCAGATGTGTCCAGATGTGTTAAAACGGTTGTGAGTGTGATTAGTACATTTTATATACACCTATATAAATTTATGAACACATTTAAACTTCTGAAAGGGCCAAACAAGCATTACAGAATAAGTGTTTTCTTTTTTTCGCCATAAACTGAAACATTACCAAGATAATCTTTTAGTTTAACATTTTCTGCCTTTTTCAGCAATTCCTGTTCAACCAGCTCTTCAAACAGTGACTCGGTGGTCCTAAAAAATAAATAAATAATAAAGAGAATTAGATTAACAGAGTTCAATATACACATTAAAAAGTCTGGTGGCGGTAAGAGTTTTTAAAATGTTTTTAAGTGTCTTGTGCTCACCAAGGCTGCCTTTATTTGATCAAAAATACAGTAAAAAAAGCAATGTTGTAAAATATTATAGCAATTTAAATTTAAAAAGCAGCATTTTTCAGCAGCCATTACTCCAGTCATAAGTGTAAAAAATCATTCTAATATGCTGATTTGTTGCTCTAGAAACATATCTTATCATTATCAATGTTTCTTTGTTATACCTCAATATATAGTTCAAAAGAACAGTTTTTGTGAAATAGAAATCTTTTGTAATGATATTTACTCATTTATATTTATATACATATTTACATTTGTATTGATAGTTACTTTTGATCAATTTAATGAATAAATGTATTCATTTATTTTAGGAAAATCTGACCGCTTATTTAACATCTAAAGGGAAAACTTAACACAAAATTAAATTATCATTTTATACTTAAGTACTCATACTCATGTAACCTTTATCTAACCTGTACATTCTTCCTTCTGTGGAACACAACTGGCATTTTCCGTAATGAAATTGAATGAGTATCATAAAAGTGTGTTATACTATATATAAAAGTACTTTAAATAAAGTGCAAAAGTCATACAGTATGGACCACTTTTATGGTGCTTTTGTGTGTTTTTGGAAGCTTGAAAGTTGAAAGCCTTAGTCATCATATATGGCATGAAAATGACAATTATTTGAATTTTATCCTTCAGTGTTTCATGTAAGAAAGAAGTCAAGTCAGGTGTGAAACATGTAGTAATTAAAGGCATGAACTATTCATTTAATGGTGGAGAATTGCAAACTTCCAAAAGCAAAATTTCAAACAACTAAAACAATAAAAAAAAAAACCTATCGGCTGTAAGGTCTTTGTCCTTCTTCTTCTTCTTTCCGCTTTTTGATGCCTTCTTTTTCTGTGTAGTCAGAAACAAAATGTACATAAAGACAGTATAATACCTGTGTTGCAAGCAGAGGCAACGTAAGACAATCCAGGCAATCTCTCTGATGTTCAATAAATCCATGTAAACAGAAGGGGTTTACTGTACTTTTGCAGCACCCTTGCCCTTTCCGCTTTTTTCTTTATCCACAGCCAGCTTCCAATTAGCAAGCTCCTGTCTCATCAGTTCATCCACCTGAACAAGCAAGCTAGGATTAACGTTAATAAAAATGACAATAATTGTGAGGAACATGTGGCCTTAAATGTCTGATCATAAGGAAACTTTGAAAAGAAAAAACGGCAGCCAATGAAAAACAGCCCATACACGAAGAGCAGTTCAACACGAGTAGACATCTTTTACAACAAGCTATTAGACATTAATGAACCCTCAGTCACCTGTTTTCTTATTTCCACTTCAATCTCTTTTCTCTTCGCTTCTTTTATCAGCTCTAGCTCGTGCCTTTGACTAAAGTTCTTGGACTCGTTTCTGTTTTTCCAAACCTCTGCAGATCAGATAAGACAGTCACTCCCTCTCTCTTGACACTGATATGTTGTTATTGTAACACATACTGTAAACGTTTCATTCTTCAATTTTCCTTGCCAGAAAATGTCTTGTATTCCCTCTCAAGATCTGCCAGAAAGGCAGATGGTAGCATCTTCAGTCCAGGCTCTTCCTCCTGTGACAATCCAGTTATATGTAAAATATCAGAAAAAACAAGAAAAACTACACTCAATGAGAAGTACAGTAGTAATACTTGGTACTTAAACTGCATTCAGTGATGTTCTTTTCAGTGTTTTCCTGTTTACAATTTTTTTCATTGGTTTTCTGTCACTTTAAGTCGTCTCTTCAATTCTTACCTCGTCTTCGACATTCCCTTTCTTTCCTTTTTCTTTTATCTCCTCCTTGCCCTTTGGCTTTTTGTTGGCATCATCCTCCTCCTTTGCTGCCAGTTCTTCAGCCAGCTTCAATCCAGACGTGGACATGACAGATTTTTTCAATGAAAACATGACAAACACTTCATACTGTATATTCCAAATTCATTTGATCATAATCATAATATTAAACAGGATGGATAAAGAACATCCCAGAACATATTTTCTATACAGTTTTTGGTCAAAGATGAACATATATTGACATGTACTAATTATGTGAACATGTTTACCTCCTCAGGTGTTTTTTCTGCAAATATAAGAGCTGAACCTCCATCCTCCTCCTCTGGGTAGTCAGGAAATGAGCCCGTTGCATCACTATTCACAAGTACTCATGTTAAATGTTGTTAAAAGATGCTCAGTAAAACCCTTAGGTAATGGGTGTTATACGCAACACATTTCCATATTCTGTTCAACAGGTTGCATCGCTTGCGGTTCAGGTCTTTTGTATGTGCTTTGTTAAATATAAAGCTGTTTTACTTAAGATGACTTCAAAGGAGCAACCATAGATAATGAGCCATGAGCATAACCGATGTCCATCGCACATGCAGATTGATATCTAAAAGTTTTTTTTATTTTTCTTCTTCTCACTAAAATGCCAACAAACAGAAAAACTAGATAGGTTAGCTGATTACCTAAAAAGTCCATAGATATCACTGTCAGTTCATACTGCTATCAACACAAGCGGATGCAATGAGACCTGTTTTTTCATGTGATGTTTGACATACACCTATATGATTTTTATGGTGATTCATGGTTTTGTGCAAACATTGGCAAGAGATCCCACTCACCGGCACTCTATGAACCACTGTCTGATCTGATCTTTCATGGTCTCCTTCATTTCTGGGCCTTCAACGTCCCTGAGATGAAAAATAACAGATCTGATGGACTTCTGATAATCATCCTCATGTTCTTCTTGCCTGGTCTGCCTGTTGGCCTTGTTGTTCTGGGCAGCCAGCTCGTTTTGGGATGGATAGGACAGTTTTGGATCCATGGCCTGAAGATGGCACAGCCATATAATCACATGAAACAGTATTAGAGTTCCATCTACTGGTGGCAACAAGATGGTGGTATACTCAACATGTAGTCAAGCTGTAGAATCACAATGAATCTTTATTTATGACTATCAATACAAAGCACATACCTTTGTTAATGTGCTTTGCATGTAATGTAAAGGGAATATACACAACTATTAAAAATATGGGGTCAGTAAGATTTAAAAAAAATGAAATTACTACTTTTATTCAGTAAGGACACATTGAATTGATCAAAAGTGACCGTATAAAAAATTTTTTTACATTTTTACAAAAAATCTATTTCAAATAAATGCTGTTCTATTAATCTATGCATGAAAGAATCCTGAAAAAAAAAATTATATCATGGTTTCCACAAAAATATTAAAGGCATAGTTCACCCAAAAATGAAAATTGTCATAATTTACTTAAACTCAAGTTGTTCAAAACCTGTATGAATTTCTTTCTTCTGTTGAACACACAAAAAATATTTTGAAGAATGTCAGTTGATGGGCCCCATTGACTTCCATACTATTTTTTTCCTTACTATGGAAATCAATGGGGCCCATCAACTGTTTGGTTACCCACATTCTTCAAAATATCTTCTTTTGTGTTCAGCAGAAGAACGAAACTCATACCAGTTTGGAAAAACTTGAGGGTGAGTAAATTATGACAGAATTTTCATTTTTGGGTGAATTATCCCTTTAGGCAACACAACTCTTTTCAACATTGATAATAATAATAAATGATTTTGAAGCACCAAGTCAGCATATTAGAATGATTTCTGAAGGATCAGAAGAAAATGCTTGCCATCACAAGAATAAATTACATTCTAAAAAATATTAAAATAGATTTTAAATTGTAGATATATTTTCACAATATTACTCTTTTTGCTGTATTTGCGGTATCATAAATACAGCCTAGGCGAGCATAAGAGACTTCTTTCAAAAATATTTTAAATCTTATCAACCCCAAACTTATGAACAGTAATGTACACAATTTATCTTACCATTCCAAGAAATATCATTTCCTCTTCACGCAGCCTTTTTGTCATTTTCCTTTGCATGAAGCCTCTCCACACCTAAATAGAGATTTTAATTATGTACTGCATTCCTAATAGTTATAATAACAAAAATATAACTGTTTTGTGTTGACACAATAGAATATTGTACCTTCTGGATACAAACGGCAGCCTGGTCAGTGCTTACTGCCTCTTGTTCGTCAGCTTTCTTCTGTCTCTCAGAGTCTTTATGGATCTCCCTCATGAATTTTGCCCTCAGTCGGCCTTGCCGTGCTCTTTCAGCCACTTGGACGACTTTAATGGCCCTCTCCAGAGTCAACATACGCATTACATTAGGCTGGGAGAGGCAAGAGAAGTCATTTTAGAGTATGAAACAATACAATTATTTCATTTATGATGAAACAATCAATTTAACTTACTCCTGTCTTTTCTGTAACATCCATTTGGTTTAATATAGCACCAAACAATCTTTCTCTGTCCTGCAGAACTTGGTTTCGCTCATGAATGAAATATCTGGGAATTGGAATCTCAAGGTCCTCCTTTGACAAATGTGAGATTGAAATGATGATTTATAGATTAAATATACTTCTAAAGTTGTTTATAGTTACACTCTAGTCAAACTCACAGGGGTTAATTTCAGGTCTTGAATGATGTCATCCATATAGTGGTACTCTGAAAATTCCTTTTCCACCATTTCGTTCTTGAGCTCCAGAACACGACCCATCACACCCTCCAGCACCTGCCTAATCGCACGCCTCTTTTGGGGGTGAACACTTTGGTCATAGGCCTCGTCCAGCTGCCTGAAGATCTGAGCATAGCAGACGTACAAGGTGGCAATCCTTTGGAAGAACACCACTCTGTCTCTCTCAGGGCGGAGAGGTTCTTCTGGGAGTTCTTGGTCCAGCAAACAGCTGAGCTCCTCATGAGCTTCAGACCAGAGTTTATTGTATGTGCTGCTGGAGGTAAACTGTGTCTTACTCATTGGATTGTTGTGAACAAGCTACGGTTTTAATCACTTAATAAAAGTAACTTAAACATTATCTTAATCTTAGATTAAACAGAAAAGGGACTGTATGTTTGAATATATATATTAAGAATTACTGGTAGAGATTTTACAAAATGTAGTGCTAAATCCATAGCAAAACTGCGACAATTTCATGTTTTGAGACAATATTTCCTTGAAATCACATGACTTTAGCATACAAACCTGTGCGACATCGTTTGATAAAACTCGCTAAACGGTTCCTTCGAATCGCGGGATGTTCAAGTCTGACTGTAGCTAGTTAAAACATCCACTTTTCTGAGTTAAAGATTAAGTTAACAGCTAGAACAACACTTCCGAAAACAAGTAAAGTAAATCTGGAAATAAACACATTTCTTCAGCAGACATTAGTGTGCACTGACTAACTTGGCTGAAAGTTGTTGTCAACTTGTTTCTACGGTAACGCTTACGCAGAACGGAAGAAGATCAAATGTCGAACAGTGTGAATTACATCAACGTTTTACCCAACAGGCATCCTGTACACATGATGATGGCATTTACATACAATTAAAAATAAATAAATACGATCAGAAAAAATATAATTTTTATAGTTGGTTGTATTAGTATTCCATTCCCTTTAATATAATATATAAAATTATATAATATAGGAAATCTATCATTTAATACCGTTGACCATACGAAATTTGAAACATCAACTGCAACAAGACAAAACTGAAAAGCACAAATTTTCAACGCCACTTGTTTATAAATTTGAAGGTTTCTTATTGAAGGTAAAAATGTAAACGTCATCGTAGCTAAGTTACATAGCCCCGAATACGACCGGGCGGTTTAAGAAACACCTTACAAAAAAATGGAAAATGAAACACCTTACGAATGGCATGTTCAGCCCTACCCGGTTGGAAAATTCGTCGATTTAAGTATTTAATATATATTAAGATATACAGTTAAATTCAAGAATCATCTTTATTACGAAAAATAAAATGCTCTAAGCAAAACTATTTACTTAGCTGTTGTGTGCCTATAGGTCCTTCTCAAAAAAATTGCATATTGTGATAAAGTTCATTATTTTCCATAATGTAATGATAAGAATTAAACTTAAATATATTTTAGATTCATTGCACACCAACTAAAATATTTCACGTCTTTTATTGTTTTAATACTGATGATTTTGGCATACAGCTCATGAAAACCCCAAATTCCTATCTCAAAAAATTAGCATATTTCATCAGACCAATAAAAGAAGTGTTTTTAATACAAAAAAGAGTCAACCTTCAAATAATTATGTTCAGTTATGCACTCAATACTTGGTCGGGAATCCTTTTGCAGAAATGACTGCTTCAATGCAGCGTGGCATGGAGGCAATCAGCCTGTGGCACTGCTGAGGTGTTACGGAGGCCCAGGATGCTTCGAGAGCGGCCTTAAGCTCATCCAGAGTGTTGGGTCTTGCGTCTCTCAACTTTCTCTTCACAATATCCCACAGATTCTCTATGGGGTTCAGGTCAGGAGAGTTGGCAGGCCAATTGAGCACAGTAATACCATGGTCAGTAAACCATTTACCAGTTGTTTTGGCACTGTGAGCAGGTGCCAGGTCGTGCTGAAAAATGAAATCTTCATCTCCATAAAGCTTTTCAGCAGGTGGAAGCATGAAGTGCTCCAAAATCTCTTGATAGCTAGCTGCATTGACCCTGCCCTTGATAAAACACAGTGGACCAACACCAGCAGCTGACATGGCACCCCAGACCATCACTGACTGTGGGTACTTGACACTGGACTTCAGGCATTTTGGCATTTCCTTCTCCCCAGTCTTCCTCCGGACACTGGCACCTTGATTTCCGAATGACATGCAACCACTGAGCAACAGTCCAGTGCTGCTTCTCTGTAGCCCAGGTCAGGGGCTTCTGCCGCTGTTTCTGGTTCAAAAGTGGCTTGACCTGGAGATTGCGGCACCTGTAGCCCATTTCCTGCACACGCCTGTGCACGGTGGCTCTGGATGTTTCTACTCCAGACTCAGTCCACTGCTTCCGCAGGTCCCCCAAGGTCTGAATCGGCCCTTCTCCACAATCTTCCTCAGGGTCCGGTCACCTCTTCTCGTTGTGCAGCGTTTTTTGCCAAACTTTTTCCTTCCCACAGACTTCCCTCTGAGGTGCCTTGATACAGCACTCTGGGAACAGCCTATTTGTTCAGAAATTGCTTTCTGTGTCTTACCCTCTTGCTTGAGGGTGTCATTGATGGCCTTCTGGACAGCAGTCAGGTCAGCAGTCTTACCCATGATTGCGGTTTTGAGTAATGAAACAGGCTGGGAGTTTTTAAAAGCCTCAGGAATCGTTTGCAGGTGTTTAGAGTTAATTAGTTGATTCAGATGATTAAGTTAATAGCTCGTTTAGAGAACCTTTTCATAATATGCTAATTTTTTGAGATAGGAATTTGGGGTTTTCATGAGCTGTATGCCAAAATCGTCAGTATTAAAACAATAAAAGACCTGAGATATTTCAGTTGGTGTGCAATGAATTTAAAATATATGAAAGTTTAATTTTTATCATTACATTATGGAAAATAATGAACTTTATCACAATATGCTATTTTTTTGGGAAGGACCTGTATGTGAGGAAAGGCGATAGGCCTACGTAGTTTAAGAACACACCGCTTGATGGCGCCAAACACAATATTTTTATAGCCTGCGAGGAGAGGTCTCGAGGCATTAATACCATTGACTGTAAAGTAAAAAAAATAAAAAATATATATATATATATATATATATATATATATAACACACACACACACACTTTTAGATACACCGAGTTAAATCCAAAAATCCTGAGAATTATGAGAAAATAAAATGCTTAATAAATTAAAGCTTTTGTATAAAGCCTACATGTAATTTAAGAACACACCGCTTGATGACGCCAAGCACAATATTTTTTTTATAGCCAGCGAGGAGAGTTTATGTCTTGACTCATGTCATATGAGGCATAAGACATTAATACATATTATCAGGGGCGTAGCAGACCCAACTTTTAGACATCGGTGATTCTGTCACTTTTTTCCAAACACATGTTGTGTTCTCTGATATTAGTTTTTTAGTGAACTAACATTCAGCCGATCATAAGTGTGTCATCATGAGGTGAGCCATCTCTCGTGCGCGTCTGCTGGAGGTTCAAATTTCCCGCCAGTAATCTGATGTTATCAGTGTTGCTCTCTGTATTCGTTCTTATTCATTGACTTTTTCTATCTGACAGGCTGGGAACTTGACGTTAAATGCACTGCATAAAAACAGTGGACAATCCTTCTTTCAAACACACAGTGTATGAGGGCCTATTTAGTGTAGGCCTATAAGAACGACCAATGGTGGTGGTAAGTAGGTTACCGCATTCCAATAATCATTGGTATTATGTTAAAGGGTATCATGACACTGATTAGGCTACTTGTTCCATTTTAATATGTACATTTAAAGGGTTACTTAAAGTAAAGTATGCAGCTTAAAATGTGCTCATGCAAAAGTGACATTCAAGTAGCCTAACTGAAAATATATTTTTTTTATGTTCCTATAATGTCAGCATGAAGCCATCTTGATGTCAAGAGAGGAAAATGCCGTTTCCTTCAAATTCCCACATGAGAAGCCGGTTCAGTGACATCCCTGTAAGAGCTGTGTGAAATTGTGCCTTTTGACTTTGTACTTTTAAAGTAATCAAACCGAGAAGGTGTTTTCAACTTTTAGATATCCCCTGGATAGATCGATGGCACCAATTCTAGTTTTAAATGCTAGATTATAACAGCTTTAAACCATTTTTAGTGTCTATTTGTTTGGTTGTTGTTTTTACACTTACATTTGTTTGGTTTATGTGCATTTTTATTTATTTTTAAGATATAATACAATTGCAGTCTGAATTATAATTTTATAATGAAATGAATGATTTTTCTGTTATGCAAATTTAAATTCTACCTCTTATTATTTACATAGCCTACTTTGCAATTCACATAAGCCAAGGTTCATTCAGCTTTTCCCTCGAAAGTGTAAAATGTTATTACCATCACACCTCATTGCCAACACACACTGTATCAAACTTGAAGGCTGGCCAGATTTCCGGGCCCCTGCAGGACTTTCACATACCCTGTGTGGGCTGGCTAAAGAGAAATATTAAGAAGCTTAAAGAAATAACCAGGTTCGAGTGCTTACTAACGCATGAGAACAGGTTGAGACGATGTGATAATTCATCAACTATTTTGCCTAAGTTCTTATATCATACCAATTAGACTATTGATCTGCGTTTACTTGTAGAGATACAAAAGTTAAGAACCCTGGAATTTATGCGTTAAGCGTGTAATACCAGCACAAAGCCAAGCGCAAACTATAGAGTCGGGAGGTGGAAACAAGCAGGGCTTACCAGGATAGCGCGCTTAGTGCAGTCACAAGACCCGGCCATCCATGAACAAAAACATCCAGGCGTTAATTTCAGAGCTCAGCTACATTTAAGCGAGTATATTTGGATATATGGATACTTGAGGTTCCCCATCATTTCCCTGGGGGACGTGGCGCGATGGATATCTCCAAGGACATTTACGCGTCCAGCTCTGTGCCAGCTATGATTCTTTTAATAAACCTCAGAGAGGAGTTTTGAGACACTTTTTATAGTTATCTGAACTTCTGTGATGAATTTAAAACGAAAGGAGGGGCGAATGTCAAAGGAACTGACCACGAGTTGAGGAAAAAAAAAACTAAGAGAAAGATGTCTACATTTGCCACCCACCCGAAATCGATTGTATTACATTCAAGAAGCTTCGCACTTGACGTATAAAAACAAGACGCATGTTCTCAAGAAAGACACGAGACAACAGAAACTGTTGGAGGATATATTTTTCTCTGACAACTTTGCGTCCGCACCATTAGAGGTACAAGCACCTACCAATAGGCTATAATCGCGTAAGTTGCTATTTATTTTGCTTATGTGAGTACAAACTGTATGATTATAGTAAAGTGAATTGAATTGTTTCTCTGATTTCAAAGTTTAAACATGCTATACTTCGCAAAATAGTTGAATTTGGGCAATCTCGTATACATTTCGTCGGCGTTTTATTAAAAAATTAGGGGTTTTATTTAGGCTTTATCTACAGTAAGTGTTGCAGGTCGTGACTTAAAGGTCGGACTCGAATCTACTGCGTAAACGCAGGACCACTGCGCCACTGCTTTGCCCTCTGAATGCGTGTTTTACGCACGTAGAACTTTTGGTACGAGGATATAATGACAATGTTCGCTTGTTTTGTTCGTTTATCAGGCTGGAAAGCGATGCGGGCTGAGAAGAGATGGCACATATTGTTGAGTATGACTCTTTTGCTCATCACCTCCAGCCAGTGCATGGACAGCAAGGAGGTAAAGGAGACGGAAAGGAAAACTCTTAATCTAATCCTGCAAGTGATCAGGGACAAGCCCGCGTCCAGACGCATCACCAGTGGCCTCTCTGTCTCTCAAGATGTTAAGTTTTCCTCACGTGAAAAGACAGCACATTTGTACAAGCCGGACAATAGCAGACCAATAGGTAAGCTGATTTGAGATCAGGTGATGATACATATGTAATCCTGGGCATTAACTACTTCCTGTGGGAGTTTTTGCCTGCTTATCAACTGCACTTTTAATGCTTTAAGCGCTTAATGCATGGACGGCAGTTCATAACTGTCTTGTCTTACATAGCCTTGATTGCATTGCAGTGACAGCAACATATAACCTGTATTATTTGGGGTCATTGTGAAAAATCCAGTAAAAAGTATATGAAATTGGATTAAGGGACACTCTTTTGATCTGCAGAGGGTAGAAACATAAATGTCCATGGTCTTATTAGACAGATCACATAATGCTCAAGTCATCTGTGAAGATCTAAGGACTGTTCAAAGACAAGTATGAAAGCTTGAGAAATCATGTGTGCCATTAGAAAACTGTGCTGATGACCTGCATTTTGTGGGTAAAAACCTGATTGCATTTCAGCCATGTAAGACTATTTTGTCTGTCTAAAATTTGCCTCATGTATAATTACTTTAGTTATATATATCTGACATAATTTGGTACCTCTGAAATCTTTCATTGAACCCAATGAAAATTACTTGTGCCTTTAAATTTTATGTAATGGAAGCTGTCCATGCTGAAATAATAATACTCAAAGTAGTCATTGTAATTGCCAAAAGAGTGTTACCATTTGTGCTTTGAAGCCTGGACTTGTAAATATCATGATCATTTAGTAGATTGTTATATTTACAGCAACTACTGAATGTTCCATGTCATGACATGTTATAGTTGCTGACCAGTTTTGTGGTGTGTTTAGAGGCATTTTAGCATCTCTGATACACTTGAGAATAGTTCATTAAACTCAAATACAGATTAACTTGATTCTTCTGTGGTGTGCTATTACGTAGTTTCTCCACTTAATTAACCCTTACTTAGTTTGACTATAAAACAAATTTCATGACATTTTTACAGTGACAAGTTCAAGTTCAAGCTCCGTTTATTTATAGAGCACATTTACTACCGGCTGACAACCGACCAAATTGCTGTACAAAAATTACAATAAAATACACAATAAAACAAACAATGATCGCTTAGGATCAGTGAGTACAAAATCCAATTACATATTACAAGCTGAATCAAATAGATGAGTTTTCAGAGCAGATTTAAACTCCGATAAGGAGGAGGCCATTTTAATTTGGATTGGGAGTTTGTTCCACAATGTGGGGCCCGCTACTTCAAACGCTCTATTTCCCCTTTTTATCAATCGGGTTCTGGGAATCTGAAGGAGGAATTTGTTTACCGATCTAAGCCCTCGCTTAGGGGTATATAAGTGAAGTAGGTCCGAGAAGTATAATGGTGCAAGATTATTTAGTGATTTGTAGACCATCAATAGAATTTTGTATTCAATTCTATACTGAACCGGTAACCAATGTAGGGATCTCAGAAGGGGTGTAACATGCTCAAACTTTTTACATCCCTTCAGGAATCTCGCTGCTGCGTTTTGAGCGACTTGTAGGCGTGAAATTTGAGTCTTAGCAACACCATAATATAGAGAGTTGCAGTAGTCCAGCCTCAATGTTATGAAGGCATGGACAGCAACCTCTAAAGAGGCGTTAGACAGTTTTCTGGTTGGGCTGATTCAGAATGTCTATTTAAATGTCTAAGCCATCATTTAAAAAAAAAAAAGAATGATAGACATGCGTTGTTACATAAAAGTCGTGTGCCAAAGAAAGAATTACACCCATAAACATCTGCTATTGCTCATCTGGATGAACTTTGATTGAGTGTACTGCCTTTAAAGTTATTCAATGACACTGATTTTAATCCAGTGAAAACATGCTAGTTTTAAAATGTGAGTTGATGCTGATATCATGGGACTTTTGTGTAATCCAAACAGTCAACACACTGTACTGCACAGTAGCCTTCTGAATAGAACAGCCCATTAGCATAGGCAGTTAGTCATCTTATAAGACTCAGGTGCGGAAACATGCGTATGGACCCGTAATTATATTAATGGAGGTTTGAAAATGCATCATCACCATGATTGTCTTATTAAAAATGGGAAACACATGACCCACACTAGAATAATCTGTAGGCATCATAAATGTAGAAAATCGCTGTATTTTGAATGAAAGAGGAACTCTTGGTAGTCTTGGTTATCCTATGTCCTGAGACAGGTTAAAATTAGCTGCTGCATGGATTTGTGGACCTGACATTGATGGGCATTACAACTTTGCATGCAATAATCTCCTTACTCCAATAGGCTGGAAGTGATATAGACTACACGTGGGGACAAGTATCCCATGGTCGAGCGGGCCACAGATTGTACATAATTAGCAAGGACCCCAAGCCTCAAGCTGTTACTGAGTGCTGGATTATCAATCTGGGATTTATTGTATATTTTGAATGGGGCTGTCCATCTTTATTATATCAAGCATGTTGTGACCACAGACAAGCACATGAGGTATATGACTGTAAAGTTATATCATCATCTTAAGAGGGGAAGTTTTCCAAAAGGTTGTTGCACATTTGTACACTACAAGCTTTTAGGAGATCTGACAGATTATATTAATAGTATTTTCAAGACTGTCTGTAAATTACTATCGTGGACCGCTGCAAATGAAAGCCATGTTTTCAGTTTTGCAAGCTTTTTGAGGAGGTCATTAATAAGACAAATGGTTCATTAAGAATGTCTTTATTAAATGTATTAATAATAGAAGTCAGTGGTAAATCTCTAAAGAGTAACTTGATTCTTAGGTAGCTAAGTTAACAGTCTTGTACAATGACTTCAATCCATGTGTTAGAGAGTGTATTCAGTGACTGAGCTGGACGCAAGCTGATGACATAATCATTCCCAGACTAAATACACTGAATCACATCCGTTAATATAACAGCAGTGTTTTTTCCATGTACATTTAATCAGAAATTAATTATGTTCTGCCTGAATTTACAATAAATGCTTATTAACTTTGTAATGTTTTTTTTAATATTTACAATTAACTCAAAATGGAAATCTCAAGGTTTTATATATCAGCAAAAAAAAGTCTTCATTTTCCATTTGAGATGTGATGAATAGCGAACGTATGTTATAGTTGGCAGAGACTTTGTGTTGTTTAACTCATTTAACACTTACCCAAAGGGATACTTAAGTATTTCCATGCAGGGACATGGAAAATTTACATTTTGTTTTGTTAAACCTACTTTAAAATTCTGACTGTAAAATTAAAATATATATGTAGGCTGTCCCAGATTAAATTAACTAAACGACTAATTCCATGATTTCTTTTAAAGAAAAGAAAACAAAATATGTAAAGGTTGATTTTGATGAGACAAATTGTTGTGGAGTATTTCTCCATATACAGTGGCAAATTTTACTCAAACTACTTCACAATAATACAGTGCTCTTTCTTATTTTCATCCATAAAATGTCTCCAATCAAACCAAATCAAGCTACATGCAATAACAGCTTCTATGTTTCTCAAACTGCTTCAGTTTGAGAGAAAGCTACTTGGTGAGTCAGTTTTTTAACCCACAGTATCAATTGCTTAATTTAGTTCAGTTCAGTTCAAAATGGTCAAATTGCTAAATAATATCTAGCATTTTATGAGTTTAAAGAACATATTTCTGGTTTGGTTTCGATGAAGGGCTTTATGAGCCTTACTGATTAGGCAAGGGTGAAATATTAACACAAAAACATTAACACTGTCTTTTTGTTTGTTTGTTTCAGATATTGTCCTAAGAGACATAAGCATGAAAGAAAAATTTATAGAACATTTTACAGGTAAACAAAACCCATTTCAATATATTTAATCTTTTTTAGAACAAAATATATCATGCAGTCCTGTTGATGAGGTCGAGATGTGTGATCCAGCTCTGTTCAGAATAACATACTTAATACTCTTACTGTTTCTGCAGTGTATATAGTATACGGTGCATGCACAGTATGTGGATTTTCCTTGTCATATGACCTGCTACCTTTGCCACACGTTTACTTTGTGAAATATTGTTTCCCACAATACAGTGCACTAAACCTAACCTTCCATTTCCGATATCAAGAATAAAACCAAACCAATCTCTTTCTTGACTCATCATTTGATTGGACTGGCGAAAGTTTAGGCTATTTTAACAAAATTGGATTACAAAAATGTCCAAGATAATAACTAGATATGATTCATTGACTTGCATGCAACTTGATAAGGTCATGTGACAAATGTAGCTGGGTCATGTGACAACAATATAGCATACTACTGTTTAAAGTGATAATTGTGAAATAATGCTTCTGTTCACTTGCTATTTAAAAAGTAGTTAGTATATTCTGTGCAGTATTCTATTCAGTACCCCTTTCTTTAATCGCATTATAGGCCTGTTTTTAAATGTCTCATTAGAAATGCAGTTTTCCTCATAAAACATAAAGCCAGTCAAATAAGTTACGCCTGTAGTAGGTTAACTGAGGTAAATTGTTTCTACAGCCTCTGGGTTGTGAAATACATTTCGTACTCCAGCCAAATGTTTTTCAGGAAAAGCACATTTAAGATGATTATTCATTGCAGAATCTTTGTTCATCTACAATAGTTAGTGTTAAAATCTGTTATCCGGAAGCTTATACAATGAACTTTTGTAACGGCTTTGCCAGAATCAGAATCATTAAGTCTCTGCCCTTGTGATGGCATGTCAAGCGTTAGCATGCACTAATTCTCCTTCTGGGTTCTGTACAAGTGAAAAAGTGACTCAGTTACAGCACCTTTGCTTTACCATCGTCTTTGTTACAAGTTTGTGAGATTAGTCATAATGCTTGAGTAGACATTAAGTAGTAGTAGAAATTAAAAGCCGAATGATTTCATTCACCAGAATATCTAATCAATAAAACCTATGATGATTGAAATCTTTTTTTTCCAAGCAGGACCAGTCAAGTTTCCATCTGAATGCAGGACACATTTCCATAGAATTTATCACAACACAAGGGATTGTTCCAGACCGACATGTATGTATATCTTTAATATAAAAAAAATGATTCCCCCAAAAATGAATAATTTACTCATTTACGCTCATGTCATTTCAAACCTGGACGATTATTTACTGCTATGGCACACACACAAAAAGTATTTATTTGTCAATAGTAAATGGGGTCCAATGTTGTTTGGACCCCAACATTCTTCAGATATCTTTTGTGTTCTGCAGAAGACAGAAATGCATACAGGTTTTGAATGATATGAGCATGAGTGAATGATAAAAGATTCTTCATTTTGGGTTAAATACATGACATGTTTCCCTGCAGCCTCAAATTAGAATTATGTTGTCATGATCTTAATTGAGTATGTTGTATTATGCTGTATACAATGTAAACAACTATTTTTAAAAGTAGTAAATAAAAGATAATTGGAGTATGTTTTTCAGTTTTTCTATTTAAAAGTTTCACGTTTAATTAACTGTTACTTGCATTTTGAATATTTTCTACAACAAATTCTTATTGTATATGTATGTGCTTGTGTTTTATAGACTATAGAAATTCTGCCTACGCTTCTATTTCTCTGAAGTAAAACAAAATGTTTTGACAGGGCGTTACACCGCAACGAAAATGCTCCTCCACCCTTAGTCCTCATGGACTTTGTGGCATTCAGGAGAGATTTCGATTTTTCCAATAAATAACACTTATCTAATGGTCCATCCATCGTGTTACTCTGTATAGAGAGCAGAAATGTCAAAACTAATCAGATCTCTTATTCTTTAACTGTACTAAATTTTATATTTCTCAAAAAAGAGACAAACTAGTTGCCCAAAGTGATGATCAGATTTATATTCTGGGTCACAATAGTTGCCTTATTTTTCCCCTAGACATTGGTTTAAGTGGGTTTATTTTTTTCTTAAGTAAAAACACGTGTGTTAGTGGCCAGATATTGTGAACTTGCTCCATCACCCTCCTCTGTTGAAGAAGGGTTGTGAAATTCAGCCTTAGATATTGTGGATATTTATTTTCTAAAAAAGGATCTATGAATTATCGCAAGTAGTAGTAAAGAAAGTGCAGCATATTTATAACAATGAGATGTTATTTGGTTCAGTGAGCTTTGTTCATGCATAACCGACCAGCTGTATTTGAGCACTTGGCAGCCATGAGGAATACTGGGAATGTCAAAAAGCAAAATAATTCACAGCGACATAAGAGATTCTGTCTTCAAAAACAATTTTTAGGACTTTTAGGACCTAGGACCCTTATTAGTGTTTGAGTTCTGCTTTGAAATGTCACTTTTAAAGGAGAGGGAGGGAAACGTGGCAGTACCTTGAGAGAAAATGACGGCAACAGTGCATGGAACAGGACAGCAATGGGATGTTCAGACTTCACAAACACCATTAAGGGTGGAAGCATGTGGTGCTTGAACCCACACAGTCATTTTAGGCCATCAAGTTCATTACTGGGGCAGAGATGAAGCTATTTACAGGGATCCATCTAACCCTTAGCCATGTTCATATACTGTATACATCATCCCGTGATGGTATGAGAGCCCCACTTAAATCTGAATTTCATCAGTGTGTTTGAAGTGGTGACGTTTGCTTCATGTCACAGCACTAGCCAGAGTGTCACTAGCTATGGTTCCATCCACCTATTTTTATATGCATTTTGGGATATCGCATTAAAAAAACGGCAGATGAAAACTTCAAGATGCGCAAAAATTCTGAAAGTGTGCATAAAAAACGTATGCGCAAATGAGGTGGATAATTTTTTTATTCGGTAAGAAGACATACACAAACACATTTACAGAATAAATCCCTCGATGCGCAACAAAATAACTCGTGTGACTTCGCCTCAACGGTGGATGTGATTGGATAACTGGACTAATCAGTGGAGCAATTTCATTGCACAGCATCTCAAATGTTGGCTTGATCATGCCTGAGCCAAAGACATTTCACCAGCATGAAGTCATTTAAACCCTGGTGCTGGCCCACCTGAAGGACATCACTGCTGGACCCCCTGCAGTTTGCTTTTCGGACAAACAGGTATGTCTGTGGATGATGCAGTCAACATGGCACTGCACTACGTCCCACAACATCTCGACAGACTAAGGACTTGTGTGAAGATCCTTCAGCTCGGCTTTCAACACCGTCAATCCAACACTCCTCCAGATCAAACTAGCCCAGTGTTCTGTTCCTAGCTACATCTTTCAGTGGATCACCAGCTTTCTGACTGTTCTACTCTGCAGTCATAGTCTGTCCTCTGCGGCTCGGCTACCAAATCAGACCTTAGAAGACTACAGTGGATAAAATCATCTGTATACCCCTCCCCGCTCGCAAGAACTGTACTCATCCTGGCCTGCCAAAATCACTCTGGACCCATCATATCCAGGCCACTTCTTCTTTGAACTGTTGAGCTACAGAGCCCTGAGCACCAGAACAATAAACGTGCAATACACAACACTATTCATAGTTATATTTATTTAGAATACCATACCTCTCATTCACGTTCCCTTGCATTTGTATAACATATCTGTACATTAGAAGATTCTGTCATCAAGACCAATTCCTTGTATGTTTTAGCAATAAAGCTCATTCTGATTCTGATTCAGGAGGAAAAACACCCATAGTATCTTCCCCGATTGCATTTTTATTACAAATATTTTGCAGCAAATTCCCAGGAAGTGACGTTTTTTTTTCTTTTGAACACGAGATGGAAACATTGCATTATTGGCAAATGTTTTATGCGATATTCCAATTTTGTGCACAAGTTCAATGCTAACATAGCTAATGCCTGTTTAACGTTCTGAAAGTAAAAATTCCTTGTTTTCTTTTTCTTGTCCCCAACAGATTATAAAAGATGTGCACGATTGCTATCAAGGCTAGCTATGAGTCCCCTTTGCACACAATCATAGAAACCGCATGTAAGTACAAAGGTTTTCAGCTGTTTTTAACTAGCTATTTTTAAGCAAGGTAAGGTTTTTTTGTGGAATGCATTTGGTTCCAAGTATTAAAATCTGTTTAATTTCTTTATTTAATCCATATAATTTTGACATGATCATGCACATTAAAAACATTTATGTAATATAATATATAATAACATTATGAATATTTCATAATTATATAGTCTACATGCTATAACATTATTTATTTATTTTCTGAAACAAGACAACTGCAACATTTGTAATATGATAGTCAAGCCTGCTCCCAGTAACTGTTGGGAACGTTTCGCATGCTTTAACTGAAACCTTAGAAGAAATATTGAGTAAGATGTAATGTCAGTTTAATCATGGCCATCTGGTGCATTTTAGGCATGCAGTTAATCCACGGTTCACACAGACAGAAAACAACCGACATCTTCCACTTGCAAATTTGCTTTGTTACACATATTTCCTAGTTGAACCAACCACTTTGAAGAAATTATACACAAAGTGATGTGACAAAGTCTCTCAAGAGTCTATCTTCTGGAAATTAAAATGGCAATTAAATATGTAACGACTTAAAGAAACTGATTTATTTGTCTTTATGCCTGTATTGATAAAAAGCTGTGCACTTGGATCCAGATGTTTTCTGTATTGTGTTGCAATTGCTTAATGCATTTTTTCCTGGTAGATTGTACAATTTAATAGAATATTAGATTGTATAATAAAATGATGAAATCACAATCTTGACAGTCAGTCAGAGCTCATGTGTAAAAGAATCAAACATTATTCATTTAATTCTTAGAAACATATTCAAAATAGTTCAAGACCAAACTGTGACGCTAGAATCAGTCTGTCCTGCGACATCATCGGCAGCATGACAGCTGTGGAATGAGACTTTTAAAGAACCTGTTAGTGAAAGGTGAAAGAATCCATTACCAGTCTGAATGTCAAATGATGTGGCTGGTGAATTACGGTGTTTTATTAGGTTACGATTACTCTTGCTCAGACTGGTTTTCCTTTGAATCAATTAGAAACGGTTAAATTGTCTTTTTTGATGTGAATAAGTGATTTCCATTCAAGTGGAGAGTAATGCATTCAAGTCTGAAGTTCATTGTTTCTGTGTATGACAGGTTGAGTTTCTGGAACTTAATTTCATATACTGTCTTATTCATACCCCTTACTAACTGTAACTGTATTTTAAAAGTATTGATTTAAATGAAAAGTAAACTTTAATGTGATTAAATATTTGACACATAATTTTTTATGTGCTACAGGTCCTGAGGATATAAAAGAAGAAACTCCAGCGATGTTGGAGTAAATTATTTTTTCCAAGAAAGTGCCTTCAAATCATTGCAATTAACTGTCATTGTTTTTATTTTCTGTCATTTCCATTTCCACAGTATTGTTCTGTAATAATAATAATACAATATTTTTTGCTTTTTACCATAAATTATGTTTGTTAAATGCTTTTAAAATGTAGTTTTTTAATAGCTTTGCTTTTTATGAGTTTTAAAGAAAGTATTATTTATCATTGCAGCCAATTATTTATTTAAATGACCTGTAAATATTCTGTCCTAATTACAAGATATTTGAATATGTATCTCATTAAGCCATTATTACTCTTAAATATATTTGTCCCAAATGTATTGTTTCTAATGCAAATCTAAAATATTTCATCCCTTACACTTAAAAATATATATATATTTGTGTAGGCCTATATGAAAGTTTCTTACCATGCTGTCATTTTCATGATATCTACCATTGGCACTTATAGAAATTCAAATTATGAATTATTTCAAATTATGAAAACACATTGTTTGTTTGATAACAATGGTAAAATTGCACTGATGCTTTGAACGAATTAAAACATTCAAGCACTACCATTGTTTTTCTTGTTTTTTTTTTCCTTTTTATGAATTAAAATGTTTATTATAAAAATGTTTGATCTGAAAATATATTTCTCCAAAGCATTCCCATGGCTGATGAAAAATTATGTCTGAGCATGAAAATATGTTTTTGGTCTCTTTTAGCTGCTATTGGTGAATGATTGATTTGAATTATGAAATTTTTCTATTCCCGTAATTGAGCAGATTTCATAATAGCTGACAATCCATTTATTCTGTTTCAGGGGAAACATAAAATCATAAATCTGTCACAATATTATTCATCATTCATATATCCCAACAGTGAGGCAAGTCTGTCTTGTTTGATTCAATTGCTCACATCGTTATATGCTGTCATGCATTTTGATTGCACAAAAAGAACAGTTAGGAGTTATAGTTCTGAAATGGTTTAGCAAAACAATTTCAAACACTGTGTGTTTTTAGCACTGGAGTATCAAGATTACATCTAAAAATACACAAACCAGAGTGGACTTTGCTTTAAATGAGCAAATAAACAAAGACTATTCTCTCTTGGAGATCCTGTTCTTGTATTAGGGATGACAAACATTTTGACTTCCCCTTATGTGGGTTTTACTAAAACAATGCAAATTAGATTATTTTGAGATCAACTAAAACTGTGGCTTTATCTCCATCTCCATCGTAATCAAATATTTACCTCATCTGATCTGAATGGTTATTAACACAAACATGAAATGTGGCGCTGAGCTGAGTTTAATTGTTGTTTGGAGTGTGACATATACTGAAGCGTCCACTTGAACTCACAGTGCTAAGTTCTCATGCCAGAATGTCTCTGAAAACTTACCAAAATAATTAGTATTGTAAATCCCTCACAGAATCTTGTTTATCAGACATATTTTATTTGATACACATGTCTCTAGTCTGTTTAAAAGGGCCATATCATGCATTTTTTACCATTATTTCTGTTCCCCTAGGTCCATTTATATATATTTTCACAATTTTTCACTCTTTCTCTGATCCTTAGAATTACATAAATGGATAAAAAGAGATTTTTTTCACTTTCACTTGTTCATTGAGTTACTGCAGAAAAAGTTTTGATCAGGTTCAAGGTTAATAAATCTTTTTTCACAACAGAGGAATTTATGAATGTTTTTAAATTGCAATCAAAAGATCAACAATTGTTTGATTCTTCATGATATGACCCCTTTTAAAAGTTCTCGATAAACCAAAAATTGCCTGACGCCATTGGCTTTCTGTAAAGAAGAGATGATTCTCGCTTCAGTGCTCTACACTCTGGGAAAGTAATATCAGGAAATAATTTTCCTTCACCATTCATCACTGTTATCTCGTGTGACATGCTTCAAGTGGTTTTTAGAGCCTTCTATGAAATAGGCTAGCTGTTGGCTTTACTGGTCCAAGGGAACATAAATCCTCAGACATTTAACTCTCAATGTCTGGCAACAAACAATTCACTGAAAATATATCTGCACCCCTCGGTCATTGACGGCTTGCATCTTAATTAAGACTCTGTCTGAAAGCATCAATACATCACTTCAGAATGAGATGATTATGGAGTCAAAATGACAGGTATCTTGGGCTTTCACAAACAGTCTAATCAGATTCCAGCGCTATAAATAAGGTGAGGTCCATCGGGCCACTGCAGAGCCTTCTTCTCATCAGGTGGGCATAAACAATCTACCGTCATCGAAACGGGATATCACTTATCACAGAGACAAACAGCAGAGATTAAGGGACTAGACAGAAGACGCACAGGGGAGGATATGTGGGAGGGTGCTAACACAATTAAACCCAAACACACAATCCTCCGGTTACCGGCAAGCTGCCCAGTGCCCGGAGATAAGTCTAACAAAGGCAGGTCATTCCCTTATTCAGAGTTCTTCATCATTGAACCGAAGAGCCCCGGCTCCATTCATGAAGTGATGAATTGGAGAGACTTTGTCCAATAGTTTCCCTGGTCATGATTCTCATGACCGCATCCTCTCAGTGACTCACCAGAGAGATGATGTGGATGTGTCTATTAAAAGCAAGACCCAGACCTACTGACTTCAAAGATTCGGTTTTGTGTTAGGCTAAGTACATCTATACTTCTAAATCACACATGCGTTAATTGTGTGATTCACGCACACTCTAAAATAATTTTATTTATTATATTCAAAATATGGCAGCTCTGCTCTGTACAAGTGCATTTGTTCAGTTACCCATCTCAGATAAAAGACTGAAAAAAAAACCCCTGAACTGTTGTGGTCTAACAACTATTGCATTCTCAATAATGATAAGAGAAACTAGTATGGCAACAAACAAACAAAAAAAAGATTCTTCAGGAAAAGGATGAGGAAAGGATGCTTGTACTAAAATGAAACATGACGTAAACCATAATTTTGCCTCTGAGGCAACACTCTGCAAAGTAAACATTTTAATCCCATTATACGATCCTGAGGGGCCCTGTACTGTTATTTATAGCTATATTCCATATTCTCTTTAAACCCACACATCTCCTTCTGAAAGACCCTTGATCTATTTTGTGTGGTCTAACGATTTCATACATCGAGGGGGGCAGGGGTAAGCTTTGTCTTTGCCAGTTTATGACTAACACCAATTTAAGAAAAAATACAAAACATGAATATGAATTAACTGACATGCAAACCAATACCACCCAGACAAACACTTTGACACGTGAAGTGGAAGATCATACCGACAGTTTTTCTCTTAATTAATTCAGGACTTAGCCTACTCAACTCGGGTTGCCATTCGGTGGCAATATTTAAACTCTTTTTGATGTTCAATAAGAGCTCAAGTTTTATTGGCCCCAAACTGCATCCACGTGACTAGAAAAAATGCGTTTCTCCTCGGGATATGCGTTATTTATCAGGTTTCCAGATTTTCCTGTCCTCCTTCCTGACACGTCACACGGGAATCTTTCACCACCTCCACGCATTTTGCGCGCCTGTTGGCTTGTGATACTCAGGCATGAATGAAATGAGACAGGTGATGTCAGTAGCCTATTCTTCATCCATGAAGACCGAGGAGGCAAGTTTCTGAGCAAACTCTTAATACTAAGTATATATATATGCCTTCTAAAACACCACATTTAAATAATAGTTTGATGAAACAATTGAAGAAAACAGAACCCGTAAAAGTGAATCCGCCACTGACAGGAAGCAACGTCAGAGCAGCTAACTAGATTCTTTTCCGCATCTAAATGATGTCTATTGAGAAATATATTCCCATGCTGGGTTAATGATCGATACTTTCTGTATTTATGACATCACCGTGTGTGGGTGGAAATTGTTCCATTATCAGGGCCCTAAAAATAAAACACCAGATGGCCCTATAAAATGATTGGGAGCTTCGGATGGGAGAGTCGTGTATGATAACATCAGGACCGTTGTCTGAGATGTTAGTAGGCCTATGTTTCAGTTGAGCACTAAAGTAAAAAAGAGAGCTTTTTCTGTCATTAATTCACAAAAAAAGTTAATATAAAATAGTATTGTCATACAAATCACTTTCAAAAGAATGCTTGATTACAATTCTTTTCAGAAAAAATACTGTTACTTTCCATACAAGCATTTTTTGTGATTGAAATTGGATTCATAGCACAACAGAGGCACCGTGAGGACAGTTTGAGTACTGTGATACACACAAATACACTGAAATCAGTGTGGTTGATTTAAGTTTGGCTGTCAGTTAGTGAAGGACACTATTGGTCCTTCAAACATGGCTGTTTATGAATTTCATGTGTAACAGAAAATTGAAATATAATATTTACACTTATTTCAATTCAATTTCAGCTGTGGGATGGAAAGTAATCATATGTTCCACAGTAATATTTTGGCATGGAATGATGCAATTTAGGAAGGAAAAGACAGATCAAAGCAAATGAGTTAGTGATCAGAGTCAGATGTTTAAAAGTATGATAAACTTTTGCCAGGAAATAGGCTCCTTTCAAAATGCATGTTCGTTTATAAGATCTGAGATGCTTGTGTTGCAATATACGCTTGATTGGTGGAAAATCAATATAATATTTTCATGTTTACATTTGTGTTATCAGTCCATACTATGCTAAGCATTTGCCTATCTCAAATTCCAGGTATACAGCATCAAAACTCACAAAATCAGCTTATAGTTCAGCCGAATTCTTTAACCTCAATCCCACACCCAATCCAACTATGAGACCCAGAGTGAGCGCTGGGGTTCAGGTCACTTCAACAATTGTGGTCTCAGGCAGAGCAAAGATCAGAGATACTCTGACATAACAGTTCTCTTCGGGGCTTTGGCATTGGCTAAATAACATGCTTAGAGGTTCAGCCAAAAGTAGCACTAATCAGAAGGCATATTGGTGGAAAAGGTGATAGTTTTGTGCTCAGCTTCCAGTGTGTGCCATATGAAGTCTTTACAGAAAAAAGGCTAAATTATTTTGGCCTTCAGTATATGCAATAACTCCACGTGGTTCATCAACTGCTTCAATATGTTTTTACAGGTTTTCAATTAAACCTCTGTGTTGCATTACTAGGGAACCACGAAGACATTGATTGTTTTTGTATTGACTTCAAATATGATTGATGATCAAGCAAACATCTTGTAACGTGAATTGTAGCATTAATCAGCTAATGAATGTTATAGCCTATGCTTTGTCATACATAATGCACAAATTACTATTGTTCAGTCCAGTTTGTTGCTACAGGGCTGTGATCATTCCATAAAATGGTAACATTTGAAGACAGCTGCTTTTCTGTATGAAGAATTATACTCCTAAATAACAACCGAGTACACACATGATAACCCTACCATAGGACAGAAATACTACACCAGAAGTTCCATGTTAATAATAAATGATCAAACATGCAGAGAGTAAACAGAACAAATATAGCTCTTAAAAGAGACCTATTATGCTCTTTTTTCAAAAGTCTTGATTTTATTTTTGGGGTCTATTAGGAGAGGTTTTCATGTTTAAATGTTTAAAAAACATTATGTTGCACATATTTTACATTGTTGCAGCACCAAGTCTTTCAGTAACACTTTTTTTAGTTTCAGTCTCAATGGAGCCCCTCCTTCCAAAAAGCGTACTGTGCTCTAGTTAGTCTGCTGGACCATTGTGTTGTAATTGGTCAACTGCTTCGAGTCTGTTTTGGAAATTCCTCTCCCTTACCATAACTCCAACTTTCAACACAACCAGGCCTCACCCCTTTTTTTGTGCATGCCTTGGGCGGGAAATATGTTTAACTCTCGAGTAGGTGCTTATTTTGATTAAGTAATACTTCACAACCGTTAAAAATGTACGTTATACGGTATGAATGTGTGTAGTATGAATAATCCGGTCATACTACATTCGCCATGTTGTCATTGTCATTTCCGACATACCAGCGTCAGTTGCGTCGCTTCACCGCCATCCACAAAATGTCTCCCATGGCCTCATGGGTTATTAAAATGTCTATTGTTCGTACACTTCAGAATCCCGCCGGAAGTAGAAGGTCATACTGGTACTTTTTGCCTACTCTTTTACGAGTACTGTGAATTCGGGTACACTTTTGTCACATTGTTTTTCACATAGCCTATTGTATAGTAGGAAAGTATGCGATTTCGGATGCAGCCATGTATGTTCTTGGAAGAAAACTCAAGACTACAATGGAGGCGTTCAGGTAGTTCAGAAACAGTGCTTAGTGATATAGAGAATAACTCCCTTTGGAGTGGATTTTGTGCTTTGTAACTTTGCAAATCTTTGTAATTTTGTAAATTCAAACTCAAACAGCAACATTACACGCAAAAAAAGCTGAAAATGTAAAAATAAAAAACATAATAGGACCCCTTTAAGAGATGGGTTGGCAACCTTTATGGCATGCGGAGGGATAATCACAGAAGCGGACCTCTGGTCGCGTGAACGGATTTTCGGATCTGCGTACAACCTCAGATTAAAATCTCACACTTTAAATATATTCATAGCACTCAACTTAAAACAAGCAGTGTTATTATGAGAAATGATTATGCAAGTTCAAGGGACTTTTATTTAAATTAATTACATACAACTCTTTAGCTATTGTCAGGTGGCAGTAATTATCCTGGCACATGTGCCATTGGTTTTAGATACCATTCAGAGCAGATTCAATATTTTAAATACATTTCTTTTGACATTTTAGTAATCTAAAGATTTATCACCATGCAGAACCCTAGTCATGTTTCCTCTCGTTGGGACAAATAAAACAAAAGCATTCTTTGCCCAAAATAACAACGTTTATTCTCTTCAGAAATCTTTCTTGCACAAAGTTAAAGATATAGTTCAAACAAAAATTAAGTCAATGGTCACTAAAACTGTTTGGTTACCAACATTCTTCAAAATATCTTCTTTTGTGTTCCACAGACGGAAGTAAGTCATGTGGGTTTTTAAAAAAAATGAAGGTAATTAAATGATGTCAGAATTTTCGTATTTGAATAAACTATCAGTGAGCAATGGCAATTATTTACACATCACAAGCCATATTCTCTATTACAGTTAATTTAATCATGATTTGAATAAGAAATGCTATACTGTCAATGTGACATTGTGAGAGATAAAGTAATTGCAAACAATTGAGAGAGAACAGGGACATAGATCTTGGCATTTGTCTTATAAATATACTTCTGTGTTTATACTTCTGTATTCACATACAACAACACAAAACATAAAAGTAAGAAAAAGCAGCAGAATGATGAAAATAATATTAAGGAATTAAGGATATTAAGATTAAGGATAAAAGGAATGGCAGCAAAAAAGCTCATCATAAAAGACAAAAGAAATACTAAACGCATGCATTTTTAAATATAAAACCTAATGAAAATTTACACCAGATAAAATCCTACCGGGGTCACACAGGCTAACAAAGAAAAATCTCTTTTTGCGTGCAATATCAAAGAATGGGTTCTGTATCATTCCAGCTGACCACTGCATTTCGCCATCTGTAAAACATATTAGAAGCATTCATATCGCCACATGTTCGCATTTCACAATATCAAAATTACATATTATAGAAAAAGCATTGACGAAATAAGAGACTTACTTTGTCCTGATGCAAAGCTCCAGTGGAGGAATAAGATCACTGTCTGTGTTGTCACTCTCAGCAGACTCTGCAGCACAAGACTCTGAATCTGTCCAGACACAGAATACAGAAGACCTTTTAAAACTGATTTATCATAAACCCTAATTATGAAGCAAGTGTGAAAAGCTTGTATTTATTTTGTTGTTCTCAAATACTATGCATAATACAATCAGTGTTTGTTTTGTGTGTGTGTGTGTGTGTGTGTGTGTGCGTGTGTGCGTGCGTGTGTGTAGAAAAGCAATGACCAAAAGGAAAAGACTCACAGACTGTTAATCTAATTGGTTCCTGCTGGTTGGCCAGCCCATCATAATAGTACAAGTCAAACTCTTCCTCTGTGCAGTGATCAGTTGCCAGGTCTTCAGAGGGACAAAAGAGCACGCTGAAATGGCTCTCGCTGCACACTACCCAAATTGGAAACTTGGGAGTTTTCAGGTGAGATCCAACCTTTAAAAAGAGAGAAATTATATCTAAATATAACACATTTGAATATAATATATTTTTATAATATATATATAATAGTGTTTCAAGCCTTCTTACCTTACATATATTATAGTGCTCAAATAAAGACAGCAGCCCAATGTTACAACGTGCTTTAATTCCCTTAAGAAGTGTAAAATTTCCATTTCCAGAATCAAGCTTCATTTCATCATCAAAGACGTTTGAAACTGCCCGTCCACAAAGCAAAAGATTGACCAATTCCTTAAAAAAATGAAAGGGAAATTAGAAGATTTAATGACTTAATCATATCAAAACACTGGAGCTATACAAAAAAGCAACCAATATAATTGGTAACACCAAGACATTGTTTTTGGTGAGAGCAAAATAAAATATGCTATCTTTTGTGTATTGGGTGTTTAGATTAGTACTGTAAAGTCTTAACACAGTAAACCTGTGTGCAGTAGCCATGAGCTCCAATGAGGGTGGAGGTGGGCACATCCATATCACTTTGTATACTAAAACACAAAGAACAAATTGATTAGCTCAGTGAATATATGAATATAAACAGTCTGTACTGAGTTAAAGAGGTGGAAACTCACGTTGCAGAAGTTCTGGAAAGAATTGCAGAGATGGTAAGTAGAATACAGCCAAAGGGACCAGACTCAAACTAAAAGGAAGCATGGAGTTATTAAACAGGTGATATTTGCCTTAATGCTTCACTATTAATGGATGTGCTCACATACAAACCTTGCTTATAACTTCAGCAAATTTATTTATAAATAATAATATAAAATAGAAATAATACATCTATAATAACAATGTTCTAAATAAATAATATAAACAACTATTATTATACATATAAATGATAACAAAGTATAAATATATAACAATACTGTAAATAAGAATCAATATTAATTAAAAAAAAATAATATATATATATATATATATATATATATATATATATATTTGTTTTTAGAAAATACATACAGGTATACAGGATTCGTCATGAGGCATTTTATCACAGACTTACCTGTCTAACATGCTTCTCAAGAACTAAAGTGAGATCATCCAACGTCTCAACAGTGACGTATGTTATCTATGTGGAATGTATATTAAAAAAACATTAACAAAAGAGAAATATGTAGTCATCAAAAGAAGTAATTAAGAGGTAATTTAAGGGACAAAGAATCAACTTACCATTTCCAGAATACCGTCTGATTTGTAACGTCCGATCGGGATGAAAAGACTTCTTCCTGTGTTTCTGTGGGGGCAGATACTTTAAAGTTAAGAAATGAAAAATAGTTTTGTAAATGTAAGTGATAATTCTAAATGTGTGACACTTACATTGCAACTGCGGCTCTCTTCATATTCCCGGCTCTCCATAGTATGTCAGCCAAAGCCTGATATAGACATTTTGTCCTCAAAACGTTTGATACCTCCAATCTCCTGGTGACATTTAACAAATCACGTTTAAGACAACTGATTGAGACGTCAGTGAAATACAAATGTTATAATTTAGAACCAAAATATTCACTGATATAAAAATATTAAAAAATCCAAAGGAAAAATGGTACCAAAATGATTGAATGGTTTTAAAATAATAAAGGTAGAAAAAATAATATCTGATATTTTAACAGAAATAATTTGAAAAAATATGACTGATGCTTGGTACACACTCATCCAGTGAGTCACTGCTCGATTCTTCAAACAGAAGCTTCTGTAGAACACAAGCCTGAACTGCTGCAAGGACACCGCAGGGTCCTCCCTGATAAAACAATCCCAGAACATCTCATGGCGCAAAGGTTTAGAGATCAAAACAGTAAATCATGAGTTTGTCTAAATACTGTACCTTATTTTGTACAATCCCATACTTCAAACCTGGAGTATCTGAAAAGGTAAAGTTCTGTTGTTTCCACTCCTCAGTGAAACAAGCCATAGGAGAACCAAAGGTCATCTCCTTCAGAGCCTGAAGTAGACATGAAAACAGCGATATCATATCAGACTGGACTGATATCATAGATTATGGTTCGAGGAAGATAAATGATAATGTGCTTACAGTGGCCGTCATCTGGTCCATGGGAGTCTTGTCCAAACTACGTTCTGGCATGGATGTTCTAGGAACATTACACAAGCTCTCCTCATTCTCTATGTCGTCTGTAAGATTGAAAAAGAATTTCAAAACAATGGAATTTTTAATGACAGACTGATTTAAAGAAAATTTGAGTGGCAAAGGATTTGAAAAATGTAGCGTTATTAGGAAAACAAATATTAAAAGTGGACAACTATACAAATATAATGAGGACAATACAACAATACAAGCTAGTGTATTCTGCGGTTGACTTGGCTATGAAACAAAATGTAATCTGCTGAAAATTTGAGGTGCACTACCCAAAACCATTTCCAACACATGGAGTCCATCTAGTTTTGGGCCGGGTGCCGAATTCTTTCTGGAGAGGAAACAACAAAAGTTAATAATCACACATTTGACATATTGCAGCTGTGAATAAATATCAACAGTCACTTTTTACCATCCTAAATGGGAGCTTCTAAGAGCCATATTGTCTACTGCATAAGAGATGTTACTCATAATAATCATGCACACGTTCAAGGCTGTGGCTAGAAGTTCTGGGCCCCTTTTTAAATATAACATTCAGAAAAGGTTGTGGGTCCCCTTGGACCTGTCGGCCCCTAGAATCGTTCCAACCTTTCACCACACTAGTTATGGTCCTCTATGTGTCTGGGATTCAAATGGTATAACTATTTTTACATTTTTAAATCACTGAAGGTCTACATAAAATATTGAGAGTAGGTTTCTCAAACACAAGTTAAGTAACTGCACTTTTAATATTGTAGCTCAGTATTTTTATCCGTATCTTGTTTTCCAGTACAAATATCTAAAACATACATTTAAGGTTCCTGAGAAGCAAAATGACATACATTTTTCAGAAACCAATCAAAAGGTTTTTGCTTTTTTTGCTATAAACAAGAAAAAATAAGTAAGAAAAACAATCCTGTTTTCACTTTGAATTAAGGTTATTGTATAGGAATTATAAGGAATTTAGGTGTTTATGTTTCAGCAATCTTAGTTTCAGAATGTGTTATTCCCAACATAGATCCTGTTCATTTTGAGTGTCTTTTTGTTAAAGTTACTTTTCATGTTAACAAAAATGTAACTATTGGTAATATTTATAGGCCACCATCTGCTCCGTCTGATTCTACGATGTGTGTTTTGTCAACTCTTAACTCTCTTGAGAAGCACAATGAATTGATTATTTTGGGTGACTTTCATAAAAACTGGTTGGACCGTTCCTCTGTTAATGATAGAAATGTATTTGGTAGTATAAATCTCAGTCAGTTAATTAATGAGCCTACCAGAGTTAACTATCGTTCTTCATCTTTTTTGGACTGGATTCTCGTTACTATTCCTGAAAGGATAATTAAATCTGGTGTATTATCAGATTATTTAAGTGATCACTCGATTATATACGGTATTGTGTCTGGAAAATTAAAACTCCAAGTCCTCCACCTAAAGACATAAGTCTGAGACAGTGTAAAAATATGAACGTTGATATAAATTGGAATAGGTTTCAGTTAATTCCATTTGTTGAGGATGCACAGAATTTTTTTCATTCTGAGGTTATGAATATAATAAATAAACATGCCCCAATGAAAACTGTTAGAGTCCAAGGCAGACATTTACCTTGGGCAAAGGGATAAAGCATGGGCTTAACACCGGTCATCTAGGGATCCTATTGATTGGGAAAACTCTCGATATTTGAGGAACATATGTAAGGATTTTCATAACCCTAAACAGTTTTGGAATCAGTTGAACAATCTTTTGAATAAATCTAAAAAAAGCTTGATTAAAAATATTAAATTTAATAATACAATTATTTCTGTAATCACTCATTTCACAAGCTTTTAATCTGTGGGTCTCAGTGTTCCGATTTCTATACTGCTGCTTCATTAAATTCAAAAATGGTGTCATAACAATATGCTTATATTAAATAAGAGGAAATCTTGTTTCATGATGTTTGGGACATTTGGGACGTTGCCATTCCAACACTTTTGATTTGAATATTATTTTTGATGATGGCGTATCTCTTGAAAAGGTAGATTCATTTAAATATCTTGGCCTTTGGATTGACTCGGAACTTTCTTTTAAGCCCCATATAGATTATATTGTTAATAGAACATATTATTGCCTGTGTTCACTTTATTGCTAAATCAATTGTTTTACATTTCAAGACAGGAAAATATTTTTTTCTCAGCTAATTACCTCTTATTGCCTATGCCGATATTGTTTATCAAAATATAAACAAGATATTTATTGATATTTATTTTAAGCCTCTTAATGTTGTTTACAATTCTTTGTGCAGATTTGTGTTAAGGTGTCCATATCGTACTCATCATTGTCATATGTATGAATTGCTTAACTGGTTGCATCCTAAATCTAAAAGACAATTCCATTGTTTTTTGTTTATTTTTAAATGTGTTTATTTTGTTTGTCCTTTTTATTTGAATGAAATTTTGATTCCATATAGATTTTCTTACTCACTTAGACATTCGCAATATCCTTTTTTTCTTGTTCCTAAAAAGTTTTCAGTGTGGTCGGACGTAGGTCATTTCAGTATAAAGCCCCTTTTGTTTCTCAGTTTCTCTGAGATCTATTACCTCTCTTAATCGCTTTAGGTTATCTTTATTTTCTTGACTTAAATTTTTTTTTTTTTTTAGATAAATTCGAGGATCTTCTGTTGTTATTATTTGGTTCTATGTTGATATTGTATGATGTTGAGATTCTGCATCGCAACTGGTTTGTGGGTGCGGGAAGCAGGTTGAGTATTTTCTTTTGTTTTGTTTTGTAGTTTTTGTTTTGTAAAGTTGTTTTGTTTTGTATTATGATTATTTATGTTGTATATTTTGTTTGTGTTTTTAGGACCCCCTTGAAAATGAGATGTTACATCTCAAGGGGCTATCCTTTCAATAAATTCACATACTTATCTTTCTTACCCCGTTCGCAGATAATTTTATGCATAAACTCACTTAATTTTGATAGATTTTTCAGAAAACAAGAATTAATATAATATTAATTCTTATAAAAAAGATAATATTATATAAAAAAGATCATATTAGAATATTAAGTCATTTTGCTTATCAAAAATCAGTTTTTTCCCCGAATGATTGAAACAAACTCACAAGCGATGCTTGACTTCCGGCATTTTCTCATGCCCATTGTGGTCTATGATTCCTTTATGTAAATTAGAAAGTATGCTGCTCTCCCCTTCAAGATAGGCTGGTGGGTTAGACTTTGTATTTGTAATATTGAGGCCATTTGTCCAGTTTGCTGATTCTCTACAATCCTCTGTTGTTGCTGTAAGAGATGAAGCTACTTTTCGGGCTGGACGTCTTCTGTTACTCTCCTACGGAAAATTAAATCCTTGTAAATGCATTGCTGTAATGGAGGAGTAACGTAGAATCAAATCTTAGTAAAATTACTAAAATAAATAAGATTATTCATGACATTATCAAACACTTGATTTTATTTTTCAATAAATTCATTTTAGTTTAAAGGAATCACCCTCATGTCGTTCCAAACCCATAAGACTTTCATTTTATGTGAATAAAAGCCCAAATCAATCTGTTCATCATATAAAGCGATCAAGTCTCTTCAGAAAATGTGTACTAAACCGCTCAATTCATATGGATTAGCTTTACGATCTCTTTATGAACTTTAAGTGCCACAGTGTTGCATAGCTGTCAACAGAGGGACAGAAAAGATTTCATCATAAAGACCTTAATTTTTGTTCCGAAGATGAACGAAAGTCTTACGGGTTTGCAACGACATGAAGACAAATTTTTTATTTCTGGGTGAACTATGCCTTTAATGAATCAGTGTTCATTACCTGCAAAGAGCTGGCAATGGGACCCGCCATAATGCCTCGTCTTATCCTGCTGCTTCTGTTTTTCTGGATATCAGTGTCTAGGATCTTTTTTTCAGAAAGAAATCCCTCTTTCGACACTATTAGGAGATCATGGCTGGACGGCAAACAGTATACACCTCTCTCACTCTCAGGGTAAACAGCAAAGCTCTTTTTTAGTGTCTTTTCAGAAGGTGTTTGGGAAGGCTTAATAAGCTGTGACACACTGTTGCTTTCAGAGAACCTGTGAAAAGGGTGGATTTTTATTGCTGTCAACAGATCTTGAAAGTCTCAAACAAATGAATATATGGATTTTTGTAAACTAAATCAATAAAGAAATACCTTGGACTGTCACACAACAGACTTTCCATACAACCTGGTTCTCTCTTAACACTCATGTCTATGGACATGGTTTGTTCCAGTGGATGTGCTTCTTTGTCACCATGGTGGTGTATTTTGGTTGTGTCACCTTCACTCATTCTGACTTTCACAATCATCTCCAACATAGACTTAAAGGGATGTTCTTCAGCCTAAATACAAATGCTTTTTATGGCCACTCTGCTTATCCAACATTGTTGATATGATATGTACAGATGGGTTTTTTTTCACTTTGATACCTTATTCTGTTTGTAAAGGCCCTCAAGGTGAAGTATTCTGCGCAGATCTGATCTGTTATTAACGCTTGAATTAGTCCGTGGCAGCTCTTCATCCATGCACGCTATCGTTTTCTTCAGGCCCTGTAAGTACATTTCATCAGGAAATTTACTTCCATTTCATCATACTTTCAGGAAAGCTAACTTTCCTTAAACATGCAGTAACTTATGTACATCACACCAGGTAGCAAAATATGTTTAAAAAATCTATTAAATTCTGCTGCTTTGAGAGGTAACGTTATAGGATAGTTAGCTTTTGTGTCAAAGTAACGTTACATGTTTACATTTCTGAATCAGTTGAAAGAAAATAATCTGTCACCCACCTTTCGACTGAGATATTCCCGTACTAGAGACGCGGACACTTCTTCTACATCTTTGCCCATCATGGATCACAATAACACAGCGGTTACAATAAATAACGTTATGGGACTGAGATAGCAAGTTGGCTTCTTCGGTGTAAACAGGCCCAAACTTCACACACCTCAAATACTGTAGATCGACATACGACATATTTTGATTTACACACCGTTAGTGTATTTTCAGCACGGTATTTTAATGGTTAGTGATTTGTTTGGGGGATAAATAAGGTAAGGATAGTTGACGAGGCTTGCTAGCTAGCGGTCTAGGTTTTCGCCTTGTTGCTATAGTTACCCTAGAACGTTGTTGATAGAGCGTGCTGTTCTGCGTGCGCGAATTAATGACGCAGCTGCGCCTCCCTGCGGATGCAACATATATTACTTTGATACGGTTTGCAAAGAAGGAAATATTTTTTGAAGCTTTTTGCACAGAATTGAGAACAAAATCTGTTGCGGTAAGTTTGGAAAGTATCCTGCTCTGTTGACAGGTATGTAGAAGACTAGCCACTGTTGTACTGTTCTATGTTGACAGGTATGTAGAAGACTAGCTACTGTTGTAGCTACTGTTCTATTAATACGTTTGAATAATAAACCATCAAAATCTATCTTAATGTTTACTGTTGTTTAGCTATATAATCAGAATAGCCCTCTCTAAAATGGGCAGTTGTATCAGATATGGCCTGAAATAAGTTGATTTATGAAAAATACACCGAATATGTCTAGCTGAACGAGTAATGAAGTCTTTTTCGTTGACATAAAATCAAATATTTATCCATATTTGAGCTGGTTGAGGAGAAGAGTGGTCTGTTATGAGAGAGGCTAAATTATTTGCCAATGACACTTTTCATAATAATCTTTGTCTATTGCAAAATGGCACTTCAACTAGCTTTCTGATTTGTATTTCTATTTCTATTCTATTGTCTATTTTGTTTGTTATTCTGTAATTTAGGCTTGTACGGCCTTCAAGCTTTTTAAAGACATTTTTTATCTATTTTCTAAAATATTTCTGTGCGGCTGTCTTGAGAACAGTACGATTTTTGTAGATTTTCAATTCCATTTAGTTCAAATTCAAATTAGTAAAGGTTTCATACCAATTTGCATTAAACAAAAGAATGGCATATTTACAGGCAGTCTAGCACTCTATTCTATATTAAACTGTAATCAGATGAATCCACCTGGCCATGTCTCCTAAAATGTAAATGAAGTGTTAGTTCATGAAATCAGCCAACATCACGTTTCATTAATTTTATTATAATTTTATACATTACACAAATAGGCCTACTCTGCCTAAAACTTAAAATCACTTCTTGCTAACCTACATACACTGTTTATACATTTCATTTACTCACTACACTTTAACATAGAAACATCTGGGGCTATGAAAGCTCCATGAGAACATGGGAAAAAAGTGGAAAAACAGAGTCTGAACAGAGGTGCTTATAGGAATTTAACAAAGAAAATGCAACCACAGCCCCCTTTGCAGATACTGAATCAAACTCTCAAGTAACATGGGTATGAAATCCTTCCTCAGTGTCATAGTGGGTATATGTTGAACTAAAATGTATTTAATTAACTAGATTTCTTTTTCAGCTACGTTATGTATTTATTCTAGAAGATCATGGGAACGGTATCTGTGTTTTGGCACAAATTCATCCCAGATATGGAGTTTTTTTTGTTTAGTTAAATGTGAGTGCAGCATCTAATGTAAACAACAGATTGCACTTCATCATTGAGCATATCTTCAGGAGGAATGGAAGAAAAAAATAATACCACTCCTTCCTCCTTGGTTTTTGGCCCTACCGTGAGAAATGAACTTTTATAAAAGAAAAAAAAAGAAAAGTCTGGGAAAGTTCCAGAGAAGGAGAGCATCAGTAGTCCTCAGCTGGAAAGAGAAAGACAGGGAGACAGAGAGACACAGTTTGATTAACAAAAAGAAGAAGAACCGAGTGGAAGTGGAGCATGCGAGTCGTTTGAGTTTTTGTGACGCCATTAGAAATCTCAGCATGCAGGCGGTTAACAGAGACAGGAGGCGGCTTACTTTCAATCGTGAGAATGCAGGTGCTGGCGGCAGTGCCTCGGCTGTTGACGGCTTTGCACATGTACTCTCCTTCATCCTCGGGGAACGTTTCCGGCAGGTACAGGCAGTAGGTCTCTCCTCTCTCAATGTATTGATAATCTTCAGAGTCCGGCAGCAGCTCACCCTCAAACCACCAGGTGACCTCTGGTTTGGGTTCTCCCGTGATCTTCACTGTGAACCGCACAGGCTCTGCGTCAACCACCGACTGGTTCTTCAGGGGCTTTTTAAACCACGGAGCGCCTGACCTGGCATGGTCCTCTTCATCCTCGTAGGCGGCGGAGCCGTTAATGATGCTACCCTCTTCCTCCTCCTCTTCTTCCCTTTTCTGACAAGACACATGACAAAGTGTTTCACACTCGAAAAAAAACACATAACAGAAATCACACGCATGCTGCTCTGTCATGCATTAGTGTTGACATCAGATCCAGGCATGTCCGCCATTTAGTTCTGAAACAAAGCAGCCCAGGAGAGGTTTACTTTTTGGAGAGCAGCATCAATTTCCTGTTGTTCAAATTGCATCCTTTGCAATTTCTGCTCTTCGATCTTCTTCTTCTGCTCCTCTTCTCTGGTCTTTGCCATTTGTTCGAACCGTGCTCGCATGTCCACTTTCTGTCTGAACGGGACGTCTTCTGGTTTAATTGGAGTTGTTTTGTCCTCATCTTCATCCTGTGGAAAAAATGAGCAAAATTCTTCACTTCAAAGTTCTTTAGCCGGAATGAAACATGAGAAATTGCCTCGTTCTTTCACCTCCTGACAGCGCTCTGCCTCTCTCTCCTTGATTTTCTCGTCAATTTCTTTCCTTCTTGCTCGTTCCTCCTCGATCTTCTTCTGGATATCCTCCTCTGTAAGCTGCTTGATCTTCTCGAACTTGGATTTCAGGCTTTTGGCCTGGATGGAGCCAGTCCGCTTCAGCTTTGTTAGCTCCTCGTACTCGGTGCTCACCACCTCAGAGCTTTCATTGATCTCATCCTAAATCAAACCCAAAACATATGTAAATAAGCAAACATGTTATGAAATTGTAAATTGAATGATCATTTCAGTAGCATGTGAAGCTGACCTCGCTCATCTCTTGTCGCAACTGTTCAAATTCTTTCTTCTCCATCTCCATTTTCTGGCGTCTGGCCTCCGCCTTGCGCTTCCGCTCTGCCTCCTCTTTCATCTTCAGCATCTCCTCAAAGTTGATTTCGAGTTTCCCTGGGTGCATTGCTTCCTGTGACTCAGTCCGCACCAAAGTTCCATCATCATCCTGCACCTGTCACAAAAATGAGATACACATCTCAATTGAAATTCAATTACTTATGGACATATATTTTTATACATTTTGTGCTAGTATGAGTGGCTGTGTCTGAAATCGCATACTCTCTTGAATAGGACTTATTTTGAATAAGTAATTACTTTATGACCGCTAAAAAGTATGTTCTATATAGTATATAGTATGTAGTATGAATGTAATCGGACTACATTTGCCATGCTGTCATGTCGTTTATCTTGTGACCTACCAGCGTGAGTTACTGCCATTCACAAATCCTCTCCCGTGCCTCATGCCTCATGGGATAGTAAAGTGTCCATTGTATGCACACTTCAGAATCTCGTTTACTTCAGAATATAGTAGGGAAGTATGTGATTTCCGATGCAGCCACTGTTTTTCTTTGAATTGAATTCAAATCCCACTATAGTTGAATTGGAATAGGTAATGCATTCTAGGAAATTAAGTGTCCTCCCTCCCTAATATGTCTGTCTGTTTCAATTAAATTCTAAATGGCACACAACCTTGTTATTCTAATAGACAAAATCAGTTAAAACATCAAAACAGGGCCAAGTGTAAAAAGAGCTATAAATTATCACAGTTTGTGACATAGGCACTCACTCACATAGGCAGCCATGTTTGAACAGTGTGAAGATCTGGACCCCATAATTCTGTTTTGCACTAGTACTTAAAACATTAGAATATTCCTATTTACTACATTGTGTAGAATAATATATTGATATATTTTTTCTGATTTAACCATAAAAATTATATTCTTTAAACAAAGCACATTAGTTTGAGAAGCAAAAGTAAAGATATTCAAAGGTGTCATATCATGAGGAATAAAATTTGGACTTTTTAATCTTTTGATATAAAACAGTTCATTGTTCTATAAAAACATGCAATAACATTCATAAGTCCAGATGTCTTGCCTAGCACTAAAAGACATTAACATTAAACATCCTCTTGACTAATACTGTAAACTCAGGGGAGGGAAAACACTAAATTGAAATGAATGATATGTATGATATGACCCTTTATGTCAGGATGCTTGCCTGGCAGCCTTGTCTGTTATCTTTGTTTCATGTCTCTATGTTCGTGTTGTGTGTCAGCACATGGCTCTTTGTTTGTGTTTGCCATGTGCCGCTCTTGTTCCTCCTCCTTGTTTCCCATTACTACACCCCCTTGTCTAGTCCTCGTTTGCTTGATTGTTTTCTCCTGATCCTCATGTGCTGTTCCCTTTATATTGTGTCTCTTTCCCCTCATGTCTTTGCTGGTTCATTGTGTGTGTATGTAGTTTTTCCCTCTAGTTCCCTGCAAGGTTTCAGTCTTGTTTTATTTATTTATTTATTTTTGTTTATAAGTTCCAGTTATTTATTTCTAGAAGTTATTTACTTTATTTTCCCCTTTGCTAGCTCACGTTATTTAGTCTATTTTGTTTTCGTTGGTCATAGTTGTCTTGTTTTGTGTTGGGTCCTGCCCTGCCCCGCATCTTGTTCTACCCTGGTCATCGACTCTCCTGTCCTGGCAAGCCACTCTTGTGCCTAGTGCTGGTACATCTCACCTATGCCAAGTCTCTGGTTCCTTGAGCTGCTGTCAAGTTTCCACCATTGCCATAGAGCCTGGAGTTGTCTCATCCCTGACCAGCCTGTTCTCCTGTACTATTGTCTGGACTGTGTTCCTGCCTGTGTTTTGTCTTTGTTAATAAATATCGCTCCCTGCTCATTCTGTGCTTGGGTCCTCCCTTCTCTGAATCCTGACACTTCAAGACTTGTTATCTGATAAAATAGTTTTCTTGAATATAATTGTTTATTTTGTCTATAGCTTCATTGGAATGTTTTGCCCTAACTAGGTACATTATTTTATTTCTTGTTTTCTAACAGGTTTTTTTCTTTTTTAAATCAATCATTGTGGCAATGCTTCTCTTTAGCAGGATAGCGGTTTCTGTTTAAAAAAGTTGCTTACTTCTTTAACTCCATATCCAGTCAAATTATGGTGATCCAGTCCGGGGCTCTTAAAGACACAATTTGAAAAGCATAACAGACAAGCAATTGCTGCAGATATACCATTTGAGCACACTGGAGATTTGAACATGTGTTGCGTTTATATTTGCAAGTGAATTAATTATTTTAGATTGAATTAGAGACCTAAAGTCGGTCAATGTATTGAAATTGACACTGGTTAACAGTTGTTAGCTGACTGACAAAATGTGCTCAGATGATATAAATATGAGTAGATTGCACTACAACTAACATGCAGCATAAAGTATAGTTATGTTATTAATAACCAGATCAGCAGTTATATATTATTTCTGTATGTAGCGCACTAATGGACTTTTTGTTGTTTAAGATGTACTTTTATTGGTCACATCAATTAGTGCATGCAAACGCACTGTGCATGTGAAAATACAGTGTTACATCACATGCATGGTCCTACCATGTTCTTGCGAGCTTCTGCGAAAAGTTTTTTCTCCTCTTCCAGGCGTCGCTTGGCCTCCTCTTCTTTCTTTTTCTGCTCCTCTTCTCGTCTTTGTCTTTCCAGATCCTCAAAGCTGATGGCCAGCTTCCCGGGTTTGGTCCCGTCTGAGTTTATCATGGCCAGAAGGATGTCATCGTCACTATTTACAACCTGCAAGTGAATAGATTAGGTTTGGGGAAAATTAGTTAGTCAACATTTAAACATTTGATCTGGCATCCAGCTTACATGTCCAACTGTGCCAAATCAAAACCCTTATCTCTGTCCGATTTTAGATCGTAGGCGTTATATTTTCAATACAGACAGGTCGTACACGTTTTCTATGACCTTTTGTAATAATAGTGAGCATTTTATGACTATTAAATATTGTGTAGGCCTCTCTAACAAAGTATCAGAAGGTTATTTAAATAAACTACTACTATCAAAGAGTTTCATGGTTACCATAGTACATGAAAAGCTAAAAAACAAACAAACGTGATTTTCTCAAGCACACAAACTGACCATGCTCTTTCTGGCCTCGGCAAAGGCCTCTCTCTCTTCTTTGATTCGTTTTTTCCTTTCTTCCTCCACGCGCTTATGTTCTTCTTCCAGTCTCTGTCTTTCCAGCTCTTCAAAGCTGAGTCGAAGTTTACCAGGTCTGAATTCTTCCTTCTCTCCTTGTGTATCCTGAGTGTTCTCGTCATCCAGGGCCTGTGAGAAAGAATACATTATCACTCATATTACATTATTCATGTTCCTTGAGCTGATCACTTGTCTTGAGACGATTTTTCATGGATGTATTAAGTAGTTTCTCCTGAAGTTCACACAGGGTCCTTGCAGAATATCCACCTGTGTCCTATAAATATGTTGCACATAATTTTACAACCAGAACGTTGTAACAACCTAGAATGTTTTGTCTTCATTTTGAACAATATATTTATTGTTTCATGGTTTGAAACCTAACAAACATAATGTTTTAATTGAAAGTGTACATGTGCTATGATTTGTAACCACATTGTTTTTATTGTTATACACTGCAAATGCTGTATGTATGCATTTTTAATTGTCACTTAAATGTCCAAATAGTAAAAAGTTTAATTAAAAAAAGTGTATTATATATTGTATATATTGTATATGTGAAAGAGTATATCTAATAGTTGTTAAAAAATATACCCACCATTCCCAGCTTGGCCTCTTCAAATGCTTTTTTTTCTTCCTCCAGTCTGCGTCGGGCTTCGTCCTCTGCCTGTTTTCTCTGCTGCTCCTGTCGCTCTTTCTCCTGTTCTTCAAAGGTCAGGCGCAGTTTACCAGGGGTCATCTGCTCCTTCTCTTTGGGATGAAACTCTTCATCGTCCAACTTTTTTAAAGAAAAAAAAAATCTATATATCCAAAATTAACAAAACTTTTTTTTCTTTTACAGATTATATTGATCGTTAAAAGCAGAATCTTCACCTGTTCAACCATAGAGCGGCGCTTGGCCTCTCGGAAGGACTGCCGGTTCTCATCGTATCTCTTCTTCTTCTCCTCCTCAGTTCGCTTCTTTAGTTCCTCTTCTCGGCTCTTCTCCATGTCCTCAAAATTGATCTTTATCCTTCCTGGTTGTTTCTGTGATTTTGCAGGCACTACTCGAACCAAAATGCTGTCATCACCTTCCTGTGATGAAGAAGTGAAAAAGTTACCCAAGCAGATTAAATAGCAGTTTTAACATCAGAATTATAAGGGTATGATGAAATGTTAACTTCCTGTTTTTTTTTTAAAGATTTTTTTTGAAAATCAGAAACAAATGTGAGGTCTAATCTAAAGCAATAACAAAATTGTTTTTTTATACTGCTTTGACCTGCAACAATTCTGCAGTCATGGAAGAGCATCCAGACAGGTTTCAGATAAGGCCTGACAGCAACAACAAAAAAATAAATCTTCTGGCACAGTTGCCTTCATTTGTGTCATACTTGTGTCATGACAGAGATATGGGACTGCTAATTAAGTCAGAGAGCAGTGCAATTGCTGTGGGAAACAGTTGGCAGTCACATGTTGTCCATGCTTGTTAACTCTGGCTCCAGAAAGTGTGGCATTTTGCTAAATTTAACACCCAGTGCCATGTTGTATATGAACTGACATGCCTTTGTAATGGACAGTGGGCCATTTGGCCATATTGCACACATTTCACATATCATTTTGCAATTTTATATTATACACTTATTATACACTACTATCCAAAAGTCTTTTATGCTACTAAGGCTGCATTTATTTGAACAAGACAGAAAATAAACTAATATTGTGAAATATTATTACAATTTAAGTATGTTTAAAATCTAGATAGATAGATAGATAGATAGATAGATAGATAGATATGAAATACAGTATATAAAACAAATTTAAATTGAATATATATTTAAACAATTAAAATAAAAATATATAATAAGGTATATATGTTTGCATTAAAATAATTATAATTATTAATATATAATTATTTAATTTGACTTATAGTTTATGAATCCCCTGTATTAATAATAATATTTAACTTTGGTTGGTAAAAGAATGTCTTACCTTGCCTGTTACTATTCCAATGCAACATTCTATATCAATCCATTCCATGATTTGATTTCACTTACATATATTGCTAGGCTTTAAAATAAATGTTTAGATTATATCAGAGGATTACAGATACTTTGCAGGAGATTTTCTAATAGTAGACCTGACAAAGCTGTCAAGTTGCATTAAAGGCATCTTCCTAGTGCAGCCACAGTCTGTTCTCATGACACACTGACTCACCTCCTCAGCTTTCTTGGCCAACTCCCTCTGAATCTTGGCCTTCTCTATGGCCTCCTGTGCAGCTCGCTTCTTTCTTTCCTCATCTGTTCTTTTCCTCTCCTCCTCCTGCCTCTGTTTCTCCATCTCTGCAAACTTCCCCTTCACACTGCCTGTGAATGGACAGAAAGCCGACAGTTGGCGTCTATTATGGGATTAAAGTGCTTTTACAATGATTACATTGGTTCAGTCCAAAAGAAAAATCAAATGTAAAAATCCCTTCATTTGTCTCATTTCGCCCTACCTGTAATCTTGGGAACATATGATTTTTCTATCTTCGTCGGCTTCACCTCTTCCTCTTCATCGCTAGAGGCGAGGAGTTCTTTTATCTGTGGAGGATCCGACAGTTGTTGTTAGGTTAGACGTTTTATCCAGGATCAGAAACCATGCTGGTCATAGCAAGCCAAGCAGACCTTAATCCTTGTAAGACAGGCACATATGACCTACAGGGGCGGATGCTGATTGGGCCGTCAACTGTGACATGGGCAGGGGATCAGTAGAGTGTGCATGCAGCAAGCAGGCATCACAGATTTTTTTGTAAGAAGGTTTGTGTATATCCTTTTAAATACCTGGAATCGGGTATTGATGCATGCCTAATCTTATGCAAACACTGAATACCCAGCAAGCAGTATCTTCATTAACCTCAAGACAAAATCTTCTAATATGCATTGTTAGTGTCAGAGAGATGAGGCAGTCAGTGGATGAAGGGACAAAACAAGGTGCTGATGGGCAGGTTTCTCTACTGACCATTTGCTTCCTGCGACTGTACTCTCTCTCTTTAACGTACTGATCTCTGCGTTTCTTTTGCTCTTCCTGACTTCTCTTTTGGTTTCTCTCTTCTCTAGCTTTCTGCATGGCCTCAAACTTATTCTTCACATCTTCTTTCCCCAACTTGGGAACATAACTTCTCTGTACAGGCTTGGATGTTTTAAGCAGTTTCTTCAGAAGAAAGAAAAACGAGGTATGAGAGATTGTTAGTAAAAGAGGAATGGAAAAATAGTTCATTTACATTTTTTATAACATTTTCTTTTGCAGAGAGTAATGATTATATGATCACAAATGACAAATATTATAGTCGGTTAGTTTTCCATTTTATAAATTAGAAAAATGTGTTATATATACAGTTGATATCTATTTCTATATATATGTACAGGCCTAATTGTTTTGTTTTTTTAATAAAAACATATACTCACAGTTCTGCTCATACTCCTTACAGAATATGCATTAAGAGCTGGTAGGCTAAATTGGATGATCAGAATAAATTGTAGTTATTTTGTCTTCAGAGAAACATCTCATGTAGCTTCTAAAGGGCAGTGCTAAATGAAAAAAAAAGTCTTTAAAAAATAAGAAAATGTACAACCTTCTGGTCCTAATGCATTTTGTTGCCATCTTGAGGAATGTTTTCACTTTTTGTAACAGTTGTTCATGAGTACCTCAATTGTCCTCAGTGTGAGGTGGATCTCATAATCATAGTCCATGTTGAATATTGTTCAAATATGCACGAAGATGCTGGAAACTTAAGAATGTGCAGGACCATGGAGGATTTTTCTGAAGAACAGTGGGCAGATTAACTGCTGAGGGATTCATGAACAACTATCACAAAATATAAAAATCAGTCGTTGATTATCCAGGCAACAACACACAATATTAAGATTCAAGGATATGTAAACTTTTAAACTGGTTCATTTTTGTAAATTCAGTTATTATCTTGTCTGGGACTATATGTCAACATCTGTTATGTCCTTATTCAGGACAGTACTAAACATAACATTTTTATGATCCCTCTTATTTTGTTAATCTTGTTAACATCTTGCATATTCTGCAAGAGGTATTGCAAACTTATGAGCAGAACTGTTTATATGCGTGTGTTAATTATTGAAATTTTGTATTTCATTTTATTTGTATTTTTGAAAATATTTATTCATTTAAGCTCCATCATACTATACCTCTTGTTTTAGTGCCACATCTGAAAAATTTGTCATATCTGTATTATGTGATGCATCAGCCTCTTCATCATTCTCCACGTTTTCCTCATTCGTTTTTGGAACCCTCTCTCGTTTTCTCGCCCTGCTGGTGGTCTTTGTCTCCTGTTTAGGCTCTTCCATCTCTGGTAACTCGCTCTCCTTTGGTTCGTCTGCAGCACTGTTCATTTCCACCTCTTCAGTCATGCAACTCATGTCATGTGTTTCCTCTTTATGGTTTTCATCATTGATTGTGTTCTCTGCATCATTAGCATCAGCAATATCGTTCAGGTTTTCTGTGTTGTTTATATGCGTCATGTCTGTTGACACATCCACCATGCTCATCACTTCAGTCATGTTGCCGTTTCTCAAACACACCGGGACAGGGCCTGTTGCAAGATATACGTCAGATGAAGCTGACATTGGGAGAAAGACATAATAACCACACTACTGCAGTGCAAAGGTACTTTTTTTACAGGGCTATTTTTGATTTTCCCCTATTATGCTATTTTAAAGGTTCCTAATTTTGATTTGGAGGTCTTTTAAAATAGATTTACATGCATTCAAGGTCAAAAAAAAATTTCTGATAATATTTTGCACATCACCTTGTTTCTCAGAGAGTCTGAAAACGGTTCGTTCGAAGATTGTCTCTCTAAACCCCTCCTTTCCGTGAGCCTGCTCCAATTGGTCAGACAGCAAAGTCTGTTGTGATTGGTCTACCTATTACGCAGAAAACAGCTGTCTTCTCGACCTGTCGACATCACAAACCAAACTCGGGCGGGTCAAAGTAGACTTTGTTCGCAGGCAGCCAATGAGCTGGCATTATGCAAATTTGTTACATTGTTACAGGTATGTAACAGGAAGTGAGACTGGAATTGCTGATGACTCGTTTCAGCAGTTCAAAATCGATTTCTTTTAGGAGACAACTTTATTTGTCATGCACTTTGATCTTTAAAACTTTGCAGACGTTTTACATTCACAAACAGCTATACTATATAAATTGTAATGTAGACAAATGCATTTTCTGTAAAGCTGCTTTGAAATTATATGTATTGTGAAAAGCGCTATACAGACAAATGTGAATTGAATTGAATGTTAATAGACACTGCTTATTATTTTAACTTTTGTAAAGAAATGTCTTGGAAGTGTTAGTTGGGGGTCTACAAAAGAACAGATGAGCTGAATGTGTGTGGGACCTCCACCAGGAGCCTTATGCAGGCCCTAATTTTATCCCCCAGTCTGGGTTCAGCCATGTGATTGAGGCTATTTTTACCTGGAGATACCAGTCTAAGAAGAGGTCAGAACCCAGATGGCACACATGAGACCCCTGACTAAATGACTAAGTTCTAGATGTTTCTTTATATAAAATGCTGTGTCTCCTACAGTGTGAAAGTACAAAGCCAGTTTGGCTAAATAATGTGTGTGTGTGTGTGTGTGTGTGTGTGTGTGTGTGTGTGTGTGTGTGTGTGTGTGTGTGTGTGTGTGTGTGTGTGTGTGTGTGTGTGTGTGTGTGTGTGTGTGTGTGTGTGTTTATATGTGCATTTTTAAATTGTATATTTGCAGTTCACATGTTCTACATCTGACATCATTAATCCAAACTACAACAATCCCACAAAAACAGCAACATTCACCCATGCAGCGCAGAAAAACACAATTTTACAAATGACTCACATAATAATATATATATATGTAAAGATCAAAATTTCAAAGCATAGTCAAACTCCTTTGCTATTCATAAATGACACAACACTTCACAACTGGTGTTTTGGTGAACTCTGATCACACCTCACTTTTAGAAGATGACAAAGACAATATGGCCCCCAAACACGTCACCTTTTGAAAGCATTTGTTCCCGCCACATTTCAAATTCATGATTTTTTTTAAATATGAATTTATGCAGTGCACTAATTTATAATGCCTTTAATCTTAAATTCATTCCTCACAAAAATATGTTAACACAGATACTGCTATATTTATTAGTAGTTAGATTCTTTACATTTAAGGAAGGCTTCAGAGTTGGATGCTGAGAATAAATGTTTTCTAAAATGTTGTCTGTAGATTATAGATTGTATATCTATTTAATAGCATTTAGCTAAACACTAAATATTCCTCCCGAAAAAGTGTCATAAGAATGTCAATATTTTATTTTAGTTAAAGTATTCAACATACTTGAATACATGTATCTTTATCCTCCAAGTTTATTAAAAGTTCTCAGAGATAATGTTCCCCACATAGTTTCTATAAAGATCTTTAGCTTTTTACAGTTGTTTTTCTGTTTATAACCTTGAGTTTCTCCCTTTAGATTAAAGTAATTTGAAATGAAATAAAAATAGTCATTTCGATGGAGTCAACTGTATTCTTCTCAGTGAAGATATGATATCAGGCCCTCATCCGCTTGTGGACTTGCCGTTTGAATTTTTTTTGTCCTCCACATGCTTTACTAAATTCTTAACAGGCCTACTTTAGCCTATTAACGATAACTTAAAAATATCTTACCTTCTTTAGAGTGATATTCTCCCTTTGTTTCTCATAAGATTTTTTTTTTGTAGTTCACGTTGGCTTAGATAATGCTAAAATCAAATCTAAATCCCCAAGCACAGGTTTAGTATTCTCTTCCCATGCGACTGAGAGTCAAATGAGCGCAGTCGGTTATCGGTGGGCGCTATCCATAAAAATACCCGTGCCCCTCTCCATCTACCGCATTCCACACGCGCCACCGGCTGACGGCCTCAGCTGTCGCTTCACATATGTCTCCTTATCTTCCAGTCTGAGGCTCTTCTACACCAATTTAGAATTGTTTTGTCACTATGATCGTTATATTTAGTTTGTTAACGACACGATTTAGCTGTAAGTTATTAGTCATTTGTTTATTCAATCCTGATTTTAATGGAAGCCAAACACTTAAACACATACGTTTTCAGCGTTTAATTCATTGCTGGATACGGTTTTTTTTTTTGTCTGTATATTTTACTAATGCACTACTAGCCTACTTTGTATAGGCTACCATGTGTTAAATTAGGTCACGTGATGAAATAATGTTCTTTCGATGAATTTAATAGACAGTAACATGACATTAAAATAATGCTATAAATAAATGTAACATAACCCCAATAATGTATGTTAAATGTGTGTAATGTTTTTTTTTTTTTTTACATTTAATTTTTTTTAATGCTATGCACCATAGAGGAACTTTTGTGAATATAAAACGTCAATTATAATAGGCTACACTTTTATAGGCTAATTAAAAACTATTTTACTAATACTGTAAATTAGTGTTAAATGGAATGCATGTGAATATGGGAGGTCATACCTTTTCCATTTCCATTGCAAAGAAAAAAATAATTTTACATTATTTACCTTCCCTTTTTTTCAGCATAGCATTATTTTTCCTTTGCAGTGTATTGCAATCATCCACATTGAAGATGGGTTTTGTATATAAACATTTTATGTAAGCACCTATCATTTGTTTGTTTTCATTCATATTTTCCACGCAAGCATGTTTACATGGAAAGCTATTGTTGGCTGTTGGAGCCAGTAGGCTTTTATCTTGAGGGTCTGTGGTTTGTCCAGTCAGTTCTGACCCACTTATCACAGTCAGAGGTGTGTGATAACCCAGATATCTCAATGGATCACTCGAATTCAAGCAATATCAAAGTTAGTGTGTATCAAACATAATTAAATATAGAAAGTACAGATAAATATAATATACAGTGAACACACTTTGGATGCAGTATGAAGAGGAAGTTTTTTTGTGTGTGAATTTTTAGATGCTAAATATTGTCCATTTTGATGTTATATGATTATTTCAGCAAGTGTCCCAAATGAGCTGGAAACCCCCCTCAGCCTGAAGGACAGCACTGCCATCTGTAACTTGAGCTCATACCCAGCATGCATCTCTCTCCCTTCAGACTGCAACACCATCAGTACTGGAAGACTCATACTCTGAGTTAAAGGGGTTTAACCAGCAGCTTTGAGTAGCATCCAAAAGCTTTAGGAGGACGCTTGCATGAGATGTGCATGAGATGTCCAGTGTTTGCAGAGTCTTGCAAGAGGTTGCACATAGGTTGAAAGAGAAAATAAATAAATGTAGATAGACCATAATTACTGTAGTTCCGACTCCATTTGATAAAGATCAACCTTTTTAAATACTGTTAAAACCTCTGAAAGTCTATCTAAAAATATAGTTTCTTCAATTCAAAGTGTAAGGGGTTTAAATAAATTAAAGAGAAGTTTTACTGAAGATAGTTTGCAGTTTCATCAGCAGAAGTCAGCTTCAAGACTCTCACAGGAGTTCGTAGGCCGCCCCGCTTACAGTTACAAAGATCACAGCAGTTATACCATTTCTACATCTTTACAGGTTGAATGATTCTCATAATCATAAATACAAGAATATATGCACTAGTTTTATTTTTATTTTTCTAAAACTATGATTTCCAAATACTTTTATTATAAACAAAGTTGGATGGTTAATCCATTATTTTCACTACCCCTTTTATAGACCCTTTAGGTTCAAAACACAATAGTTGTCTAACTAAAAATAAACAACAAAAAATAAAATATTGATAATTAAGACCCATAATAATTGATGTAAGCACTTTAAGTCTTTACTGAAATCATCCTTCAGTTTACGGTCACATGGCATTTACCATTTTAATTGTATAACATCTTATACCCTTTTTTTGTGTGTGTTTCAAAAATAGAAATAAAATAAAACAAATTCACATCATCATTTCAATCATTATTTTACCACTAAAATATAGAATTGTTCCCCATTCTGCTTAATAAAGCTTTTGTTCATTCCTTATCTTTCATCCTATTGACACTTGAAGTTCCCTCGTTAGGGAAATCATGGTATTTTATTAATTCTTCAATACCCTTGTTTTCTTATCATTCATTTTAACTTTATTTTTAATTATAACTACTTCTCACAGTATTCCTCTATCAAATGGTTAGTCTAAAGATCCAAAAAATATTATCAGTATTGTCTCAGTCCCAGTTGTGTAGAAACCAAAATATTATGTTACTCAGATCTCAACCCCTAAGACAGCCATATAGCTGCTTTCTCATCTAAAATTTAACTAAATTGTAGTTCTCTTAGACATCTAATGTCATACATACATTTAATGGATTGAGAAATATATATTCAAAGTTATATTCACTCCTCCTTCGCCCATCGGCTTTTCATAAAAGTGAGGGAATTCTCTGGATAATTTGGATAGTGACTTAGCCAATGTGTCACTTTGTCTCTCTGCCATCAAGTCTATGATCCCCCATATTGTCTATTTAAATTTAGACCCTTAGTTGAATTTAGACAAGAGTTTTTACCCCATAATGGATGGCAATCTTCAATTCACAATTACAATTTACAAATATTAATCCAGAGAGTAATTCAGATCAACATCATACATGACAAAAGTAGTCATAATTACCAGTATCAGACAGAGCGGGAAAACAAATCCATTTAAAGCTCATCACATGGTCTGTATCGTCTTTTCATCAAATTGACTCAGAATTATCAGCTTCTTTAAAGTTTGTCGTTTCACTTAACCCATCTGTAATGATAAAACACTAATTCCAGAGGTTAATGACACAATATCCACAAAATCAGGAAATAATAGTACCACAAATGAACACATACAACAAGACATAAAGTGCAACCACCATCACACACACTCATACTAGACACGTATATTAACTGCTCATTTTCGATGTTCACTTTTCTTTATATCATTGCTAAAAAGATTTAAATTTTAAATAAGATTTTAAACTTCACATTTTCCTGCAGCTTTTACCTGATTTTACATGGTCTCTTAATCAGTTTCAAAGCATGTTTGTTCATTATTCATTTGATTTTTAGAAAAGTCAGCTGGGTTGTTTTGTTTCGTTATCATTATTTTGCTTCAGCTTGCTCTAGCAGGCCGATAACAGACAGACAGAGTTACCATCCCTGCCTCCACTCAAACAGTCTCTCTCACTATTAACAAATAATCTTTTCAACAGCCTTCTAAGACTGTAATTTAGACAGAATGTAATATTAAATTCATTACAATAACCTTTGACCATTCATCTTTGTTATGCAGACTTTTTCTTGAATCTACAAAAGCGGTCTTCGTCTTTAGCCACCACCATGTCTACCGACCTTCAGGAGTTAAAACTATGTTATAGACATATTAGTTCAAAATCTATACTTCTATGCATTTTTCTTGCCCATAAGGCAACCAACATCACAAAAGGTTTTGCTACTGTCTCCACAACATTTATGGGTCAGACTGCCGTAACTCCTCACAGCTCATCCACCCTTAACGTTAAGGACGCTGCGGCCTCACAGCTCATCCGTTCGACTCTGATACCCATCTTACATTAAAAAAAAAACCTTTAGGAGATGCCCAGTGGCGGCGATGACCCCCTGGCTTAGGTTGTCTTCTGTTATAGGCCAAAGAAGATCTTACCCATCTCTGAGTAATCACCTCATGCACACTGGTAGCCGCTGTGTCCCATCACCAAATCAGTTTTCTTCAACATAATCAGTTGTTTTCTGGAACTTTAAGAAAGGCACATTCAAGAGTCAGCAGAGCCATTCGGACTGCCTAATAGTGTTAACACAGGGAGACAGGTTAGAACAAGGAGACAAAGAAGTTACTGGTCCCAAAATAAACTAGTCAAAAACGTCACTTTTTTCGTTTAATGTCTGCATTATTATTTTAAAGACTTCTTTAAAGTCATTCAGTTTTACTTTTAAAACATTTACAAATACAAATTGCCCTCTGAATGGCAATGATTTCTTTTAACATCTCTGTGTCTATGATTTTCAACTGAAACACTGTGCTTTACTATAAATAGCACTTATGACACAGGCTCAGATAACAGCTTTTAGCTGACATTGAATGAGAGAGAGACTCTGAGGCATTCAGGACTGGTACACTGTACTCTCATAAACTTCTAACATCAAACTTTATTCATCAATAAACTTATAAAAATGACTACTATAGATCTGTTCTTCAAAAGGATTCACTTTAAAACTTCAATTTTTTGACCTTGTTTTTATCTCTTATTCTTTCTCAGATGAAAATGTTAATATCGTCATTTAAACATCGCCTACTTTCAAACCAACATTAATACCAGACATTTTTGTTACTTTATCACATTTTTGAACACCTTCTCTGTGGGCATTTACAGTTACGTGTTAAATGGCCCTTCTGGCCACAATTACAACACTCTCTGTCATCTGATGGATTCGTGTCATCCTCAACTACCGCATCAGACCGATTGTCTATAGTTTGATCACTGTGAGCTTGCAAACAGCTCCAACTTACTGCACTCCATTGAAGCAGTGTGTCCCAACCAGGAATGCAAACAGAGCCACTGATAAGCAGTTCTGTGTTCTTTTGACCATCCACCAGTGGCGGATTCAATCACAATAGCCGAATCATAATCTTCATCATTATCATTCTCATTGACAGAACATTAATTTCCATAAGCTGCATTTTCCAACATCCCGTGGAATGCTGAAAAATATTCTAAGTTGTTTTCACAAAGTTTCTGTTTATCTTTAGTCACACCTGTCCAAGGAAATGATCCCCAAGCCATAATTTATCATCGTAAGAAATACGAGTCTAAAACTTTGAATTTTTCCAGTTTCTTTCTTTGTTTGTAGCCAGTCAAGTTGTTGTTTAAATTTCCAAACATAATCAAAACCCTGACTACCATTTACTTAATAATTTCTGCAAATTTCATAGAAGTGAGGGCTTCAGAGCACAGCTGCTTACAGCGTTTGCTTTCTTCTGTCTCACTAATTGTTTCAGGACTGTTCAGGTTATTGATATCTTAATCACAAACTCACCTGAAGTTATTGCAGAAATGGAGGCGGCGATCTTTGAACAACACAGCTTGGCTTCTGTGCGATAAAACTGCAAAGTATACTCCAAAATGACAGTTACATATACTGGTCCACGCCAGGTCAAAAAAAAAAGTCCTTTTTTTTTTCTCTCGGGATCGTTCCTCATGCATCCCTGGCAAACAACCCTATTTTTGTTAGTATCCCTAACTGCCTGATTCACTAAATTCAGGGATCCCCTTTTTGAGATGGAAGAGATGGGGCAGGTTTGCGGTGCCACTGGACCTACAATCCAGGGACGTACTCTGCTGGGGTGGTGTCTCACACCAGTATTGCCCAGTGGGGCCCCCACAGAGCACGTTTCACTTGTGCTGTTTTAACAACAGCTAACCTTTATACTCTCAGCAGTATAAATAATCTTCGCTCTCCTCGTCCGAGTGAAGCTCTTCCGCTCTCCTTTTCCAATCTCTTCCATTCAGACAGCCCTATCCAAATAATAAAATCTTACTACCTTGTTTGTTGATTAGCCAGGGATGTCACCAAAGAATAATTGCCCGCATCCTCCACCATAACTGTAAGGGGTTTACAGTCAAAGACCCAGAACCAGATATGAAGAATGAAGACCCAGAGTCAGATATTATAATAAATTAAAGATAAGTTTTACTGAAGATAGTTTGCAGTTTCATCAGCAGAAGTCAGCTTCAAGACTCTCACAGGAGTTCGTAGGCCGCCCCGCTTACAGTTACAAAGATAACAGCAGTTATCCCATTTTCAAGGTCTAAGCTACGTCATTGTTTACAGGTTGAATGATTCTCATTGGCTAAGAAATAGATAAACACAGTAATCTTCCAAACATATACAGATAGACGGAAGCATATCTCCATCGATTATGCAGCTGACACATTCGGACCCTGAAGTTAGGCACGTCATGACCTTCCAGGTTGCAGATTTGGGTTGCGGGGCGCCAGCATGTCTCGAACAACAATTCACTCTATCTCCAATAATGCCAGTGGTTCCTTAACCTGTAGCCAAGAACACCCACACCGACACACAGCTACTCCAAGGTTGGATTTGGCCAGTCCTCTCAAAACATCAAGAAAATGCGTTCTTTCTCTCAACTTTAGTCTAACTGGAAAGTAAGGCTTTAACAAAGAAATGATCCCTTAAACTATTGGCTTCAATGACCCCTATATGTTTTAACACGTTGAAGACCTTTCTCAAATACAAAACAAGTCCCAATTTCATTTCTGGAAGCCGGGCTAAATAAGCAAGCACTGTTACTGCATTCAAATGTCAAATACAGACATTAAAGAATACATTAAAAGAACATTTCAGTGATCACACTGGTAACTTATAACAAAGTAAAATCTCACAAGCCTAGAGAAGTCATTCAACTCATTTAATATTTAGAAGTAAAAATATTGATTAATACCTTGATTATAATTACTCATCATTACATATACATTGAAGCAGCAGTGGATTCCAATCCACCCCCTTCAAAAGGCTGTGCCATGCCCAAAGTGCTATGCCCAAAACTCCACTCTAAGACCAGCGGAGAAAACAAGGGACAGCCCAAAATAGCGTCCCACCTGTGGGCAGAGATCAGAGCAATGGAGACAGTTAGCTTGCTAAAACTCACTGCTATTGAGCACCACTGAGTATACTGTCCATAGTTGTTTCTCTGATCTTAACATGGAGATTTAAGACTGTATTTTATTTTTTAAGTGTTTCCCCTATATTCATTTATTTCATTATTTTCATTCATTCATGTCATTTTTTATATTGTCCATTTTGGTACTGTTTGTTCAGGTGAGATGCACAACAATTAAATACATTAAGATGGAGAAAAGGCTTGTAAAACCGCAATAGAGGTGATATAAATAGCTCAATGCTCTAAGTGTGTTGAACGGAGCTACAGAAGGACTTCTCTGTACAGGTGGAGCGGACGAACTCAACTTGAGAACCGAGACACTTATTGACCAGCTGCCCTTTGAAATGGATTATTATGTTGGATATTAGAACAGATCCAGCAAGCAGTAAAAAAGAAGCAACAATTTTCATTTGTTTACACTGAATGAAAACCCTGATTAACATCCACTATTCAAATTTGGGAATGATTTTCATTTAGGCATTCCTTGTCTTTTAGTGAAACTTTATTATTTTTGTTGTTGCAAGACAATGTTTAAAGTCACAATGAAAAGGAAGTGGCGACAGATCTTTCTTCCATTTTGTGACGTCGGAGTGAAAAAGATTATTGAAAAAAAAATAGTTCTGTCCATCGGTTGCTGATTGGGTGGGGCAGATCTTAATGTGAGACTGTAAGAAACAGGGTGGAGTTTAGGTGGACAAAATGATTTGAGAAGTCTGGCATATCACCAGAGAAAATGTCAATTAGATGACATTTTGATGGATGGATAATTCACAAATAGATCAAGAAGAGACATTTAGAAAATAGATAGGGTAAATTTTTATTTAAAACTTTAATGTGGAAAAATGACTCCCATAAATACATACATATTTTTAGGGACTATTAAACTGGATGGACAAATTATGGAGCCACTGATGTGCATCATCTTATTGCTCTTTTGCTTGACTTAATGGATTATGTAAAGAAAAACACCCAAAGACTAATGTCAGGTTTATTGGTTGGCCATCACAAAAATAAAAGTGATGTGAACTGTCATTTAAATGTATTTCTTCTTCTCTTTGTCTGTTTTCTTGTCTGCCTCGCTCCATCTCTCAACAAGTTAGCTGTTGGCTGGCCATTTACTCTACTACAGGAACAGGTGCAGATCACAGCAGGACACTGGGATGGAAAGTATATACAGTTGGTTTGAAAGAGAAATGGTAGCGCTCGAAACACTTGTATTTCTTTCACAATTATGCAACATAACAATTCACTCAAGTATGCTCCAATGTTTCAGGCCCTGATATCTATAGCACAACAGGTCTATAGTTATTTTAGGTCAGGTCTTTGCTAATTTATCAGTGATTTGTGCAATTCAAAACACACCAAGACACTTTAAATGCCCTGAAACAATCATCTTATACTGATAATAATATTCGTTTTTAGCTGGCTGTAGATCAAAATGAATAAATTATTGTTGTTAAAGGATTCAAGTACAGTGTTTTTTCAAGGAAAATTAACATATCAATTTCCTGTATTTCCTCTGTATCTCTTACAGATAGCTGACGTCTCCACTATCAGGTAGGCTACCAGAGGCAAGCTAAATTAAGGCTTGTGACGAGTGAGAACTGGCTGGCTGCCCAGGAGCTCAGAGAAAATGTTGACTTATCAATCTCAAATAACTTTGCTATGATTTAAAATCCTGATCTGTGTCAGAAATCCCAAATAGAAATATGACATAGTTATTCCACTATGTATTTATTTACAATAGCTGGAGTCTTGACTATGCGCTCTTGAGACAAAGCCTCAATACCTCATAAATATGGACTTGGTCTGGATCTCAGTAACTTTTGTCCTGATCTGGGTCTAAGCTTGTTAGTCTTACATACAATTAGTCTTGGCTTGTGGAAAAGAGGTCTCCATGTCCTCTTTTGATTTGATTTTGGTCAAAGATTAATTTTTCAGTGATTTTTCATGGTAACACTTAGCAATAAGGTTCCATTTGTTACCAGTTAACATGACCTAACAATGAAAAACATATTAATCTAAGTTAATGTTAATTTCTACATTTACTAATACATTATTAAGATCAAACGTTGTATCTGTTAATATCATTCAATTGACCAAACATGATCTAAAATGAATATTAACCAACCAAATGAATAATAAATACTGTAACAAATGTATTTACTAATATTTACAAATGTAATTGCACTAATATCATTAACTAATGGGACTTTACTGTAAAGTGTTTGTTTTTCAGTGTAATTTTTATGTCATATGCATATTAATATCAGTTAAATAGCAATCAGTGCATAAATTAGTTGCCTTCGGTCTATCCAGAGGGAAGTGTTAGAGCTGTTTATTATTATGACTAAATCATATTTGTAGCTGAGCTGCAGTAAATGACTCCCTCATCTGGTGAACATTACAATTTCACCCCAACTCTTGATGCTCTTGGACTTCTAATGGATCAAGCTTTGGGTTGATCTTTATTATCAAACTGGTATCAATGTTAAACACATTTAACATATAAACAGAAGTATCTTTACTGTGAAATCTTTACTGATTTTTATAAAATAAACATAAGGATAACTTTTATATTGTTAGCAATATTTTAAAATGAGAATTTAGCTGGACTGAAGGAACTTATTTTACCTTATTATCCATACATCATTTTTTAGAAAAAAAAATCATGTCAAACTGCAAGTATCAAATGAAACAGCAGGCTTTTGAGGAATGTTCATTTGTATCTCTCAATCATCATTGTGTTGCATTGCATTATGTTTCCCCCCAAAATAAAAAAATACAACAACCATCAAACATTTAAATAACTATCATGTACAGGAAATATTTTGGGGAGGTAAAGTGACAAGTGATATTTATATGCATTTTATGTAAATAATCTACTAAAGATCTCACTGAGAATTTTATCCTATACCTTTTGGCCATAGAAATATCAGCAATTGCACCAAACTGCATATTTTTGCTCTGGTTGGGCCTCTGAATAAAATTGAGGGTTTTTACCTCCTCAAAAAACCTGATGTGAGGCCTATAAAATATTATAGGCTGCTCAACAAAAACACATTTTTTACTTCTACAAATATTTTATATATTTTATAAATTATAAATATATTTTATATTTTTTTTTTCCTGACTATTTCATTTGTCGGGCTTTGCATGGTTAAAGAGTAGCTACACGATAATGTTGTAAGTTCCCACAGGTTAATTTTCACACACTGTAATGAATGATAGCTACTATTTTTGTACTGTTATGTAAAGCTTCTATTTCTCTTGCCCCAGCCCGACAGAGGGCATGGATGTGCCATATATCGTTACATGAGAAACCTCCAACCGGAACGACAGAGGAAAGAAATAGGCGTAAGTGAAGACGACAATTTTGTTGCGACTGTGTTAACCGCCGAGTTCCCTGTAGAAACCCGGTGAATAGTTGTCATTTCCTATCACTTCTGCTGTCCTATGACACACCCCATGTGAAAAGCCTTGCTTGGATGGTCAATGGCCGTAAGGCTCCGGCGCACGGTATGTTGTCGCACATATAACGTACTGTTATCAGAACGGCGAGCAGCCAGCCAGCCGTCGCTTGCACTGCACCGAAACTGACAGCAAGTGTTCGGGTAAAATCCTGCTTGGGTTTTTACGATGTCGGCAAGTTTTTGGCACGTATCGCGCGCAAGAGTAATCAAACGTCAGTCAGATAAGCACGCGAGAGCGGCGCGCTCTGCGTTTCCGTTTTTTCTCTGCGGCTAAGTACCGGACGGCTAGCGGCTATGCTAAAGCTAACGGTTAATGAACAACCACAGTTTTTTCCCTTTCTCTTTCTCATCCCGGTGATAAGTACGTGCAAGTGAAAAGATAATGCAAATCGTGATATGAAGCCTATATATGTTGAAGAAAGAGGAAACTTTTGTTTTATAATGAGACGCTATTGTCAGAGTTTATCCCATTAATTGAAGCTTTCTATCTTTGTCGTCATGCAAAAATAGCGTTGAGTTGTTGCACTTAAACGGATTTGGCGGTGGCTTGTCGTAATTTCACCGCGATCAGGAGGCGCCAGACACAGGTACCCAGCAGAACTGTCACTGCTTGACTGTAATAATAGTTACTTTTGGTGACAGATTGTGCTTTATGGGTGCTTAGAAGGTTCAGCTAGCAGGAGGCAGTGCTGAAATCAACCTGCGCTTGGTTCGTGTTATGATGTTCACTAGTTCTCTTGTCGGTTTCAGTTCTTGTCTTTAATATAATCTTAAATGTTGGTGTTCCATTTTATTTTTTACTGGTGACTTAACTGCTGTTGGATTCATATGTATTGTTTATGTACTTAGTGTTTCTATTTGGGACTAATTTCAGACTTGCACCTCATGTTAACAGTGCTGCAATTATGCCTATGGGAGTTAGTAACACCTGTCATGTGTGTGGATGGATGAGGTCGAGCGGAAGAGGGTTGTACATGTGACCCTGATCATGTCTCAGATTTCTGGTCATTGTCGTTGGTGAGGTCGCTAAACACAACACAAGCCATTCTTACACGCCGCGACACACCAGAGTACCGTCATAAGCCTTTTAGCTTTGAATTTACGTCTGACTCACCTGCGATGTAACAAATAAGCGTCTTTTGTTCTAATAGGAGTTTTAACGTGTCGGTATAAAAGCTCTGTTCTTGTCCAGTTGAGCGACATGTTCACACTGCGGCAGCCGAGAGTCCGAGGCCGTCTGATGCACAATCGACCTTAACAGGTCTAAATGGGACAGTTTATTGAACCTTTAATATCGCATACATGTTTTCTTGTTTTGTCATATGGCTTATAGTTCGTATAGTATGATATTGAGCTAATGGATCTTAAACTAGAGGAGGTGGGAAAAATTATTCAGAGGCCCAAAGTGAGAAAAAATATGTAGTTTGTTACAGATAGTATTTATATGGCCAAAAAGTAATATGAAATTCTGATTGCTTGTAATGTAAATCATTGATTCTTATTTATCTACATGAAATGCATATGTACATGTCAGTTATCACTCTATATTTCCCGATAGTTAAATACTTAGCTTATAAACAAAGCTCTGTAGTTTTAATCATGGTGGAAAACCCTAAAATGGAATGCAATGAGTGAGAGATGTGCAAAAAAAGTTCTTCAAAACAGTCTGTTGTATCATATTTGGTAACGCTACTTAAATTTGAGCACAAATCGATTTTGACAATCTATTAATGGAGCAGTTGATGGACCCCATTGATTTCCATAGTATAGTAAGTCAATGGGGTCTATCATCTGTCTGATTACCCATATTCTTTAAAATATCATCTTTTGTGTTCTGCAGAAGAAAGAAATTCATACAGGTTTGGAACAACTTGAGGGTAAGTAAATGGTGACAGAATTTTCATTTTTTGGTGAACTATCGCTTTAAGCGATTCTCATATTCCCTATATTCACTGTAAAGCCAAGCTTCTAAGCTTAAAAATGACACCTATTTCTGTTGACTAAGCATGTGGGTTGTTAACATGATAACTTGGTGGCGCCCCCAGCTTCGGATTTAAGAAGTTAAGGTTAACAATTAATTGATTGTTAATTTTTTACTACAATTGATTATGGGAATTTATGTAAATTGGCATCCTTAATGTTGAAGATTGTATACAACTGTTTTTTTCCCCAGCAGTTTTGATCATGGTGGTTATTTAGAGGCCTTAGAATCAAATCAATATGATCAATATGATATAATAGGCTCATACAATATGTAGTGTTAAAGGGATAGTTCACCCTAAAATAAAAAATTATCATTTACTACTCACACATTGTTCCAAAACCTGTAGGACTTACTTTATTAAGTGGAACATGAATAGAGATGTTAGGCAGAATGTATAATGCATTTTTTTCCCCCATGCTATGAAAGTGAGTGATGACTTCTCTTTGTTTCAAACACCCCAAGGTAGTTTGTTGGCAGTGCTTGTGAGTGGTCAAACTCGTTCTGTGGCTCTGATGTGATGTTATTCATGTGTGTTGTCAGGGAATGAGAGGAGAGCAGGTGCTGCGCTCCTGGCTGCGGACTCAGTGACTCTCTCTTTGGGCTCAGGATGGCGCAGGGAGGGCCTCAGTTGGACTATCACATACTGCAGGACCTCAAGCAGCGCTTCCCAGAGATTCCAGAGAAGGTAGTTTCTCAGTGCCTTCTTCAGGTGAGGTTCTTGTCCAGTTGAGCGACATGTTCACACTGCGGCAGCCGAGAATCCGAGGCCGTCTGATGCACAAGCGACCTTTTAACAGGTCTAAATGGGACAGTTTATTGAACCTTTAATATCGCTTACATGTTTTCTTTTTTGTCATATGGCTTATGGTGCGTTCACACCGGACGCGAATAGCGCGTCAGGCGCGAGTGATTTCAATGTTAAGTCAAAGACGCAAAGACGCGTTACGCGCGTAAAAAATTCCTGCGGCGCGAATGAGGCGTAGAGCGCGGCGCGGTAGACGCGAATACGCCTCATTCGCGCGTCAAGTTCGCGCGAATGGCGCGAATTAAGCGTCTGGCGCGAAAAGCGCGTTACGCGCGAATGATTTAGTTAGTGCTATTTGTGCATTCACGCGTTTGACGCGAATTCGCGTCTGCCGCCCGAGTTGAAAAATCTGAACTTTGTCGTCAATTCGCGCCGCGTTAACCAATCAGGAGCCTAGCTGCTTGCTGCTGTCACGTGGTGAAGTATCCGGATGCTTCAATATGACTAATTGCCTGGTGTGGTTAATGCACAACAAAGCAAATATTTTATCACATAAAACTTGATTTCAATATATGAGACATTCATTTTGTATTGAATGCTATTTATTCCATATCTAGATTATATGAAATATTATTATAAAGTAAAGACAACCAACATAGTAGTGCATAAGTTCGTGTCTGGCCAGTGTTGTGTGAGAGAGAGAAAAAAATCACAGGACAGGTTATACTTTTGGAGGCCGGCTCCATTTATCATCAAAACAAAAATAAATGACTTATTAGGTGGATGAGGGCGAGGGTGATCCTCGCTCCGATGCGGGACAACAGGTCATCAAGCTGGGCGCGGAGCAGGCGGAAGTACCGCTGAAAGCGGCCGTCATCCAGGCGCAGCTCCTGGAGCGAGCAAAGGTTGAAACTAGCCAAACTGGGGTCGCCTCCGAGGGGTCTGGTGGACACAAATACGGCAACGATGATCCCTACGCCGCTGTTCTGCTATCCAGAGCAAATACAGAGCGGTGACTCTCCCAATGAATGCTCGATCAAATAAAAAAGATGGCCGCCAACGGGTTTCGAATCCGACGCGCGTAAATTTCGCTTCAAACTTTCGTTTTTAAAAAAATGAATCACTGTTTGCACAAAAATATGAAGCAGCACAACTGTTGTCAACTGTGATAATCATAAATGTTTCTTGAGCATCAAATAATCATAATAGAATGATTTCTGAAGGATCATATGACACTGAAGACTGGAGTAATGATGCTGAAAATTCAGCTTTGATCTCAGGAATAAATTACATTTTAAAATATATTCACATAGAAAACAGCTGTTTCACATTGAAATAATATTTAACAATATTACTGGGTTTGTTTTGTATTTTTAATCAAATAAATGCAGCCTTGGTGAGCAGAAGAGACTTCTTTTAAAAACATAAAAAATCTTACCGACCCCAAACTTTTGAACGGTAGTGTATATATAAATTAAAAATATTTCTATTTAGCTTTATTTTTATTTCAGATTTAGTCAATTTTCAAACTTCAACTTATTTCAACTAGCTGCCAAGGCAACATTTATTTCAGTTTTCCTAAAGCAATTTTTAGTTTTTAATTTCTAGTTTTAGTTAACAATAACAACACTGAAATATATTTAGATTTTAGTGATATTCTCTAGTTTTCTTTCTTGCTAACTAACAAGCTATGGACTCCAAAACTGCTTTCCTGAGGTAAATGTCAAGTCAGGTGACATGGCCTCAAGCTGTTTTATTGATATCTTTTATTGGCATGGTTGAATCACTGATTGGTAGATTACATGATATATGGAAGTATCATCACCCTGTGATGTTCATTCATATTTTTTTCATGCTATAACTAGTATTAATCTGAAAACAACTTAAGTGCAACACAACATTTATTGTTTGAATGTTGTAAAATAATACAGTAAAAACAGTAAATTGTAATTATATTTTCCCATAATATTAAAGTAACAATTTAAATATATTTCATACTGAAATTTATTCCTTTTATGGCAAAGCTGAATTTTCAGCAGCCATTACTCCAGTCTTCATAAATCATTCTAATATGCTGATTTGGTGCTCAAGAAACATTTTCTTATTATCATTTTTGAAAACAATTGCACTGGTTAATATTTTTTTAGGAAACTTTCAAAAGAACAGGATTTATTTGAAAATATTCAAAAACTATAGAAAATAGAAAAAATAAGAAAAAATAATCTTTTGTACCATTATAAATGTCTTTACTGTTGTTTTAATTTAATGTGTCCTTGCTGAATTATAATTAAAAAAAAAAAAAACTTACTGACCCCAAACTTTTGAACGGTAATGTATGTACACCTAAAGCTAATGATGTGCAATGAGCATGAAGATTTATCAGTGATGATTGTTGCTGTGTCATTCTGACTTAATGCCATTAACTGAATGTCAAAGTGGTGTCAGGTGCAAGAAGTATACCTCACTGTCTTCCATTTCCTCTTCAGAACAACAATAACCTGGACCTCTGCTGCCATCTGCTGGCTCAGGAGAGTAATAGATACCTGTATGAGGAGTACCACAGTCCAGAAGATTTGCACTTAAACCGGAACCACATGCTGCGTATTAGCGTGGGTTACCCTGCTCCCGAGGGAGCTAAAAACAATGCTGGTGGCCGAGCTTTGGTCCACAGTTCCAGCGACGGGCACATCGAGCATCCTCGAAGTGGTTTCCCTGAGCCCCTCTCTGCACCCGCCACCATGGCGCCATCACCCGTCTTCAACCCCTTCTACATTAACGATCAAGGACGCATCCCCACCCCTCCGCCCAGCATCCAGGGCATGTCTCCCACATACCACCCCGTCCCACGTTACATGACTCCCATAACGGTTACCCTCTCCCAGAACATCCCCTCTGCCCCACAAGCACTGCAAATCCCCCCTGGTGTCTATTGTAACAGTGGGAACACTGTGTACATGCGTCCCTCACCGTCTCAAAGTCCTCAGCCTACTCCCTGGTCCACATCCGGGCCTTCCATATACCAGCAGTCTCCTTATGCTACTCCGACGTACCAGTCCCCATACAGCTCTCCCCAACATCAGGTCCAGCAGCCCCAGGTGTTTCTTCCCATAAGTCCCCCCACCCTCTCTGGGCTGTCCTACCAGCAGCCGGCACCTGTTTCCCACAGGCCTTTTATATCCTCCAAAGGCCCCATGAAGAACCAGATAGAGATCACAATGGAGGGACAACGACCACGGAGTAACTCCCCTGTACATGCTCCACAGGGAACGCTCTATATGGCCACCAGCCCTTCCCCGAGCTCCCCATCCCGGGCCATCAATATGACCGGAGCCTCTATTCATCAAGGAATGTATGTCCACCAGGCTGTGGGAAGGCCACGGCCCGCATCCTCTCCTCAGCCTGCCACCTCTGCCTTCATCAAGATCAAAGTGTCTCCTGGACAAGTACAGCGTTCATCAAGCTCTCCCCCAGTTGAGACCGAATCCCTCCTCAACATAGTGGACCAGGGCGAGCGCCATGGAGCCCCTCCTCCGATCCTACCTATTTCTGCGCTGCCAGGGAACATCTCCAGCCAGATCCACCGCATGCCTAGACGATCAAGCTCGGGTTCGGATGACTATGCATATACTCAAGGTATGGATATAAATATTATTAAGATTTTAAATATACAAATGTTGAATAAAAGTAATACTTTTATTTCGCAAGGATGCATTCAATTGATAAAAAGTGACAGTAAAGACTAGGGGTGTAACGATACACGTATTCGTATTGAACCGTTCGGTACGAGGCTTTCGGTTCGGTTCTCGGTACGGAACGGTTCGTTGGACCATTTTTCCTGCCGGCCAAAATTTAGTTATTTCAAATGTAGGCGCGTCGCACGTGGCAAGCGCGCTCGAGATGCTGGCACGACCACAACATTGCCCAACATCAAATGGCAAATGTAATGTAAGCGGAACGAAACTGAGCTACTCGTTATTATGTGGTTACACCGACGGACTGTTTATCAGTTTGGACCAATGCAGCGTGAGCCAATCTTGGTTAAGCAGCACTGTTACTACACAGCGAGATCCAGTAAAGAAAGCATTTGAATTCGCTACTGAAGTGATAACATCATCGCTGCGAGATCTAGAGAGAAGCGCTCACATTTCTCTGTTATTAACGGATCAAACGGCCCTGACGTGGAAACCAGAAAGAAACATTGTGCCATGAATGAACTATCCAGTGTCCACAGATCAGCAACATTCACCATGGGTTTACTGTAGTAACTCACTGTAACCATGGAAGTTTGGCAGAAATAGTAGGCTATAATGCTTTCAAGGAACATTACGTTGGTTTTATTTTGACATTATGAATACAAATGCTGCCCTCAAATGTTAATCTGACTAAAATAAACCTTTGTTTATAACTACTACAATATTACATTTCATTTTGTCCAAGGAGCTGTTTTGTTTTATATGCTCCTAAGAAGAGTCAATTATATCTCCATCATTGCTCAAAGTAAAAAATTTAAAAAAAATAATACTTTATGATGTTAGTTTTAATAAAAATATAATTAAAAAAATTAAATCAAGGAAATTTCTCTGGCATTTCTTTCTTTTCTGTATCGAAAATGTACCGAACCGAACCGTGACACAAGTGTATCGTATCGAACCGAACCGTGAATTTTGTGAACCGTTACACCCCTATTAAAGACATGTGTAATCTTACAAAAGTTTCCATTTCAAATAAATGCTGTTCTTTTGAACTTTCTGTTCATAGAATGCTATAAAAACTGTCACAGTATCCACAAATATATTAAGCAGAACTACTGTTTTCAACATTTATAATAAGAAATTCTTGAGCACCAAATCAGAATATCAAAAGGATTTCTGAAGGATCATGTAACACTGGAATTCACAGGAATAAATTACACTTTAAAAATATTAAAACCGAAAATAGTTATTTTAAATTGTAATAATGTTTCATAATATTACTGTTCTTCAGTAAAATGGGAAATTCCTCCTTCAGACCTTAGACCTACTGTCAATCATTAACAAGTGGTAAGAAGAATGGGAAACGTATACAAACAACAAGTTGCATGAAATCCATCCCAAAATCCCCAGCAGACTTTTAATCTCCTTATCAAGTGGTGTTCACTTTCACTAGATGTCACATGGTCATACAAGATTGACTCATGCATTTTTGCTTAAAGGCAAGACCCCTCTTTCCATTTAACATATTTTATTGACTGTCCCTCTTTCAATGCAATTAGACAACATTTGTATGTAATAAGCTCATTTAAGGACTTATTTAGTGAGATTTTACTGAAAAGGTCTTAGAATTTTTATCAAATGTTAATGTAAAAGATCTTGTATAATACTAACAGCTGTTTTGTTTGGTTTTTATTTCTATTGTAGTTTTGAGACTATTTTTGAAACTTAATGCCATGCTGACTTGGCATTAAAAAAGCTATACTACTACTTCTACTACTACTTTTTTTTTGTATTTTTGATCAATCAAATGCAGCCTTGGTGAGCATAAGAGACTTCTTTCAAAAACATTTCAAAATCGTACTATCCCTAAACTTTTAAATGGTAGTGCATGTATATATGTGTGTGCGTGAATGTATATATGTGAATATAAACATAAAATAAATATCATTTTTTCCCTTTATTTAGGGTGGTGTATTTATGGCTGGCTCTTTCAAGGAGTCAAGGAACACATTTTAAAGGGGTCATGAATTGAGAAATCTAATTTTCCTTGATCTTTTGACAAATGAGGTCATTGAACTATTAAAAATATCCTGTAAGTTTCAGAACTCAAATATTCCTCTTTAGTACAAAAACAGATTTTATAGAATCCAAGGTGGCAAAATGACTCGTTTTGGATTTTGTCATATTACGTCATAGTGCGACAAAAGAGAAGAAAATCAACGCCTACATCATTGCCTCTTTAGCCCCACCGATTTGCATATGTCATGTAGTAGTAGTAAATACGAGAGAGGCGCACAAACAGAATTACTCACCCCAGCAACAAAATGATAGAGAAGCCTCTTAGGATTAAGACGTTTTGTAGTGGAAGTTATGGAAAAACACAGTCTTTGCTTGATCACCGTGATTTAGTAAGACATGTTCCTGGAACAACATTTCTGTCTGATAATGTAGTCCTATCCCTACCCTTAACTTATCCCTAAAATTAGGGGGAAGTTATAGGTGAATAACACTGATGTAGAAGCACCTAACCCTGGTTGTAGGCTTAAACTTGATATAAACTGTAAACTTCCCTCAAATCTGATTGGTTGATTTGAATGCTACATGAATCAAAGATGTTGATCCACGAACATGTTGTACTTGGTGACAACATATATCTTGGCATTGCCTTCCTTGTGATCCTATCAACAAGAAAGCATGGATAAATTTTAATTTAAACGAAGTTTCAGATCACGTCAGTAAGACAATGTTCGTTTGTTTGCTTCATTTTACCTCGGATTCGTTTTTAAACAAGACACCATTCGGCACAGGCTTTTCAGAGAGACTGAAAATAAAAGATGATGCAGTGACGACTATATCCAACTGCAATGTCGCAACATACTGTGTGAGTAACAATGTTTTTACCATGTGTCACTATTGCTTTGTCTGTTACAGATCATTTGATATGTACTAAGTATTTATACTGTAGTGCCGCAATCAAACTTTAATAGTTGTAATTTGCTGTTCTTTCCTTTGCTTCGGCATTTATGGGGTTAATGCGTTGGATTATCTGTTATGGAAGATAGCACGTAGAGTATGTTGCTTTTGTTATTGTTTTGGTCAAAGCCATTCACTGTAATCCTGAATTAAAGCTTCAGTGAGCGACATCTTCTGTTTTGTCATCTGTGAGACATTACAACTTGTTTCATTTTTATTTAAAACATGACACTGCAAATGACAATGCATACGTTTTCACTTTATCAAAGGATGAATAGCTATTCATATATAGCTGTAAGAACGACAGTGCGACAAACAATGGTACATTCAGTCAGTCATAATTCCGTTTACACGAAAGACCATAAATAATAATTGATCATTTGTCAATTAAATCTGTGGTAACTATTTTACGGTAAGTATTTTACTTGCCACAACCAAGATTTATAAAGCATGTGTGATGCACATAAATGTATCACATTGTTCGAAAATGTTGTTACAACATTTGCCAACAATTGCCCAATCATAGCGGTGGGCGTTTACTTCCAAATCTTGAATGCGGAACAACTATCAAAACATAGTGTTTGACAGAGAGGGTCAAAAACAGGACAGAAAATAGAATCTAAATAAGATTTTTTTTCTTTTTTTTTTTTTCTTGATAACATCATAAGTAGACCTCATAGAACATAAAAATTCATGTAAAGAAAAATTCAGTTCATGACCCCTTTAACTATGCTAAGAAACAAATTAATGTTAAAACTGATATATACCGGCCCTTCTCAAAAAATTAGCATATTGTGATAAAGTTCATTATTTTCCATAATGTAATGATAAAAATTAAACTTTCATATATTTTAGATTCATTGCACACCAACTGAAATAGTTCAGGTCTTTTGTTTTAATACTGGTGATTTTGGCATACAGCTCATGAAAACCCCAAATTCCTATCTCCAAAAATTAGCATATCATGAAAAGGTTCTCTAAACAAGCTATTAACCTAATCATCTGAATCAATTAATTAACTCTAAACACCTGCAAAAGATTCCTAAGGCTTTTAAAAACTCCCAGCCTGTTTCATTACTCAAAACCGCAATCATGGGTAAGACTGCCGACCTGACTGCTGTCCAGAAGGCCATCATTGACACCCTGAAGCAAGAGGGTAAGACACAGAAAGAAATTTCTGAACAAATAGGCTGTTCCCAGAGTGCTGTATCAAGGCACCTCAGTGGGAAGTCTGTGGGAAGGAAAATGTGTGGCAAAAAACGCTGCACAACGAGAAGAGGTGACCGGACCCTGAGGAAGATTGTGGAGAAGGACCGATTCCAGACCTTGGGGGACCTGCGGAAGCAGTGGACTGAGTCTGGAGTAGAAACATCCAGAGCCACCGTGCACAGGCGTGTGCAGGAAATGGGCTACAGGTGCCGCAATCTCCAGGTCAAGCCACTTTTGAACCAGAAACAGCGGCAGAAGCCCCTGACCTGGGCTACAGAGAAGCAGCACTGGACTGTTGCTCAGTGGTCCAACATACTTTTTTCGGATGAAAGTAAATTTATGTCATTCGGAAATCAAGGTGCCAGAGTCCGGAGGAAGACTGGGGAGAAGGAAATGCCAAAATGCCTGAAGTCCAGTGTCAAGTACCCACAGTCAGTGATGGTCTGGGGTGTCATGTAATCTGCTGGTGTTGGTCCACTGTGTTTTATCAAGGGCAGGGTCAATGCAGCTAGCTATCAGGAGATTTTGGAGCACTTCATGCTTCCACCTGCTGAAAAGCTTTATGGAGATGACGATTTCATTTTTCAGCACGACCTGGCACCTGCTCACAGTGCCAAAACAACTGGTAAATGGTTTACTGACCATGGTATTACTGTGCTCAATTGGCCTGCCAACTCTCCTGACCTGAACCCCATAGAGAATCTGTGGGATATTGTGAAGAGAAAGTTGAGAGACGCAAGACCCAACACTCTGGATGAACTTAAGGCCGCTATCGAAGCATCCTGGGCCTCCAGAACACCTCAGCAGTGCCACAGGCTGATTGCCTCCATGCCACGCCGCATTGAAGCAGTCATTTCTGCAAAAGGATTCCCGACCACGTATTGAGTGCATAACTGAACATAATTATTTGAAGGTTGACTTTTTTTGTATTAAAAACACTTATTTTATTGGTCGGATGAAACATGCTAATTTTTTGAGATAGGAATTTTGGGTTTTCATGAGCTGTATGCCAAAATCATCAGTATTAAATCAATAAAAGACCTGAAATATTTCAGTTGGTGTGCAATGAATCTAAAATATATGAAAGTTTAATTTTTATCATTACATTATGGAAAATAATGACCTTTATCACAATATGCTAATTTTTTGAGAAGGACCTGTATATATGTATGTATATATATATATTTAATAAAAATAATAAGATATAGTTTCTAAAGGAAGAACTAACTACTGGATATTAGAGGGATTGTAAGGTTTGTAACATCAAATCTCTGAAAGTTATGGAGTCAATTGAGAACTCTTTCCTGTAAAAGTGGTCAGTTTCTGTCCAGAATAAGCTGTTTTTGCATCTGTTTATCATGTGCAGCAGGGTTGAGTGTATATGGGGAAGTGTTGTTCAGTCTTGTAGCCTTGTGTCTAATGGTGTATGTCTCCTCCTTAGCGCTGCTCTTACACCAGCGTGCTCGGATGGAGCGTCTGATGAAAGAACTCAAGCTGGAGCGGCAGAAACTGGAGCAGTTGAAGGCGGAAGTAAATGAAATGGAATTTGACGCCCTGCAGAGACGCTTCAGACGGGTGAACAGCACTAGCCTGATCCCTCGGGTAAGAGACAAAAAACAGGCTTTTAGAGCATGTGAATGCATCTTTTTGAAGAGGTGCTGAATGAACACACCCACTTGTTTTACATCGCTAATAAAGGATGAATGAATCCTCATCAAATTCTCCAAATGAGCCTTGCATAATAGCATACATACCTAGAATCTCCATGCAGAACGTGCAAATACGATAAGGTGGAAATGAATCACTCATTCAGTCCTTGCTCATTCTGCATGCTTCGCAGACTGAATGAATCTTTTTTCATAGGTTAAATTGCTGTATATAATGTACCCATCCAGTACAAACGTCATCTCGTTCTTTGGAGTTTAACAGGCTTCAGTAAAGTGTGTGACAACGATAAACTGCTTTTATGTGTATGGTTAATATGAAAAATTCATGTACTTTGTGTGTGCGTTTGCTAGCCCGAGGATATGACCAGAATTCGGTCACAAAACAGACAGCTTCAGATTGACATTGATTGCACCTTGAAGGAGACAGACCTGCTGCAGTCCAGAGGTAAAAATAGCATGAATGTATTTCATTTGTTTGCACTCAACTTCAAATTGTGCTGATAACCATTTGCTTCATCCATTTCTCTCTCTTTTTAGGCAAGTTTGACGTGAGAAACATGAACAACTTTTATGATAATATTCAACCTGGCCCTGTTGTACCTCCAAGAGGTGAGAATTGAATCCATTCTGCATCAATTTATACATTTTTTTGATGTTGCATCTTTAAACATTTCATTATTTCATTTTGTGGTTATTCTTTACAATAAGGTTCAGTTAGCTAATATTAGTTAATGCATTTGGTATCAAGAACATACAGTGAAAAATACTTTTAAAGTGAATCTTCTACTCTGAAATGCTTCTATCTTCAGACTCAGAATTATGTGTTTCTATGATGACACTATTAATGAGAAAATTAATTAATGTACTTTAATAACTTAGTGTATTTAGCGGGACACAGTGGTAGCTACATAAAACTTTTGTATGTCTTTCATTTATTTTCTGATTATTCTTGCATAAAGACAAGTAAAGAAACTATTAAACAGGTTTTATGAAATAACTGCAAAACTAGATTTTACTGCTGAAGTAGCTGCCATTTTGAATGTTTTTACATGATGTTGCAGTGGTCTGTTGATACAAGAATCTCATAATTCAGATAATTCCAACGAGGAGTGGATGCGCCTTAGTCTTAATGAGTTAAAATAGTATATTAACCTAGAATAGATACTTTAAATTGTTATCATTGTTAGTACTTAAAGGGATAGTACACCCAAAAATAAAAAATAATCCCAAGATTTACTCCCCCTCAAGCCATCAAATGTGTATATGACTATCTTCTTTCAGATGAACACAGTTATATATATATATATATAACTGAGTAATGTCTGAGTAATATATAAGAGTAATGTTTTTATATATATATATATATATATATATATATATATATATATAAAAACATTACTTTTCCAAGCCTTAAAATATAAAGTTTGAAAGAGTAATGATATTTTGTAATATAACTCCGATTGTTTTCATCTGAAAGAAGAAAGTCATATACACCTAGGATGGCTTGAGTGTGAGTAAATCGTGGGGTAATTTTCATTTTTGGGTGAACTATCCCTTTAATACCCTATCCATTAACAAATATTAACTAATTGAACCAATTTTGTTCCTTTGCTTTGCTAGAAAATATCCGTAGGGTTGTGCCTGAAGCCTATATCTGAATTCGGAAAGGGATGGGAATTGACTCTATGGACTCACTAAAGGGACATGGTTAAGGGTTGCTTTGGTTGTCGGTTAAGGGTTACTTTGGTTGTCGGTTACATTACAGTAAATCATATTTCACTTATCAAGTGAAGATGGTAAGGAGAGATGACTGAGGATGATGCTGCATGATTTGGTCCACAAGAGATCCTGAGCGTCATTGACAAATATCTTATCTTGTAAAATGTGCGGTCTGTACCGCTGTTCCCTATACACAGAGTACACGTGAAAGTAAATCAAAAGTGTTTTCAATACCCTGCATATTCATAGTGGCTCCCTGATGCCTGTAAATTATATACTATATAATTACCCATTTAATTGCGAGAGAACGTAAAAGCATTGAAATATATTTTTTCCTCAAATCTAATTTTTATCACCATGTCACCTTTAGGGCAGGGTTCCTCAAATCCAGTCCTGGAGGGCCACTGCCCTGCAGAGTTAAGTTCCGACCCTAATCAAACACACCTGAGCAATATAGGCAAGGTTTGCAGTTACTAGAAAATTGCAGGTAAGTGAGTTTGATCATAGTTTTAGCTAAACTCTACAGGACAGTGGCCCTTCAGGGCTGGATTTGAGGAACCCTACTTCAGGGGCTCTGTAAATGCGCCATTACCTTTCCGAACATAGTATTCGGCTTCGGGCACATCCTTAATATCCTAGGTAGGTTTTTCACTGAAATATCTCATGGAATTTGTAGACTAACCTCCCTTGAGCTAAAATTAGCCCTTTTCTCTCTGAATATCCGGTCAGATTTGTCCTGACCTCTGACTACACCAGTGGAGTGGAGGCTATTAGATTGCTTGTTATGATATAGTGTTTCTTGCACCCTTGTTCTATTTTCATCACTCTTTTGTTGCTATGCGGGGCCAGTGGCCCAAATTGTGGGGTGTGGCAGAATGCTAGAATGCTTTCTCAAGCCCTTAAATTTAGCTCACAGCAGCAATAAATAAGTGCTTTTATGCTGTTTCATAATGTTTTGTCTCCTCTGATTAGTTAAGCCTCCGGTCGTGCAAAGGGACGAGGATTTTGAGGGCGCTCAGTGGAACTGTGAAAGCTGCACTTTTCTTAACCACCCAGCGTTGCACCGCTGCGAACAGTGCGAGATGCCGCGCAACACTTGAGCCGGCTTCACCGCGACCCATCCCGACAGGCCCATGAACCTCACTCTTACTGCTAATCTTCTGTTCCGTCATGCAACGTTCAAGTCCCGCCTGTCATTTGACCCTTGTGCCCTCAGCTTCACCCAGCAATAACTGAGTTGTACCCCACAGAAGAAGAGACAACTACTCTAGTGAAATATTATCCAATCAGACCCACCGTTACCTCTTTTTTCTACTGAACGTTGCTTTAAAAGAGGAAGTAGGGTGACTTGACATAACAGAGACAAGCAAAAGGGATTGATTGATCGATCGATTCGCACTGGAGTGGACCGAGGTGGAGTGGTTTAAGAGAAAGCGAAGCTTCCCAGATGTTGCAGAGGTGTGGTTTACCAAGCTACCATTCCAAGCAGAATAAGACTGCTGAGTTTACACGAAAAAGCCCAAACAATCCTGTGCACAGGGCTTCTTTTACAAAACGTTCAATGAATTGAGATAAACAGGGGCTGAATAATTTTAATGTAGACTTTACACTGTATGTGCTCACTATGAGCTCTTCTCGTGAATGAAGAACACTACAAGACCTGCATATGAACCTATACCTGGTACTTTTATGCATATTATGCCACACTGTATTCTGTGTTTAAGATGTTGATTTCTTGTGCAAATGCCTCCAGTTGCTGTACTTAATAAAGGATCTGATTCTATGTTACTATATGCTGATGTCGAGATATCTCGGCAAAACCATGAACATACCACATTTTTCTTTTTATCTGTTTATTCGGTTATTATATAAATTAGTACAGTATGTCTCAACTGCATTCTGGACTGAAAAATCCCAAAAGAAAGCATGCGATCACTCAAACACGCACTCATATGATACATGCCCCCTCATTCAAACATCAGCATGTGCACAACAGACTGACAGTGCTAAGAAATTATCCTTTAACTACCTGTATGGATACTTATGCAAGAGAAGACTAATAATCACTCTTCAGATACCAGTCAAAAACTAGTCTATATGCAAGGCTTGGTTACACCACAAGACCTAGGTTTTCTACAATGCAAAGTATCTTCTACCAAATCCCTTATAAACTGAGGGTGAGATATGTGGAAATATGTTTTCAGATGTGCACAAAGTAACCACTTGATGGTAATTCATGTGCTATGTACATGATCTGTGCTTAAAATGACAACAGTATCGGTTAGCATTTCATCAGAAATTATGCTTTGATGCACATCTATGGATAAAGGTTTGGTCATGTTAAGAATTGTTTGGCAAATTTTCCACGTAAAATTTGCTGTTGAGTACCAGAAATTTGCCTATTTTGAAAGTGACTGCTCAAGATTTTGCTAACTTGACCACACCTTAAAGTACAAGGACTTTATGACCAGTTTATCATTATACTTATACTATACTGATATTATATGAAATACAGTATACCTATATTATACTGATAACTTCATTTTGGCTGATTAGTACTTTACTGTACTAATATCTTTCTTTTTTTCCAAATTGATGATTTCTCAATTTTATGTTCTTGGATGCATTCCAAGCAGTTTATTTTGCCTTTTAACCGTCTATCTTTCAAGTCTCAAAATGAATGTGCCTATCATGGCACAGTTTAATTCTGTCTGCCTTGTTTCAGATCCCACCACAGATGGAGGTTTCTCCACTGATTACATCACAGACTGGCAGTATTCCTGTGAACATAGGTTGACAGGAATGTCAGATCCTCATGTGACGATCAGAAGTGTCGAGGAGAGAGAGGGAGAATACAGAAGGGAAAATAATGAGTTTGATGAAGAGGTTTAATTAAATGATAGAGTAATCTGAGGAAAAAAAGAATGCATTGACGTATCTAACAGCTCGGCATTGCCCTTCATTTTGAGGGTCTGTGTGTTTGTGACAGGAGCAGGTTCCGAACAAACGTTCAGTGCATGAGCTGCTATCACAACAGTGAAGAGGACATTGAAGTGCATTGTGGGTGTTGTAGCATGTTTAGTAGTAATCTTCGTAGTTCTTAGGGTTCAGGCAGTAGAGAATGGCTCCTCCGAAGGAGAAGATGGTCGCTCCCCAGGCCAGACCGTAGCCCCAGTTAAACTCGTGGTATATTCTCAAACTGATGGTCTCGATGAACTTGATGGGATACAGCACCAGACAGCAGGCCTGTAGGACCACTGTGAGAAACAGGAGCACTGGCAATGAAATTTGCAATAATCAAAGAGACAAAAGTAGCTTAAGAACATTAAAAGTCTTCTAAATCCTCAATGGGCTTAAGTCCTTGATAAGTTACTCTACAAAGTGAGCAAGAGACAACTTCAAAGCCATGTAAAAAATCTTCTTAAAAGAGATTTGAAAATGTCCGTTTTAGATATACCTTCCATCTTTTCCCTGTGATGCGTTCATATCGAGAACGACTGATTACTGAGGCAGCTGTGTGATGTGGCTTGGAAAAAAACTGTTTGGATGCAAATAATGCATTTGCTGTTTTTTGGTCCATTAGCCGCAGCAATTGCGTCTTAGAGTCGACAACACATTTTAAATTCATAATACATGAACCCTAATTTAATATGCACGGAGAACAGAAATGGGAAGCCAACTTGCTAATGTCTTAAACATAAGTGTGTGTGTGTGTGTGTCTATTTCACCTGCAGCAAAGAGCATAACTGCGACCGGTCGGTAGAAGTGTCTCCTGGAGCGAATGCAGACAGACACCAGGGCCACCAGGAAGGAAAGGAGGATAAGGAAAGCTCCACCCAACAACAAAGCCAATGTGGCAATCTGCCAGTCTGCATTAAATCAATACATAAAAACACAAATAGTAGATAGTTTCATATCGCATTACATTGCATGCATTATATTCATATTATAAAAACACATTATATGCAATGAAAGTAACTTATCATGGAATATGACAGAATTAAGACATCAATCTAGTGCATGTTTACATAGAAAATGTTTTGTGTGAATGACTCCTTAAACTGTTCTTTTTACAGAGCCTCTAAACATGCTGAAAAGTCAATACACACATGAACACTTGCATCTTGGGTTTCCGTAACTGAAAGAATGAACCTCTGCGGGCAGGAGAGAGCTTATGGACAATTCTGGTGGGCTAAATGGGGCATCACGTAATGTATTCCTCCCTCCTTTTCTCTCTCCTTCAGCCCATCTTGTTTCTGCTTTTCATTCAAGCACTCTGAGACACTCAGCTAGAGTAGAGCCCAAAAATAGCGCTGAATCCTCCATGGAACGCAGGAGTGAGGGAGGGGGCAAGGAGAAAGAGTCAGAGAGGAGGTGCCTGAAACAGTACGCCTGCTTCCATATCTGACGACATGAGAGTAAATGTGTGGAATCTCACATGCACTTAAGGACAACTCCTGAGGAATCTCAATAGTTAGGCAAAAGGGAAATGCATTATAATCTCCGAGGAGTGACTTGCAAAGTTTCTTTAATTACGTGGGCTGAGGGAGTTTTTTTCTTCTTCAAACAGTTATTAAATTATTTATAACTCCATATGAAAAAAATGCTCTAATTAGTTAGCATTAGGTAACTTACATTTTAGAGACATTACTTCCGTCAACTAAAATAGATCCAAACAAAGCCACATTAGAATGTGTCTCTCAAGCAACACAGTGATGGTGTTTGTGAATGATTCAGTGTTTTTGTATGAATTAGTTAAGCAAATGATTCTAAGACTCACTTGTAAGGACAGTCACATGTTTTGAATCATGAACGAATTAGTGTTTGTGAACGAATCGGTTGAGCGAATGATTAAACGACTCGCTCATAAAGACAGTTGCTGCTTCCAACATTGCATACTCTGTTGAGTAGGTAGTAATTACTTCACAAATGCTAAAAAAGTATGTTCTATATAGTATGAATGTGTGTAGTATAAATGTAATTTGGACGTACTACATTCGCCATGTTTTCATTATCATGTGACCTGCCACCGTCAGTTACATCGCTTCACTGCCATTCAAAAATCCTCTCATTTGGCCTTATGGGATAGTAAACTGTGCATCACATGCGCACTTCAAAATCTCACCAGAAGAAGTAGGTCATCTGGGTACTTTTTGCCTACTCTTATGAGTACTGTGAATTATTTTGTCACATACTGTTTTTCACCTTCTATATATTAGGGAAGTATTCAGTTTCGAATGCAGCAGTGTTTAGAAATGAGTTGGCTGAGTGAATATTATTTAGCTTTTCAATATGGGGAATGGAGAAAATAACTGTTAAACAACAAAAAAAGAACAAGAAGTATGTTTTATCAGTGCTACCTTACATCTATAAAAGTTCATTAATTTTCTATTATTCAAATGCAAGAAAACAATCTATTGGAACACTACGCATCATAAAATCATAGTCACAGAGTGTTTGCACTGTTACACATGTTAGACAAGAACATTATAGCAACCATTACTCATTAATTATGTAAAACGTATGATGTTCTAGGTTTGAAATTCCTCTAAAACCTGACCAATATCTTATTTTACTTTATAAAAGAGGCCAACAACAGCACACTATTGCATTCTGACTCTGCCATATATTATGATTATTTATGTATTATGTTTGCAATAAGTTTGTGAAGAATTGTTTTGAGAAGTTAGAGAAATTGCTGAAATTATACTGTGTATACACAAACACACACTCGCACACGCACACACATACACGCACAAGCACACACACACACACACACGCACAAGCACACACACACACTAAAACAAAGACTATGATGATGTTTTTGTTTAGTTATCATGTGATAAATGACTCAATTACTGAACCTGAGAAAAGCAACATTTCATAAGACCTCAATGGCTGTTTGTTTAAATGAAACCATAAAGGCACTGGATCCTGTCACAGGGTTTTGTTATTACACAGTGATATCTGTAAATAGAAACATTTTCATCAGCTTGGGGAAATGATCTATAATTTTCTCTGCTGCAAAATAATCAATTCTAGCACTAAATCATGTCAAAACATGATTTCCAGAGATGGCTGAGAGCTGCTCTGGGCTACTTCAGCTCCATTCCACCATACTATAGTTTCGAACATAAACAAACCCTTTTACCAAATACGGTTTATAATTTGGCATAATGTGTAATAAATATGTCTGTCACCGCAGGAAGTTGGAGAGAGATGTATGAAAACAGAGCTGCTGATCTTTGCTTCTATATAAAAACAAAACTCTAACTACTCGACCTCCAACCTCTCTGGATAGCCACCAAAAGCCTGGGAATTATCAACAAGAGTGTCTTTCCCCCATTTGAGAAAAAGATTTTGACTTTATGTAACCTTGAGGTCTACGTCTGAGGGGTCTCCGGCAGAATAGAGCTTATCCAAAAACCCCTGCAGGACTACAGATGGAAATGAGGATACGAGATAAAAATCAAAACATTCATTACTATAATCTGTTTTTCAGCAACCAAAGAGCCCCTTGGCAAGTTCTTTCAATCTGATACCGTGAGGAGGGTAAAAAAAGAAGTCCAATGTCATAGATGAGAAACTGAATTCCGTCAATAAGACACAAAGTCTCCACATTCCTTGCCATTTGCAGACAGGGAGAGAAATTGGTGTATAGCAGACTCTACATCGAAACGCTGTTTCTTCTCCAGTCGAGCATAACATCCGCACAAAAAGACTCTCAAACACTTTCACCAAATTCCTGTTGCTTGCGATTATCTCTCCCCGAGAGCTTTCGTAACCTTGGATTTCTGGTGCATGTGTGCATGTAAAAGGGAGTTTGTTTATGTTAACATATCTATGTTGTTAAATTGACAGATAAAATAAAAAAGGATGCGCTGGACTCAATGAAAGGGTAGGAAGCAAATATGCTGGTTCACAGAAGACTGTGGAGTCAGCCGGTAATTGCACAGCTAATGAGATTTAGTTTAATGCACAGTGGATGACACAGAGAAAACACAGAGGAAATGGAGTGACTGATTACAGAAAGCCCCAAATCAATAATGCGCTGCAGAGGAAAGCCATTTACCCAGGCCGCTCCTTTGGTATTTTGACTGGGGCTTTATGACTTTATATGGAGTCAAACTGTGCTTTTTAAAAATGACGGGACAGGGTCCAGAGCCAAACAAGTTGTCATTGCAAGCAGACCTAAAATAACATCTCAACTCTTCTGTTTTTTGCTTTCCGAAACTATACTATGAAAAAAATGTGGCAATGAGTAACCCTACACTAACATATGAAATGGATATGCAGGAGGAACTGCCTCCAAACTGCAGTTTATTCGCTAACAAACCTTTGCGCATGCCAGAAGGGAAGTTTCTTTTTCAGTGCAAAATGACATTTCTAGAATGCAGCACTTGTTTCCTTGGTAACTAATCTGTCCACATTAGGGCCTCTAGGGAGCTCTCCTCTCAAACTTAACCTCACTCCTTGGCCGGTGAGGAGACATTAACAAAGGCTCATTTTGTAGACAACAAAAGCAGAATGAAACCCCAGCTGGACCACCGATTCCATCACACATTCCCACATGATCCAAAAGCCTTTCCACCAAACAAGCTGTAAATAAAATGCAGTGTGCTATTAAATGTTAATGATCAATATCAATTAATTAATGAAGCATTCTTCACAAACATTGTCTTTAATGAATTAATCCTGGCTTGCTGTAGGCAGGAGAGTCTTTTTTGATAAAACAGGACAAATTCAAGGTTGTTTCCCCCCCAAAACCATTAGTTCAAGCCTCAAGCTGTTTTCCTTTAAACAAAGACTTATTTTTAATTACTAAATAATTAAACAGTAACTATCTTTTTAAACTTCCTATCTATACATTATACTTAGGCTATGCATTACATACTAGTAGCAACTATTAGAATTCAACTATTAATTTCTGACTAGTAGCCTATTAGCACCTCAATGTTCCTGGTACTTAAAAGATTTTTAATTGAACTATAAAGTAAGAAAAAAGCAATTGAGTCAAACAAATGTAACGAGGAACAACTGGAAAAGATACTTGTGTTACATAAGGTATTAGTATGGGCTATTAAAAATACATATCAGGCTAAGCTGAAATAGATACAAGTAACATTATTGCATTTAAAGGAGTAAACATTAAAACGACTTGTCATATCTGTTTTAACCTGATTAAAAAGAGATTTAAAAAAATATTGTTCAATACTTTTTTATTTTTTCGGTATTTTATAAGAGCTGGTTTAGCGTGAGCTGAAAATGAGTTATGATGCGCTAGGGAGCGACGGGCCCCTTTTGTTATATCTCATAAATCAAAGATGAGCCTCCAGGGCCATGATGCAGACCTCACTAAAGTTAAAAAGACTGAAGACTTTTTTGTTTTTTCTGCATCTTAAATTATGTATCTGCAGCTCATCCTGTCTGAACAATGTTTATTGCAAAGTTGCAAAAGTAGCGGGTCTCACTCACCGGTCCCCAGCGTGCTGCTGCACCGCCAGGTCGCGGAGGCAGCGGGCTTCCAGCAAGACTCCCACAGGGACAGGTGGTACTGGTCATCCGCGGTGACCCACGCCGGACTCAGCACGGCCCCGACATCCAGGCACAGCGCGAGGAAAATACACACCAGACCCACCAACTTCAGGGGCGTCAACGCGGACACGCGCACTTCCTCCGCTCCGCTCACGGATGAGGCCATGTCGGCTGGATGCGCGGCGATGAGGAGTGATGTTGCCGTGCGTCGCGGAGAAGCCAGGAACGATGATCCAAGACAATGTATTTGGGTCCGTATTAGCGATTAGTGTTTTGAAGATTGTGGAGCAGTCGCGCGAGAGGGACGCTTTAACAGCTGCCCTCGCGCTCCTGTGAACGCGACTGCACTGCACATGATTGAAAAATCTCGGCTGCACCTGCAGGGTCCTAGTGCCTTGAACTGTCCCGCGCCTCATCTGACCGATTCGTTTACAAACCGAAAGGAAACGGACTGTGCAGTTTTGAGTCAACAATTCACTGACACGTTGAACGGACACTTTTCTTGTAAAATCTGTACCATAATGTGTAAAATGTGCCAATAATCTTTGTTTTCTTTACCAATTCTAAAAACTTTTTTTTTAGAATGGGGCTTCTTTATAGGCTAGCTAACATATTTTGATGAAATGTAGGCTAAATGTTTTCCCTTTCACACAAAACGTTTGGATAGCATTCATATCCATCACATGCAATCAAACGCTCAAGGAGGTCTATGTGGCAAATAATCCTACAGCAGTCAGTGTTTTATTTTATTTATGCTCTAAATTACTTATTGAGAAAGTTGTTTCATTATCCTTTTTTAAAAGACACATTACTCAATGTGCGTGTTTGTAACATTAATTCTTACATTTAATTTGTTTAAAGTTGAATTGATAGTTTTTAGATCTGTTATTTAACATTCCATGTATTCATTACTATTTTTTATTTGTACAGTTGTTATTAATCTTTTTTTTTGTTTACAATTTTTCATCCTACAAAGCTGTTAACACTTTCCTAGTAAGATTTTGTCTTGCCAATAAAGCACACTAAAAATGTAATTGCATAATATGGAGAAGAGTAAAAAGCATCAGCAATAAAATGTTTCGCCACAACTAATTAAGAATGTCTACTCAATTCATCCATTCATGTAATTCACTTTTCTTTTATCTCGTATATCAACCAAAATAAATAATCTTGTTCTGTATTTACTCCTCACGCCCCGATACCGCGTCAGCTGCTTTCTATGTTCATTACCAGAGCCATGGCTCTGTAGTTAATTCTGCCTGCTGATTGCGCATGCGCCAAATCAGGACATTGGGACTAAGCGTTACACTTTTGGGTGGAGCGGGTAAACACAGTTTTTGCACATTTTATTAATCTAATTTAAAGTCGCATCTTTTTCTATATATCACATACAAAAGACATAGCTTCGGACGCGTCGATGGTTAGATTAATTTGTGTGGTTTTTATGTAGAAAACCGTGTCGACAAGCTTCAGTCGATATCGGACTGAATTACGTTAGCGACACAATTCTGTAACGTTCATGTTATGCTTGTCATGTTCTTAATGACTCGAAGCGGCAGTTTTACGTTTTGATATAGTGAAAGAACAGTCGTGCTTGTCAAAACGTGCCTGTTTTTATTCGTGTGCCATTGGTTAAGTGTGTCCTATACATGCTAGTAAGCTAACAGTCCTTGAGACATACAGAATGATTTGTGTTTTTTTTTAATGTTTTTTTGCGGTTTATTGTAACTTAACGTATGGATACCGCTCTGTAGTGTTTTATGTCAAAATTCATCTTGAATGTTCCTGTTGTTTTGACTTTGACATACTGAAAATGCATGAGAACAAGTAATATAAATGTGTAGTCGTCGATTAAAAGTGGTTTTCTGTTCTGTCATTCTCAAGGTCCAGTTTCCCTCTCTAACAAGCTGCAGGAATCATGGGAGCCGGTGAGTCCTTCTAGTCTTTTTCGGCCAGAGACTGTGATATTCTCAAGGACGCTATTTTGTGTTTCTTAACGTTGCTAAGATATGTATTGGGTCTGTATGCTGAGCCTGCTAGTGATAATGGATGTCATGTAAAGGACTTCTGTCAGTAATGTCCAATTAGTATTAATTACAGATTATCAATAGGGGTCTCAGCCTACATAGCGCCTCTAATATTTAATCCATGACTAATCTGATATTTATGGCTCACAATATAGCATCTGTTTTATTTCTCTCACTCTCAATGGTGAGAAACAGTGGGCTACTCTTTTTCAAACTTCCTGTGCCAGGGAGGAACTGGCATTTCAAAGAAATGCCCCCCTCCTTGTTTCTGTGCTGTACGTTTATTGTTTGTATTTCCACCAGTGTTCCTGCCAGCAGATGCTGCACACTCTGTGCTGCGGAGGCTCCCGAGAGCAAACTTCTTCTTGGAGGAGATGAAACAAGGGAACATCCAGCGGGAATGCAGGGAGGAAATCTGCAATTATGAAGAAGCCAGGGAGGCATTTGAGAATGATGAGAAAACTGTGAGTTTGGAGTAGATCTGTGCTCTTTTTTTTGTTGCTGCATGAACTTGAACACTAATTCCTCTCAGTCATTCCGCTCTGTGCCATTTCCTCTAAGCAGGAAGTGAGCATTATCGGCAGGAAGTGAGCATTATCGACAGGAAAGCCTCACTGGGTTCACATTTTCTCGGGATGGCTAATTATGTGTCATTTAGTTTAATGATGTTTGGGTTGATGTTCTTGCAGGAGTTTACACTGTATATACAAAATTACAGAAGAATGATAAGCTGAATATGTAATGGTTGGTTGATTTGGGGGGAGGAATCTAATTGATCCTTTTCACATTTCTGGGTTTCTCAGAAGTGGAAGTCGTCATAGTTGGGTAAACTTCTATAGTGGTAAATGAGAGACTACATTAAATATATATTTTTTGTGTTCCCATTTGTTCAAATAGCAAAAGGAAAACTCCATAATAGTTTTTCACAACTTTGAAAAAGAGTAAAAAATAGAGAGAGATTGATAACGGCAGTCAAGAAGAGAGAAAGACTTCAACTAGTGATGGGCGATTTAAACGATATGCAATATAAACGATACAAAATTGGTCTACGATATGAATTTTAATTATATTGCACTATCGCGATAATGCATGTTAACGCAATCTACCCGCAAAATTTAGAGCCACGAGCTTCAAACGGCTGCAACGCATCATCGTATTCGTCATCTTGAGTAAACATGGCTGAAAGCGAAACGGAGGAGCTGGTGAAAAAAAAACGGTGCAGCATCCATTGCTTCAGATTTAAGCCGTCCGACGAGCAGCAGCAAACTATACTCTGTAGGGGCAACAGTTCTGGCTAACGGCTGTTTCACACATACTCTGTTTGCAGTGTATGTATGTATTTTTTCCGTACCCATGTTAACAGGCCTGCACGCGGATGCGGTGCGGCAATGCGTTCCAGGAGCGGTGTGTATACAGCAGTGCAGCGATCGTTTCCACACAGTCTATTTTTGCCGTGCTGCACGTGCTGAATTAAAGTGACAGCGCATGGTTCATGGTCAAAATGAACACGGATTGATATGAAAATATAGTAATCTTTTTTACTAATATAGTAAAAAAAAAAAAAATGATACTATTTTTCAATCGTTTTCTTTTTAACTTTAAGCTAGGGGTAATTAAAGCAAGGAAACTACACTGTAACATTACCTCAACAACGCGACATAATGGATGCACTTGTCTCTTCGTGAAACAAGTTCTTTGTGATTGCAATATTTCTTGTAAAAAATATTTAAATGCAAAAGAAAAGGTATGAGAGAGCTGTTTTAGTCAATTATGTATGTTTTAATTTAAAATTTTTGCGATGTTAACAAATGTATAAATGTTTTGCCACTTGCTTGAGCTACTTAATATATAAATCTATATAGAAGTAATAATACGTTTTTAAGTGTATTAAGTTTAAACGTGAATAGCCTAAGTCTTGTGAAAGAGTGCGTATTACGAGCCTACTGTCTGTGTACAAATAGAATCACAATGCTGAAACTCTTTTATATTATTTTATTAAAGACACTAATAATAAAAATAGTGATTTGAAATAAAAAAAACAGAGGATTAATGTTGTTTGTCGTAAAGCCGTAGATCAGTTGCGCACTGCAAACGCACCTTATGTGAAAGCACAATAGCACGTGCTGCTCCTGCGCCGCATCCCAGCGCACTGCACATGGAGTATGTGTGAAACAGGCGTGCACTACAGGAAATAAACCCAATACTTTAAGCTTTTTCTTTGTTAAAGTCTCTGCAGCTAGTGTACTTGAATTCTATTCATCTACAACATTATGTTCTATAATTACAGTTTTGCATAATAAATGTTTTTAAAACAAATACATTTAGCAGTTTGGCTTTCCTAATGGTCTGTCTAACCTGTTCTGAAAATGGTTCTATTATAATTTATATATCTTGATATATATCGTTATCGCAAAAGGCTGCAATGTATATCGCAATATGGATTTTAGGCCATATCGCCCATCCCTAACTTCAACTTTACCGTCACTCACAGCCGCTGTATTAGAAACACCCTCACAGCAGCGTTAACTAATTGTAATTTGATGCAAAGGTAATATAATACAGTATAGTGTTATAAATGTACATACATTTTTTGAAAATTTTAAAATATATAAAACAGAATAAAAAAAATGATTTACGATTCTGATGGCCGTTAAAACACATCATCACAGTCTGAAAAAAGTACATTGCGATTTTTCTAACAATAGTGTTTGTTTAAAAAAAATTAATATAAAAATCACTATATGATGATAATTTAATATTATGTAATGCATAATATTATTATTTTGATTTATTATTATATATACAAATAAATTAAATTAAATAATTAAAATTAAGAATAAAATAATATATTAATATAAGTACAACTTTAAAATCAAGTGACTCAGCCTCACAGCACAGGCAGAGATGAGTTTGCATGGAGCAGCATTTACTGTGAAGTGCGAACCGAGACACTGAAAACACTGGATCGTGATCCAGGAGCTTGTAAAAGTGCAATTATCTGTATTTAATCAGTTTTATTTCTGTCATCAGTTTTGTTTTGATTAATTGCAGCCCTAGTCCAGGGTTGTGTAAAGTCCAGGCTCCCTTTTGGCTCATGAGTTGGAATTTAAATTGAATTAGTCACAGCCCATGGGAATTTGAATTAAAATGTGAATAACTGGAAGAAGAATTGTAATTCAATGAATTTCAACACGTGATTCATTCTGGAAAATTAAGTGTTTGGTCCACAAAAGTTGATTTAAATAGATGAACTGAATACAAATTTATGTAGGTGTAATTTCAACACCTCTCTATCATAATCTCTGTCCTTCAAAACTGTTAAATAAGGTCCTGTTTACACTAGTGCATTTTTGTTTTAACACAGCGTTTTTAAATGAAAACTATTCTCGTTCATACTACACTGCGTTTCAGAAAAAATCTGTCTACACTACATGACCAAAAACGCATGTCACATGACCATTCATGCACACTGGGCATGCGCGTAGTGTAAACAGTTGCCGATTGCTCTAATAATAGCTTGCTGCTTGCACATGTAGGCAGCTGCAGTATTTTAAAATGTGGAGTTTAACTGCACAATGGCTTCTAAAAAAGGACAAGACTGTCAGCAAAGCTTGCAGTTCTGTCTTGTTTACATGGTCGTTGAGGCTGGTCTGTTACAGAGCCATTGAGAGAGAGGGATCCGGTCTGTTATTGTCGTGTTCCGGTAGCGTAATGTGGACAGCTACGCCTTCGTTTTCAAAAGTCTCCGTTTTGGTCCGATTACCCTGAAACGCAAACCCTGAGTTTTCAAACTAAAACGGTGCAACATTTCCAAAAGTCTCCATTTTCGAGGGTCGAAAACTCCACAGTAGTGTAAACACAAGGGGTAACCGTAGCTAAAGTTATGAGTTCTAAATCCAAAACGCACTTGGGCCTAAGCCAAGATTTACTATTAATAGACTTTACTGGTTAAAGTTTTCTCCAGAATTACTTTTTGAATTGTCAATACAATTGTATTGTCTTTATTCAAATACGAAGTGCAATTCTACATCATGTTCAATTCATCATTCAATCTTGATTAAAATTCAGTAATTGAAGTGTAATTCAAAAGGCGTTCTGTATGGTGCACAGTCATTACTTTGTTGTTGTGCAAGGTCTTGGTTATTGGTCTGAATGACTTTCTGGGGTTTTTGTTTAGAATACAAACAAATGGCTTTTGCTTATTATTTACATTTATGCAGACAGCGGGGTTTTAAATTTCCTATGTCCATGTCAATCTCATTGAAATGGCCCCGCAGTGCTTTGGAATGTTTTTTTTTTATTCCGTGGTGTTGTAGTTCCTTATTTCGCAAGTCCAAATATAATTCGCTGTATTACGACTACAAAATAGACCAACATGCAACAGTCAATTAGCTTTGAGCTTTCGTGTTATTGGCGCGAGTCTCTCGATACCACAGACAGACGTAAAATGGATTTTATTCAGCTATGGGGGCAAGTTTAGCGATACTTGGCTTGAAAAATCTGAATTTAGTGCTTGGTTAAAGCCGTAGGCTTAAAAACGTATTTGAAGCCTACTGCTTCTTATGCAAGGAAATTAAATTGGGAACGTTGGGTGTACGGGCGCTGGAGTCTCATGCAAAAAGTGATAAACATCTAACATCGCTTTTGGATCAGAGCCAACACTTAAAGCGGAGGTGCTCTGCGTTCTCCACACGGTGACTAGACACCAGTCCTACAGTGCGAATGAGGAAATCGGGGAATTGTTTCAAACGATGTTTCCGGACTCTGACATCTCTAAATCCTTCAGGTGCGGGAAAGATAAAACGGCCTACATTACGCACTTTAGGAATAGCGTTTCCTTTGAACGTTTTTTTTTTTATGTCATGATATAGGTCTTAAAAAGTCTTAAATTTGACTTTGTGAAACCTGCAGAAACCCTGAGACAGTGTTATGTTATTTTGTGTTTCTTTCACCTTGTGACCCTTACAGAGGCGATTCTGGGAGGAGTACCTGCGTGAGAGCAGCCCTAGGCCTGGAGGACTGGAGTCCATCGCTGGTGGCGTTCATTCCCTGTACCTGATCTTACCGCTGCTGCTGGTTTTGCTGCTCATTGCTGCGGTTTCCATCACAGTTTGGAGATGTCACTCACGCAAAAGATCCCAGCAAAGCCCTGCCATTGGGCGTCCACAAAGAGACACAACACTATCTGTGGTGTCAATGGACCAGTGGGGTCGGGACTACCGTCCTGACATCAGTCCTCACTCCGAGATCAGTGCCCACAGTAGCCCCGCCTACCCCAGCGCTGACCTCACACCTGGGCGGGGCAGTCGGGGTGACCCGCCCCCTTCATATGAGGAAGCTGTGGGCCATACAGATATACAGATTGAAGCAGAGCCTCCACCACAATATGAAGACATCATCTGCAACCACGGTAGCACTGTTGTCATCTCCCAGGGAAAGTGATGTATCTTCCAGGCACCAATACTGTATATTTTTTTACAACTTCACTATTCCATGACAGGCTTTATTTTCAATTCCAGCACTAACAAAACTAAAGCTAAACTGCTTTAAAAAAAAAAAAAGAGGAGAAGTGATGTGAAGGTTAAGTATGGTAACCCATACTCAGGATTTTTCCTCTGCATTTAACCCATCCAAGTTAGTGCACACACACACACACATTAGGAGCTGTGAGTAGTACACACACACACACACACTGCAGATCTCTTTCATTTCAGGATGATCGCAGGATGACAGCTTGAATCTTGACCCAAGCCTAAATCCAATGACAAGGAAGTACTCAAACATGAACAACTCACACACATTCTTCCTAGTATGACTTACTAAGAAATGAGCTAAACATGTTTTTTTTTATTGTTTTTTTTAGTTGTGGCCTCTTATTGGACCATTTAGAATATAATACTAAATCAGTGAATCAGTGAAAAAAAAATTGCACAATATTTTCAGGAAGTGTTTTATTTTAATGTTTACTGACATGCTATAATTTAAGGTTCATTGTAACCTTCAGAGATGACCATTTTAGCTTAAGCTATCTCTGTAACCTTTGTAATTGCATAGACACCTTTATGCACTGGACTCACAGCATCAATGAAACATTGATATTGGGTGTCTAGTTGAGGTTTTAAACACTGTGTTAGATTTAGTTAACATGTTGTAAACTTTTCAGGTGAATGGATAACCAATTACAATGTTTGGTCAATGTTATCAGCAATGCTGTTACAAGCATAATTTCACAAATCCTGATTTTATGTAGCATTGTGGTTTCTGAACCGTGGAGTCATCAGCATGTTTGAAGTTTTGACTCATATTTGCTGTAGGAAAATGCAATACTGAGCTATTGTATTGCACTAGTGTGGTTTGAGTTTTGTCATTGCAGTTAAGCCACATTGAGTTCCATGGAAAGACATGTTAACTAAATGGTCTATGCAACAGTGCTCCCTTTTCTCCATATTTTTGGAGCAGTTTACATGGTCACAGCCCAGTGAAATTTATTGTGGCCAAGGATTAAGCAGGCATATTAAGCATCCCAAACTGGGAATACTAGAACAAGCTAGAGAAATGTTCCACAGTGGAGGTGATTATTAAGGAACAAGAACCATGCTTTTTGTTTGTTGTGAGCTGTGTGCAGACTTTCTTTTAGATTGGTTTTAGAGTACATAACTTGTGTTTTGTTTCTCTAACAATTATTGACCAAGCTTTTTACTAGTAGAAGGCTGATTTCGCACTTGATTAGATTATTTGAAGCGATTTTTCAAGCCTTTCACACTATAGTTTTGGGTGCGAATCGTGCTACGTTTGAATTAACTATGTGAGAACTAGCAGCAGCTGTTTCCCACTATAAATAGGGTCAATTACAAAGCATAACTCTTTTCTCCATGACAAATGATTTTTTGGTAACACTTCACCTGAAGCCTTTATTTATAATGCATTATAAAGAGTTTCATAATGTACATTTTTAATGCATTATATATTTTCATAAATAATTGTAAAAGTTCAAATGCATTATATTTGCAGATTCAACTTTTTTGTTACATCTAAAATGGGTTTTGTCATGTTTTAATAAATTATATTTTTTACATTTGTAACGATGAATAGATAATGTATTATGACTGTGGTTGCACTTATTCATGAGACCATAAGGTGCTTTACAAGTCATAATTAATGCATTAAAATACTTTTATAAATAATGCATTCTATATAAAGGATTCAAGTAATGTGTTACTGATTTTTCCTGCCTGGTGAAAACTTTCAGGCTGTTAAACAAATATGGAAATTTGACACTAGCTTTCAGGTTGGGCTTGTCTGTGTTTAACAGCAAGCCGACACCTTTTAGTTCATAAAAACCACTCTAGTTTTCACCTCAGGCCCCAGCTACACTAAAGAAAAACCAAGAGAAATTAAGATTAGGATCAAATTAGGGAACAAGCCGTCCCCTAAAAATAAAAGGAAAAACTTGACAAGTAAACATTCAGTATTAAATATCAGGAAATTGTGTGTTTATGGGTATGGGGGTGTGGGGATATAATGGAAAACAGTTGATGCTTTTGTATTTATTCAGTAACTATGAGTGAATGCACTTTTTTTCAGGGCACCAGTTGCTCTTAGTAAAGGAATATTATTTAATGTGTAATGGAATATTAATGGAAAAATATGGCAAGGCTGTTGGATTTCTACGGTTTATATGTTCAGTTCATCAAGGACATGCTCGGCTTACATAAATATGCAATAAAATACATCACCAGCACTAACTCAAGAAAACTTCGTGAAAATCAAAACGGTCTCACTTTGCCTAAAATTGTTTGTGTTTTTAAAGATGTTATGAAATAAGACTACAGTTAGGAGTGACCGTGGGTGTGTTTATTGCTTAAGCCTTACTCAGAGATAGATTAAGAACTGTATATATAAATGTGTTAAGAACAAATTTAATTTTTTGTAATGATTGAGCTTGACTTTTTATTTGTAATAAAAAGAAATGTGTCCCTTAGTCCTGACTTTGTTCTTCCACTACTCAGGAACTATTGTTTAAAATGTTTACTTTTAGTCGAAAGGGACAGTAAAGTCTTTTACATTGTTACAAAAGATTTTTTACTTAAACTAAATGCTGTTGTTTTGAATGTACTATTTATCAAAGAATCCTGCAAATAGATTGATAATAGGAAGAATTTCTTGAGCACCAAATCAGCATATTAGAATGATTTCTGAAGAATCATGAATGAAACTAATAAAAATGAAAAATGTAATAATTCTGAAAATTCAGCTTTGCCATCACAGGAATACATTGCATTTTAAAATACATTAAAATATAAAACAGTTATTTTAATTTGTAAAAAAGTATTTCACAATATTACTGTTTTTAATGTATTTTTTAATCAAATGCAGTCTTGGTTGCATGAGAGATTTAAAAGTTTCTCATAATTTGCAATGTTTATTTTTTGTCAGACTAGAAGTTTAATATATCATTATGAACATATAAATATCTACTATATGTAAAATGTACAACGTCTTTGTTTTTGTAGTATTCCTTAAGATCTAATGTTGTTCCTATAAAATTCAGTCTAGTTTCAACGTACCACAAACCATTAATGCTAAAATGCACCACATTTACTAACTGAAATGCAGTAGTCAACATTTGAAGTGGATCAAACAAGTTCATCAAAGTTGTCCTAAGACAATAACAGGTATTGTTTAAAATTCATGTAAAACTTTGATGAAAGGTTTCGATCCACTTCAAATGTTGACTACTGTACATTGCCCCAAACAAGCACACAGAGCTAGTTCTAAGTTGTAACTTATTAACTGTATGAGCAGATTTGCAAGCTAAAACACTGGACACCATCACACAAAATTAATGTTCTATTGCCTTAGAAACATGTGGCTATTATCTGTAATCTCTGACCATGCCAAATGTGAACTTAAATGCATATTAGACTATTATATTACACGTAAACGTTTGGCAGCCATGTGGGAACTCAATGGATTTAATGTTAATGAACACCTTTACTACTTTATTGATGTGTGTATACCAAATTAAACCACATTTAAAACACTTTGTTTTTTAATACACAGAATAGCAACATTACAATGTCCTGAGAATATTTCTTATTATAATTTTAATATATGTAAAAAACGAAAAAAAGTCCTGTAGTGGAATAGAGATCTGTTAGTGCATGACAGGACACAAAAATGGACGAATTGAGAAAGAAAACGGTCAGTGCTAGAAAAGCAATAATGGCATGGCGCTTACATCAGCACAGGTTAAACATGACCATTTAGACATACGAGGCTGACAGTCCATTCAAAAACAGCATACCAAGGTCATTAACAGTTTCGAATACACCAGTAGTCATAATTAAAGCAGTGCAAGCAGAAACAAAGCTGTAACTAAGTAACACTGTCACAGGAGTAAACACTGCCTCTCCAGTGAATCCATACAGCCAGTGGCAGTGATGAAGAGTTCATTACAGCCAAGCCAGTAATCGTGCAGAGTAGCAGTCAGTCAGCAAAGAGCCAATGAGTCAAATGTGTCCTGCCATAGTCTATTTTACTGAATGTTGTGGTTCTATCTTAATATCTAAAGGTTGCTGATATGTTTGGAATCCAGAGACAAACCGACCCTCCATTTTCACAATTCCCACCCAATATTCCTGAGTGGACGAATGAATCTTCCTCTCAATCATATCCATTCTTTAGGGTTTCGTAAGACTTCCAGTATCTCTGCTTCCTTAGTGCCTTTGGTGGGCTCGTGCATGTACTCCCACCTGAAATGAAACATTTACGCTAGTGAGTTTGTAATGTCAAACAATAGATAAATATAGTAGACACAATAATTGAAAAACAAAAAAGTTCTACTTTCAAATATTACTTTGTGTTTTTAAAAGGGTCATATCATGAGGAAAATAATAATTGTTGTGGTTGTCATACGAGCTCTTTTTACATTCAAAGAGGGCTTTTCTTAAAGGCACAACAGCAAAATCAGAGTTTATTTCACAGGGTCAGTGTAGTAAAGTGGAGAATGATTGTGTAAAAAATAAATTACATCTGTTTTGGTGTGGAAAAACTTATTTGATTCCAAACCTGTATGAGTCTTTTGAACACAAAATAAAATATTTTGAAGAATGTTGGCAATCAAACAGTTGATGGTAGCCATTGATTTCTATAGTAGGAGAAAAAAATACTAAATGTCTGGTTACCAACATTCTTCAACATATCTTATTTTATGAGAAACTCATACAGGTTTGGAACAACCTAAGGGTGAGTAAATGATGACAGAATTTTCATTTCTGGGTGAACTATCCCTTTAAATTATGCAAGTAAAGAAAGTTCACAAAAATAACTTAAAAAAAGCTCAAGAGGATCTTCCACGGTAAAAGGCAGAATTGATGTGATGGACACAGTTTGCTCATACCTTGCAGTAAGCGGTAGGGACATCAGGATGCTCTCGATGCGTGACCCAGGTGTGGCCAGGCCAAATTTCACCCCTCTGTCATACACTAAATTAAATTCCACATATCTAAGAAACACAAAGAGAGTTTGGTTACCTGCTGAACATTTATATCCCATACATTTGAAGACTACAATTTAGTCTAATAACTGTGTTGTATTACCATACTACCATAAAAAAATATTTATATTAATAATTATCAAATAGTATTTATATCTTTATTATTAACTAAATAATATTATTATATAAATATTATTAATATTGATAAGAGCGTCTGAATGAGCATCTGAATTTGCTGAATTGAATAAAAGCCAAAAATAACTTCTATTTTAATATATATTGGTTGTATATATATATATATTATATTGTATTTTAATATAATTTTTAATATAGTTCTGTATGTTACGGGTTATAAAATGGTTATACAAAATTCGGTATTATACTTTTAATCAATAAAAATATATATTTATATACTACTTTCGGGTCAGCAAGATGTTTTTGAAAGAAGTCTCTTATCAAGGCTACGTTCATTTGATCAAAACTACAGTAATATTGTGAAATATTATAATTTATACATTTTTGTTTTTAATATATTTTAAAATGTATTTTATTCCTGTGATGGCAAAGCTGAATTTTTAGCATCATTACTCTAGTCTTCAGTGTCACATGATCCTTCAGAAATCATTCTGATATGATGATTTGCTGCTCAAGAAACATTTCATATTCCTCAGTGTTGAAAACATTGATACATAAACAGTAGTGTATATAAAAAAGAAATCCAAATCAGTATGGACTTTCCATTGAACTAACCTGCCTCTCCTGACTTGCTGCCAGTCCTTCTCCTCCGGGGTAAAGGAGTCATTTAGATGTTTGTATACTATGGGCAAGTAACAGGGCACCACAGTTTTAGCACAGCTCTTCACAAAATTAAAAGCCTCCTCCTGATTGGGCGAATCCAAATCATCAAAAAAGATCCCGCCAATGCCTCTCGTCTCTCCTCGGTGACGGATGTAGAAGTAGTTGTCACACCTTAAGAAAAAAACTATTTTAATGATGCTAGCCTAATGTTTAGGAAGCAAATCTATTTAATTGCAAATTAAATTAAATAAAAAATGGCCTGAAATACAAAAATTAAGAACTACTCTTTCATGAAGAAAAGAAAGAAAGAAAGAAAGAAAGAAAGAAAGAGGATGTTACAACACAAAAGTGTTGACTCAGACAATACACTGGCTGCTTCAAATAATGGGAAATCTTATCTTTGCTGAACAGTTCAAATCCACCCAGAAGATAGAACACTCATACACCACGCGCATACACACACCCATAACAGCTGTAACACACCCGGTTCACACACACACACACACATAATTCCTACCACTTTTTGAAGTCTGAGTAAAATTTAGGATGGTGCTTGTCACATGCTTTCTTCAAAGTCTTGTGGAAATGGGCGGCATCTTCCAAATCAATGTAAACAGGTGTGAGATCCGTTCCTCCACCAAACCACCACTGCTTTGTGCCTGAGAGGAGGGAGAGCGAGATAAGTGGTGACCACAGATAACAATATCTCTCTTCACACAGCCTCAAATGACTTCGCTAAACACCCACCATCTGCTTCCTCAATCTCAAAGTATCTGTAGTTGAAGTGCACTGTGGGAATGTGGGGGTTTTTGGGGTGTATGACTGAACTCACACCCATGGCACAGAACGGCAACTTCCCTGGAACACAGAGATAATGCGAAACGGTGAAAACGAACGCATCACGTCACATCTACTCAATCACTCTCCATCCCATGAAGAATGACCAATCATCACAGTAAAAGCCTTGAGACCACTGACAGTTCAAACTGAGCTCAAAAAGAAAAACTAGAAGTAGAACTGAAGATTTAAGGAACTGGTTCCTTCAGTCACACTCTGCATTCACCTCGAAATGGGAAGTCAGTCTCTCACCATCTTTCCCTTTCAGAACTTTTCCACGGCTGCGCATTTGTTTGGCGGCCTCTTCGGTGAGATTCCCAAACACCACGGACACGTTCACACCCGCTTTCTCAAAAACCTTCCCATCTTGCATCACACAGCTGATGCCCCCTCCACCTTTATCAGACACAAGACAAACATGATTGTTACAGTGTAACATCAGCATGAAGCTTCTAGCTAATAATTAATTTATTAATGTTTCAAAGGAACATTTGGAAAGGCATATCATGACCTATGAAGTCCATTTCTGGACCCATTTCTTTAAAAGTCGAAATGAGATAAAATAATAATTATGAGATAAAATGTCTTTTTATTTCAAAATGTCGACTTTTTGTGTCATAAATACGATTTCTTAGGTTCTTATCCGCAAAAAGAGGCCTCCATATATTGTAAATTTTGCCCCAAACATAAATCAGGACTTTGGACCATAATGTTTGCTCTACTTTATCTAAAGGCTTGCTTGTGCTATGGTACATATTTTTCATTCACGTTTAATTTAATTTATTTAATTTCATTCACACCTAAACTTAACATGTTTTTAAATGTAACACACATAGAAATTATATTATTTAAACGTTATAATATTAGTGAAGTAGGGCAGCAAAAACGAGCCAACCTTCTTTTCTAGTCCAGCTGTCCACCTTGAACGTTCCTCCCTCCACCTCCTCAAGGGCTTTACAGAACTCAGCCTGGGTCTCCATGATGAGCATCTCCATTCTCGTAGACATCGCGTCTTTCCTCTGCTCTAAGACGTTGACGTCAGTGACTGGTGGAGACATGAACGACTTGAATCTTTCCCGCATGTCTCCCTCCACTTCTTCAACCTTGGATATCTTCGTTGCCATTTCTGCCCGCTGAAAGTGACTTACACCTGCCACCAGAACCCCAGTGACGGCTGCTGCCCCAGCAGCCAGAAATACACTTTTACCGTACCGCCGGAATGAGATCCTCCCCGGCGATGCTTGAGACATCTGTCTCGTTCCTGCTCTTATGAATGACCATTTTCCTCCCGGAAGAAATGCACATTTACGGAGGGTAGAGTAACGGGCTACGAAAGAGTTGAAATTAGCGGTACCATGCGCAGTCCGGGACGCTCGACACAGTCTTGCTATTGATCTCGCTGAGTTGTTTATTGTGTACAAAACTACAGAAGTCATTTTGTCTACAGAGGGAGAACAACAGTATCTGTCCACGAGTTGTGAGTTGATAACAGGATCATAAATGGGTGTAAAGTAACTATATGCAATTTTGCACGTAGCTTCTTCAACAGTTCTACTCGCGGAGGCGTGTCTTGATTTTTGTATGCGAACCGATGTGTATTATGGGAAATTGAGTTTTTCCACATATAAATAGTACTTCATTCGATTCAATACGGACTACATATACCATAGACGTGACACAAAAGCTAAAGCATGATACGTACTTCCGAGATTATTAAAAAGGAGGTCTTTTAAAACGCAAGTGCCAAGCCCTTCACGTAATAATTCACACTCTATCCTAGTGGTTTTCAATCTTTTAAATGCTACGGACACCCAAATAGGATGAGCCCTGTGTGAAGGACCCCCATCCTAAAATGTATAAGGCATCTCTCTTTTTATAAACACCCAATTCATACACTTTAAAAAATAATATTATAAATTAAAAATTAGTTTCAGTTACATTATTATATATTTTGTCCTACTGTAGTAATGTATTGTTGTATGTATTTTTTTTTGTTTATTTCATTTTATTCTAATTTTCACAATCACTCCCTTGCGTCCCCCTGGGGTCCCCGGACCTTAGTTTTGAACCCCCCTGCTCTATCCTTTTATAAATACCTTTAATAATAATAATAATAATAATAACGTACAATAATTGTTGCCTTTGTGCTAATGTTGTTGACAATTTTCTTGTAAGAAAGTGACATGGTTGAATTGGCATGTTTGTTAAAAATCCGAATATTGCCAAAGCATATAAAGTATACAAATAGACAATAAATAAAAAAATAAGGTAAAATAAGTAGAGACATTAAGGACATACATTTGTTTATTCATGAAGATTTGGCCTAACAAACCAAACTATCCTTTGTTGTACCTTGTTTATTTTTCCACCAACTGTATCACAGATAAAATCTGGCTGGCTCTACCTTCTACATTTACAAAGAGTCTGCGCATGCGCGCGCACCCACGCCGTGTTGTGTGTCTCTATGGCAACACCTGTTACATGCTACTTTGAGGCTGAGGCCAGCAGAGGATTAGAGCTGCTCTCTAATGTACAAGTGTGCGTAGAGACCAGCTCTCTAGAATATATAGGGCGGCTAATGAATTACCATTCATTATTTTTGCACTCAACAAGAGGCAACACCATAAAGAAGTTTTGAAGGTAAGCTGTATTCATTTTTAGGCGCGGGAAAATAATAACCACATTCTAAAAGCAGCTGGTTGATCAAATCTATCATGTACTGATACGAGACGACCACCAGGTGTATTTTAACGTTAATTCACATAAAATTAGATTTTATCACCCAGATTTAACGTGAATTATTTTGGCATTGCAGTGCATTTACTAAAATTTCTCTGGCATTTACAAATATAAAGCCCCCTTTAAACATATAAATTGCATCTGCAAAGTCGTAATTTAAAAAATAAAGAATGAATAACAACAATTTAGAATTGTCACTATATGTGGACCAGTGTAGTTAAAGTTTTAGTCATTTTGTTGTGTTTCGGTCATTTTTACTAGTTTAAAAAAAAAAAAATAATAATTCTATAGGCTGATAGTTTTTTTCCCCAATTTTAGTTTTAGTTAATTTAGTACATCAAGGAAAACTGAATAAAAATGAGAAATGTTGCCTTGGTAACTAGCTCAAATAAAATATATTTTTAAAATATTTTATTTTATTTCAGTGAGAATTATGTGCTCCTTAAGAGGGCAGAACCATGGACAAATGCTGCTGGGACACAGGCCGGGGTCTGATCAACTGGGCGAGGGTGTCTGACGTTGAAAGACCGGTATCACCCAATGACCCCAGGATACATCACTGATGATGTGTCCCAGTGCATCTGCATGATGTATCTTTTAACTTTTACCTGCTGAAATAAAATAAGTTTAAGTATTTTTTATATTTTATTTTATTTCAGTGAGAATTATGGGTCATATTCCATGTGTTGCTCTTTCTGAAACACTCTGCATCTAAATCATGAGAATCCAAGCTGTTTTAATGTAAAGCCCTAATGCATATGGATTTTATGTCCATGTCAACAAACACACCAAGTGTGTTGTACGTTTAAGTGAGACGTACTTTTGTATGTCATCTATGTAATTGTATGTTTAGATATGAATCTGTATGCTTTAATTTAACTAAAATAAATGTAGAATTAAGAATGAACAATAAACTATTTACTAACATTCTAAAAGAGAATTTTGCTCAATAATAATATGACCCTATGATGAGCGAGACAAGTTTTTGATTTCTATTTTGATTCATGTTTCATTGGCTGTGTCTTAGTGAGAAAGCGAAGAGAGCATGAGTGTTTCTGAGGTCCAAAACACTCCGGATGAGTATGAGGATGACTTTGAGAAAGACCTGGACTGGCTTATTAGCGAGGAGAGCAAGAGTGAGGAACAGGTAAGAGAGTCAATACACAATGATGGCAGAAACAGGTTCATATCTTGGAGACAGTTCTCTGGAATAGTGTGTGGTATTCCATTACACAGACGCTGTACCTGTGTGTGTGAAATCCACCCCACTGACACAGATCCATACACACTTTCACTCACCCAGAGAACTATGTCTCATGGCGTTGCATTATTCAACACATACGCTCTATGTATCTGATTCTTCAGAGATCATGCTCACCTAGACTTTTCTTATTCTGTTGCACAATGCCGTTTTTCTTATTCTGTTTTGCTCAAACTGACACATTATTTTCTACCACAAAGGATCCTGATGATGATGACATTGAAGCTCAGATCGACAAAGAGCTTGAAGAAGATGAACCTTCAGAAAGAAAGGATGTGCACAAACACAGGGAAATGGATGATGACGAAGCTGATGAAAGGTGGCCAACACCTATGGAGCCATTAGAAGGTGCGTTAGATCTCGACAAAGATGACCTTATAACCTCTCCACATTTACAGAGCGACGAAGACCTTGATGAAGAGAAGAAATACATTTTGGAAAAGATTCAAGAGGCTAACAAACAACTCCAGGACCAGGATCCTCCAGACCAGAGCCGCCGCAGACGCCTGCAGTTTAAAGACACTCTGGTTGACCTGGTGGTGCCTGCGCTGGATTTTGACACTCAAGAGAGCAACAGCGCCTCCTGTGAGCACTTAGAGGAAGATCGAGAGGTATCCGGACAAATGCAGAGACTGAAGATCTCTCAGAGAGAGGGAAGCGGCATAGGAGACCCTGAGGATGAAAAAAACGAGGGAGCGAAAGAAGGACGGATTTTGGTTGAAAAAGATGGAAAGTTTGATCTGGTGAGTATAAAGGAGATGGAAAGTCAAGGATTGCTTCCTCCATTGCCGGCTTCTCACAGCGACAATCAGCGAGCGTCTTCACGGCAAAATGAGCTTGATCTCCATCTCAGCAAGAGTCCTGTCTCCTCTCTGAGACAGAATTCTACCTCATCTTTTCCCCCTGGCATTGAGTCTTTGTACATCCCCAAACCTCCACCGAAGCACAGAAATAGACCCAGTTCTGCCAGACTGTCCCAAAGGGGAGCATGGGTCGAGGGCACCAAGCGCAGGGTCCAGTCTGCAAATGGAGCTTCTTCACATGCCACCTTCACCCTGTCACCACAGCAGAAAGAATTACTGGCCAAACTTCAGCAGCGGAGGGAGAGGCAAGCCAAAGAGGTGTAATGTGGTTTCAATATCAGTATAATATCAGTTTATGTCTTTAATGTATTATAAAATCTGATTTTAGTTTTTATTTGACAGGTTATTTCAAACAGGTCTAACGTTTTTTTAGACTTCTCCCTCCTCTTTGCTTCTTCAGGATGAGTTGAAGAGAAAAGAGGAAGAGGAACAGAAACGTCAGGAGAATGAGATGGCCTTCCAATCGTGGCTTATGAGGAAAAGGGAGCAGCTGCTGGAGGAGAGGAGAGTTCAGAAAGCCCAGGAAATGGAAAGGATGAGCTGCATGGTATGTCCACTAGGGGGAGCCATTTAAACAGAAAAAAAACAGACACAGACTAAATCCAGAAGAACTGTCAATGTCTATTACACTTGAAGAAACCTACGTGCAAAGCTACAGTACTGTGAAAAGTTTTAGGCACTTGTGTAAAAATGCTGTAAAGTGAGAATGCTTTCAAAAATGATATCATAAATAGATTTTAACAATTAACTTTTTAATGTTTTAGTAACACTTGCAATTTTTTCAGGTAGCTTTGCAGGTAGGTTTCTTCAAGCATCTTGGAGACGTTGCCACAGTTGGATTTAGTCTGTCTCAGTTTTTTTCTGTTTCTTCATGTAATCACAGATGGACTCGATGATGGTGAGATCAGATCTCCGTGTGGATCATACCAGCTGTTGTCAGACTCATTGTGCATACAAAAATATCACTGGATTATTACAATTAATGGCAAAAGGAATCTTTCGACTGATATTTCCTATTGACACACACAGCAAAACATATAAATAACTGTCTTAAAACCTTTTTTTTTGTTGAAAATACTAATGGTAAAAACATAAAAAATATTTTGTGTGTCTGTGTGTTTGTACACACACAGAGACACAAAATATATATTTTTTATGTTTTTAAAAAAAGAATTGTATGCTAACCAAAGATTGTCACTTTTACTGTTTTTGTTGTTCTGGTAGAGGGATTGTGGTGACCCAGAGGCCTTTAAACATTGGCTCCAGAAGAAACAGGAACAGCAGTTCAAAGACAAACAGGTAGAAGAGATGAAGAGACTGGAAAAGGAGAGCGGCTTTTGCCTGCACAGCCGAGAAGAGAGTGAGAAGGCCTTCAGGCAGTGAGTTCAGAACCATATTGCTCTTCTAAAAATCAGAAAACAGAGGGAGAATTGTATTTTAAACTAACGTGCAAGCATTTCCCTCTTGTTCTTTTGGACAATAGATGGTTGAGACGAAAGCGTACAGAGAAAAGAGCAGAACAGCAGGCAGCTCGAGAGCGCTCACGCAGACTCGTGCTGGAGGAGCGAAGAGCAAGACGCATGCATGACCTCGTCTGCACTGTCAATGAGATAACACCCTTTCGATTCAGTGACCCCTGTGGATACCACTACTGATCACCTCGTACTGTACACATCTGACCATTTTTATAACCTGAATCTGAAGTTCCTCCAATTCAGCAATCACTGTGGTTACTGCAGAGGCAACCATTCAACTGTATCTATGGTTACCTTTCTATCGAGCATCTCAAAGATGTCTCGTCTCCCTGATACAGTGGATGAAAGATCATGTGGTTAGGAACACAAACAGGAGCTCTCTTTTATTAATTTTCTATTCATCCTTTTTAGTAGACAGAGATCAAACAGGTGCTCGAGTGGATGTCCGTGATCCAACAGCTTTAGGCTCTTAAAATAATTGCTACACCAAGATGATTTAATGGAGTTTTGCATAAATGCTGAATCATCAGATATTGTCATTTTTTGTTTAGCTGGCTATCCTATAGTATCCAGTAGTGTCTGCTGCAGAACAGCAGGAACAATAAAAATGCAGCAGCTCAGACCCAAAGCTTTAGTGATCTAGGGGTGGTTGGCATGAAATTCACTGCAAAGTAAAATGCTGTACTTCGTTCTAAACTGCATTTCTTTTATAATTATTATGCATGCAGATTTGATGACCTCATATTAACTGAAAGACTATATGGATTTGTACTTTAAAAAAAAAGGTGACCAGTCAGTCACTGATAAGTTATACACATTCATACAAAATTACAAATTAAAACTTGTAATCTTAAAGTTGATAAAACAGTCCATAGGCATATTATGCATCAAATATGTAAGATTTGTAGTTCAAACAAATGCTGTTCGTACTATTTATTCATCATAAAATCCTGAAAATAATGTATGTTTTCAACATGGTAATAATAAGAACCATTATTAATTATTGAGCGCCAAAAGTACTTGAACTGCAACTCAACATGATTTCTGAAGGATCATGTGGGGCTGAAGACTGGAGCAATGATGCTGAAAATATAGCTTTGCTATCACAATAATTAATTATATTTTAACATATATAAAAATTGAAAACAGTTATTTTAAATTAATATTTCACAATATTACTGTTTTTACTGTACTTTGATCAAGTACTACAAATACTAGTACTTTGATATAGTATAGGCTAGTGTATTCAACATGAGAAATTAAAACATGAGTTTACTGGTATGTGTGTAACAAATATTCACATTTATATATTATATTTTTCAAAATTTCACATGACATGGCCATGGGCTAGTTGAACAATAACTGTGATGTTGCGAGATGTATTAGGAAAACTACATTACCCAGGATCCATGTCGTGCGTCTGCGCAGAACTCTACGCCGTTAATGAGTCGTTGAGAGATGCAATGCTCCATAGCAACATCAGTACCAGCGGAGGAGCGCTATAGCGGACGACCTGGGATAAATATCCTGAGAAGATCTGAAACAGGTGCTGTATGCTGACAGCATGGACGACCAGAAGGTAAGCAGCAGCCACTGTTATAGAGAAATGATCACTGATATGCGTCAGATGAAAAAGAAAGAAGATGCTGCGTTATAAAAGAGATACTAAAGACGTAATACCGTTAGCTCGTAGCTTCACTTCCAAATGTCCTCCGCCCATTGTGTAAGTGGAAATGTGTCCTTGTAAAAGACAGTCTGGAAGTAAGTTAACATCTTCACATCGTTAGGATTTCTACATTGTTTTAAATCCATGATGCAGACATGAAGATTTCCCCAAAAATGTTGATCAACAGCAGTCTGTCTGAATCCCCAGAAACCGCCCCGGTTCGTGCAGCTCTGTAACGTGAAACGAGTATTGTTTTGAAATATTTATTAGAGGAAATGTTCTAAATGGAGGAAAATAACATTTTTGTGCAGTGATGCATGAAAACCCACTAGCCAGAACAAATTTTGGTGCAAGGAAACACCAAACCGGCCTGTATTAGAAGCTTCAGGCTTCAGGGAGGCGCCCCGGATATAAAGCCGCTTCTACGTGGATCATCATCAGTGACTTAATCCAATGCAAGTAGCCTGGATGAGATGAGAATGAAACATGACATTTCTGATCGACCCTGCATGAGTAATATACAGTAATTTACAGAAACACCAGCTCATTCTGATTCCTCTGTCTAACGTGCTTTACAAGTCTCTACATATGTCCCAAGGCAACACTCAAAAATAGACAATGAAATGATGACGCCGACAGGAAAGTATTATCTGAAGTACATCAAACAAATTGTGTTAAAGGTGAAGTCAGTAATTTTTTGATAACCAAATAGATTTTTTTTATTGTAAAAAAAATAAATAGCACTTTTGAGAAATATTAAAATGATTCCAGTCATATCAGTCTTAATAAAGCTGTTTATTCTTCATGGAGTGATCCTCCCTAATGGACGCTACCATGTTAAGGTCACATGACCAACCATCAGTTCCACCAGCTTAAAAAAATAGGCATGCATAATAATTAAAGTTGTTATATATTCATTCTATATATTATTTAAATGATATTCTTATATTATTTTAATTAAAGGTGTAAAATTGTCCAAACATAATTGAATTCAGCTACAGAAAACTGTTATTCAAAGCAACGATACAAATCTAATAGGACTATAGCAATGAACTCATGTAAAAACCTTTTGCTTCATCTGCTTGGTGAGACTGCACGTGCAGCCATTGTCAACCTATTGTTGGTTTTGATTACGTTTTGGTATTTTATGACTCAGCGTATGAATATATTCTTGATTTCACATGCATGTTTCAGGAGTCACTGAGGAAGATTATCACTACTTTGGCTCTGAAGAATGAAGAAATTCAGAACTTTATCTGCTGTCTAAAGCAGAATCTAGTGAACCTAGAGGTAATCACCATAGTAAGCCTTCTCTTTTTACTCGCATTTAGTTAGTGAACTGTTTGATGAATCAGGAAATGTCTTTGTCAGCTCTCAGATGGCCCAAATGTGTTGCAAACACAGTGTTTACCTAGACACATTTTACTAAATCAGCAATTTGCAACAGCAATACAGTTTCAAGCAATAAAGACAAGTCAATGCAGCTTTAACTCTGCATTCACTCTGGTGGTGGTGTTTGCAGGCGAACTCAAACCGAGCGCAGGAGGATCTGGAGTCAGAGTTTAGTTCTCTGCATGCTGTCCTGGACGAATTGAAAGAGGGCATGGTGACACGCATCAAGCAGGAAAGAGCCAGCCGCACATATGAGCTACAGGTGAGAGCACTGGCTGAGTTCAGCTCTCTGGAGTGATCCCTGGACAAAATACAGATTAACAAATTCAACCTGAATATATTCAAATGTTTTATATTTTCTATTCTGAGTGGTCAGACATAAAAAGTAAAAGGCAGAGTGAGATGGTTTTCTAACTTGTGCATGTTAAGTGAAGGATAATAAGAAATCCTTGAGGATTACAATGTCTGTGTGTGTGTATATAATCCATCCTTGTGTACGTGTACATCTGAAACAAAGCTTTTTACAATCTACATAGCATTTTACAACACTCAATCTTCACAATTAAACGTAGTAAATAAATAAAGAGCGTAATGACAGGTCAAAGTAAATTTTACCTACTGAAGAATATAATTTAAAAGCACATTCTCTTGAATATATGACCCTGAAGTCACAGTGAAAACATTGAGGTTAACCATTTTATCCGCTTGTGTTTTACCCTTGTGTATTTGTGGTTATTATATACTCCATGATATATATTATATTGTTCTAATCAGTATTTTGTCATATATGAAGCCCTATGATCAAGACAATAAAGTTTTTTTTTTTTGAACACCACTGTTCATAAGTTTGGGGTCTGTTAGATTTTTTCATCTTACCCTCACGAAGGCATTTATCTGATCAAAAATATAGTAAAACAGTAACATTGTGAAATATTATTACAATTTAAAATAACTGTTTAAAAATTTTAAATGCTCTTTTTGCCTAAATTACAATGACTGGAACAGGTAGCAAACAAACTGGAACAAAGTAGCAATGTAGAAAAGCATTCAAATCAAGTGCAAATAAGGTTAAGCCTCCAGTTCCAAGAATAACAGCAGTATGCAAAATACAAGAACGCTACAGCAGTTTAGCATTCTGCTAGAGATAAATCAATTTGATGAGACCAAAAGTTTATATGGTCTCTAAAGATGAGTAGATGAGTTATGTAAACCATTCTGTATTATGTAATTGTCCAGTGATATTCCTATTATTCTGATGGTCTTTTCAGAGCCAGCTGAGCGCATGCACCAAAGCCCTAGAGAGCTCAGAGGAGCTGCTGGAATTAGCCAATCAGACGCTCTGCTCATCCGGGAATGACAGCTTCACTCAGGTAACGCCCACTTGGAATGTTTACACTGTTACAACTCATCTATTTAGACTTAATTACCTTTTTTGATATATATTTGAATATAGTTATATTTATACAACGGCTTTTAGGACATTTGTCCTCTAATATTTACATTGTCAAAGCATTTACGATGATTATTTGATTGTGTTTTTACAACCGTTTGGCACTGCTGTTGCTTTTTCTAACAAAGTGGCAAATTGTGTCTCATGCTGCTGGCTTTTCTTGCTAACACGTGCTGGTATGACTGATGTATTGTGTGTTGTTGAGACTCAATGAGACTCAGTTCTCTTGCTCCCTACTTTTCTGTCCCTTCCTTTTTTCTCTTTCCTCTCTGCTGCAGGCGGCCAAAGACATAAAGGATAGGTACTGTACAACCGTCCATACTTAGACTTGAGTTCAATGCCCACAGTGTAGAACATCTTCAAAAATTCCTCCCATGAAAGTTCATTCATTTTATTAACAACTCATTTAATATAAATAGATTTAGCAAATTATAGTCATTTTTATTAGTTCTCATTTCGCCTATCTCCCCGGGTGTGTGCCTGTGTATATGCATGCCATGGAGTGATTTATTGTGCCCTCATTGACATTTCCTTCATGAAATTCCCATGTTCCTTTTCTCAGTCTGTCATAAGTAATAAGTGTTTATTGCGGTGTGTGTGTCTGCAGTGTGACTATGGCTCCAGCGTTTCGGCTGTCCCTGAAAGCAAAGGCCAGCGACAGTATGAATCACATGATGGTGGACTTCACTCAGGAAAGAAACATGCTAAAGGCCATCACTTTTCTTCCAGGTCAGTGTAGCATAAATGAGAACAGGACATAAACAATTTAAGTAAAGGCCAGTCGACACACCTAGATTTCAGCCTACTTTGCATGTTAACAGTTTTATTAGCAGGAATGCCAGGTTTGTATAACAAGACCAAAACCAGCCCAAAGGCCGACCAAAATAGCCAAAAACTAGCCCAATGACCCTATCCAAAGATGAAAACTCAATGTATGTTTCTCCCATACTTAAAATACTTGTTTAACAGTTTAACATGTGTTATACACAATTTCAGCTTGAAAATCACTATTTAGCCAAGTACAGGTTAGAAGTAAAACAGTTTTCATAAAGGTACTCAAAGGAATGTAAAATATTTCAAAACAAGCATTTCAATCAAATACAATTTATGCAAAATTTCAAAACTTAAACTCGTAGGAAAAAAATTAAGCTGCAGCAACAGTTTAAAAGCAGCCCACTTTGGCAGGAAAACCGTGAACTTGTTAACCCTGTTTATTGGTGTTGTGTCAACAAGCGGAGTGTCAGTATATCAGGTGTAATGTCAAGAACAGAGATAAAAAAAAATCTTAATTTCACATAAATGCAGGTAGATTTTCTGGTAAACTGTTACAACAGTTTATTGTTGTGCATGTAAACACACTTTGTGTTTTTAATAAACTAAACATACCAGACGTAATCCCTCAATACAGCCTGAGGCTGGGTCGGGATGCTATTTATGATCAAATATATATGTAATGTGTTTGTGTGTAAAGAAACGTATAAACTACAAATTAATTGAAACTAAGAACACTGTGTGAAATAAACTATATATATATAATATGTGTGTGTGTGTACATTTTGAAATATACAAATATACATTTTGAAATGCAATAATTTCAGAATTCCCTTGTCACATGATCCAGATTGTTGGGACTTTTTGTATATAATTTTAGGCTTTGGCTAGTACCTCTGAACACAGGACTCCAGTGTCAGATATCTCTGTTCCTCTCACCTTTAGTGCCTGCCACGCCAGAAATTCTCGCGGCTGAATGCCAGGTGTTTGATAACACAGTCACAGTGGTGTGGACCTTACCTGAAGCCGACTCCAAAATCGACCACTACATCCTGGAATATCGGAGAACCAATCATGAAGGTCCCCCTCGGGCTCGAGAAGACTATCCCTGGATGGTGATGGAAGGGATAAAAGAAACCGAGTGCACACTCACAGGTAAATGCTGATGTTTGTTTTGGATGTGATCTATTCTTTAGTAGATTTTGATAAAGCGGTAGCCGTGATGTCATTTGTTTTTCAGGCCTTCGTTTTGACACACGTTACATGACCTTTAGAGTGAAGGCGTGCAATAAAGCTGTGGCGGGTGAATTCTCAGAGCCAGTTTCTCTAGAAACACATGGTAAGCTGCGCTTAAACATACACACGCAGAGGGTAATGAGGCATGAAGTTTCTTCTCCTCACAGAAAAGAGTCTTTCAGAGGTTACAAAGCACTACCCCTACTAAAACTGTTTGTTAAAGACTGATTTAGAGACCACAACTGTAGTATGTCTACCTCTTTGTGAAATAAAATTTAGGGCTGTCAATTTAAAGTTAATTTAGTCTCATTAATTTTAAAATAACAATAATGATATATGGAAGTAATTATACCCCCTATACATGAATGCCTGTTCAGTGATTATAATGTATTTTCTGAATTATCTTTATTTAGAGATAATTAAAGATGATTAATTGGCATATAATGTAATTGTAATTTTAGAAACGCTCAGATTTAGCTGCATGTTTTAGAGTAAAGGTCGGCATTTTGTTTTTTTACATTCAAGCAGCTCATTTGTCTATGTTTCTAGTGTTTTGGAGCGGCTCGGTTCACAGTAAATGCTGCTCCACACAAACTCCATCTCTGTATCTGCTCTGAGTTTGGGTCATTTATAACATGCTATAACATTGTAATGAAAAGTGTTTATAAACCTACTTAACACTCTTAAGGGTAGGAAACTTAAGGGTAGGTTTGCTTAATATCTTTTTTTGCTTCCAGCATTCGTCTTTAAACTGGACGCAGGTTCATCCCATCAGAACCTGAAGGTGGAGGATCTCAGCGTGGAATGGGACAGCAGTGGTGGGAAGGTCCAGGACATCCGTAAGGAAAAGAACAGGACCAACTCTCCCATGCATTCTCCTGCCAGGTCAGATTCACACCTACATTGACAGCAGTGCTACTGAACAGCTGTTGCCATTAAATGAATTTGTTTGGTTATTGCTTCTCATGGCTGGTATAGTCAGAAAACATGCTTTCATTGGCTCAAATGTTTGTATGCCAGCCTTTGCCCAGCCATAAGCCAATTAAACTGTCGTGCTAGTCCCATCTCATCATTCGTTTTCTCCCTCAGGACAGCCATGATGTCCCCCAAAAGAGCTCCATCTGCTAGAGTGGGCCGAGACCGCTTCACAGCAGAGTCTTACACTGTCCTGGGTGAGTCGACATAAACATATTACACAGAAGAGCTACAAGACATCGAAGAACTCTCGACTTTGAGAGTGTTCATTCAAAAACTCAATTTCTCTCCAATGTTCAGGAGACACCATGATCGATGCCGGGCAACATTACTGGGAGGTTCGGTTTGATAAGGAGAGTAAGGCTTTTGCAGTGGGGATCGCTTTGCGGTCTCTAGGTCGCTTTGATCAGCTGGGGAAGAGTAATGCTTCCTGGTGCATCCACCTGAACAACTGGCTTCAGCAGAGCTTCACAGCCAAGCACAACAATAAAGCCAGAACACTGGACTGCCCCATTCCGGACCGCATCGGCATTTACTGCAACTACGAAGATGGTGAGTTAAGCTACAAATATGACAAAATGAGGGATAGTGTCACAGTTTGCCTGTTGTTAGCTCTGAAGCTAACTTGGTAGCTATGGTGAAAACAAATTGACAATGTTTGCAATGTGAGAAACAGCTAGTTGCAGCAGTCACTTATTGTATATTTTATATAGTGGTCAAGCCATATATCAGCTTTGGTCGATATTTGGAATTTTTTAAATACATGTTTTGGCTGATAAGTGTTGGAAGCAGGACTTTTATTTTGACAGCACCAGAACTTTTATACAAATTTGTGTGGACAGGAGAGCGGTCACTGGATGTGCATGAGCAACAAACTTTAAATCCTTGATTTCAAACTATGTTGGCACTATATCCATCATACTGTGTAGTTATTGTAAAATTAGCATTACCTGGTCTTTATTTGACAAAATATGACTCCCAGACAGACTTAATAAATTACTGAGTGCACTGTTGGCTACAGTGTTTACTTCCTTTTTTTTGTCAAAATTTCTTTATTTGTGAAAAATACTAAAATCTGATTACAGAATCAATACGTTTTTGTATAAAGTATAAATCTGTTTATTTTTTTATTTGACAAATTATTCAAATTATTGGTTTCATAATGATTCATTTTTTAATTAGTTCTTTCTCATTTATTTAATAATGTCAAAAAATGTCAAAAAAAGTGTTATTTTCTATCTTTAAATTACAGCTAATGTATATTTATCACATAACATAATTTATATCTTCCATTGGTCATTGCTCTATGAGTTATTGGCATTAACCATCAAAAATCCTTATCAGTAATTAGTAACTACTAACTAGTTTGTTCTTGTTTTACCTCTCCTATTTCAGGCACATTGTCTTTTTACAACTCCAGAACCAAAACTCTCCTTCATACCTTCAGAACCAAGTTCCAGCAGCCTGTTATACCAGCCTTTATGGTAAGATACAATAGACTGTAGCTCATTTTGTATTTTACAATTAAATCACACATAAATTAGGGATATTTTGAACACAGTCTTGTCAGCTAGTCAGACTTTATGTGCCTTGTATAATAAAGCTAATAGGCTTTATGCCGAGCGTCACGTGACCAAACCGGAAAACGGGTCTCATTGCATCCGCTTGTCAGAGAAAGTGTTAACGGCCGTAAGAACTGACTACGATATCTATGGATTTTTAAGGTAATCAGCTAACCTACCTAGTTCACTTTTGTTATTGGTGTTTTATGCTATTTAAATATCTAAACATTAGTGTGAAGAAGAAAAATTAAAAAACGTTTAAATATCAATCTGCACATGCGAGGGACATTGGTTATGCTCATCTTCGCTCGCTCCTTTTAAGTTATCTCGAGTAAAACTGCAAACATTTTCATGAAGCATATACAAAAGACCTGAACCGGAAGCGATGCGATCTGTTTTCCAGTTTGGTCACGTGACGCTCGGCATAAAGCCTATTAGACGTGTTTCAGAGTCCTTTATGTAAGATGCATTCCAAAACATCTTGATTGAGCGGAACGGAACAGAAAGAAGAGGTCTATTTTTAACTTGTCACATCATCATAAAAACGCCAGGTCATGGCACAAGATGTGCAGAAAAAATACAAGTCACAACACGCTTGACTGTATGTGAATTGTTGAAAGAGCATTGCTTTATCCAGTAATTTTATAGTGCCCCTATTATGCTATTTTTAAGGTTACTAATTTTGCTTTTGGAGGTCTCCTGCCATAGGTTTACATGCATCCAAAGTCAAAAGGCTCTTAAATTTTCTCATAATATACATTGCAGCATCACCTCTTTTCTCACAGTGTCTGAAAGGATTCGATAATGAATTAGGTCTCTCTAAACCCCTACTTTCCTCTGATTGGTCAGATGGCCTAGTCTGTCTCCTCAGCACTTGTATACACAGTGATAGAACGGATTTTTGTTTCTACAAAAACACATCAGCCTCATGCTCTCTTTCACCCCCTACAGGTGTGGAATGGGAGTTTCTCAGTGCAGACGGGCCTTCAGGTACCCAGTATCGTGTTGAGCGGTCAGAAGAGAAACAGTAATACAAGCAGCTCTAATGCCAGCCTTACCTAGATCATCCTTCACTGATAAACATACACTCTAGAACTGCTAAATGTATGCACAGGTTTGGTGAACACCTGGCTAACCCTGACACAAGCCTGGAGGCTCTTCCTATAATCTCTGTCATGCCAGCCCAGGGGAAGAGCTGCTCGAGTTTGCCTTCCTCATTCCTTTCAGCTCACTGGTCTGGATTCTGTGCCTTTCAGTGTCCTGAATTAAGACATGATGGGGTATTACTCTTAGTTCAACATGCAATGAGCTTTTAATAGCCTTGAGTTCATGTTTATATCACTAGGGCCAAACGTTGTATTGTTTTTAGCATTCAAACCACAGTATTTGAGCCACATTTGAACAATTATTTCAATGCAACAGCAGCATGTCTGAAATCTCAGATGAAACTGTATTATATTTACACACTGAATGTCTTAAATGATATGCCTCGAATTCTGCTACAGTAGCTGCTTCCTTTAACAAACCTTTTTAAACTTACACTTAGTATCAGAGTAGCACAATAATCTTAAGCTAATTCATCAACGTCAAATGCCTTTTATAGAATGTATTAATTCAGCAGTTCCAGCATCTGAGGGAGGAGGCAGGTTTAACAAACCATTTGTGTGTGTTTGTGTGTGTCTATGTTCATGATCTGTCACCCAGAAAGGTACATTTTCAGTGTTCTTGATGCAAATATTTACCGTTCTGTATGCCTGCTGCAATTACGTATTACATATTACAGAAGACAGATTTTTTTTGCCATATTGCGGTCCTCTTAAAAGGGATAGTTCACCCAAAAATGAAAATTAATTTACTCATCCTTAAGTTGTTCCAAACCTATATGACTTTGTTCTGATAGTTAAGTCAAGAGTTAATTTAACCACTTAAAGGTGCAGTAAGCAATTTCTAAGGAACACTGTTGATATTTGAAAACAACCCAAACACACCCCTCACTTCATTGCTCCGCCCCTAAAATGCAGGAACACGCAGTGCAAGAGTGGATGTCTCTTTATGATAGCGAAGCGAAGGTCTTTGCACACTTGTTTGAAATTTTCATATGGGTTTTTTCGTATTTGTCATCCTAAATATTGGTCACGCATAGAAACCTTGCACACTGAGTCTGATGCGTATTAATCTGTTGCAAAAAGAAAAGAAAAAAAAAGGCAATTTTTGGGCCATTCAATCCTGAGAGAGGAAGGAGAGTTCCCCCTCTTTATCAAGGACAAGGGGCTATGGGATTGTCCCGAGCGATTCAAAGTTTACTTCAGGATGTCAGTGGCTCAGTTTAATGCTTTGCTAGCGATACTGGAGCTACATATTAAAAGGAACACCATCAATTTCCAATTTCAAATGTTGGCGTTCGCTTGTACAGTGGCTCTGAATTGTCAAAACACCTCTCAAAATGCTTGCTACAGATGCAAAAAACGCAGAAAATTGAATTCGATCAGAATTTTTGTGAAACACAGCAAAACCGATGTTACTCTCCCTCTCCCCCCATCATGAGTGGACACGCCCCCTACTGCTGATTGGCTACAACTGTGTTGTGGCGTTTACTGCACCTTTAAGTGAAATGTTAACTCGAACCACTGCAAATGCATCATCCGGGAAATAAAATCAGTCTGAATTATGTCTTAATTAGATTGTCCAATTCATTGAAAAGAGCAGACTCAAAATTATGATTCATTCATGAATCGGACAACGCTGCTACTTTGATTAGTTAGGATTAGAGAACTAGGATTTTTTTTTATTTTATTGAAAGACTTAATTAAATTTCAGTCTATTAATCACACAAAGCTATCAAATGACTTCTAAAGAAAAATATCCTACTCATGCTGGTTTCGAATGATTTGTAAAGCCTGAAAGCTCCATGTTGTAATTGCATTGAAAAGAGCAATCTCAAAATAAAGTCAGTCATTTAGTTATGAAGCAACACGAGGGCGAGTAAGATAATGTAATATAATCTGCAATGCTTTTAATCAAACATCTGAACATTTGAAATATTTCTGTCTAAAGAAAGTCAAACTGTAAAGTCATACTATTACACTACCTGTTGCGTCAATAAAACAAATGCCAAACATACTTTTTTCCTTGTGTGGATATGCAAGTCAACAAGTATGACACAGTGTACGTTTTTTTTCCATAATCATTGTATTGTTCTTAAAATATATAGAATAAAACATGTCATGTTTTAACAGGAACAGAAAGACAAAAGTAATTTGATCCGTTTCTCTATCTGGAGAAAGAAGACCTGCAACTTCCCCACATAGTAAAGTCAGAGTATAATTTATCATATCACCAACAACCCATATCATTTTAGCAAGCCTGATATTTTTTTTATATCAGAGGCAGAGAAAAGAGACATAGACCAGCTAGCCAATACATAGGAATTCAAGACAAAACATTTATATGTGACTTTTCACATGAATAATCTCTGAAATTGTGATAAATCAACAGTATGTCAGTGAGATAAACTTGCAATTTGAGTTTGACTAGTCAAGTCAAGTCACCATTATTTATATAGCGCTTTTTACTATACAGATTGTATCAAAGCAGCTTTACAATGATAACATTAAAATAATACAACAAAGTTCGTTTCTAGAAGAAAATTGCATCATCATCCACCTTAAGGGAAGACACGGCAGGCAAAAACAGTTTTTTTTTTTCACTGGTCAATTTTGAGATTTTGGGCTATTTGTCTTAATGTCTTCTTTTAGACTTGTGGTGAAAAAAAGTCAAAAATACACATTTAGGTCTTTATTTTACTACACTGTCTATTTTGAATATGGCTTTATCCAATGTTCAGATTTCTCTTCTGGAAATATATGCAAATTAGCCCAATTTGCATATTTAAACAAATATTCTAAAAAAACTTGTAATACAAAAGATATTTGTCTTAATGTCAGTAATCAACTGGAGAAGTTTCATGCTGATATTTTTTTTTTTCCCCTATTCACCTGGGGTGTCTCCCCTTCTGTAAGGCAGATAAATAATATTTTTGAAAATAAATGTCCCCAACTAAGCAAGCCAAAACCCAAGGTAACAGTGGCAAGGAACCAAAACTCAGGAGACAGAATGGAGAAAAACCCTTGGGAGAACCCAGGCTCAGTCGGGGGCCAGTTCTCCTCTGGCCAACGAACGAACAATGTATGTTCTGTTGTTTGTGACCACACAAACAACAGTAGTGATTTACAATCAGCAGCTACAAAGGTTACAATGTGGCACACAATGATCTATATGTTGGTCTAATAAATTATTGTAAAGAACTAATAGATCTTAATGCTGAAAGGATCAATAAAGAAACTTGATTCAAGGGCCTTTTTGTTGATCCAGCCAACTCCACAAATCTCACAGATACAGCGTTCAAGTGAGTAAAGTTGCATATCCATACATCTGCTGGCTTAATACTGAGGAATTATTCCTCGTTCAACAATGGAATCATTATTGTTATCATCATCTTATTGAGATTAAAATTATTTAATACTGGATACCTCGTCTCCTAAAAGCGTCCTCAAGCTCATCTGAAACAAAACCATAGTAAAAAATAAATAAATAAAAAATCACAGATATCAGAAGCAGGAAATGTTGCTTTGATTTGAAAGTAAACATTTAGAGTGAAACAATGGCTAAAAACAAAGATTTGTTCTTACTTATGTCAACACTAAGCTCACGCTTGGTGCATTTCTCAGGCAAGCCTGGCAAACTGTTGCATCGGGAAGGTGTTTTAGAGTAGTTAGGAGGTACCAAAGCTTTTCTTTCACCACCTACATAAAAGCAGAACACATTATTATGGTTTTCTTTGAGATCATTGGTAACAAAATCCAAAGATCCCACATTACACTGGGACAGTGATGGCAGCGCTTGGATGTTAATTTGGACTAAATGCCTCATATTTGCACCAAGACATGTCAAACTTGCTCTGACAAAATGTATAAAGCAGTTCATCATTGCAACATCTCTCCCCACATGATCTCCGATGACAAGATATCACTATATCACGCTGGACAATAATCTCTCAAAAACAATTCATCTTGAACACTCCCGACTCGGTATTTAGGTCTACGGGCATCGAAATCTGACGCGGCAAACACCGCCCTGCTAAAACAAAAGCCCGTCATCAGAATAATATCTGGAAGTCTATCTTATGCTCACCAATGTAGCATTTAGTTTTTATAAGTAATATAAATATATAATTGCTCAATTGAATACATCCTTGCTGAATAAAAATATTGACTTCAATTAAAACACATCTTACTGACCCAAGACATTTAAACAGCATTTAAAATGACATTGTACATTGCACAACAAAAAGGCAACTGTATAAAAAAAAAAAGAGGAAATGCTGGAATGCTGGTCACCTGAAGGACGTGGTAGGACAGGAGATCTCGTACATGTGGCCTGATCCTCCTCATACTCTCCAGTATCTGGAAAAACATACTCAACAGGATCAACAACATGCTTTAGAAACACAAATAATTAAAACAATCAATCGAAGTGCAAAACACTAAAGGAAGCTAAAAAAAAACGGCAAAGCACTCAGTGTACAAGGACTCACCTGAACAATTGAGGTATTCGCTTTCATGCGTGTATGATTCTGAATTGGGCCTGAGATTCTTTGTAACTAAACATACAAATCAAGATTTATTTATTTTTCTATTACATTTCATGTTTTCTAAAAGTAGAGCTGTCAGTTGAAGTTAGACATTCATTAAACCCAATACAAAATGTTTTTCAATTTGTATGTGTGCTTTAAGATGATGCTAAAGATGCGTTACCTGGTTTGGGGGGAGGCACCGGAGGAGTAGGCATCGGAGGAGTAGAAGAAGGGACATTTCTGAGACAATGTTCACTTATCTCCCCATTTTCTTCATTGGGCTTAACAATTACTGAGGGAGAAAGAAAAAAAAAGAACAGTAAAGATCAGGCCTATTGAACTAGCTTGTGTGAGGTTGCCAGGTATTTCTCCCAGACTGCTTTCTTTGAAAAAGTAATATATTATTATTTGCTGTAAAACTCGAATGCCTGCGGATCGAAAACTCTGTGGAGAATATGAGTCTCAATTGTCAATTAATACAAGCAATGCTATCTGTCATTAAGTCAGAAAAAGAAAGAATGTACACCATCAGTTTCAACTAGAATGGAATGACAAGTATTAATTCACATTGCAGAACATACTAGTTCTCAACCAGACGATTTTCATAGTTTCGGCTCCGGCGTCTGTTCGATTTACTGTTATGTTTTTCTCTGAATTTCCCGCTGGGTGATTTCTCATTGAAAAAAAAAAGTCCTAAAACACATATGCTTTATGTGAAGAAGAAATATGTTTAATCTAAACATGGCCAGACAAATAAAACAAAACCGAAAAGACCTTGAAAAACAAACATTTAGAAACTGCAAAAAAACAAATAAATCTGTATTTCTAGAGTACTATATATATTGTGCAATGTATTTTTGTGTTCAAGCAGCAATCTGACCTGAATGTGTGAGTCAAATAATATAGTCGATTTTTTTGTTGGCCAACTGGAAACCCATGGTCTACAACACCATTCTTATTCACCTCTCATTTAACCTCTGATTTCAGGGATAAGTCATGGAGGGATAGGGTTAGGACTGTTTATGGACAGGAATATTTTGCCAATGTCTTGGCAAAATCATGGCAACTGGAAACCCATGTCTAATATTTTTATAATAAAAGTAAAACTTTTTCAAAAAGCGCAACAGTGGAATAATTCATCTCGGAAATGTGTGGAAGTCATAAGAATGATTTACAAACTATGACGTGGTGACATATTTAGGTCTGTTTTGTAACCTAGTGTACATGTCATTCATCTTTCATTGTGTAGTAAACATTTCCTAGATTGATGATTCATACCAAAAAGTATGTCAGTCTGGCTGACAAACAAGATTTTCCTTTAATACTTTACAAAAAACACAAATAGTATCTTACCAAAATTTTTCTCATAGTGTTCCTCCGTCCGAAGAGGCACCAAAACCCCACCGGCCTTCTCCAACAAGTAGGAGACGACGTCATGCAGGGTGGCACAGGTGATCTGTGTGTTTGTGAACATGGTGTGTCAACAAACTCACATTTTCTGATGCATCATTGCACATTTTTTTCTTCAGATCAAAAACTTAAAATGAACATGACTAGAGATGCTCAAAACAAATTATCTAACATATCTAAAGATCTGTGGTAAATGCCCAGTGTTTAATGTATAACACCTCAGCTGTACTGATCCACTGCATCTGATTCCCAGAACTGACCCATAAAACATTTTCTTATCAGAACTTCCTCTTTGTTTTCAAAGAAATCACACCTTAAGTCTTTCGCAAGAGCTCGGAGTTTGTAGATGGTTGCATTAATCCTTAAATGTTCCTATTAGACTCAAGCTTTTATTGTGCATATTGTGAACATAATCTTCTATTGATCACAGGCTTTTAATCTAAAGTGATTTGAAAATGAAAGAACAAAGTATTACTTACAGGAGTCTCAAGGGCAATGATGAATCCTCCTTCAGGCCTCCGAGACACACGATAATGTTTGAATACTGGTCTGTTGGGCGCAAGAGTTGAATCTTTAGGATATTCATTCTTAACTGACACAGCTATATTCAGTTTTATTCAAGCCGATCTTCCCAGAACATGCCGACTATTGTGTAACACGGTTTATTCATCAGATCAAAGTGCAAGGTTCAAGACTATTGAATCAGACTGAGGAGCAATTCAGATAAAGATAATAACAATAAATGAAGGGAATAAAGCAATCTCTGATAATGCTTTTCTGTCCAGCAAATAGATTCAACATGGTTCTGTATGGAGTACAGATGAGAGAGTGTGTTTTACTTGTTAATATCTTGGCGAGTGGTGAGAGCAAAAGACGTCCCATCTTGACCCGGCCGTAACAGTAGGTTTCCCTGATCAGAGTTCCTCTCCAATAAGATTTCAGCTTCGACACGAGTGACATTACGATAACAACTGCACAAAGCATCATTGTAATATTAAATAACAGGCATGATTATGTTAATTCATTCAGTCACTATGTTCACACGCACATCAGAAATTGCAAGAAAGTTGTCTTTTAAGTCTTTAAAGTTGGCATGAAAAGGAAGTTGCGATCATCTTTTTTCCCTATTTATTAAAAAATATAGAGGGCATGTGAATTTAAAAAAAAGATGTTATTTTAAGACACGCAAGCGGTTTTCACATGTATATGCAAGCCCTCCTACATGCCGTGCCACCAGTAAGATGTTTTCTGTTACTTTAGTACCACAGTCTTGTGTAAAAATGTGTTTACATGACCATAATATAAGCCACGTTTCGAAACCCAGGTGCATTTAACTGCTTTCTCTTAAGCCAAGGTCACACTACAACATGCACAATTTTGTTGAACACTGCAACAGAGGTTATATGACTTCATGCTGCAACATCTTTTTTAAAATATAAATTCAACACATTAATAAAAATAAACCCGCAAAGTAAAAATATGATGTCATATCACGTGTATGAATGGAAGTCAATGGAACAAAAAGTAGAGTGTGCCAATCTTTTAAATGGCATAAGGAAATGGAAAAGGTCGCATTTTCGAATGCATGTAAATGTGGTCACACAGAACAATACATTATTAAAAGTGAAGTGTGTAATTTCCTGTGAGTGTTTTTCCTACTTGTTTCCCCAAACACTCTCCCCATCTGCCATTGATCAGGCAAACAGTTAGCGCCACCCCAGATTAACACTACTGGTTGAGCTGTGTTGGGTTGGTCAACCAATGGTGTGAGTTTGGAGCGGGACTATCTGTTTGATGCCTCTGCTTATTAAGCTGGGACAGGAGAAAGTATACTAAATATCAAAGATATTACACACATCACCTTTAATCTTTAACATTACATTAACGCTAATAAAGCAAGTGGTTTAACTTACAAAGGCATGTCTGACACTACGTAAATATACGCGTCAGTATCCTGGGATGGTGGTGGAGCTGAAAGAAGCCGCTGCCTCTTTGTCTCTTTGTCAATTATTTCCTTCATCATGTGAATCTGGCCAGGCAGAAGGTTCAGAGTTGGCACAGAGAGCTGAAGGACAGAAACAGCGAGAATTATTGTTCAGTCATTATTATTGACAGTGTACGAGTACATTTTATTCAGCTCCCTATTGTGAATCAGTATATCGTGTACATGAATCCGGGCACTGGTAAGGACCCTGACTCCCTTCACATTGAGACACTGATGACTCTATTTTCCTAAGTCCTCGTTGTTCCGCGTCTCTACTGGAATTTATGAACAACAGCAGCAGAGATATCTTTCTGACATGTTTATGTAATTTAAAAGTACATTACGATAAAAACTTTGTTACATATCCCGGCAACATTTAAGCCGTAAATTAATTATAAATGTTAGCGAGAGTGGGATTACAAATTCAAGAATATGTTTAAGATCTGCTGATGCTACATCCTGACATTAATTTACATGAAAAACTAAGGTGAAGTACATTGTATTTAGCATTGAAGGTTAAGATGATGATATCAGATGAATGATTCTGTTAAGCAAAGTTCCTAGCAGGAGGTTTCTGCCAGTCCTGTTCTCTTATCTTAAATCAAATGAGCCAGATTACGGAAATTCTCACTTTTGTCTTTAATGGCTCTTGAAGCCCCTGTCCCATTCTTTGAATATTATGCTGATTGGATTAGGACTGGTGATACTCTAGAGTCTGAGGTGGGTTCCTTTAACTGTATACTTTCTTTGCATACTTTGGTTAAGGTCATCAGCCAGGTGCTTTGTAGTTTGCATAGATTTTATGGGCAGTGCTTAGAACTGGAGACAACGTGCACTGCCTTAGTTGGACTTGATGAATGCAGCAACAAAACAGTGCATTCTCAATAAAGAATCCTGTTGAAGATAAATCCAAGTCATTCTGAGTTTCCAACACTAGATTATGTTCATTACCTGTGTAGCAATGTATGTTCATGCTAAAACATAATAACATTTTGTTTTTAAAACATCTTTTGCATGCCATGACGTCAGTTGGATCACGTGACACGCTTCAGAATTTCCGTGAGCAACGATGCTTCCCTGATTTTGCTTTGTGGGACTTTTTAGGGAGTGAACATTTCAGTGCACCTGAATGATTTTGCGATTGAGACAGGCCTTAAAATGGCCGACTCCCTGATCAGTGCCCTGACTACTGAACTAGGGAGCTGATAGAGACATGTACAAAGGACTGTTTTGGTGGTACATGCTGACAAACTAAAAGTCATATAGAGAGGTACTGACATTTCATCACATACAGTAGATGATTGCAAGTTTAAAACTCTCTCTGGTTTGGCAAACATTAACCTTGGAGATCAGGAAAAAAGAATATCAGAAATCACCACCCAATTATTGGCTTTATAGGTGAATAAAACAAAGCTATTACACAAGTTCCCTTTTGCAAAGTTGGTGGTAACACTTTACAATAAGGTTCGTTAGTTAACATTAGTTAACAACATTAGTTAACATTAACTAATAATGAACTGCACATATACAGCATTTATTAATCTTTGTTAATGTTAATTTCAACATTTACTAATACTTTATTAAAATCTTGCTAACATTAGTTAATGCACTGTAAACTAACATGAACTAACCATGAACAGCTGTATTTTTATTAACTAACGTTAACAAAGATTAACAAATACAGTCACACATGGATTGCTAATGGTTGGTTCATGTTAGTTAATACATTAACTAATGAACCTTATTGTAAAGTGTTACTAAGTTGGTTTATCTGGATAACAGACCTCCATAAAAGTCAAAATATATAAATAGTATTAAAAATCCTAAAACTTTGTTACATGATGTGCTCCGGGATTTTTAGACACCATTGTATACTAAAGATTCTTTTTTGTTTTTTCAAAAGCACAACTGACCTTAGAAACTGAGAGCATGCAGCCTTTCCACAGTTCTCGCGCCTCAAGGGTGGGCGCCTGAGAAAACAGAGAGAAAGGAGGAAGATGCATGATATCGGGCGTGTATTAACAGATCTAAATAACTCAAGGTTAAACAGCTGTAAGTGTAATGCAGTGAAATCAAAAGAAGATTATAGTTTTGCAGATATGTGTAGTGTGCCATCACTTAAATGGCATAAGGAAAAGGAAAATGGTGTCATATTGACAATCTTCAATCACATACAATCATCTTGATGTCTTCATTTTTCATGTGCAGAGTGAATCCAGCGGCATTCAGGTTTCGGTCACGACAGCAGTCATCTGACACTGAGATGAGATCAGAGAGCTCCAGCTTCTCTACATACTGCATTCACAAGCACAAGCAAACAGTTGATGCACAAATAATCCATTCTCAATGTAGACAAACACATACAAACAAAGCTTTCAGGACTGCAAGCTTGCATTTAAATACATTTATGCCAATATACATGTTACAAAATGTACACGCATATTTTCTAGTCGTCAAAAAATAAACTTAAAAAGGCAGATTGTAAAAACACTTACGACACTGTCTTTGGTGTTGTTATAGAAAAAGAGTGAATTTCCACACAAACTGGTCCAGAATTTACGACCCATCTATGAAAAGAAAAGGAAATATTTACTGAAAATAAATAGTTTCTGAATAATAAAACAAATATTTACTAAAATAAATTACTTCTGAACAACCTTAAATATGTCGTATTAATTTTTATATGCATATAGTTTATATTTATAGTTTATATGCATTTAGGTTTAAATTAGATTGTGAATCCTAGATTTCCAATGTGGTCTCAAATTGTGTATAGTGTTTTCATAAACTATACATACTTGTGGAAAGCATGAATTTGTACAAATGAAAGGAATGTGGAAAACAATAGAACATTCTTTTTCTTTAGAAAGAACATAGAAACAAGACTTGACCCAAGGTGCGATTATATTTGATTTTAACCAGTTCCAGTCTTCTTTAGTATATATCTTCAGTTATAATCCCAAACTATCAAGAATGTCTGTCATCAATGTCTGCGCACATCATTATGCAAAACATTTAGGTCTGTGCTGACCTGTGATAAATCATGAACTAAAAAAGACACATTTTTACAAATGTGATGATATCTATCAGCAGGATGTAAGCCTAAGACCCAATTTGTAAAAATAAAAATAAAATAAAAAACTTTACTAAAACTATCTTTACAATGGAAATCCTTTATCTGTAGTGTTTGATCTGCATGCAAGCAAGCCACCAGACCAGTTTTTGTTGACATTTCCATATTTGAAAGGAAAACCCCATGCTGCAACAGACACTTTTGTGACGCTCTTTCGAGGACCAGAGAAAACAACTTCTGCTCTCTTGATGATTACTGGTCACTTTATATTAGTTGTCTTTACTATTAACTTTTTTTTTGGTCCCACTTTATATTAAGTGGTTTTAAGTACTATGTACTTACATCGAAAAATAAGTACAGTGTACTTATTGTGTTCATGTTGTATTGTAAAACACTTTGTGTGTGTGTGTGTCTGCAGTGGGTGGTTTCCTTGTGTAGTGTTGCTTTAATGTCAATTCCCCTCCCCTTTCTCCTTCCTACCCGTCCTTGTCATTCACTAAAAGGTTAGGGGCTGGTGTGGTGGTATGGGTAGGTTTAAGGGTGGGTTAAGGTGTAAGGCAAGGGTCAACTGTGTTATGTAATTAGATCAATTAATTACAGGTCTAATTACATGATGGTATTTTTAAAATGTAAGTACTATGTAAAAACATGTACACAATAAGTAAAACACATTGTATCAAATTATTAATTTCAATGTAAGTACATAGTACTTAAAGCCACTTAATATAAAGTGGGATTTTTTTTTTGGTGTCTCGCATTAAAATTTAAAGCATTTGCTAGAACATACTGTCTCTATAAATACTTTTCTGCGAAGCTATTACAAAATGCATATTTGTTAAGGCCACTGCAGGACTCAAATAAACAGTGCATGAATATTACATTTCCTGTTTATATGAATAAAATATAAACGTAAAAAAAGTAAAATAATGATACTATTTTTTAGAACATTTTTTAAATCAAAAGTTGTATTAGTTAACATTAGTTAATGCACTGTGAAATAACATGAACAAACACTGAACAACTGTATTTATATTAACTAATATTAACAAAGATGAATAAAAGGTATAAAAATGCATTGCTCATTGGGAATTCATGTTAGTTACTGCATTAATTAATGTTAACAAATGAGACCTTATTGTAAAGTGTTACCCATATTTCCAACAGAAAACTACATAGATGTACAGCTTTTATGCATACATTGTAATAAATTTCAAAATAAGCAGTTAAAGACATCAAAGATATGTTCAAGATTAGTCATGAAAGAATTCAAAAAACTGTGCTAGATAGGGATGACCCGGAAAAACTGAGATATGAGTTGATTAAAGATTTACAATAAAACTACAAATGAGTGACAATAAAAGATAGTAACCAATGGTCATTAAGAAGGAAAACTGGAGATTTAAAATGATTTTCATTTTGAAGCTAATGGGTCTAATAATAAACTGCAAAACTTCTAATACAACTGAATAAATCTGACTACATAGAGTTATACAAATTCATTTTATTTTCAATAATCCGATCAATTAGAAATAATTTTGTCAGCTACAAGTTATATATATATATATATATATATATATATATATATATATACACATACTATCAAACCCAAATTTATTCAGACACTTTTAACATTTCTCACATTATCACAGTTTATTCACTATAGTTTAGAAAATGGTAATAAAATGACATGAGTTATCGAATCAATTGATATTTCACTGGTTTTGGCCATTCTTCTGTTAGACTGTCTCACACATGAATTAGGTTGAAAAGCCCTCAGCTGTAAAATTAAGTACACAATTAGATAATACCAATTTAGGTCAATCAATTACCAAGCAATGCTTAATTTTGTTCACTCTGTAGTGTAAAACTATTAGCAATTAAAGCAAAAACACTTAAGCAAAACATGGTCAGGTCAAAGTTTCTGAATCATTTTTGGTCCCATATTTGTATAGCCTATATTTGACTGGAAGTCCACTGTATGAAGAATTGTTGGAATAATATGTCACAGATTACTTTATTTTGCTATCCTCACTTACATAAATTAACTAGTGTCCTGCACCCAATAGTAAAAAATATCAAAAATGATATCTGGTTTCTGAATAATTTTTGGTTTGACTGTGTCTGTGTGTGTATATATATATTAAATAAAACACGTGTGAGCATGTAGGCCTTTAACACTTACCTTGTCTTTGATGGATTTCTTTTCCAGAAAGCCTTCGTAATAACATGTTGGGAGCTGAGATCTCACTCGTCTATGGCGATTTGCTGCTGCCATAACTTCAAAAGTTACTCTCCCGCCAACTACAAACGTCTTATAAAACAATTCAGGCGTTTGAAAGAAGACGCTTCACTGTCAACCTGCACATTTAATATGTTATTAAACGGTCAAAAAGCCTACATCACAGAGTTCAGGTCCTAAAGCTTTATTTAATGACGAACACAAACCCTGTGGACTGGAAGTAAAAAATGACTTTTTGAAGAGTTACGTGCTGTCATAGGCTACTTATCTCCCACCCCTTACCTGAACTCAGATGAGTCAAGTTCGCTCGAGGTTGCCTTTAGGCACGAAAGTCCCGCCCATCGTAAGCCACCTGCAGACAAAAACCCATCCCCGCGCAGGCAAGTAAACGAAACCGGGGAAATACCAGAGATATTTACTATGCAAAAAAGATTTCCGTATGGCTAGTTTCCAAAAAGGCATTACAAAAACAGATTACGTACACTGTATTGTGTAGCCTAATGTAGGCCTGTGTAGAATATGTGCCAATACGTTTCAAAGAGAAAAACTCTTAATAACCTGATTCATATACGGTAAGAGATTATGATTACAGTATACATATATTTTACCAGTGTGCAATGTGTGCTTGTATCAGAGGCAGTTTGAGGTTAGATTTAAAATAAAAAAAAATGTCGTTGTTTTAAATATTTCAGGACTCGGCTGATGACATGATGATTGATGTTGATAATTTTCAAAAATGTTTTCCATTTTTCATATGCACTGGAATAATACGGCGTTCTTTGGCGACATCTAACGGTGAGAACAGTGACACTACGTTCCATTCATTACCGTAAACCCCATATTATACACGCATATTGCCCAAACAAATATCTGTCCACTGTTGGGTCCCAGTCGACTGCTCATTTGACCGTGGTCCAGGGCCATTAGAAACTGTATCTAAACTGATATAACCACAAAATAGTAAATAATCGCAGCCAATTTGCTTGTAATATTTCCGCGAATATGTCTTCCGTTGTAACAGCAATGCAAACCACATCCGTCCGCCCGTGCTGGAGAGTCTACAAACACAAACACCGCTAATTTATAAAACAGAGTAAATGACAAGGACGAGTAGGAAGGAGAAAGGGGAGGGGAATTGACATTAAAGCAACACTACACAAGGAAACCACACACTGCAGACACACACACACAAGCCTTCATTTTATGTTTTTGAATAACAGCCTGGTGGCGAGTGTCCGCACAGAAGTGTTTTATTAACATCGCTAAACTGAAGTGGCGGAAAGAAAGACATCACATCAGTCTGTGGAGCAGTTTCAGGTCAAAGCGTTTTCCGACGATTATCACGAAATGGGTGAGAATAAAAAAAAATAGTAATTTTTAATAAGCGGGTGAAATTAATAATTACTAGGCCGCGGGGTTGCGGAAAGGACAAAACACGCGAAAGACGAAGCGTTTCTCGACAAATTATTAGAGCGGTTTTGTTTTAATTTCTGGGGGAAAAGCTTATCAGATGGAGATGGCAGCGGACAGTCGCTGATTGCCTGATGTGAGATTCGCTGTGTTGACCATTTTTTGTCCCACAATAAAAAAGCATTTCCCCCCCCACATGAGAGTTTCAGAGTCCCAAGTAAATACTTTGTTCGAAGGACATTATAATTTTACCATGTACAAGTTTGTGAGATTATGAGAAACTGTTTTAACTTGATCTGAGGACATTATAATGTAATTTTGTAAATAAAATATAAAATTTGCTTTTGATTTTCTTTTAATACCTTGAATAAAATATTAGATGTCAATTCTCTTTGACAGGGTTTAGATGGTTCCAACCAATTAATAATGATGCTCAACGTATCCCTGCCTGTTTGAATTCCTCATATCTGTCTGTTGTTTGTCCTCAGGCTCAGAGCCACCCTCGTCTCCTCAGGTTGTCGAGGAAGGAGCGGATGAAGAGGATGAGGAGTTGAGTGGGGCTGAAGATGCTGACCTGAGGGCTTCCTCTGGGAGGGGTTCCCTCCTGACCAGGAGAGGCATCACACTAAGAGTCCTCTTAAAGGATGGTCTTGTGGAGCCTGGAGATGGCGTTCTGTCCATACACTATCTGGTACTGTCCAGAAACTTCATCATAAGGGCTATTACCACTTATACATTTTATTGTTAAAGAAATAGTTCACCAATAAATGAAAACGGTACCATTTACTCACCCTTCCAGACGTGTCAAAACATGGAAAAGTGTATAAAAAAAAGTCTGTGGCACCTACAAGATTAAAAATGATCTAGCAGAATGTCCTAGTTAGCTCCTCTCTTTTATCCCATCAAATGAAACTGAATGGTGACCACGACTGTCATGAGAATGAATAAATAATGATAGAATTTTTGGTGACATTTTTTCAGAATTTTTGGGTGAACTATCCCTTAAATATTTTTCTGGTCAGGTGCAATTACTCTGCCTCTGTCTCCTTAGGGTAAAAAGTTTGTTGGAGATCTGTTGAACGATGGTAAGATCCGTTGGGTGGAGACCGGGCAGATCTTTAACTCTCCAAGCGCCTGGGCAACACACTGCAAGCGCCTGGTCAACCCGGCCAAGAAGTCTGGCTGCGGCTGGGCTTCGGTGCGGTATCGTGGACAGAAACTGGTCCAGTACAAAACCACCTGGCTGCACAAATACCAACCCAGTGCTGACATGGTGAGCAATGGAGGGAAATCTATTAAGAGGTCGCAACATGTAAACAATAGTAAACAAGAATTTAAAAGGGGATAAATGATGAGCAATTACTGTGCAAGCAGCAGTTTGTGTATGATTTGATTTGTTTACCTCAGAGCTTGATAAGTGAAGGAGAGGATGATGAGATGGGAGATGATGATGAAGAGGAAGGGAAAACGGCCATGCCAGTAGAGGACAAGAATAAAAAGTCCAAACCTGAGCTGCACGGTATGATGTTATATACAGAAAAAACTTCACCCAATCGCCCTGATTCCTCATAAAAACATGGCACCTGAGAGGTGATGACTTGATCTGTTTAAAGTTACAGCTTAGTAAGCATAAGTTATTTCATGTTCCCCCCAGACATTAGCCTGATGCAGAGGAAAGAAAGAGAGAGAGTTCCAATTAGGTATTGCACTCTTGGCACCAGAGATGCTACAAGGTAATTATTATATTATGAAATATATTTGAACCACATATTATGTCCTGAGGGATATCGGTTATATTTATTTATTGCTGTTAAACAGTGTAATATGACAATTTTATGATGACATTTACTGCATCTTAATTTACCTGCCCGAGGTCCCCAAGCTTCCGGTTTGTTCAGTTCTGAGTTTTGAGGCAGAAAAACACTGATGAAAAATTCTAAGAAGACCACACTGTTGTGCATTATGAAAATTATGCTCTCTAACAAACACTACCGTTTAAAAGTGTGGGGTCAATAAGAATTTTTTTTTTCAGCATTAAATTGCTCAGAAATGAGAAATTACACTTTTATATTTTAAATAAAACAATTACGTTTTGAATGAATGTTTTACTTTACAACTTTATATTTATAAGAGGATCCTAGTTTCCACAAAAATATTAAGCAACACAACCATTATCAACATTGATAATAATAAGAAATGTTTCATGAGCACCAAATCAGCATATTAGAATGATTTCTGAAGGATCATGTGACTTTAAAGACTGGAGTAATGATGCTGAAAATTCAGCTTTGCATCACAGGAATAAATTATATTTCAAAATAAAGAAATAAAATAGAAAATAATTAATTTTAGATTGTAATAATATTCCACAATATTACAGTTTTTACTATTTTTGATCAAATAAACGCAGCCTTGGCAAGCATAAGACACTTTCATTAACAATCAAAAACATTAAAAATACCTACTGACCCCAAACTTTTGAACGGCAGTGTACCTGAATGTTCCTGTGTTTGTCTTCACAGGGATCCACACACTCTCGTAGAGCTCTCCGCCTTTTCTGCGATCAACCGCTTCCAGCCTTTTAATGTAGCCGTTTCCAGCAATGTTCTGCTGCTGATGGTATAAAGTGCTCATGGATTTTTGGTTTTACAATCAAGTCAATACTGATGATATGAAAATTAGTTTTAACAGTTGAAGGCAATATATAACACTTACCCCACCTCTATTCTTAGGATTTCCACTGTCACCTGACTACAAGTGAGGTGGTGGGGTATTTAGGGGGCAGATGGGACACGAACACACAATGTAAGTGTAAACATTTTTGTAACTACTGTAATAGCAAATTAGAGGTTAGAAACACTCAAAATAAAATTGACATTTCATGTTCATCAGTGCTTACGGTCTTGAGGGCATTCCCATGCCGTACCCGCTTGGCTGATAAAGACGCTGCCCCAGCTGTCGAAGAAGAGGTTAGTCTGCAAAACTATTGTGTTGGCTGTAAAAACATAGAAATGTACCATAGTCTCCAGCAATTTACCTTTTGAACTATGTTTGAACTATGCAGATTTGTCAAAATCTCTTCATGCGCGGGCTGTCATTGGTGGGATGGTATCACAGTCACCCCCGAGGCCCTGCCCTTCCCTCTCTACAGGACATCGATTCGCAGATGGATCATCAGCTCCGCCTACAAGGCAGCAGTAACGGTTTTCAGCCTTGTCTGGGGATTATCTGTGGTGCGTGATGGATTTAACGGACGATCACTGTGCAACATAAACCGCCTTATTAAATGATCAGTGATAAGTTTCTTTTGTACACTTATAGGACCCTATTATCATGGCAACCAAGGTGTGGCCTCCACCATCACACCATTCTGGGTGGTTCCCCCTCCTGAGGTAACTGTTCTTAAACATTTGCTAATAATTGTTTGCTAGACTAGTAGTTTACTCGGTTACACTTTATTTGGTAACACTTTATTTTACAGTGTACTCACCATAGTAACAACAGTAAATTATGCATGATTACATGCAACTAACCCTCAACCAAAACCTAATCCTACCTTAACCCTATAGTAATTACATATTGTTAATTATTATTACTCAGTACTTAAATATATAATTACACTGTAACAATAACACCTTAAAATAAAGTGTAACCCTTTCTTTTAAGGTGACCGTGTTACAGTGTAATTACACATTAAAGTACTGAGTAATAAAAATTAACTACATGTACTTCTTTTAATTAGAGTGTGGTTTAGGGTTACTTGCATGTAATTATACACAATTTATAGTAATTACTATATCAACTACATGTAACCTAAAAAGGATACTGTATAGTGTTATTGCTTAATCTAATTTTCCCCTCCCATTTAGCAACGACCCAATGATTACGGCATCCCAGTGGCAGTAGAGGTCACATACGTGCAAGACAACTTCCTCACTACAGACGTGCTCAATGAGATGGTATGATTACAACAAGCATGTTATATTTATGCAACAACATCCATCTTGGGAAAACAGGAATTTTATTCCCTTCTACAGTTCAGTATGCCTCAGAAGGCGAATCACTCACTGGTTGTCTTTTCCTGCAGTTCTAGATAACACCTCACTCTAGATTAGTTTAAATCAACGTCTAAACTACATCCCGTAGAAAGTCTTTTGATAAGCTAAGATCTATTCGTTTCTTATTTTTATATCTTTCTGTGTAGATGCTGTTGGTGGAGTTTTATCGGTGTGCTCCAGACCTGGTGCAGTTCAGTCAGATGTGGAGTCCTAATACCTCAATACTCGAAAAAATCAAGGTTTCGCTCCCTCCTACATACACTAAATAAAAAAAACACAATCAATTTCATGATTTACAATTACATCATTAAGATTATTCTTAAAGGAGAACTCTGGTCAATTTTTATATTGAGCTCATTTTTTGTACATTTGGAGTGCTGTCAGTACAGACAAAAATCGGTGTCGCCTACACCGTGGTATCCTCTTTTTAAAATTCGCACCCTGTTGACTTCAATGGGGCAAGTTCTAAACCTGCTTTTAGCATCTTAACATCCTTGATTTGTCATTACAAGTGCACAGTGGTGTTATTAAGAGTGACCACGGTCAATCTGATACAGTAGATGTGAAAGATATTAATAAAAAATATGTAAATTCAGCCAGCTCACATACCTGTATTTACTTCCTGTTTTCGGTCGAAGTCCACAGTAGTCGATTGGCGAGTTCGCGCGCACGATTATTGGTAACTAAGCAACAGTGGAGACTCAGACTGTCAGCTGTCAGCCGATGACGGTGCTGTGTGGTGTTCTCATATTATGATATTCTATGACATTATGATATGATGTTGCTTAGTTACCAATGATCACGCGCGAACTCGACTTCTGTGGACTTCGACCGAAAACAGGAAGTAAATACAGGTATGTGAGCTGGCTAAATTAACATCATTTTTATTAATATCTTTCACATCTACTGCAGTCAGATTGACTGTGGTCACTCTTTATAACACCACTCACATGGCTGTGCACTTGTAATGACAAATCAAGGATGTTAAGATGCTAAAAGCAGGTTAGGCTCTTGCCCCATTGAAGTCAACAGGGTGCAAATTTTAAAAAGAGGATAACACGGTGTAGGCAACAACGATTTTTGTCGTTTTTGTCTGTACTGACAGCACACCAAATGTACAAAACAATGAGCTCAATGTTAAAATTGACCGGAGTTCTCCTTTAAAGGTGCTACTAGTGTCAGGATTGCAAATATAATTCAAACAGGTTTACTGAACACTCACTCTGTCTTCCTTTACTTGGAAGAGCCAGTGTCGGACTGGTCGGGATGCTCAAACAGTTATGCTTTAAAAGCACCGAAATCAGACTGGTATGATTTCTGTCAGACTAAAGTTTTTTCATGACACTTTAAAAATTAATTATTTCTTTAATCTGACTGAAATACAACTTTTAAAGTGCATGTACACAGACTTAACGGGGTACACTTTTAAGAGAAATCAACATATGAATGTTGTCTTTGCATATTATGCTAGAATGGAAGGCAATTTTAACATCCAAAGAATTACCTTTAAAACATTATCATTTGCATAATTCAGTGCAAATAACAATAATCTCACAGCAAAGCATAATTATATGTCTGACTAGCAATATTTAAAGAAACGCTTGTTTTCTCATTCTCAGGCTTCTCTGTGTGGCCACGCACCCAAAGACCAGGCGTATGCACAGATCCTGGAGCACGTGTACAACCAACTGCGCAACACTCAGTGACCAGAGCGGTTTATGTCTGTGCATTTGTGTTAAGCTGTAGAACTGTTGACCTGGGACCTCTTGCCCTGTGCATTACTGTCTGTGCACTGTTATACTGTATATGAAATGCCTTCATGGAGGATATATCATATATGCTTCCGTCCAAACTGTTGCCTTTAGGACTATTAGGTCTGTATCACTGGCTGTGGTTTATGCGTTTCTGCCATATCTGTGCTGTGAAATTTGTCTTCCTGTGTGCTAGGAATGTCTGGTGAGTAGTTAGGAAAGAGAAGATGGGTAATTGAGTTATTTATCTCTCTTTCTTTTGACTAGTATTTATCTGTTTGTATGGTTAGAATTGTGCCATGTTGACTACGCAATATGGGAACAATGCCTTTTACCTGCTGAATACCTTAAAATATACACTGGAACAAATGAAATGTGCCAATTCCATTTCCTTCTGACTTAACCTCGTAACATGTTTTTCTTATCGTATAATTAAAGAAACAGTTCATACTCATACAAGTGAAACAGATTGAGTACTTTCTTGAATTTATTTACTTAAAGACGAGTGGACACAATAAGATACAAATATTTAGAGTTCGGAATACTTAAGAATAACAATGTAATGCAGTTAAATTGAGACATACAAGAGGAGACTTTAAAACTAAAACATACATCAGCCTGCTATTAAGCTAACATGCAAAAATCAATAAAAAAGGTTGAATGGTTTTGTATGTATATAAAAACAATATAATACTAAAAAGAGAAGAACCAGAATGATTCATTTTCATAAAATCATTCTTGTACCCTCATTCCATTAGACAGAAATAACCCACTTGCTGTTTTCTTAAACTTGTAGTGTTGCAAAGGCACATTTGTACTCATGCTTGTACATCTGGTCACAGCTCATGCCAAATACTGAAACCAACAAGCCCTTCGTAAATAGTGAAAGAGGACAGACATAGAAACTACACATTAGATCTAAAATTATAATTAATATTTTGTTTGGTGTTCTAGATTGATTCATGCCATCGAAAAGGCACTAAAACCCTTTTTTTCACATTGAAACGGTCACCGTAGCCTGTCTGATTCAGCACATCTACAATAGTCTGTTACGGTGAGCAAAACAAACCGTGGACAAAACATGTAAACAGACACTGGGAGGAAAAGGTCATAGAGCTGGAGACAGGACATGGAGTCGGGGTGGAGGGACAGATGTTGGTATGTTCAGAACCACCAAGATGGTGTGTAGGTCCATGCTTTTATGGAGTGCAGTATTTGAAAGAAAAAAAAAACATCATAAGAAATAGGGAACACAGAGTAAAATAGATCAACTAGATCTTCTACCACTTTAAAGCTATAATAATACTTTAAAAGTGATGAGTGAGAGCAAGAGATGTAGCACCATCCCTTCATTTCTGAAGATGAGAAGAAGTATTTATTAATAAAGAAATTCTGTGTAAATTAAATTTAATACGGGCCTTATGAGCCAACATCCACCCTAAACACACCCAGATATACACACCTGAAATAATGGGACACTGCCAGCAGCATCAGTTGTATAGAATACCGTAAACTGACTTCAAAAGGGGAGAAAGAGAGGAAGACTATAATTCAGGCTGCCAGAAGAAGACATTTCCATTTAAATAACTATTTGGCTGTTTCCTTCAGAAAACAGTGCCAAATTGTTTATTTGCCGCCCTCTGCGTTAAAAATTGTAAAAGGAGAAGCATAGTGTTTCATACTTTATAAACGGTTGTAGTGCAGTAAAACCCTCTCCACCTGACTAAACACATCCATTAAGTGTTTTAGCTCACCTTTATGATGAGATCCAAGGTGCAATTCAGCGTCTAATTTCTTTTATCTTGTAAAAAATATACATGGAAAATATTAGATGATGAAAAGCTATGCTAAAATTATGGAGCATAGAAAAGGACTAATTTCTCTCAACAGGTCTGTGGCTCAGGATGGCTGCACATTGGGACATTTCACACACAGCCCCAGTGCTAATGTGATAAAAGATAAAAGTCACAGATAAAAGGCGGTTTCTCCTTAATCTGAGGCAGATCAATGTCGCAGCCTGACCAGCAGGGGGCGGTAAGGGGACCAGTCGAGTCAAAATGCAACTTTTCACAATCCAACAGTTGAGAATTTGTATGTAGGTAAGTAGATAAAGACTAGCCTGTCTACTTTTTAAAAACATGAAAATTGTATCACAGGGCTATCATGATCTGTATTCATTTATTTTCAGTTAATGCAGCACAAACAGTCTGAAACCTTATTAAAAGACTTGGACAATAAAGCAAGTTAGAGTGTCTGAAATTTTAGCTTAAGGACCAAGTTATACCATCCGTATGTCAGTCAACCAGTCAGTAAGTCAGTCAGTCCTGGAATGTGAAAGGTCGTCATTTCCCAAAGTTCCCTCCTTCAAAAATAAATCAATGTGTAAAAGTGCCAGAGTACAGGTACATTTGGATCAACGGCAACAATGTGGTGAGGATGAAGACCAAGATCATTTCAACTGGCTCCTTTCTCCCTACCTCACTTCCCTCCAGCTTTCTCCCTTTCACTTTTTTATTGCTCTTTCTCTCTCTCTCCCCCTCTTTTCCGTGACAGAGGTCACTTAGTGTGGCAGAGGAACGATCACCTCCACGTAGTTGAGAGGGAAGAATCCGGATTGGCCACGAAGCATGCCTTCATACCAGTTTTCATCGATCTGATTGGTCAGATTGATGATGTCACCCTCGTGGAAGCCCAACTCGCCTTCATTCTCCGGATCAAAGTCATAGAGCGCTTTACAGCACGGCTGCTCCGCTGCTGAGAGGACAGATGGAGAGATTTAATGACAATGGGATATTAAGGAGGGATTTGGGGAATGAGGGATATTAGTTTACGGCAGTAATCTGACATTCTAGACAAAAACATAAGACAAAGTATAGAGTCCTAAAGAAATAATTTACTCTAAAATGTCTCGTTCAAGTTGTGTATAAGCACCCAAAAATATTTGAAGGGAATTTACATGATTTAAAAAAGTAATATTTTTAATTCATATTTTCAAAAACTTAAATAAATAAAAAACTGTAAACTTTAATTTTTAATCCAAAGCATTAAAGAACAGATAAAATATTTAAACACTAAACATTTTAAGCACTTTCATACTTTATAGCAGGATTTGTTTCGGTAATTGAAATAAAGATGAAATAAAATAAAATATAAATATTAGATACTTGGTACAGAAACTTGAAACAGTTTTTGTGCCAACAGTTAGCCTTGGCAAGTTGAATTTGAAGTAATACATTTAATAAAACTAAAACTGTAATACAATTAAAGCTAAAACTAATAAAAATGATAAAAGCACATAACATTATTAAAACAAACAAAAATTAAAATAAATACTGACCAGCAAATACCAGTTAATTAAAAATATGAATAAATACTACTAAAATAATACTGCTTCAGTAAATTAAGAAGTTTTTTAGTTTCCCGCCAAATAAACTTTTCCCAGTCCAGTCTGTCAAACCAAAGTCAAGCCCTCAGTGAGCAGTGCCGATATATGTGTTAGTTTAACACAGTTTTAATCCCACTACAACCGTCTGGGTTAGGACAAGATGCTCTGTGTTAGTGAGGGGTCGGGTGGCAAAGCCTGGGTCTGTGGTCATGTGACAGGAGACCTCCAGTTCAGTCTGTAGCAGGGGCTCACTCTGTTAGGTGGAACAGCACTCTGTGCTTGAGGCCAACATACATGCGCACACTTTACACACACACACACACACACACACACACACACACACACACACACACACACACACACACACACACACACACACACACACACACACACACACACACACACACACACAAACAAACAAACAGAGACACTTGTACAGTGTTCTCTTACACACATACACACTTTTCCTGTCAAGCACACACACCCAAACAAGACACTATGTAACCTGTAGTTTGCTGTGTGTCAGTGCAATAAACTTTCAATTAATGGAGAGCTGAACTTTGCATGTTTCAGACAAATACTTCCCTTCATAAAATCATATTTTCACAGCTATGGGAAAAATCGACTGTAGATGTAAATAATCTATGCAAGTAAATTAAAGGAACTTATCATCGCCTTGGACTTGCTGTTGTAATGTGCGCCTTTTTGTAGTTGTGCCACGTCTTAACTGTTAAAAACCTTTAACTTCAGGTAGAAAAGATTTTTGACAGTATGAATAAAGATTAAATTAAAAAATAAATTAGATTAAAGGTTAATGTTCCTATTCTGTTCTGCTTCATACAATTAGATAAAGGAAATCTAACTGTAAAAACACTCTTTTGATTCTTATTAATTAGAAGACTCGCTAGAAAATGTGCGGTTTTGCTCATTTTTTTTCTCCACCACAAACACACATGAACACATACACTTTCCCATGCAAACATACAGACTCACACACTATCTGACTCACGCAATCTGGGTTTCCATGTGGATATTCTGCCAAACTGGTGGTATGGCTCTGATGACGCAATGGGAAAAGAACACAGAACAGGGTCACTGGCTGACGAAGAGAGCAGCTGACAGCTGTCCATTCGGCCTGTCTATCCCGACACACGCACAGGCGGTCTCATCACACCCTGCCACGGGGCAGCAACCGCACAAAGCACAATGTGCCTTTCTCTCACTAGTCCAAAGCATTTCCTCAATGTAATCAAGATCATCTATCCTCATTCAAGAATAGCTCAATTCCTCAAATTATTATGGCTACATAATAGAGGAAATGGGCATTTTATGACTTGGGAGGTCATTGTAAAGGTCAATGTAAAGCAGGTAAAATGTCTGGTCTTACCTGTATTGCGCATGGGTGGAGCAGATGTTGGGGTGAAGCCACCGTTCGACTGTTCGCTGGGGTCTCCAAAGTCAATTACAGGCTTGGGCTTGGGCATATACTCTTTACGAGGACGTGACTGAGCATCTTTCATCCTGGGCGGTTAAACAGGAGTCATTTATTGCCTCTTTTGACAGAATCAAGAACAACCACAAATGCTGTGAAAGGAGGACACATGTGCTCCCATACACACCTGTCTCTGAGTTTGTCAGAAAGTTCATCTAGGATTTGAACAGCCTGTCTATGGTACTGGAGCTGAGACTCAACCAGTGACGACAGCTGGCTCACCTGCTCAATCTGCACAGGAGCACACACACATAAAATATACTTATGCACATCCACGCTTATGGTCACGCTGGGCAACCACAACAACCTTCATTAACAAAAAGTCACAAATAGTTAATGAGTAATTCCTGAGGCCTTGAGTTCACACGGGTCTCACTAGACTGCTGAATTTGGACTGGTAGCTCTGCTAGAAGTTCACAATAAACGTTTACTATCATTTAAAACTGTAACATACAGTATCTTCAGTGTATTACTCTACATCTAGAGCCTGATGAGTTTAATATAGTCTGTCCATAGACTCCACTAGCAAATGTTTATTCCCTTATAAAGTTATTGTGTAATATTGAACCAACAGATGGCGCTCTGACATCTCCATAAAACATTAGATAAAAGCTGCACCAAAGAAGCAAGAGGATTTGTATTGTTTATGCAGCTTGGATTACCTGTCTTGACCCCACCGATGGGCTGGAGTCAAAAAAGGACAGGAAATTTTCATCTTCGATACTGCTAATTCTAAAGTGTCAGTCTTCGCCAAAATTACTTAAGAGAGACAGTTGAGTTGGTATGAAATCAGTAAGGCAATGTGTTACAGAAAAACACTGGCTAATAGGATTAGAGAAATCCCTAGGACACACAAAAGCACAAAAACACACTGAATGAAGCATCAAGCTGTCAGATTGTAAATCCTTACATCAGTTTCCAGAAGGTTGTACATGCTGATCTCAGCCACCTCCTTAGATTCATGAAACTTCTCCAGCGCCTGCCTGACCTCTTCATCTGGAATTTTCCCCTGACGTTTCTTCTTATAGTCAAAATCTAGCCTGCGTCCTTCAAGTTTTTTCAAATGGTGCTGAGAAAGAGGGAAACACTTTCAATATAACTGGTGTGGAACCAGACCACATTAAAACATAGAAAAGGAAATGAACTCTAAATATAAAATCAATTCTTCAACAAGCAAAAGGAGGATTTTACTGGACAGTTCTTCATAAATACAATTAACGTACAGATCTTTATTTCTTGTAAATAGTCTAGAAATAGAAATATTGTAAATATTTGCTAAGTCAGAAAAAAATTGCCAAAATTGTACCTTTAGGGGTACAACAGCTTGTCACTGGGGCATGGACAACGTTGTACCTTATCTACCACTAAAAGGTGCATATTATTACCTTAGTATGTACTCTTAAGGTACAACTATGATCCTTTCAGGGGTACTGCTCCAGTGACAAGCTGTTATACCACTCTAAAGGTAACATTTTTGCAAATTTCTTTCTGAGAGTGTGGGTGTCACATAACCACATTTTCAGTTATATACTGTAGGTATCTCTATATGAGTGTGAGACAGAGAGTGAAAGCAAACCTGTATCTCTCTTAGGTCCTTGTCACACAGGCCTTGTAAAGGGTCGATAAAATTCTGTTTAACATCAATGTCCAAAGAATCCTTCACCTCTGCTAGCCTCTTCATACTTTCACCAACATCAAATAAAGCACCACCTACAGACACAAATGTGGTTGTTTTATGCATTTGGTTAGCTGGAGAACAGCAAATGAAATCTGTGAAGTTTTAAAAGCTGCACTTATTTTGTAAACCCACCAAAGTTTGTTTCCTCTCCGAGTTCTCTGCCATACTTTGCCATGCATTCTCCCAGCAGCCCCTCAGCCTGTGGATAACCTGGGCTCTTCACCTGCCCTCTGATCTTAGACATAGTGTTTAACATAGATAGCTTTGCACGAGATGCTGTGTGAGACAGAAAGACAAGAACAGTGGCAACAACAGAGAAAGAGAAATAGAATGGAAAAGACGTTTTACAATAACGATCAATTGTGTGCATGGTTTGTCAGAAAAAAAATGTGTACAAACTTTAGACAGCAAGCTAAATAAAGGCTCCAGGGATGTCTTTGGTCTTACCTGGATTGGGCTGCAGGTACTCTGATGTTTTAGAGATTACTTCTACCACAGCTTTATTTGTCACATCTACTTTCTACAGAAACACAGAGGGGAGGTCAATGCACAGGGAACACGTACACCACAGTCTAATTAATCAACGTCTAAAACTAAAATCAAATTGAAATTCAGATTCTTGATTCTGATCGCAGCATTCCGTGGTCAAATATTTTTGCATAACAATGCTAAACTATAGCTATATTTGAAAGTTATCTAAGGCAATGGATCTCCTTGACTGTGCTACTTAAATGGCTTTTGTAGCACTGAAGTCCCTTTCTTCTCGCATAATAAGGCCATTTCAACAGATCAATATTTCAAGATCATTTATTAGGTAAGCAGCTATGTGAATGGCATGATAATATAGTCAGCTGGTCATTATTTCAAAATATATTACATGTCAGGCTTATTTTGCAATGTTGAGCAGCAGACTGTACTTTATGCCTTATTGCCTTCCTAATCAAGGGAGTATCTGTATTGAATTTCCCTACATAAGATCTATCAGACTACTGTTCTTCAAGTCATCTTTATTTGTGTGCATTCTAGTAAATCATCTACTAAAACATGTAATTACAGAGGAACTGAATGAAGAGGCATCTGTCAAATCTGTGAAAACACAGTTTAGTGTTAGAACTAAGTTCAATGTATATCATTGAGCAATATTTTAAGGAGACATCTGATGACATCACTCATGTTTAAAGAACTGGATTATTAAAATAAGTTTGTATCCAAAGACACTGCAGTATATAAATATTTCAGATAATTATAAAAACATTCAATCATGGATCAGTACAGCCACACCACTTTCACTTTGAAAATAAAAGAAACTTTCCACAAAAACACAGGTAGTGTAGAATATCTCATTAACGGATGTGTGGGTCAAGCCTTTGAATCACTTTATGTGTTTAAATCAATGCTTTTAGAAAGACTATTGGCAGCAGTGTGGGAAAATTCTCTCCACTTACTCTCTCCAGGTCCTTGAACTCCTCGTCCAGTTTAGTTCCCTCAGCGCCACCAACCTTCTCACTCACCATCTGACACAAACAGAGAGAGAAGCCCTTTTAAATCAGTATGACTACCTATAGATTAGAACTTTGTGGATATGGATACTTTTCTTACATGAACGCATCGCTTCACTTCAGAAGGCCTTTATTAACCTGCCAGAGCTGTGTGGAGCACTTTTATCATGGATGGATGCGCTTTGATGGACTTCCAAAAAATATACCCATTCACTCCCATTGTACAGCTTGGAAGAGCCAGGACATTTTTTAATATAACTCTGATTGTAAACCATGGGCTAATTTTAATTTTTGGGTGAACTATCCCTTTAATGTATTAAAATTTTGCCCAACCAATACAAACAGTCTCTGAGAAACTGAAGGATATGCAAAAATGTGTCTCCACTCTCCCATACTTCTGCGATCATTTAAATATTTTTGACATGGAAATGATACTGTGAGGCTAAAAAGACTATTTGTGAAACTGTTTCATACCTAGGTAGCCTAACAGCTTTCTCTGGGTCAGTGGCAGCGCAAATACAGATTTGAATGTTCCGGTGTGATTTTGTCAAAGCTTTAATAGACGTGGCTGAATCGTTGTTGTTTAGGAATGAGATGTGGGTGTTTGAATCGAGATTGCAACCTTTTAATGATTAATCATACAGCTCTAATTAAAATGACTGTAAAATAGGCAAGACATTTACAAAATGTAACTAACTGGAAAAGCTTGTATTGATCATACCACAAAATCATACCAAGACACAAAACACACGGAGATCAGTTTAATACAATTCATCAGCAATTCGTGTCAATTTACACTTTACCTCCACCTCTGTATTCCTCAAAATATATAAACTGCAGAAAATGGCTAACTTTTACAAGGAACTCATTTTAGCACTGCACACATGTAAATCCAATTAGCCCTCCCTGTTACTCATTTCTCTTGCGCTCACTTGGGAGGTATCATTTTTCCCTCTGTACTTCCATAACTTTCATTCTTAATACTTTAAACAGCTCCATATTTACTATCCTATTTATTCTCAGAAAATCATTGTGAATATTATACAGCATATAATGCATTACTTGCCTATACAAAAACACCAGTGGTATTAAAAACAAAACAGCTCTGTGTGAACCTATGTCTGCCACAACAGTTGTTATTCTCAGGACTCGGTAACACATGCTCATCCACTCATTTTTTATGTCCAGAACATGCAACAAAGAACCAGAGACAGTGATCGTGCAACTGTTGAAACAAGGCCACATGTTAAATTTCAGTCCTCACTAATATATGTTGTTTGTTTAATAGCTTTTCTTGACCCTAACTGGAGGAAGCATATATTTTCAACATGGAAAGCACTGGATGTTTGTCATATTACGTCATATGAACATTAAACACAAACACATGTCATTTTATGGATGTAACTTCCCATGCTGAGAGGGTAATTTTGTGTTTTTGCTATTTCTATGGCTGTATTAAAGTTTCTTTATCCATAACAACCTGTTTCTTTGAGTTTTTCTCTTATACTGTAAGCATTTTCTACGGTCTGAACATGCATGTCTAGTTTGTGAACGACACACTTCAAATGGTCTTTTAAGTCCGATCAAAGTTTAAAGAGTTTTTCATAAAATCATTAAAAATACACTATGGGAGTTTCTTGCAACATCTGCTGTATAGATTATTACAGCAGACATCCCTTTAAGACAAACTTTGCTGGCAGCAGAGGTTAAAAAACCCAACAAAATTTGCAATGAAATTAAAACATTTTATACTAGGGCAGTCTATTGAATTAACAACAGCTGTAATTTAAATGTAGGCTAATAATCACAATTATATGCAAAATATTAGCTGACTAAAGCCACCAAATTAAGATAATTCAAAGACATGCCATTATTGTTGCAGTCAAAAGCATTGAATAGGCTAGATATAACACACAGGGCCTTTAGAAGTTAATAAATAGTTGCTTTCACATCATCCAACGTAAGCCTATTAAGCCTGCAATACTTTTTAATTGTTAGTATAAAGTACATACAGATTGATGTCTTATAAAAAAAATCCCAATAAATGAACGTGTTAAAGGATTAGTTCACTCCAGAATTAGAAATTTCCTGATAATTTGCTTCTCTTCAGTCGAAAAGAAATTAAGGTTTTTGAGGAAAATATTCCAGGATTTTTCTCCATATAGTGGACTTCAACAGGTTGAAGGTCCAAATTGCAGTTTCAATGCAGCTTCTAAGGGTGCTTTCACACCTGCCTCATTTATTACGGTTGAATCGCACTAGAGTTCATTTTCCCACTTGGTGCGGTTCGTTTGGGCAAGTGTGAAAGCAGCAATCGCACTCGGGCACGCACCAAATAAGCGTTGAGTGGTGAAAACGTGATCCGACCTCGAACAGACCCAACTGCCAAAGAACAGCACATTTTTGGACTAAACCAGCTGCCGTAGTCAAACAAAAGTATTATTTAGATTGTCAATAGCGCTCCCTTTAAGCCATGACTGACTTACCGTGTTCTGCACTCTCACTAAAATCTCATCATAAACACTGAAGTTGTCCGCGCTGCACAGTGAACTTCTTATTTATATCGCGTCTAGACGTTGTTGTTTATGGGGGGATTTGCGAAAGGATAAAGCTCGTGCTGATTCTGAACATACATTGTGAGCGAATTCTCCGCATGTCTGCCGGATTTTCCTCCTCTGTTTACTTCTGGGAGTTCTGATGGAATTTTCCCGCATGTTAATTCTGACCAATTTAAGTGCAGTTGTGAAAATATGTTCAAGACACATCTGGCCAACGAGTGATGTGGATGTTATCACGTGACTGCATTTTGGTTCGTTTCATCAACTCATCAACTGATTCGGACCAGAGCAATCAGTGTGGTGTGAAAAGGAACCAAAACGCCTGAAAATGATACTGAATAGCAGTGTTATTTTAAGCCAAAGACATCAGCACAAGAACACTTCATTACAACTGTATAGTTGTGTTTGACATGGAGGTGTCTGCTTGCAGTGACCTTTTCAATCTATATACTCCAAGGATGATTGCATATTTGTGCAATTCAGTTTGTTTGGCAGAACAGGAACAAAGGAAACTAATAAATAATTAACTAGTGTTTTGTGGCATGTCAATGGGTGTGTCCAAAAGTCTCCAACATGTTGAGATGATGAGAGACACTGGCTAGAGGTAACGCCATAAACTAGGTGGAAAACATGATACGGCTTAGATTAAGGCAACACGGGCCAGTTGCATAAACTTGGCCACTATGTTAAGACTGTGTCTTAAGAACTAATTTGGCCAACTAGAGATTAGTCAAGAGGTAATCACTCTTACTTTTCTGATTCAAATTAGACTGATCTACCTTTTTATGTAACTGACTTTAAAAAGTTTGCACCAGTCTTGAGGTAAAAATTAGATGACTAACTTTTAAGACTAGTCTAAGCAGTTTATGCAACCGGCCCCAGATAAAGACTGACTTGTTCAAGTTCTCATTAATATAACATTTAGGCTAAATGAAGGTAATATTATCAGTGCCACCTTTCTATTTAAAAATAGAAGATGTTCTGTCATTATCTAAATCGGACACTCCTGCAATGAAACTACAGCTTAGTCCGCTGGCGACATGATTATGTATATTTACGACTAGTGGTCGACCGATATATTGGCCGATATGTGGCCTTTTAAAATATCGGCATTGGCAAGTTTTTCTGATTGGCCGATGTGTTGGTTTTTGAAGGTCGGCGCTAAGAACACCAGCGCAGCGCCTGAGAAGAGAATGGCAGCATCTAATCACATAACGTCTTCTTACATTCTCAGTCTTCATTAGTTCACGATCTCTGTCAGTCATATCTAATACTTTGTTAGACAGAACTGGTAAACAAAGAAAGTAAATGGTATGTGAAAAAGTGTTGCTTTTATATTATTTGCAACAGAAAAGGCAAACAATCAGGCTAAACTATTTTAGCATTTACTGTCAACATTCAGCAAATGCGCATCTACATCATTTAAACAAATCTCTGAATATCTAATAACCATTTAATTTCACAAACCTTGCAGATTTCACAAACCTTGCAGATTTAATCGAATCCAGCTGTGATATCTTGTAAAGTGTGCATTTGCAGCCGGCATAAACGTGTAACTGCGAGTGACGGTCGGTCCATGCGAAGTGAGTGAATGCGAACAGAAGATCAGCTTCACAGGAGACGCGATCGAAAAACTTTAAATCCTTCATTTTTTAAATATGCTGTGTTATATCCAGTTGCCCACTGTGTCATATTCAAATAGTTGTCACTGTGCTGTATGTAAAATTAGCATTACCTTGTCTTTATTTGAAAAAATATGATTACCAGTGTGCACGAAATTACCAGATTACTGAGTGCCCTGTTACAGTGTTTACTTCCTTTTTATTCACATATTCATATATTTTTAAACAATTACTTTATTTGTGAAAAATACTATAGGATTGCAGATTCAAGAAGTTGCCATCCAAAGTATAAGCATGTTTATTTTAAGGATTTGTTATTTGTTATTCCTATAAGCATGTATATTAACTTATTTATAATTTATTAAATGTATTAAAATAAATATAAAGTATATATATATATCGGCCACCCTGCTCTCTAAGATATCAACAATCAAAAAAACAGTATCAGTCGACCACTATTTACGACTGAAAGAGGCTTTATCAGCAGGTAAAAAGATAACAGATAATACAGCTCTGTCACACACTGTTGATAAAGAATGCAAACAACTGCTAACTTTGACACAAATACGCACACTCAAGGGCCACATACTGTAGCCGAAGCAGACCCAGCAGGCGCAGACTGAAACCAAGTCCACTCTCCATGGATAATGCTGGGCTTGTGAGTCTAATGAAGAGAAGTAGAACACATGACTGTGAGTCAACTTCTACAGAAACAACGCAGGAATTTCAGAACAATCCTCTTGCACATTCCTCACACAACAAAACAAATGTTAAGTAAATGTGTTAGTTGATAGGGACACCTGCTTGGATGTAGCTGCTTTTTTTTGTAAAAAATAAAATAAAAATAAAAATACTTTCTCCTATCCCACCTTACTATGCCCAGACAACTGAAGGCATAATTTCTCACAGAAGTGTAAACAATGTGTCTCTATTAAAACATTGCTGTCTGTAGTAGCATCTCAACAAGCCTGACACAGCAACACTGGGGCAACCAATGGCATCTGTTTTTCTGACCACGGGAAGTATTCAGGAATAATGTATGAAAACATTTCACTGTTTATTTTTACTGCAGTGGTGCAGAACTTACCAACTTTATGACTGGCATCATCCAGAAAGTGTATTGCTGCGATCTCACAGGTTGTTGGAGAGGTGGGATTATTGCCCCGCCCTTGGGTGCACGTGCACATCAACCAATTTGAATCGAAAACAAATAATTAAATTATTAGGGGTGTAACGGTTCGCACTTCGCAGTAAGAAAAAAATCTAACCGTACCGTTCTCCACCCACAGTTCGGCACGCCACCGCGGTTCATCTTAAATCTGACGACGCATATAATATGGTAGCCTATATTGAAAATAACGCGTAAACATACAAAGTTCTGCTAAATCATGTTTCTGTCGATGTATACACATTCTGGGTTCCCAATACATTACAACAGCGGTATAAAAAATAATAACCTTGGACAAACCAGTCACTCTTTGCAATCTTTGTTCAATGCGAGTGCTATATGCTCGAATATGATCATCAATCATTAACGCCGTTGATGAATCATAAGCGTTGATAGCGCGCGAGTGCAGGTGAGACCTGAAATGCACACGTTGCTTTCTGTTTAAACTAAACTCATTTGAAGCCTTGCCAATTTAAACATTTAAGAGCCAGAAGACGTGAATGAGAACTCGTGCGCGTTGTGAGAAGATTGTGTTTGTGCACTCATCTAAAGCGCGCAAACCCGCATCTGCAGACAGCACAGTAATATTGAGTCCTCTATTAAGAGTCTTGCGCTTCAATGGACAAATTCACACAAAGATTGCTCGTCTTGGAGAGTAATCCTAGCAGACATAGTCGGTTACGTCCTAAGTGAATGAAACAGTCAAGACATCAGTATCAGTGTGTACTGGATCCGTGCATTATATCTTAAAGTGACAGCGTGCTAATATTCCTGTTGTCTGTGGTTTTAATCTTAATAAAACAACAAAATAAATACATATAGCTTTGAAAAAGCTACGAATAGCTTTTGAACTTTAATAAGAATTCATCTTTAATTTATAGTCAAATATGCAATGTTGTTTTACAACTTCTGTACCTGAAACTAATGTTAGACATGTCAGGTATAAAACACCTGAAAACCACTGTTTATTTTATTAGTATTTTGCTCAATTGTATTTTTTTGTGCTGCTTGTAGAAAATTTGTTATTATTATTTGTATTTATTTGACAGTAGTTCTTTTTTCCCATACAGAATCGTACCGAAACCGTGACCCTAAAACCATGATACAAATGAACCGTGAATAATTTGAACCTTTGCACCCTTACTGATATGTAGTCCAAATGAAAGGTGCATTTCTTTCTATAGGCGCGAGCACATTCACTATTGGCAACTACAGAGATGATGAGTCAGCAATGTCAACTTCATCTTTGTAGTCAACACTGACTCAGAAAAACACTAGTTTATTAATAAACAATTAAAATGTCTTGCTATTTTTTCCAGACACATTCATAATCATTAGGCAACTTTTGCCAGCGGTTTGCACCTATATACATAGGTAATATGTAATCTTGTTAAAACGAAATTCATAAAATTGATATCAGAAAAAGTATCGTTCAGAAAGCGGTATCGAGACCTATCAATCACATCAGTCATTCTTATTGTTACAATTTTATAGTGTACAATTTTACTGAAAAAGTAAAATTTAGCTTTTTTTTACAGAAAAAAGCTAAATGCAAAACATTCCCTGGTGTGTTACAATAGGGCTGCACAATATATCGGTTTAGCATCGATATCGCGATGTGCGCATAACATCCCAGGATGTGCGATGTCAAGTATAGGGATCGTAATTGATCTGTGATTCGTACGGGTCAGCTGTCCCCAATTTGGAACGCATGTGATTCGCGGATTAATTCCAAAGTTTAACCATCATTATATTTTAACCCGCGCGTTCATCTTAAAGCGAATATACCATATATAACCGCAGCTTTTTGTGTCATCAATGTTAATCAAACAACAAAAGAGAAATCCCTTTTGTAGCAAAAATAATCTGTACTAATTAATTCATTATATTTAATATATACAGTGAAGACTATGCATGCAGTGTTATTTTACACTTGATTATTCAATGTCTGTACCTGAATACAGTACCTAATTATTTACAAATAAGGCTATTCAAATCATCTAGTAAAATTGTTTTCATATCACAATATATATATATATATATATATAACAGAAAAACTAATGTTTTTCTTCCAATATCGTGCAGCCCTAGTGTACATTAAAAAGACAATCTCAAAGTAGCTAAATCAGTTCTATGGACAGCACACCAAAAGGACGGCTGGACTGAGGGTGCGACTGGTATTAAGAGTTTGTCTTTTGGCAGGGTGTCCGGCCTATGTCAAGTATTGATTACTGTGGAATGCTGGCATGAGTTCTCTGCAGCACTGCAGTCCAACAGAAAAGCCAAGAAGAGCAGGCGAGAGCACTCCAACCCCCCTTAGTGTTGCATGATTCATACTCTTCTCCGGCCCAAACACTGGCCATTTTCTTCTGCCCTGCTGTACTCCTCCACTCATGTAGATCCCCCACTGGGGATCTGAGTATGTTCCTGACAGGAAATTGGGCAACCGATTGTCCCTTCCTGCTGATATCAGCCAACAGTGACAGACATACGCTGCTTCCCCTACATCTGTGACCATGTGCCCTAAGGAAAACACAACCACTGGCAAAGAGAAACTAATAAATTAATAAATAAAAAAGTCTTGAGTTAATTACACCATAAACCACAGACAAAGAACCTCCTCACAACACCTCCAGAAGAGCAGCCAAAATCAGGGAGAGGTTTTCCTGACAACACATTTGATTGTCTTCACAGGGTCAAAGTGAGACTTTTGGCACATTTAAAGCCAACACACTGCCTGCTGCGAGCCAACGCTCAGGTTCTGTTTTATTTTGCCATTCCCAACATAAATAACAAGACAATATCTAGCCAAACTAGATGGACAAGCTTTAGTAAAGCTTTTTGGCCAGTTATATTGAAACTAAATTTTCTCCAAAGATTTCCTGAAACTGAGTTTTTGCTGTTATGCAGTTCACTTTCATGCTCCCATTATATTAATATATTGGATGGACACCATATAAGTCAGTTTTCTTTTACCATATCACATCATATTTAAATGAAAATAGGGGAGCATTTTAAGTAATTTCTCTACTTTAAGCTGAAACTGTGAACGTCTTAACATGAGAAAATGAATTAAAAATATTTCCAAGTGTTTCTTCATTTTATCCTTGCTATAATCAAATGTTATCAAACAAAACATAGGCTATGTTCTTGTTAGTAGTGTTTTATTTTATAATTGTTTTATAGTTTTCTGTTCTCATTTTCACTTTTCATCATGTTAGAATTGTAAAATCCAATTAATAAAAAAAAACACAATTTCCTTAATGACATCACAAATGTAACTAAAGGAAAAATATCAGCACAAACATTAACAACTAGGCCTATGCAATGTGTGATTGACTCTAAGATGTTTTGAGGTAAAGCTTTGTTTCAAAAAATTAAATCCTGTTTGACAAAATTACAGAGACTGATTACTATTGCTTGTTATTTACATCCTGTTAGGAATTCTAAAAGTGTCTACATTTTTCAGTCTGCTAGGCTAATTGTATTGCCATCGTGTAAATAATAAGTAATTATTAGCTGAAGTACCCAAGCTTGACCAAAACAGTTCTGAAACCTTGCAATACACTTTTATAGAAATAATTTCAATGCATATTAGCATATTCAAATATGCAATATATTTTATATGCATATTACATTTTAAAAGAGCTTAAAATATACTAGGAATGACCCAAATGATGCTTGTTCAATTACATGTAGGTAATTTAACCCACTGACAAGTTACATGGCTGACTATTTGCCCATGTGTGAAATGAAAGCCAGTGTGACTGTGTCAAATTTTCCAATTACATATTGCCAGCATAAAGTTTGAAATATAGAAACAAGAGATCTACAAACACAATATCCATATTAGACGTGATATTCCAACAGTTGCTACTAAAGGGAACAGCGGTGATCTTTGGTAAGCCTTGATGCTGCAGTATATTTTTGGCGTATTTCTACGCAGAATAAGCATATACATGTACATATTTTAAATACCCTCTTTCATGAGTAGATCATAAGCATATGCTCAGTGAAAAATCGATCATTTAACAACAGTAAACGTGGCAAATGGACTGATATAGTAAGGACGGGGGCGTTGTATTGCAATACCAAGTTAAGAAAACAGACACTCTTCTGCATATTTTAACACATTGCAACCTCTAATTAGGTCTGAAAGGGTCCATAAAGTGACACTGACTATTTATGAAAGCTGTCAAAAATATTAAATATGACAATGACTGTAAGTTATGACAAGACCGACCATTAAAACACAAAGCAAGCAGTTTCTAAATCTACAAATATATGACATTTAACAATAGCACGATTTATCTGTGTAAATATTTAGGAAAAAGTTAAATACAACAATGAGTAAAACACAAAACACTTAAAATGCAGAATAGCGGGCAGAAATTTAGCGCAGCGTTAGCATGCTAAGCTATCTGGCACAACACTGCGGTTCAATGGAAGAAAACAACTGGAAAAAAGTAACTCGCAAACCTGGCTGGCTTTGTAAAACTGCTTCTTTAAGCCCGCCACGGACATCTTCGAAGCGTAATCCCCTTTTCTCGGCGAAAAAAAGACTTGTAAAGTAGGTTTAATACTGACACAAACAGTGTGATAAAAGTAGAACGGTCGGTGAGTGAAATATAAAACTCAAGTCCTCAGATAAACGATAAACGGCACCCGCTCCACACAAAACAAAAATATTGCAGGTGGCTGTGGGGAAAGTTTTTATCAAGTTATGATATTAAATGTTCTTCTGGTGGCTTTCTACCAAAATGTGACTTTAATACGGTTAATAGTCCATCCACCGCATTTGTAAGTCTTGAGAAACTAGCGGTTTCCTGCGCAACGCAAGCACATTCCTAGCGCGAGCGGAGAAGGGACTGGAAAAGGAACCGCAGCGCTTTCTACCGCTCACGACATATACTGCACCCACAACTCCAGTGCTTCTATTGACCAGATGATGGAGCCAGATGTCCATTTAGTGGAGTTCCACAAAAAGGCTGATAGTTTATTATTAAATACTATGCTAAAATGATTTTAAATGTTTTTAAAAGATCTCTTATGCTCACCAAGGCTGCATTTATTTGATTTAAAAAAACAAAAACAGTAATATTGTGAAATATTATTACAATTTAAAATCACTGTTTTCTATTTGAATATATTTTAAAAATGTTATTTATTCCTGTGGTGCAAAGCTGAATTTTCATCATTATTACTCCAGTCTTCAGTGTCACATGATCCTTCAGAAATCATTCTAATATGCTGATTTGCTGCTCAAGAAACTTTTTTTTTATTTATTATTATTATCAAAGTTGAAAACAGTTATGTAATGTTTTACATAACATTCTATGATGAGAAGAAAGTTCAAAAGAACAGGATTTATCTGAAATAGAAAGCTTTTTAAACATTATACTGTGCACTACCGTTCAAAAGTTTGGGGTAAGTACAAAGTAATTAATACTTTTATTCAGCAAGGATGAAATAAATTGCTCAAAAGTTTCAGTAAAGACAGTTCAATGACAGTTTTATAATGTTACAAAATATTCTATTTCAAATAGATGAAATATAACTTTCTATTCATCAAATAATCCTGAAACAAAATTGTACACAACTGTTTTCAGCATTGATAATAATAATAAATGTTTTTGGAGTATCAAATTAGCATATTGTAATTTCTGAATTCTGAATTTATTTCTGAAGGATCATGTGAGGTTGAAGACTGCAGTAATGATGCTGAAAATTCAGCTTTCCATCACTGGAATAAATTACATTTTAAAATATATTCAAATATAAAATATTACTGTTTTTTATCAAATAAATGCAGCCTTGATGAGCATAAGATATTAAAAACATAAAAAATCATACCGTTCCCAAACTATATATATATATATACTGTATACACAGAACGTCGGGTTCTGACGTCCAACAGATGTTGGGTAGAACCCGACGTACCCAACGTCTGTTTGACGTCAGAATGCAACCCCTGCAACCAAAACCATCCCCTGACTGACGTTACTTCTTTCTACTCAAGGACCTTCAATGAAATGTAGTGGAGTAAAAAGTACGATATTTGTCTTTCAAATGTAGTGAAGTTAAAGTAAAAAGTTTCCAGATAAAATAATACTCAAGTAAAGTACAGATATTCAAAAAGTGCACTTAAGTACAGTACTGAAGTGTACTTTGTTTTCTGTCCACATATCTTGTAAATGGGGAAGTTACAATATAGTACACATTTTAGTTTGAATTAAATGTGATGAAATATATATATATATATGTGATAAAATAAGATATGGGAAGTTTTGGGATTTTAATTTAAAAAAAAAGACTTAAATCTCTTTTTAATTTTAGGAGTTTTAAATAGGAGTTTTTAAAGCCACAAAACACTCATATAAAGTAAAAAGACGTTTATTACATTCTGTAATCCATGTGTTCAATCCTCATTGTACAATGATTACTCTTTGATGTTTGTTTTATCCTCTGTACCCATAATATACCATAAAATTATATTCCTTAAAATCTATAATATGATTTATTTACTTAAAAATAAAGTTATAATTGAAACAACCACAGAAGGATCATGGCAAAGAATGAAGACTCTTTTGGGGGATTTTCTGCTTAAAAATGCTCTTTAAAAAAATAGGATTTTAATTCTTCAAGACAAAGGATGACACTAGATGGGTTAGAAAATATGTTACAGAAAATGATCGAAATGAAGAAAGAAAATTTCACAAAAAATAAACAAATAAAAAACACAACAACACTAGATTCAAAGATTATATTCATCCTTAATATAGTTTTGATCCTATTCTTTTTTTAAACAAGTCAAACTGAAAAAGATCTCAAATAGCACTGATATAAGACAGGGGTAAAAGTCTTTGATACTTCTGCAATTAACATTCACAAGAAAAGTTACCATACACAGTGATCAAGGTTTAAGGTCTTCTATTTGGTGCAAGGTGTCTTGCTAGGCTAACTGAAGAAGACATTTTAGGACAGAGAACCCAGCTATCTCCCTGAGTGACTGAGTGTAGATGTAAACGCACACTTCCAGAACTACCCTCAAGGACGGGGCGGACGCTTGTGGCAGTTTGTAGGGCTGCGAATTACACTCCACAAAAATTTAAATGATTTTTACAAAGTATTTGCACCTTATTACAATCTTTCTCCGCCTTCACATGTCAATTGAAGTCAGTTAATACTAGAAAAGCATAAAAAAATAAAGAAAACTTCGAGTGTAGACAGAACTTTAGCGAGGAGGTGTTAAATGACCTGGAGTGCTTATGAAATCCAAGGAGATCCTTGGTTTGTGAGGGCCGTCAATACTAAAAATGGAAAGACTGATTATTGCACGGGCAGACATTACGATACCCTATTAAGCACCAAGAAAATGTGTATTTTACCAACTATATAAAATCTTACAAGAAAATATACAGCTAGGCACTGTTCCAGCAGTGCAAACATAAAACATCAGGCAAGCTTGTTAAGTTTAATTGTCAGGAAACTAGATTGATACTTATTAATCAATTGAAACATCTTTCATACCCTGTAATCTCTGAGGGGGGACACTGAGGGGTTTTGAAAAGCCCTCCTTGGAGCTTCAGTTGGTGTTCTGCTTTCTGGACCACTCCTAAATCTCCCCCGAGACCAAACCTTGACTTCCTGACTCGGAAGAATGGAGGCTGCTATTAAATTGCAGACAGAAAGCAGATACTTTTTTGTCCTTTGTATTGAACTGCAAAGTTTTGGAACACAAACTAACCATAGTATTCCCTAACTCAGGGGGGTAGCTGATGACTCTGTCAACCAATAGTTGTGCTATATGTGAACACAAAGGATAAAGGGGAAAAAAACAAATCACACAACACTGATCCGCACATCAGACACAATGCAAAGCATGAGGTATGGCCTGTGAATCCACTTTTCCTCATATCTGAAACAGAAAAAGTCTGAATTTCGACATTTCCGCGGTGTCCTGGCAATAGACGGCGAGCTCAGGTTGTCAGTTGTCTCTGAAAATATATGGTTCCTTACAGCAGCTTACTTCAGTGTTCTATGCGTTCTCCGTTTGAGTGGTTTGCTACACGCTGACATGGAGAATCTGACTTCAGAAAGTCTCCCTCATAGTGCCATTGTCTTTCTGCAATCTAATGTGGGGCGACAGAAAAGTCCTGCTCCTGCAAAGTCCTGTTTTTTGTGGAGTATTTAAGTGCTGTCCGCCTGTTTCAAAATCAGCATGTCATGCCAATTCCAACTCCAGCCCCAGAATTCCACAGGTATGGTTGGAAAGTCTTTGAAGGGGCTTGAGAACATTCACTCTAAGGTGCAACTTTCGATTTAGTTAGTCCTCTGCCTACATACGCTATCTACAGGCTCTGTTTATAAATATATTCTCAAATACATCTATCGTTCTACATACAGGTGGTTTCTGATCAAATGAGGATATCAAAATATCATCTAATGTCTTTATCCAAGTGGCATTTGTGTGGGAAAGGGTAATAAGGATGAGGTTTTTGTTAGTTTAGTTGCATCTTTTAAATTTATATGCAAAAATAAAGAGCTCAAAAGACAACACACCACATGCACGTGTGGTGTGTGCAGTGCACTGTACGTTAGTGTTGAGTCTGTGAACGTGAAGGTGCTCATGTGGCATTTACGACCTCAGGTGTGTATGCATTGGTCCCATTAAACAGTTTCTCATGGATTCAAAACTGTTTCTCTACAGAAACCAAGTCTCAAGAGCTTGTTTTACATATGGGGCAGGAATACATAATACATTCTGTCTTAATCCTGAGGCTTTGCCACATGTCAGTTGGGTTACATTCATAGTTCTCTTCCTAAGAGTACTTGGAAAATGGTCCAGGGAAATATCCACATTTCAAGCACTTCATTTTTAAGGGAGATCTAGGCTCCAGGTTTAATTGAGTACAATTTTCAATCAAAAATACATCATGTACTCTGTTTGAGTCACTATATGTAGGTAACATGAGTAATGGTAACCAGCACCTTAAATGACTGCTCTCATAAGTGTCTCATAGGAAATCTGGGTCCTGTTCAAATAGAAGAGTGAATCACTCCATCAGGAGGGAGGTTACAGATGGAGTCCTAAAGTGTAATGTGCAAGATTGTCAGTGTGTTGCTGGTTTTTCTCAAACACATATCCATCTACCTCCTATTTCCATTCCCTGTCTTTCTTGATCTTTCTCTCCCTCTCTTTCTCTCATCAGAGCCAATATGACACTTCAATGAATGTTAGCCCTCAGTGGAGTCTGGGAAGGTGATCTCGCTGCAGAAAACCTCTCTGTAGAGAGCGGGGAAGTTGTAGACTGTTTCTGGGTGAAGGAGGCGGAAAAACTCCAGCTTATCAATATGGAGGTTGCTAATGGACTTCATCATGGGTAACTTGGACACCATCTATTGAATCAATAGAAAAAGAAAAGACAGTTATAACATTTTCCTACATAACTTAATTGGTACAAAAATAAAATAAAGGGCTTTCAGATGACTAAAATAAATATTTTGTTAAATTATTATTTAATTTGATTGAATGATTAAATATTTAATATTGTAATGTAAATGTTTGTTGTGGTGAAAAGCATTCGGGACTTTAATGAATTTTATACAGTACTGTTCAAAAGTTTAGGGTCGGTAAGATTTCTCTCATGCTCACCAAGGCTGCATTTACTTAATCAAAACTATACAACAGTAAACAGTAATATTGTGAAATATTATTACAATTTAAAGTAACTGTTTTCTGTTTTAATACATTATAAAATGTAATGGAAAATCTGAATTTCCAATTTTGCCAGTCTCATTTGTATAAAATATTATTTAAATCTGAATTAAATTTCACCATAAAAGAATGCAACTGACTTTAGTTAAATGTCCCGTCTTGATTTGATTTATAAAGTATTCCAAACAAGACGTTTGCGAAGGTGAACTCTTGTAGTTCACATCTTCTGCAGTCAATTCAGAAGGTTTTGATCAGTTTTCAGAATTCACACATAATATAAAACAGTTAGAATGTCAAATTTAACAAGCATGAATATATTTATTAACTGCATATGTTTATTTTGAATATCCTGATTTTCTCACATTTAACAGCTGTGAGAGTATGAACTTGCTTTTCCATTCAATCTTTGGATTTTTTCCCAGTACCTTTGACAGTTTTTCCTCATTGGCACCACTTTTATGAAGCCAGTGTTGCAACGCAACATAGACCTTCTCCTGAAGTTTCTTCACCTTCTGGGCATCTGTCAACCAAGGTCTGTCTATGAAATAAATTAGTGGAAGAGTAAACTCTAATGTCTGTAAAGACTAATAAAAGTTAAAGATTACTTTAAATTAATGTTATAGTGAAACTACCAGGAGACAGAAGCACAGTGGCGGTAAACAGAGCCATCTCTTCTTCAGAGAGCTGTAGCCGGCTCAGGGTTTTAGCCATCTCAAACACAGCACTCACCAGATCATCACAGCCTACACACAGGAAAAATACATATGATAATAGAGCAAAAGTAATAATAGAGAATCGTAGAGAAAAATCATAACATTGTAATTGGCCCAACAAAAAAAGGAAAAGGTAAACAAACAACTTTAGCAATCATTCAATTGACTTGGAAATTGACTTATTTTCCATTTAAATGGATGTTTCTTTAGGTCAAAATAAAGAGTAATCGTGACTTCATTATATGATTATACAGCACTTGGTGTACCATTGCTCAGGTTAATTGCACACAAGTACCCAACATGCCCTTTGAAATGCTACAGGGAGCTAAATTATGTGAAAGGTCTAGGGAGGAGACTCACCGAGCGCTTTAAAGAGCTGCGGGCTTGTGAACTTTCCATCGAACAACAGCGTGTTGTTGATTGGGTTGTAGGCCCGACACATTCGGATCAATAGCACGTCCAAGCAGCCTGAATGGTCAGTGCCACATAGAAGATGGACAGAGGAAAGGCAGGAAAGAGGGAGGCAGAGGGGAGAGACAGGCAAAAGAATGCTCCACACGTACACAGAGGAAAACAAAAAACAATTGGGATTTAATTGCACAAATTACAAAATGTTTTCAAATTGAGGATTCATTAAAACAGTCATCATTTTCACAGACAAATAGTGATGTCAACATTCAATCGAATGGAATGATGGTTGTTTTAAAGAGAGAGAGAAAAAAGTGTTTTTTGTTTTCATTTAAATAACAAATGGGGTAAAACGCACACCACACAATGCACAAAGGAAGGACACAAACGGGAAGAAAGGGTGAGAGAAAACGACAAAGAGCCATTGTCAGAACATAGAAGAGAAACTAAGAATACATACGGTCTAAATTCAAACTATTATACTATAAATATACTGTATTAGAAGATTTAACTAGAGATATAAACTTGGCACTTAAGAGTATGTGGAAAACAGTATCTGATTTGGTTGCGGTCTTGCACAGGGTTGATGCTGACCTGCTTTCAGAAGGATAATCTGGTCATTTTGACACAAGTCTATGAATCCAGAGATACGCTTGGCAAACTCCACCACATACTGGATGGCGTTCGTGATGTGCACAGCACACTGCTGCCACAACATCTCTGTGGACTTGGATAAAGAAATATATGTTAGACACTTCCACCCACATTCTGATCACAATAATGAGCATTTGACATAGTTTTTAATCCACTTTTAATTAGGCTGCTAAAAAATTATTGTATTCTGTGGGATTAATTTACGTGGAATGTGAGGTTGGGTAATTGCTAGGATCACAACGTACACATCATAAAACATTGTGTTACACCCCATGGTACTAGAAAGTGTGAAGCATCTCATAGGCAGTTGACAGATACCTTGTTTTGGTAGACGCGTATCTCCTCATGTGTATAGAGGGTCCAAGCCAATCTCTTCAGTTCTTCTGAGCTGTACTGACTTGTCTCGATGTGGGATTTGACCACATTCTGTGTAATCCGTTCTAAAGGAAACATACATTTATACAATTTAACTATGGACAACATCTTTACAAAGTTTGTTAACTATGGAAGCATATAGGGATATATGATAAATTGGCAGATATTAATGATATTATTACTGAATTTATCAGTATCAGTCAATATTGGATATTTAAATGTACATGCTCATCAAGTTAATATTAAAAACTATTATACTATTATTTAAATATATTTATATATTTAAATAGGTAAAACTATTAAATATTTAAAAATGTTCCAATTTCAGTGTTTAAAACAAATTCATTTTGAAATAATTTTGTTTTTTATAGTACTTTCACATTTATTCATTTTATTTTATTTTTACAAAAAAATTATAATAATAATTGATATAATTTCAGTTTCTTTTTTATAATGTTACCAGAAAAATACTATGCGACAACTTATTTCATGATTGATAATAAGAAATGTTTCTTTAGCACCAAATCAACATATTAGAATGATTTATGAAGGATAGAGGAGTAATTGCTGCTGAAAATTCAGCTTGGCAATAAATTGTAATAATAGTTCAAAGTGTTACTGTTTTAACCGTATTTATGATAACAATGATCTTAAAATTTTGAAGAGTAGTTAAAATAAAATAAAATAAAATTCCTAATATCACAGTGTACTAACCAATTTCCATCAAGGAACAGCCTTCAGGAGGATTAAGTAATGAGCGAGTGAAGAGTCCCGACTCGTGCAGGGTCTGGTACTCGTGTTTGATGTGTGTCACGTCACTAAATCCATGTCTGCTGGGCTCAGGAGAACTCTGGGAGGACGAACTGCTCCCACCGCTTCCCCCCAGCAGCTCTAGGCTGCAGTAGTCGGCGGCTTCCTCCGGTGTGAGCGGCAGATCCAACAGGAGACCGTCTGGTAGCGTGGTTATGTCATCCAGGTCGCTAAGGGTGGTGCTGGAGCCCCGGCTGTAGGCCCGGCCATGGCTGATGCCATTCTCCCTGGCCTCATCACCAGTGTGGCCAGGTCCACCATTGCTCAGAACCCCTGCCCGCTCCTGGGACTGCTGGTGCTTTTGAACCTCAGCATAGAGGCTGTCGCGCTGCTTTTTTGACATGCGGCCAAACTTCACCGCTGCACAGAAAAAAGGAGGGTGTTGAAAGAAAGACAACATTAGGATTGTTGATAAGTACTGACAAAATGGGCCAACATTATACCATATATATCCAGTGGCCATTGGCTATACGAAGTCATTACATTCACACTGAGACCACAGCGGTGTTCAATAGGACTCGAGGAGACTCCATTTCCAGCAGAAAATTCCCTTAATTTAGATTAGACTCACCATCGCGGCTCATGCCCAGTGCCAGACACTTCTGCAGGCGGCAGTGCTGGCAGCGGTTGCGATTGGTTCGGTCAATAAGACAGTTCCTCTGCCTCGAGCAGGAGTATATCGCATTGTTCTGCTGACTTCGGCGGAAGAAGCCCTTTATGAATGAAAAAGGGGGAAAAAAGAAGAAAAGTCAAGAAGAGGCTGCATTTCCATTTCCTCCATGTTTGTAAATCAATTAAGGATTAAATATCAATGATAACATCGTAAAATCAGCGTTACATTTTAAATGAACTCTAAAATCTCATTCTTTTCAAAGCATAGAAATCTCAAGGACTTTCTGTACGGATTCGGCCACTAGTGCAGTTGTATGATCATTTTTTAATGCCATGTGCCATGGTGGTTCGAAAACATGGTTGAATAATGTGATTCAATTCAAATTTGGCAAAGACTTTCGGGCAGAGAGTCTGAAACAGTAGATCAGCTCTGGCACACACTATGTGTCCTTTGGTCAAATACAAGCTGACTGAGATTTCTGACTGGTCAGAAAGCCAATCAGATAAAGAGGTTGTATTGTTTACTGTTTCAGGGAACAGTCTGAAGACGTCATCAGGGTGTAACTACAAGGTGCTCTAAATTTTAACACTGTTTATTATTATTTTTCCCTCATGCAATGGGAACATTTCATGTAATACAGATCAAAATAAACCTTTAAACAAACTCTAATTAAAGTAGGTCTCCTAAAAAGATGGCTCATCCAAAAAATTTATATATCATCATTCACAAACCCTCAAGTTATTACATTGTATGTATGAGTTTTTTCTTCCGTGGAACACAATATTTCTAAAAATGTCTGTTTTATGTCCATCTGATGAAAGTCAAAGGAGTTCAAAGTTGTTTTAGGTCCCTTTGACTATCACTGTATGGACAAAAATCTTTAAAACATAATTTTTTGTGTTGAGCAGAAGAAAGACACATTTGGAATGACATAAGGGTGAGATGACATGGGTGAACTATCTCTTTAAGCCTTATTGAGAAAAAGGAAAGATGACTCAAAAGATGCTCACTTACCTTGCAGCCTTCACAAGTGATCACCCCATAGTGGATGCCCGATGACTTGTCCCCGCAAATCTTGCAGGGGATTACTTCGATTTGAGCTAAGAGAGGGAGAAGTGGTTGAAACATTAGCTAGAGTTATTTTGCACTTATCCAGCACACAGCCTATAGAAGAGTCCTGGTTCAAAGCACAAAGCATTGAAAGCAATCCGCGATCTACATAACAGTTCTAAAGCGAGCTACAGTAGCGTTCTTTGTTTGACACATTGATCTTTGAGGAATCGTTCAATAGCATAAAAGAAATATAGGCCGACAAAGAGCCCGGAGGTCTGGTTTAACTGTCACCGGGACGTGGAAACTTCGCTAGTGTCATATTCTTTCAATAATAATAATGAACAGCTAACGCACAATGAGTGGGGTCAAGCGCTACAGCACATATTCAAAGATTCAAGGTTTTAACACACTCAGGATGACATAATAACACAAGTCCTTGCACCACAGAATCAAAAACAGCTTTATTAACAAAGCTTGCTCTCTGCTTGGCATAGTTGTGCTGGAATTAAGCGGATTGTGATGCTCTGTGTGGGAATTATAAACTGCTGCAGGTTAATGAATAGCGCCTTTGAGTGCAAAGAGTGCTTTAGAACTAAACAAAACTGAGTATATACACAACAAAATGTGCACAAGTAAGTACTCTACATCCCATTAAAACAAGCTGTTCTTTTCATTATACTGTTTATGTAAGTAGAAGCGCCATCCTAGAATAGCAGGTCGATAGCATTTATCTGCAGTGACCTAAGGTTAACAACTAACACCGATTGCAGATGAGTCAAATGATAGAGGATGGATCCCATCCAATAATGGTTATTTCCAGGGAAACTGTCCTCTCAGGTGAACTTGATGTAGGAAATGTCATTAATATGTTTTACCCAATGACGCAATATCTTAGGTAACGGCTAATGTGTTGTGACAAAGAGAACTGGCCGTCTAGGGATAATGACATGAGGACTCACACTTTGGGCCGAATGCTAGCTGATGCGTGCGTCACGTGTGAGCAATGGAGGTCGAGAGTGGGGAAAAAGAGAGAGAGAATGAGACACGTCTGCCTGACATTTCCAGAAGCTGGGTTGATAAACACAATCTCCTGAAGTAATTTTCAAACATTGAGGAGGAAAATAAAGTTTATTCCATAATGTAATATGCCAGTGAAATTACTAAATGGAACATTTTCATTCTTTTTCGTTCGCTCTCTTTCCTTCTGGCTCATTCTGAGCCCCTGGCCCCCACCCTCCCTGTGTTATATAACTGCTGTCTGGCAACATTCCACGAACACACTCATTCAGAGGAGATCACCCTAGCAACGCAGTGACGAGCATTCCTCCCTCCCACCCCTCCCACGTTCCCATTGGCTAGTGACAGCATAGCTTTGATTCTGACTCGCCCGCTCACATGCCACTCACCTGCGTAGCATGGTCAGGCTATGTGGCTTAGCTGTTCTACTGACACACTTTCCTACTGAGCCGAGGGAGGCGCTTGTGCGGTAGCCTCGCAAGCGCTGTAATCTGATTACATTTTTTGTTTTTCCTTTTTTTCCCCCTCTTGGCATGTTTAAGGTGGAACCACAAAATCAAAGACCATCATATTATCAGGAAAACCAGTCATTTCAGTTTCAGACAAATCCAAAGCCACGGAGACATAAGATCAAGCAGCGCATTTTATGTAATTGCATGGGCCTGATTTATGACTTTTGCACACTTGAAATATCTACAGTACACTCATTAAGGGCCCTGTAACTTACACTTGCCCTCAACATGTGGCAGCCTGTCAAGAATTTGAGCACAGTCCCAGCTGTCTCAGAGCTCTCACATAAAACTATTTTAAGCTATGGCTTCTGTGTATGGTGACTGGAGGTTGAATTTATCAAGCCTTTTAAGTTTTACCTAGCCTATCGAGTTTTCCCATGCGGGAATTTTTAAACACACACACACACACACATTCATAATGCAAAACAAAACCTTTCATATTGTGACTCTCACATTGTAAAATGACAGGTAAAAGTGCACTCAACTAACTACATAGTAAGTATGACTGAAATGTGAAGTGTTACAGCTTTTTGCCATAATATCAATGAATTCTGGTCAATTTATTAATGAAAAATGAAAATAAATGTATCATTAACTAAATATTTGAGGTCAGAAAAGAATTACAAAAAATGCATGCCTAATACAGTCAGGAACCTTTGACATTCAGGCTGTGTATAAAAGACAAAGATCTCCTTTTGTCACCATTATTCATAACATTACAAGCCAATCTCCCATAAACACTTACGCAAATGAAAACTATCTCAAACAGCTCTTGTTTGTTTAGCACTGCTATAGAAGCCGGAGGAGAAACGCAGTCAGATTGACGAAAAACTAATTAAGAGGAGATTTATTAGAGTGCTATGTTTATCAGGGCAAGATGGAGTTAGTAATCTAGCTCTTCTTATCTCCTCTCTTTTGGCCACTCTATGTCACTTAGTCAGTATGTCAGTCCATTGAACACATGTCAGCAGTTTTACTGCGTGATGCTGGGAAAAACCCAAGACAAATGCAGAGACTTTGCCCTTTTATCTCAAATAATCAAACAACTTTGTTCGGCAACATCCAAAGGTCCTGTTTACCTTGCACTTTGCATTTGCATAAGAGTGCTTAGCTAACCTATCCTGTGTGAGATGTGTGCACAGTCCATAGAGTCAATTTTGGAGCCTGCTCTGTGTCCCCACCAGCAAGTTAGCTTTGCTCACACGCGAACAGGGTGTCCCATTTGCATTCACTTACACATATGTGAGATTTCAAAGCAGTTTTGTGGTCAGCAGTAATGATTTTTCCTCTCCCACACATCACTTAAAAGTGACCTACCTTTACTAAGTAAATTGAGATTGTGGAATGACACCGCAAGACTCTCTTTAAATATGCACAGAGGGATTGAGTAATTCTTTGGTATAAGTAACAACACCAAGTTGAAAAACATGAGCTGATAGGGAGTGTAAGGTGATTCTTGATGGGCATTAATTATCTTGATGCCTGCTGGGATTAGGAAACAATAAAAGTCTCATTCAAAAATAAAATCGGATTTTAAAAAAATGTGTAGGAAAATATTAAGGTGGAAATTGGTTGATCATTATTATTACTGAGCCATGAGTCATGGCAAAAAATACATTTTATTTAATAATTATAAACTAAAACACCACAAATTAGGTGTGTAAGAATTATGATGTACTTATTGTTAAACCATTCTGTGAGAAAACTCTTAACTTTTTTTCTAGCAAAAGGAGATTTTAATCCCTTATAGATCAAGTGGCTGGTCACATTCTCCCATTGCCTGGGCTTTCGTTGTGGTTTAAATGAATGGAAAGTCCATGGGCAGGTGTCAAAGTGTCACAGCATTAAGCTGCTCAGAATTCATTTATAGACGGCTCATTGCCCAAGTCTTCAAAGCCATGTAGGCTTAAAAGTTACAGCACTCTGCATTTAGAAGTGTCTTTCCTCTGGATCATGGATAAAGTCAAAAGAAACATACTGAATATAACATCCATTTGATTAAATTTTGCTACATCTCTGCACATTTTGTCAATGCTACTTAGTTTCCATTCTGGAAATTTCAAATAAGAAAAGTCTGGAGCATAAGACTGTCAGACCGGCGGCCATGCTGAGACTGAAAAACAACAACACGCAGCAGATACACCCCCATTCCCTGTGCCCCAACAGCTCACAATCACATAATGACATGCAGAGATCTCCGCTGAACTTACTGATAAGCTTTTTCACGATAAAGACACAAACATTCAGCGGAGCTCAAGTTCAACATGGCGGTTAAGAGCTTATACGTGACCAAAGACATATCAACTTTACGCACAACCATAATGCAGTATTTGAACTTTCCATTAAGTAAGCATGCAGTTCAAATAACAGCACCTAGTGATAATTATATTTTTAAGCATTTTCAAACACGTTGTTTTATTCTTACATAATGAGATGCGCTTAGCGGCAGTTAACAGTAACTACAGTGAGACGATTGTTGCCAAGTCTAGCAAGAGAAACAAGCAACCTGGTATAAAAAACATAATAAAAAGCAACTTGCTTTCTTTTTTACTCAAAATAGGCAAATAATGGAGAAAAGAGAATTGCTTATTTTGAATAGCTGGTTTATTAAGTTTGTAACTTGCTATAAATTACGTCATTTCAATAACTAGCCTATAAGCCTTTAATAACAATCGAAAAATTTCACAGGCTACAACTGGCCATGTAACTTCTAGCCTACATCTCTTTCATGGCCACCCCTTCAACAAAAGTAGCCTACGTGGTTACATATTTACATGAGCGACTATTCTGATAAAAACGGCAAAACATTAACTGGCCATATTAATGAAACGAAAATAAGTAAAAACAATCCCAAAGACGTTTTTTTTAACGTTTTTTTTTTTAAGCGGACATGGCAACACAGAGAGACGTTCCCCGTTCATCGCTTCCCTCTCACGCTTGCAAGCGAAAAAAACAAACAGAGCTATGCAAAGTTTATGATTTCCATGCACTGATTATATTCGTTATACGTTTGAATGTCGAGAAACAATCAAAGTAGTGAAGAAACATGTTACAAACAACCACCAATTGCAGATTATCTGAGCGATATTTTTGCGCCGGTGCTTGACCGTGCTTTACTTTGACCAAGACTTTGCGCAGTTTGTGCAACATCAAAGCAAACACAATGACGATCACAGCTGTCAAGGTGACAGTTTTTTTCAATCATTAGACATTTTTATTTTGTTTCTAAAAATGCATTTTCTTTAAAACTTACCTCTCATTTTGATGCTATATTATCTGCGAAAGATAATATAACTCCAGCACATTTGAACAGCGCCGAAAGTAAAACTCAGGTGAAAATTGGAAAACTTCAAAACAGAGCAGTTAAAAAAAAACAAAAAAAAACTTGACCTCATAAAGTTATTGCACAGCCTACTTGTTCTTCTCATCCGGTTGTTCAAAGTAAATTCCGCTTCATCATAGGTTTTTTCCCTGCGTAAATGCGCGCTCTGTCGGCTATGTAATAAAATGATGATCTACTCTTTCCCTCTCTCTGCGTCTGTACTTCTCTGTAGTCAAACCTACTTTCGGCGCGTGGACTCTCACATGATCTCGCTCCACTGGCCCGCCTAGTGCCCCCAGGCAGCGGCGCGCGCTCCCGCACTCGGGCACGCGCTTTAAGGAGGATCCATGTGCCAGAGCTCGTGCGCGCGTGGGAAAGTGTGGCAGTGTGTCAGTGTCACCACAACAGTATCGTGGGAATCTCTCGCGGGCTCGCGGTTCCTGCGGCTGCGATAGTTAGCGATTACAGCAAAGCGCCCAATGAAAAATATCACTGCATTCTTTTCCATTCTCACAGAGGCAAACGTGCTTTACTTGACTGCTACTGAGGCTTAGCCTACAGACTACAAAAACTCATCTGATGGGTAAATGCATGATGTAGCCCATATTGCATATATGGGAGCTCTTATATCATCACTGGTGAGTGCTGGGCAAATATTTTTGAATAGCATAAAACCCTTCTTACGTCTCAAAGAATGCTATCAAAAATACATTTTTGTGAACATCTTGTAGACGAGGTGAGGTTGACAGAGAGATGAAGCAACGTGTTGGAGAAGGAAGGGAGACTGACTTTATTTCAGGAAGCCAATCTAATAATGGCACTAATGTGGGGGATGTAATAACAGGACGTGCGAAAGTTAGAAGGAATATGATGTAACCAGGGAGTCTCCATTATGAAATGAGGAGAGAAGAGATTATAGTAAGTAGGTTAGTGGAACAGCGGAAACACACGGAAGCTGAAAGAAAGCTTTGTCACCCCCTCCTGTGCGGCCACTCCTTCTATTCATCCTCTGCTTTCCTTCAGTCTATAATCTCTCTATGCGTTTTCTTTTTTATAGACTTAAGGCCACTTGCATGATGTCCCTATCATGAACCATGTTTATTCCTTAGACTTGGTCTCGTCTAGACCTTTTTTATGCATTAAATCAAATTCTGTTTTACAGCATGAGGAAAATCAATCTTTCCAGCAGTGTTTGTGCAGCGTTGTCGAAACACACCTCTCTCGGGGTAAATATACGAATGTTTCCGCTCCAGGAGCATTGCTTCCCTTATCATTATTCTTCTGTTTAGATGTCTGTTTCAGAGTCTCTTCCTTACCTTCCTGCAGTCTTGAATTGCAAATTTTCATTCAAAAGCTGCCTCTTTTCTGTCTTTTTTTCCTTTATGTGACACACACACGCACACAGCTGACCTCCTGACCATCTGCCTTATATAATCACAGTCTCTTAAATTAGAGCTGGCTCACTCCGAGTGAGAAGGGAGGGGGGGCTGACATTAGATGGAGGCGCACGGAGAGATAGTGAATGAAGCACCGTTTATATTAAATGTCTGTTGGAAAACAAGACAAGAATTTTACTGTAAAGTGAGATTAGAACTGCATTATGATCTAATGGCAAATGAATTTCAGGCAAAGAGTGGATGAGGTTATGGAGGAATATATTAACAATCAGCGCTAGTGTGTTTGGCAGTCGATAAAATGTTGTTTTTTCCGAAGGGATTATTGTAGAATCCAGCTCTCATCGGCGTAATCCCCTCACCACTTCTCTTCGTTATCTGCTTAATCCGCTGACTCCTCTCCTCTTTCAGAGGCTGGATAATCCCTCTCTTTCTCTGTGTGAGGGTGTAATCCAGTTTTACCCTGCCCATCCTCTCCTCCATCATACTCTTCTCCTTTCATCTTCTGTTCCTTTCTCCTCTTCTCCCTTCTGCAGCTCCCTAGTAATCTTCAACCATACTAAAAATACCCCTTTAAAATCTCTTATTACTTCAATTACATTATATAAACTACATTATATTATATTATAGGAAAGAATGTTCCTGAATGAATCCTCTTGTCCTAGGAGACTTTCAGGATTGAAGTCTGTGTTTATTCCAAACCAGTCGTCTCTGGCCTGTTAAAATTTCCTTCACATACCATTGCTCATGGTTTCCATGGTCTGCCTCTTCCCAGATGACCAGAATTGCATCGTCTGGACATTTTGTTTCGCAGCTAAACAAATGAAGGCATGAGTCTCTGTTGACTCATCTCTAATTATTGAGAATATTTCAAAGTTTATTATCTCATACTCATCCACCATTTACAATGGATCATTTGGATCATTTTCATACTTTTCTTGAGTGTCTCAAATGAAACTAATGAGCAACAACATATAATCATCTTAATCTCAGGCTGCTCCCGCAGGACATCCTCAGTATCATTGAGAACATGTCAGATGGCGCTACTTGAAAATAAATGAGTAACTTGCACGGATTACAGTTCTGGCACATGTATATTACTCATTCAAGTAAACACAAGCTGCGCAAATTATTTCTTGAGGGACAGACAGCCGCAGATGGCATCCTCTCTGGTGGATTTTCAATACGTCAGCAGCTATAGCGTCATCATAAAAACACAATCAATTTAAGGACAGTGAAATGGAATAAAAAATGGTGCAGTTCGAGTTAAACAAGTTATAAACAAGTTGTACGATGACTTAAGGCACCCACACGCTACAAGATAAAAGGGCCGATTTTGGGCCCAATTCTTACCTTCCGACAATCCAATCATACGATGGACACTTTGGGCCTGTCCAAAAACCCACACTTGTGGTCTTCGCCACTTGAGAACGCGTGCATTCAACAGAAAGCAAGTGTGCAAGGCTGTCCCATCAAAAAGCGCAGTGCCCTCAAAGCACACTCAACCCACATTACTCCGAATCAGTATTTGAGGCTAAGCATATCCTATCGTGCATTAGGTTTGGGAAATCGCTTGCCCAGAAAACGCAAGATGTTGCATAGGGACTACTGAACAGACATTTAGAAGTTTATTTTAAAATGCATTAAGTATTGAAAATCAAAATAAAGCTCTATGAACATTTGCATATTTGCAACACTATAAGTTTGTCCCATTGGGCAATCAAAAGTTCTACTCACACTTGCAGTCTTCATTCCTACCTAAACACTGGCCAAATACAGGAAAAACGTAGACAAGTGGTCAAGTGAAAAGACAGCAAGTGTGTGTATTTGGACAGGCCCTTTATTTTCCCATGAGGCCACGGGAGAGGATTTGTGAATGGCAGTAAAGCGAAGTAACTTTTGCTGGTACTAGGTCACGTGATGATGAGAGCATAGCAAAAGTAGTATGACCAGATTACATTTATATTACACACATTCATACTATATAGAACATACTTATTTAGCGGCCGTGAAGTAATTATTTATTCAAAATAAGTACCTACCCAAGAGCATGCGTTTTCGGGTGCAGTGGTGTGCTGTCTTGGTCGCATCGTGGTACTCCACACATTATAGAAACAAAAGTTTTTATCGTCATGTTTGTGGTCTAAAATCCATCCAAAATCTGATAAGATTTTAAAAATCTTTTAGTTTGGGCCAACCTTAATGTGGTTCTATTCACTAAAGAATCTTGAAACATTTTTTATAACCGCTTCGATCAAAATATTAAGCTGCACAATTGTTTTCAATATTGCTAATTTCTGAAGGATCATATGACACTGAAGACTGGAATAATGATGCTGAAAATTCAGCTTTGCCTTCACAGGAAAACTTTTTAAAATATATTAAAATTGAAAATTGTACAAATATTTCACAATAATACTGTTTGTTCTGCATTTGTGATCAAATAAATGCAGCCTTGGTGAACTTTTTTTCTCACTTTCAAAAACATTTTAAAAAAAAATCAGAGACCCCAAACTTGTTAACATTTAATTTTTTTTAGAAATGGTTTTGCTTTCTTAGATGGGAATGTGAAGGAAGATGATAGCCAGTCTTTCATCTTTGTCCCTCTGCTGTCATGACAACAAGTGGCATGGCATGACTGTCCGCACTGTAATTAATGGCCACTGCTGCAGGTCAGGTCTCTTACTTGTTCTCCTCTCTGGTACCACATCTCTTCTTCTGTCCTTTTCTTACATGCCCTATAGGCTATTCTAACAAACATCAGCTTAGAAACCAAGTTACTTCCTCCAACGACATTCCCCAGTTAATAGACATGTTGTCTATTGCTCTCATGACAGCTGATATCTGTTATCACCTGCTATCTGATAGGTAAACAAATATATATTGTTGTCTCTATGGGAAACAGCAGTTCCCGTAAATGCTGCGGGAAAAAGGTCTTTGAAATTGTCAGCGTTATTCAGAACACGTACACTACTAAGCTTTGCCATTTACAGAGTCACACCCTCAATATGAAGTTTATCTTTGCTTTTCTCTGAACAATGGCAATCGAACAAAGGGTGAATATAATGCTGACAAATACACGCACGCAAGACATGCCAGCCCAAACACACACCGAACGCCAACTCAGAGTGGAAGAGTATATCATCATGGAAATGCAATGAAATTTCATATCATTTCAGTCATTACATTATTGATTCATTTTGCATTGTAACCTTTTGTACAATGTGAAAGGATCAATATATTATAGGCCTATTTACTTATAATCAAAGTCGAGCACGTCTACAGTATACCGCTATACCAAAGTTCATGTTGTTCTGCTTTAACAAACCACACGGGTTTCAACAGCATGTTAGCTGGGCAGAAGGGCGCTCGTGTCCACTCAGTGTCCACCATGACTGACCTACTTTTTTTAAAATCACACATACAAACGCCACGCCACCAGAAATACACACACATTTACAATAATTCACACGTCTTCCACCCATTTGTTGACTGCATAACTGACGTTACTCACCTAACGTCACCTAGTTTATTACATAATTTCTCTTTCAGACAAAACAAAAGGACAGCAATATTGCAGAATATTTTACAGATTGGAGTGAACATTTTTATTTCATATCCCTTTGAATATCCTCACAATCAATCACTCCCAAGTCCCTTCTTTTTCATCCCTTGTCCCCTGTGTGCTAGTTCAACTATCTTTCTATTTCCCTATAGTTGCCTGAAGGAAGTGTGGGACACGCTGTGTTTCCATCTCTGTCTCTTCATGTCTTACTCCCTCCCTCCTTTCATCCCTTATCACAAAGCAATATACTTGTGCAGTCATTTATTTTTCCTCCATCCTCTGTGGACACTTTGCTAGGCTACAGAGAAACTGTTAATTACATTGCACCATTTTTAGTGGTCATATGCTGGTCATTTTCTTTCGCAATGATACATTTTCACCCTACTCATCTGTCATTATTTGTTTGAAATGATGAATGCACATCATAATCTTCTTAGGTAAGCTGAATAGATAATGGCCTCTCGGTCATGTAATTCTGTTAGCTATTATTTGCACTCCTGCTTTTAAATCACCCAGTTCCAATCATTTCCATATTATTTATAATGTAATAGTTGTTTGGGTGAATGGTAACATTACACTGAGTAAAAGAATAATTCCAATGACCAAAAAGGGGAGAGAAAGAAAGGTAAATAATTAAATATAAATATGAAAGAAAAGCATTGGCATTGAAAATTCAACAATTCTTCAAAAATGACAACATACTCTGAAGAAAAAAAAAACAGAATCTAAAAGTGTCATAATCTCAAATTATTCCAACCATTAAACGTCATTCTTTTAATTATTGTGTTTATGTATTTACGTCTGACTGAATGGTGGGGAATTAGAGATCTCTGGTGGTGACTTTAGGAACTTCACATCTTGGCTTACATAACAGACGCTTATCCACTCTCTGCATAGTCAGCTTAGAGGTTAAGCTCTGTAAATATTATTAGTATTCATCTACAAGTTGCAGTAACATTGTTGCAGACAGACAGACAGACAGACAGACAGACAGACAAACAAATAGATAGATAGATAGATAGATAGATAGATAGATAGATAGATAGATAGATAGATAGATAGATAGATAGATAGATTTTAGTGATTGTTGAATTTTATTCTTTTGATTTAGCTTTTTCATTCAGCTGTGTTACCATAACACATTAGCTCATCACATTCGTTATTCATTTCAGTCAGTTTCCATTGAAGGGGAACAGCAGCAAAAGCAGACAGTAAATGAGAGACTTTGCAAAGTGTGGTTTAAATTACAAACAAATTTCTAAAACCCTTTTCAGTGTATTGATTGTTTTTCCCCCCATCTCATCTGGAAAGTGAAGTTTTGGTAGGCTATAGCTACCTTGTGGCTGGAAAGATTACGGAGGGTAAGAGCTTGATAGACATGGCAGAAACATACAGAGTGAGAGATGGAGGTCCAGGAAAATGGAGAAGGAGGGAGAGGTGGCTATGACCTACTTTGTGTAGAAAAAGGAAAACACACCCCGGGAGTAGGCTACACACACAAAATCGTAGCCTAGCTACACTATAAAATGCATGCAAGGACATAAATGCACAAAGCGACGTGCAAATAAACAGTCAGGCGCAGTCTCACAAACTCAACTGTCACATCTTGGAAGTGGGTCACAAAATCCTATTTACTGCTGCTGACAATTATCTGTATTCGCGGCTCTGCCGGCTTGGTAACAGCTGTAGGATCCATTCCATTTTCCACTGCAGGGCCACTCCGAGGCAGCTGTGCCATTTGCGAATGCGCCCGATCGATTAACATTTGCTACATCAAAGCATACGCATACCCACAATGTATAACGTTAGTTCATTTACCTGCATTACACCAGCTAGAACAATTTGAAACACAGCCATGTGTGCTTAAGCAACCACAAATTAAATTTTGGAGCAATGTAATTTCCTGGGAGCAAATCCCATCTGTTCGTCAGTAAAAGGACTAAAAATAATCTGCACAGTGAGATTTAATTAGGTGCAGCATCATCTATGGTCGTTATTAAACATGAGTTTATAAGGATTCAGAGTCATAAGGGGGAAGAATCAATCATACACATTGAGACGACAATGCAATTTTGTTTGTCTCCATACAGATCAGTAACAGGCCTAATGCAAATGTGAAATCAATCATGCTGTAAACAAAGAAGGGTATTTGTTAAGGATGGCTGGCGCGAAACAGAGGTTCCGAAGCTTTGCGAGATCCCGAAGCAAAGATGACTCGAAACACTGATCCGAAGCGTGATTCAAAACACCCCCGTCACGTGACAACGGCTAAATGAAGCGTCTAAGTGTTTCATCAGGTGGAGTGCTCCGCCGAATCAGGGTTTCATTGATTGGTCGGTTCGGGAACAAATCACACAATCACACAGTATAAAAGTTTTGTCAACGCATTTTCATATCGTGGGTTTTTGTGAGAGGAGTTTGGTTTTGAGATAGCGGATTTTTGGTGATATAGTGACATTTATAGTGCGATTTGTTTAGTTATATTTAGGATTTAATTTACATTTACACATTGACTTAGTGACACACAGAGTACATATATTGACACATTAATAGATGCATTGATAGAAATATATATATATATATATATATATATATAGATAGATAGATACATATATTATAGATTATTAGATAGATAGGCTACATATAAGATAGATAGATAGATAGATAGATAGATAGATAGATAGATAGATAGATAGATAGATAGATAGAAATGGAGGCTCCACAGAAGAGATGCCGTACATCTGTGGTGTGGGAGCATTTCCATTTGGAAACCCCAAATAAAGTGAGATGTGTGTATTGTGATCGGCAGCTAGCCTACTGCAACAATACATCATCCATGATGCGCCATTTGAGGAGCATTCATCCTGCCATTCTGCAGGGTGCAGAGGATGGTAGTGTTCCCCCTGTACCAAGGCCTGCTACTGACACTGCTGGACCCAAGGTTTAAAAATGTGGCTTTTGGAAATCCTGCCAAAGCCCTGGATGCTGAAAAGCACATCACACTGGAGTGTGCTTCACTGATGCGTTCAAACACAACTCCTGGTGAGTTTCAGTCTATGTTATCTTATGTAATGTGATTCATGAAATTTATACTTCATATGTGTTGTCAGTTTATGATTTTTTACTAATTGCCGTTTTCTTTTAATTCAGAACCACAAATGTCAACATCAGGCCCATCATCATCAACACCAGTTGAAACACAAGACAGTTTATGGGAACATTTTGACAGTCGTATCCGTGAGACCCAGATGATACACAATCCTACAGCTGATGCCACAGTGGAAGTGAAAAAATACCTCTGCGATGCGTTTTTGCCCAGAACTCATGATCCTCTAACTTACTGTAAAGAGAGAGCAGTAATCTTTCCTCATTTGTATCTCCTAGCTAAAAAATATCTTTGTATGCCAGCAACAAGTGTCCCTTGTGAGAGAATTTTTTCAAAGGCTGGAGAAATTATCTGTAAAAAAAGAAGTAGGCTGAGTCCTTCAACAGCAGAGAAATTAATATTTTTGAATAAAAATCTATAAGAAAGGGAGACATTGTGGCTTGATTTATTTTTATTAATATTCATTTTTCATGACCAAAATCACATTATGCAATGTGAAGAGACTACAGGTTACAAGCTTCATATATTACAAAAATACAATAATGAAAAAACAACAACACATTTTTTATTAGCTCTTTGTAAAGGTTGTTTCAGATCAACACCTGCAAGTGACCACTAGGTGTCACCGTGGAGACGGGTTTCGGATTGATTCGAAGCCTCGAAACAAAATGGCACATTTGCTTCGACTGTTTCATTGCTTCACGAAGCCTCGATCTGCCCATCACTAGTATTTGTACACAAAATGTAGCTGAGTCTACAATTTATCTATCATCATTAGGCTACTCACCTTTATCATTCCAAACCAACCTGACTTTCTAGTCGTCGTGAAATTGAAGTTGCGAATCGCGATAATCTTTTCTTCCCTATTGTGACGTATCTGACAAACGGCTTCTAAAACAAGAAAACATATAGGCTATGCCGCGTTACAGGCAACCTGCAACCAGTGTTTTTTCAACCTTATACCCGTGAAAGTGCACTGGAACGGCAGTCAAACCCGTGACTTCCCACCCGTGAACTCGTAGATCGATGTACTCCCAGTTACGAGCTCTGACGTCACATAGCCCGCGAAACCATACAAAACAACAAGGGCAGCCCATACGGATGCATAACGTTACCGAGGGTCATCGCTTTCGGCTTCAAGAATTATTCTCAAGATTGCAAAAGACGAACAGCGATTTGCAAGACATGCAACATTAAGATCGCGGACAGCCAGACGACAACCTCCAATGTCGTCCGTAATTTGAAGAGCCATTCTGCCCAGTAAGTGCTAGCTTGTCAATTTGTTAATTTTATCTGGTTAGTTGGTAGTTAGCTAATGTTATAATAGCTAAAGTAGCCATTAACCCTTTCACAAGTAAGTTTAAACAATTCTAACTGATCCCCCAGCGTGAGGTTTTCTAGGCGACCGTTATTTAGAACCTGTCACTCACTTTAATGTTGCCATGGTGACGCGTCATTACTTGTCACGTGACACAGCGCAACCACAACACAGTGCTGAATGAATGATGATCTGCTTTTATGTAATTTTTCCTGTTTTATTCAAAATGTTCACAAATGTATTAGCTATAACATGAAACACTGATATTCCGATTGTCAAATATGTGCAATTGGACGTGTTTTGTTGTTTAAACACCTTTATAATGATCGCGTTAGTTGAGCTGGATGTGCGAATGGGCGGCCATGTTAGTTTATTAAATTTAAAACATTTCAAACACTGTTGGCAGAAGTGAAAAATAAATTATTTTATGAAGTTACAATTTTGTTTGATTCCATAATGTATTTTACTGAACATGAGTATTGTAATTTACTGACAGTTACTTGTATCTTGTCTTCTCATTAAGATCAGATTCTGCAGGTAAAATTACAATAATAAGGTGACTTGACTTGACATAGCCTGTGACTTGACTTGACTTGCCCAAGAAAAAAAATACTTGGGACTTACTTGAGACTTGAAGTTTAAGACTTGAGACTTACTTGCAGTGGCGGTTCTAGACGGGGGGGCCCGTGCCCCTGTGACAACAAGCTTGGCCCCCCTTGTGGCCCCCCTAAATGTGGAGTGTGAAATAATTTTTACAAAACAGTTTTTGCTATCGTTGTTATCGTTGTATGCCTATTATTTTTTTTTATTATTCTATCTTTGTGGATTTGCTTGTTCACGTGACAATTCGCATCACATTCGCGGGAATCGCTGCAGAATAACGTCTGTCTCCTGCACGCGAGAGAGGAGAGAAGGACAAAGCTGGTAAATGGCAGTTCAGTTGCAAGTTCATTCTTTTTGTGCGTATCGGGTGTGCGATGTGTATTGTCTATTATGATATTGTAATCAATGTTTTAACTGTATACGAGGCACTGTGAGCTGACATCGCATTTGTCTATACTTTCACTGCTGTGTGCGGTTCATAGGTATAGGCTACCCAGCTAAGAAAAAAAGGTCCCCAGAACGTCCCCTAAATGGCCTGTGCGAACGTCCCCCCGAACGTCCCCGTTTAGGGTCCGCTTGATGTCCCGCGGACGTTCGCGAAGACGTCCTCCGGACGTTCAAGAGGACATTCCCAGGACCACCAGCGGCAACTCGGGACGTTTATAGGACTTACGCGTTTAGTCCCCTGAATATCATTTTATTTTATTTTACTTCTGGCTAAACAAAGAAAACAGACACGGAGTAAGGAACAAAGTAAATTATTTATTTAAACAATTGTAAAGGTGTTGTGCTATTTCCGTGTGTGTCTTCAAATGCGTCCCCTTTGGCATCTACCTAAAACAACAAAATGAACATATTCAGTAGTGTTATGATTTTATATGTCTATATACAATATCCATATGTGAAATATAACGTCTCATTCAGCTTAACATATAGCTTAGTGTGTTAGCATAATAACGGTTATCAGCGGTACATTGCGGACAACTTCACCAAACGTTTTAAAAGGTAACATTTTCATATAATTTAAAGACGGACAGTGGTTATGGTAACTAATATATAATAATCTAAAAATAAAAAAAAAAACCTTTTAGACAGACGAAAGAGAAAACACAAGGCTGCATCTGAGGAGGACCGTTAACTGTCACACGCAGCTGAGCGTTGCCATGGATACGGATACAAACCGCGTAACATAAGGAATGACGCCACTTGCTTATTTGATCCTATGATTTGATCGTCACTTGCTTGTTTCTCCAATTTTTTTGTTTTGTTATTTGAACAAATGTTAAGCATGTGCTATCAGTCTTAAGTGCAATAATTAGAACAATATTTTCCTAAAATAAATTATTTTTAATAAAACCAGTCACCTTCGCCTGACCAACCGTTTGAAAGGTCATGTTTAGCATACTTTTATTTGTCTTACCGGTGTTATTTTCCACTTTCTTTCCAGCAATTTTTCCATTCTTCACGTTTTCCTTGGCTGCATTCATCATTTGAAGTCAATGCATTATTTTAGAGTTCCTGGGATTCAACCTCTTCGTGCATGTATAGCTTTATAAATTCTAGCTCATATTTAATTGAATCAATTATCATGTCTTATGTTTAAATTATAATGGGTGAAAACAGACTCATGATTTTATTACATCTTTAGGCTAATTAGTGATAGAATTTAAATGAAGTAACATGAAAGTTATTATCTTAACATTAAAACACTAACATTTTTAGCACAAACTTAATTTTACAATTAATGCAAATATTTACATTTATATTTTAGTTTAAATATTCGTTTGTCTGAGGTGCAAAGTGTCAGGTTTGATGATAGCAAACCCATGGGCGACTGGATTTTCCAAGTGTTGTCATGGAAATGGCAGGTGAGGGACGAAATAGGGATGTTCGCAAACTGGCCCAGACAAATGTCCTCAAAACGTCCGTCAGCGAACGTTACAAAATGGACCAAATGCGAACGTCATCGGAACGTCCTCCAGCGAACGTTATGAACCGGACCAAATGCGGACGTCCTCCGAACGTCTTCCAGCGAACGTTATGAACCGGACCAAATGCGGACGTCCTCCGAACGTCTTCCAGCGAACGTTATGAACCGGACCAAATGCGGACGTCCTCCGAACGTCTTCCAGCGAACGTTATGAACCGGACTAGATCCGGACCTAATTAGACGTTTGCAACGTCCGGAGGACGTCCCCTGTTTGCTGGGTATGTCCCCAAATTAGTTTATGTCTTATATTTATATCATATTATGTTCTTATATTAGAATATCGAATCAGCAAGAGTTCCCGTTTTCCCGTGCACAATTGCAACTGTCATATTGATATTATACAACAGTTAAATTAACAATAAGTTAACATTGGGAGTTACTTTTTAGACACAATATTGTCAATATTGTTTGTTTTCCCTTTATTTCGCCGACTAGAATTTCAAAATGAAACCGTAGCAAAGTCTCAATGCAACAGACAGCGATGATTTATTGACTGAAATCCGCGTTAAGGAATCACTTGCTCCTTTCCCGAATGAATCAGCCGTTTGAACAAATCGGTTGAATGAATGAATCCCTCAACTCACTTATTAAGACTGTGACTTGCCGCCGCCTACTGGCGGTTTTAGTTTAATATTTAAAGTACCTTTTAATTAAAACGTTAAAATTAGAAATCATTTCATATTTAAATATTGATTTAAAAAAAAATCTCATAGCTTTATTTATGCAATTATAAATGGAGTGTAAATATATTAATGCCGCTTCTGTGTCACCTCTAGATTGCACTGCAAAGATGGATTTTGATTGAATTAATTAATTTGACTGGTAACAGTGGTACTGTATAACTATTGTATAATTAAGTATTATTGTATAAATAAGTATAATTACTGAATAATTTGAATGTTAGTATTTGACATAAAAGGTGATTTATAACTCTAAATAAGTTTAGAAAGAATGTCCATATATAGGTGAAAATGCCCCTGGAAATCAATTTAAGATGGCAAATTAAATTAATTAAAATTTAATTAAAAAATTAATTTCGGTCCCTGCTGTTAACTGACCACAGTATAGAATATTAAAAATATGAATATCTTTGTGAGTCAGCTGTCAAATGGTACCAGTACACAAACACAATCAGTAAAATATCATCTAATTATCAACAAAACATTGAAAATATTGAGATATATTTTTGTCAATATTGTACACCCCTAATGTACGGTATGAATTTTGATTTCTTCAGGTCTTAAAAAGCCTTAAATTTGACTTTAAAAAGTGTGCAGGAATCCTGTAAACGGTTAGACAGTTACCTAGCAAGTCAGTTATTTTCAGTAAATTAATTAATAAGCTTCTTGGTTCCCATTGCTTTTGCTCTATAGTTCTCACCAAAATGAAGAGAAAGAAGGACATCATGCTAATTACAGTTACTGTGACTAATACTGAGTATGTAATGCAAATGTAAAAATATAATGGAAATGCAAATACATTGTTGAATGATTATAAACATGGTATTTTGCCTGTTAATGCCTGCAGTGCAGTGCAGAAAATGATATGACAACAATAAGGTCTAAATATAACTGGCCCCTCTAACAGTACAACTGTCCCCAGCTTGGCCCCCCCAGTTGAAATGGTCTAGAACCGCCACTGCTTACTTGAGACTTGCACATGTGTGACTTGGTCCCATCACCGGCTGGTGCAGCAGCTGCGGCTCGATGACGAGACGTTCCAGCGGAACTTCAGGCTGGACACGGAGCATTTTCTCGGAACTAATGTTTTGGTAGGAACGAAAGTTCACATCGTATGTTTCTCGGTAATCAGCCAGAGTGAAGGACGTCTTTATTCTGATTGGTTGCAGGCGTTTTGCCCCTGCTTGCCGCTGAACCGCGTCATAGCTCATTACCATAAAGTTGAGCGTCTTTCAACTTTCTGATTGATGCTCAAAACGGCCAAAACGCGACGCAGAGGGATTTGACGCTCCTTGCAGCTGAGAGAAGCGAGCTTCCATTAAAAATGAATGACTTCCGGACGCTTTGGAAGTTCAAGTCGGCGGCGGTGTGAACGTACAGTTAGCCCCGTAAGGTCCGCCATGCTGGTTTGTTTACATCTAGCTACCACAATTCCTTGCGCTCAGGTAGTTTGGCGTGACTGGCCTGGAACGCTACAAAGTCGTGAGTCGTGGTTTGAAGTAGTGATTTATGCTCAAAAACCTGCCTGGAACGCAGCGTAAGGCTGGACTGCATTTGTCCATTGGGAATTAATTGGATTGTTGGGGTTTGCTATCGCTGTGATCTCATGTGAGTGTTTGATTCCATAAAAATTAGAATTGTCACTCAATTTTGCTTTCATGGTGAGATGTTAACTCTTTCCCCGCCATGTTTTCACTGTTTTATGATAGGGGGCTCTACTACGCAATTTTCTAAAGGGATAGCTCACCGAAAAAAATAAATTAGTCCATGATTTACTCACCCTGAAGCCGTCCTAGGTGTATATGACATTCTTCTTTCAGACGAATACAATCTATCAAAATGTCAAACAAAAATGTCCTGACTCTTCCAAGCTTTATAATGGGAGTGAATGGGTATATTTTTTTGAAAGTCCATCAAAGCGCATCCATCCATGATAAAAGTTATTTACAGTATAACCCTGGTGGATTAATAAAGGGCTTCTAAAGTGAAGCGATGCGTTCGTGTAAGAAAAATATCCATAGGCTATTTAAATCTTTATCGACTAAAATAACTAGCAGATGGCAGCTGGCTGTACGCATCGATTTACGGCGAAAGACTAACTCTTGAACTTGACGCACAACGTAATGACGAACACGGTTGTCTAGCCCTGTTGGTTTGAATCGCGAGAGGCGGCAAAGCTTACGCTACTCCTACATCCTACGTCATACATCGTCAAGTGTTACTCTTTTAAGTTGACTTGCGTGTACGGCTGTCTGCCGGAAGCTAGTTATTTTAGTTGATAAAGTTTTAAATATGGATATTTTTCTTACATGAACGCATCTCTTCACTTCAGAAGGCCTTTATTAACCTGAAAGAGCTGTGTGGAGCACATCATGGATGGATGCATGGATGGACTTCCAAAAAAATATACCCATTCACTCCCATTATACAGCTTGGAAGAACCAGGACATTTTTTAATATAACTGTGATTTAATTTGTCTGAAAGAAGAATGTCATATACCCTAGGATGGCTTCAGGGTGCTTAAATCATTGCCTAATTTTCATTTTTGGGTGAACTGCCTTAATAGAGTACAGAATCTCCAGCAACACATGGAAAAAAACAGAAGCAGCACCAAACGATAAAAACATTGATATGCGCGTTGTATGCTATTTGAAAAAAAAGCTGCTTTGTTTTGTTTAAAATGCTGCTTTTTAAAATTAAACTTACCCACATTCAAGTGTTGATAAAAAGAATGCATGAAGCTAGAATAAAATTAGGTGTTTTGTTTAAAAGAAGAGGCTCTCTTTCTTTTGATATACTGCATCAGATAGGCCTATTCATGCAACAACAACAAAAATACTTTGGACGCCATGAAAGTTTTGTGAAAATGATCAAAAATGCTGGCAAAGGCTGACAACAACAACAACAAAAATGTTGGCGGATAAAAAGTTAATCAGGTCCCCCACTAACCCTACATTCACTATTAAAGAGCAGTGTCAACATTCTGCTAAACTTTTCCTTTTGTGTTAAGAAAATTCCTGTTTGGAATGACAGGATGAGCAATGACAACCTAATATGCAACTAAACAAGTATTGCTCTTTAGGACTGTAATAAGGCTACAGAAAAACCCTGGTAAACAATCATATTCATATTCAAATCATATTGTCATGTCTATGATCTTTGACTTGAAAAATGTGTTTGTTTTAGAAAGAGAAAATTCTCACATAAAATGTCCACCTTAATAGGAGGCGTTCAGGCATCAGTGCGAGTGTAGTCAAACCTGGAGACTTTTAAAAGGAGGGCAGCAGAGATAACAAAGCAAGCTCTGTATGTTTTCTTAGAAAACCTTGTGATTGCAGACTGTCTTGTGATCAAGACTTGTGATCAGATATACACAAACTGTTAAGGTCAGAAGCCAGATCATTCAGATCTGATAGGACCAATGGAGAAGTTAATGCTCAAATACACTACACACCTTTTAAAATCTAGATTTTCAAATACTAGGCATCGTTGCCCTTTATTTTACAGTATGTGCACTTATGTGTACTTACAATGCACTTAAGAAAGTAATATAAGGTAACTACATGGGTTAAGGTTAGGTTTAGGGGTTGGTTCAGGATTAGGCTATTAATGCAATTATAATTAGTACAGTTGTACATGGGGAACAGGACTGTAAAGTAAAGTGCAACCGGCATCATACACTTGCTGACTTTGTAAATGGTTACAGAGAATAACGACATCATACAGTACCAGACATTAAAGTCATTCCGAACACAAACTCATGCAGAAATGTGCACCTCATTGCTATGACAAACAAAAATGTTTTCTAATGTTTAGGTGTATTGGTCCAAATGGATGGACTTCCCCAGACTGTAAATCGAGGCAAAAATCTGGGGAAAAGTTTTGTAATGTATTCCAGTCTTAAGATGTTGTGAGGATTCCCAGCTGACAAAAATATGTTCTAAGAACGTTTTGCTAATGTTCCCATTCTAAATGTTCTCTGAATGTTCAAAACGTCCAGTTTAAAAATGTTACTTTTTTTTTTTTTTTTTTTTTTTTAAGGGATCTCCTTTTGCAAACATTATTGGAACGTTAGTTTGGAATGTGTGCTACAGTAGGCCCTACATGGCGGGTGTCATGATGCCACCTGCGCTACTGGTCAAGTCAATATCACAAATGAGAGACTTAGGTTTCTGGGTCAGTGAAGATTGGGAGGGTGGCAGAACAAACAAAGAAACCTCTCAACTCCCTTCAGGTTGTACGTGAGCAGGGTTGCCAAGTTATGCCAACTGTCCCGTATTAGCCGGGACGTCCCGTATATTGGGCCTGATTTATTACGTGACCTCCCTTGTCCTGTATATTGACTACTAAGCTGATCTAACCACTGACTGATACAACAGCACGGCACTTGAGATTGATCACGACTCCGGTCATCATCCAATCACAGCCCACCCTAATGCGTATCAGACCATATGAATAACAAACTCTAAATTGAGAATTAATCATTCTTTTGGGACAAATCATTGTTTGATTTGCGAACAGAATCTGCTGTCTGGTCGCTCCCGGTTCGATCCGGACTCGCGCTAACGGCAAATCCCTTTCACTGTCTGGGTTTCGATTTCGGCAAATCAATTTTGGCATAATCAACTTGATTATGGTGAGTCCAACATCCAGCCACACAAGAAAACATGAAATCTACCTGTCCTGAGGGAATAATATGCTGATGTGAATTGCTGCTCAAGAAACATTTATGACTATTATTAATGTTTAAAAAAAAAAAAGTTAAGGATTAGGCCTTGTTCAATAGAAAGTTCAAAGGAGATGTATAGGCCTAGGCCTATCTGAATTAAAAACGCTTTTGTAACATTATAAATGTCTTTACTGTCACAAATTTTGATTAATTTAATGTGTCCTTGCTGAATAAAAGTAGGTAATACTTTCTTTAATTTCTTTCAAATGTAGTGTATAATGTTACAAAAGCTTTCAGAAAAAATGCCATTATTTTGAACTATGCGTGTAATGTGACTTTTTTTTGTATGACCTTAACATTCGTTTTAGAATTAAATTGTACATAAATAGGTTAAGCAAAACAAATGTTTGTCTTTTAAACACATACGAACCTCAAATGACATGACTACTGTGTGATACAGTACCTACAAATATTTTGAGTGTCCCTTATTTTCCTGTAGAACCAGATTGTTTTTCTTTTCTGAAGTTGGCAACCCTATAGGAGACACACCTTGTTTTACATGTAATATAATGCAATAAACAAGATCCCAGATGCAAACAATATGTTAATAGTCTAACTCTTTTTCAGGATCAAATGTATTTTCAAACAAAAGCTTTTGTGTCCATGTTCTTGCTTTTTATGAGATCATATTAATTTGCTTGAGGGCACTGGGTTCGTTTTTCATTTCAAATTTGCGGATGTAATTTTCTGAAATGATTAATATGTTTTGCAATATTTTCTGCCACTGTGTAATGACTTTCATGTAGCTACATAAGAATTTTTACCAAGCCAATAAATTCACATTTTTATTAATTCATCAGACATTTGTTTACAGCTTGCAAGCAAAGTATATATTTGATTATAGGTGTTCGCTGGGATTTGATCCCATGGGCCATGACCCTGATGTTGGTTGTGCAACGCGCCTGGTGAGTTACAAAGAGTTTAACAATACATGTCAATCACACCGATGCATTGCGGTTGTGTATTAACACTAAGGTGGAACCTGATGCTGATGATCTGACTTGTCATGTAACTACAGCCAGAACAGCAAACCTTGAAAGTCGTCTGGCCCAGATCTGGCAGAACCTCATCTATCGAATAAAATAAGGAGGATAGAGTTTACCTCAACAACATCTGAGAGCGAACCATTTAGCTCCTGTTTATGTCACAGTGGGAGTCTCAATAATTCATTATCCGTGACATTTCATAATACCTCAATACTTCAGGGGGAAAAACACTTTTTTAAAGGTCTTAAGTACTGTGTTGAAATCTTTTAAGATGGAGATATGATAGTGAGAGATAAGTGTTTAACAGTGCTTTAGAGCCTGGTAATGGATATCACCCTTATATAAAAGTACTGACACAAATAAGGAGCTTGACTTAAATTAAACAGTAAATTATAACGTTACATAACATGACATAATTATTAGAGCCTAGTGAGTAATGGATATCACCCTTATATAAAAATTCTGACACAATTAAGGAGCTTGACTTAAATTAAATAGTTAATTATAACATAGCATAACATAACATATGAGATAACATACAACATAACATAATTATTAGAGCCTGAGTAATGGATATCACCCTTGTATAAAAATACTGACACAAATAAGGAGCTTGACCTAAATTAAACCGTACATTATAACATAACATAGCAATTATTTGTGAGTAATGGGTCCAAAAACCCTTATATAAAAAATACTGACAGTAGATTATAACGTAACATCAATTATTAGAGCCTAGTGAGTAATGGATATCACCCTTATATAAAAGTTCTGACACTGACGAGCTTGATTTAAAACAAGAAAATAATTTAAGAAAAAAAACATGATAATATACTATAATAAAAGGGTGTGTAGTTTCGATGAGCTAACCTTTATCTTGGTAAAAGATAAATCAAGCAGTCAGAATGCTTTTCAGAGGCCTTCTTTTGAAGCACCACACTAATCATGTCACCAGCTTCTGACACACTGAATGCTTTTTTAAACAAGTGTGTGTGCTTGAGAATTTCAAGTATGCTTCTTAGACAAAGATACCTTGTCAAATAAATGAGCTCAATGTTTTATTTGAAGAGGGTATGTGACTATAACAATCCACTCTTATCTCTGTAATGGACGGCCCCTTGACCTCTGTATCCATGACAATACACTGCCTTTCGACCATCTACGTTCAATACACAAAAGTGGGCGTCATGATGTCTAAAATGTGATTATCTGACCAAATCTGTGTCAATCAGGAGTCACAGAATGTTTTTCTGTTTCTATGTTTCTCTACTGTCTAAACCAATGATCTATATGAAGTAACAAGCTCTCTTTACAAATCAATATGTGCCTGAACAGAATGTTAACAAACTGTTGTATTTTAATTCACATTTATTAGTATAGTGCTTTTCACAATACATATCATTTCAGAGCAGCTTTACAAAAAAATGTATATGTCTACATTCCAATTTAGAGTGATCTCTTATCAGAGGGGACTTTGTCCAAGTAATGCATTTCAGAATATACAAATCACGCAGTTAGCTAATAATGTATTAGTTTACAGTAGAAACAATGAGCTCGTTCAAGTAATAAATACAAGTTGTGATCAATGATTACAATATATGGAAAATGTTGCATTGGTTGGAGTCGTCTCTTCGCAGGTGTTGGGTCATCTGATGTCTTCATAAGAGGCTGGATCCAAACTGAAGCTGACGTACTCAGTTACATCAGAATGGGCATCCCGAGATAAAAACAGAAAAGCACATGGAAAATAATTAGCATAGAAGTTGTTCATAACATTAAGCACAGATAATCTCATTTGATCTGATATAACTGGAGTACAAGGTTATGAGACGCATTATGTGTATATATATTATGTGTTATATTATGGCTAAAGAGAGGCGCCTTTAAACTGGGAGAGTGAGTCTGAGCCCCGAACATTATCAGGAAGGCTATTCCAGAGTTTAGGAGACCAATGCAAAAACGCTCTCCCTCCTTTAGTGGACTTAGATATCTTAGGTACTACCAGAAGCCTAGAGTTTTGTGACCTTAAAGAGCGTGTAGGGCAATAGAAGATCACAGGAGCTGAACTATTTAGGGCCCTGTAGGTCAGGAGCAATACTTTGTAAGTGATATGGAACTTAATAGGTAACCAGTGTAGAGATGATAAAACTGGTGTCATATTATCATATTTTCTTGACCTAGTAAGAACCCTAGCAGCTGCATTTGTCTAATTATAGCTTGTTCATTGAGGATGCAGGGCAACCACCTAGTAATGCATTTCAGTAATCTAGTCTGGAGGTCGTGAATGCATGAACTAGCTTTTCTGCATCAGAGACTGATCGCATGTTCTGCTTAACAATGTTTCTGAGGTGGAAGAAGGTATTATAGGGAACAATCTCGAAATCGAGAACGTGCCCGTATTTATACTTTGACCATTTGCTATCAAAACATGCATGCAATTTTTGCCATGTCAGCTGCTGGTGTTGGTCCACTGTGTTTTATCAAGGGCAGGGTCAATGCAGCTAGCTATCAGGAGATTTTGGAGCACTTCATGCTTCCACCTGCTGAAAAGCTTTATGGAGATGACGATTTCATTTTTCAGCACGACCTGGCACCTGCTCACAGTGCCAAAACCACTGGTAAATGGTTTACTGACCATGGTATTACTGTGTTCAATTGGCCTGCCAACTCTCCTGACCTGAACCCCATAGAGAATCTGTGGGATATTGTGAAGAGAAAGTTGAGAGACGCAAGACCCAACCCTCTGGATGAGCTTAAGGCCGCTATCGAAGCATCCTGGGCCTCCATAACACCTCAGCAGTGCCACAGGCTGATTGCCTCCATGCCACGCCGCACTGAAGCAGTCATTTCTGCAAAAGGATTCCCGACCAAGTATTGAGTGCATAACTGAACATAATTATTTGAAGGTTGGCTTTTTTTTATTTATTAAAAACACTTATTTTATTGGTCGGATGAAATATGCTAATTTTTTTGAGACAGGAATTTTGGGTTTTCATGAGCTGTATGCCAAAATCATCAGTATTAAAACAATAAAAGACCTGAAATATGTCAGTTGGTGTGCAATAAATCTAAAATATATGAAAGTTTAATTTTTATCATTACATTATGGAAAATAATGAACTTTATCACAATATGCTAATTTTTTGAGAAGGACCTTTATATATAAATGCATCTCGTCAATCACAACAAATGTGGCACATAAAGGGATTGTTCACCCAAAAATGAAAATTCTGTCATCATCAGTATTGCTGCTAAAGTTAATGAGCAAGAAATCTTAAATACTTATGTCATTTTTTCAAGTTTCAGTTAGATTTTGAATCCAGATAATATTTTCTCAGACTGTTGGGCGATTATAGCTGAGAGATGGATAACACTGCCCCCGTGTGGATATATGTTGTATCTGCAGCACTCAATTTTCTTTCCAAGAGAACGGGATGCATAGTAATACCATTCAAATAAGATATACAGTAAATATAAACCATCAATTGATATTATGCACGTAATATGAGCACTTTTCATATTAAATATATATTACAAATATATTTCAAGATGAACATAAATTTGACCTACTTTTTACTAAGATATTTGAGTAATTTAATGGATGACCATGATCTGTTGCGAAGCTTGTGTGTGTCTGATACGTGAGCAGTGGTTTAATCCCAAACACATTGCCTCTGTAATAAATCCTTTTGTTGGTGTTGTTTACTGACATTCCTTTTTTACTTGAGGCTCCAGGTGAGCTTGTTAAAATTCCTCTTCCATGTCAAACAGCGTTGAGTGCACATGAATTTGACTGGCAATAAATGCTGCAGAAATAAATATTCAGAGACCTTCAGGGCTGGAAAACAAGATGGAGGAGTTGTGGGTCAGATTCATTACAAGATCGGTTGGCATTTCTTACAATCATTCTTATGTTATCTTTAGACCACAAATTATCCTGCGGTGTAATAGCAAAAGAGAGCGCAAGCTGCATAAAGAACCACTGAGATGATGAGTACGGATCTCAGAATAGTTATTGTTTTTTATATAAGGATAATTTGGGGATGGGATCAGAAAGCTCATCAAAAATCTTCATTTGTGTTCAGAAGATGAACGAAGGTTTTACAGGTTTGGAACAACAGAAGGCGAGTAATTAATGACACTTTTCATTTTTGGGTGACCTAACTCTTTTGATATAACAATCTGAACAAGGAGAAATGGATACACAGAAGAAAATCAGAAGTTCAGAAAACTCAGACTGGAGGAAACCCAACTTGAGGACTGACTGAGTATACTCAACTTATGGAGTAAAAGAAGAAAAAAGAAAGAAGTCAAGTTTGTCAAACATACAATTTCTATAAACTAAAAAAATAATGTTTTTTTTGCATGGGGATCCAAGTTCAATAAGCTTATATGAGCGTTGATATAAAATAGTGACAAAACATTCTTAGTTTGTCTACTTGTGTATCAGTTGACATGAACGGTCTAAACAAACACACCAACAGCAGGTTACAAAGAACAAAGCTAGACAAGAGACAAGTTACATATGGCTATTTATACACAAAGACTAATTACTAACAATAAACACCTGAACATAATGAATCAATAGACCAATGAGAAAACAGAACCGAGAAACACATGACCAAAACAAACTAATCAGAACATGATACGAACAGGGGGAGAACATGGCAAGATCACATGAGGGCAAGGAAATCACATGACAAACAGGAAGCAAAAGCAACCATGAATATGCAATAAGACATGAACCATTAATATGAAACAAAACCCCAAAACATACGTGACAAATCCTCCCTCAAAGGGTGGCTCCCGACATGCAAACAGTACAGCCACCCAAAACCCCAAAACAACACAAAAAGTCCAGAAGGGTGAAGGAGCAAAGATGGTCAGGTAGGAGGGATGGCGGGCCAGGCCCATTAAGGGGAACAGAAAATGGATCATGGCCTAGGCCGTACTGAGGATCAGAGGCGGGCCCGGACCTTTGAGCAGTGGATGAGGCCATGGTGGGTCAGGTGGCCATGGTAGAGCCACCAGTGATGGGGGCCACCAAGATGCAGCTAGCAGATGTGACAGCAGAGATGACCTCTGGGAATCAGGGGGCCATGGTGGAACTCAGGCCTGGGCAGTCCTCCTGAAAATAGGGTGTGGCAAGTCAGTGAACAGACTTCATGGCCATAACATGAGGCACAGTGAGTTCAGGGATGGTAATGAGGTATTTAAAATGACACTGACATGATAGTTTGATTATAAAGTAGGCTTATGTTTGAGACTATAGATCTTTCTATGTGGTGAGACAATGGTTTGAATGAATCCCTTATTTTTATTGACATTAAAATACAGAATAGTTATTTCGGCATTATCCTTAACATTGTATAAGCATTTGTTTCATGTGCCAGAATGGAAGAGAGAATCTTGGGAGTTTGTGTAAATGTCACATCCTTTTGATTTTCCCGGCAAAACATCCCAAGTCTTTCATAGACAACCGTTCAGGGAAGGTCTCGTTTTTTAAGTTACGTTACAAGCTGTTCACACATTGGCAATAAAAAAGCGATTAATACATGACAATTCTTACATATAGCTCCTTTAAGAAAAATCTGATTTGTTTATCTAATGTCATATTTAAAAAATGTATCCAAGTTCCCCTGAAACCTGCTTAAGTGCGGCACAAAGTACATACAATAATGCATTTAAAAAATAATAAAATGCAGTGCACCAGAAAAATATAGGAAAAAGCAAACACCAGTTAGGTTCTTGATGGTTTATTAGAACAGGAAATGATAACAGAGCACAGTCTCCATGCTCAATGACAGCCAGAACTGAGGACAATGAGTTTTCAAATGTAGAAATGTGTGCGCGCATATGTGTTAGTACAGTGGAGTCCAAAAGTCTGAGACCACATTGAAGATTTGTGATTTAAAATATAATTTACACCTGAAAATAAACAAGATTTGGTATTTTGAGAAAATTTGAAACTACAGCATAAAAAAATGATATATTTAAGATTTAGCACTATTTCCAGTTCACTAATGAAAAAAATACAATGCGTGACATTTTTCATGTGATTTGTACCGGGAAAAAAAAGCACGAAAAAAAAAAAAAAAAGCACAAGATGCTCTTTGGATAATCTCAAATCATGCTGGAGAACACGATCAACAGGTTTTACATGAACTACATGCAGCTCGAGTGCTGCTGTCATTAAAGCAAAAGAGGGACGAACCGAATACTAAGACATTCTGAAATTCATTTCTCAATTAATCTTTTCACTTAACTTATTATGCTGATAATATAATTTGTAATGAAAAACGTTCTATTAAATAAGAAAAAGCTGAATAGAATCTTTTTAGACTTTTGAACCACACTGTCCTGTGTTTGTGATCTTGTGTGTGTGTGTGTGTGTGTGTATTCTTGATTTGGGAAGCATGCATGTGACAGTCTGATTGGTGGACATTAATAGGGCACACAGTAGCATGTCGTGTTGAAGTACACACTACCTCTGTTTTCCCCAGACCGAGGCTGTGTTCATGCAGATAGTTCACTTAAATTACATTTAAGTACTGAAACCATTATGTACACTGAAGGGGACACGACTTGTCATTTAATGACAATGGACCCAGTAACACGAACAGCCTTCGGTGCAAGACAAATCAGAAGTCCATCACAGTTAACAGAAGACTTGGCTCTTTTGCAAAAGTGTTTTTCTTCTTCTCTTTCATTCAGGAGAAACATCTCCCATCCATTTTTTTTTCTGAGAAAAGGCTTTGCACAGTTCACGAACCAGGATCAAACACTGAAATTCAGGTCACAGTCGAAGGAAAATCATTGTCATTGTTGAAAAAAATTCACACACCAGAAAGCAAATCAAATCACTTTCATGAACTCAATAAACCAACCTAAAACATTACCACAAAACAAACAAATAAACAAATATAAAAATGAAGGTATCAGTACTGGCTAATATATTCTCTACAACTTTACAAAAAAAATTCACTCTGTTTGTGCTTGTCAGATGTCAGGTTTTGCAAACTGAAAGCATTTCATTTCTAAACAAACCATTTCTTTCTTTGCGTTTGTCGGGTGGCCCATTAGCTGTGGCAGTTTGTGGCTGGGGGGCTGTCAAAAAAAAAAAATCTCAGGGCTTTAAAAGACAAAGCGGAGAAAGAAACAGCCCAGACAATGAGAAAGCCTGGAGCGCACGGTCCTCACTGTTCATAGGCAGCATTTTAATTGGAAAATTGAGAGTAGGGAGCTTTCTAAAACATAGCTAGATATATTTCTGTCCAAACAAATCCATAGCAGTGTTTATGGCCGACTCCATTTCTTGCTTGAGAGAATTACGACATAGGAAACAGTGAAACAACCCTCGTTTATTTTATTTTCCCCGGAAAAGCATTTTATAGAGCTCCACAGCAAATGAACTCCATTTCACCGCCTCAAAATCTTGTGCGAATTAACCCAGACTGTATTTAGCGATGGCATACAGGGTTTCACAATAACTGTGACCTGCGCTTGCTGCTAGTTTCTGGTTTGTTACTTATATGGGATGCGGTCGGGAAGATGATTCGCTGCCCACATCTCAGGGCGATTGCTTTGTAAAATCTGGCTGCGAGTAAGCAAGTGGGTGCCTGCATTTCTGCACGTCTCTCACGATCATCTCTAGGGCTAAGATAGACTTAGCGTAATCACGCATGTTTCACCTAATGGTGGGACAGAGTGAAAAGCCGGAGAGAGGGAAGAAGGGCGAGAGCATGCATGGGTGGGCAGACCTTTTTTCAGCATGTAGTCTGTGTGAGGGTGGAAAAGTTTGAAAACGAACAGAGCTGGGTGACATCATCAATTAAAAAACTGCATCAACAATGTTGATTGTGTAAAATAATTATACAGTTTGGAACTCAGTCATGCATTGGCACTTAAAACCCATAAATTATACACTTCGTTAATGGCTTTAATGTTCAGCTTCAGCGGTTTCATCAATCCACATTCAAAAGAACACACTACTACCCAGTGCTCTTATATTCTCTCTCTATCAGCAACTCACCAGTGTTTTCATTTGGAACACGGCCTGTTTTTTAAACCAACATAATGCTGAAGTATTGTTGATTATAGGACCATCCGACAATTCATATCAAACTCTCTCATGGACCATTTTCACATTTTTGGGTTTGGAACGTAAACAATAGCAGGGTAGTCTTCTAGGGAAGTGCACGTGAGACCATAATATATTCTTTGCATTACTATTTGTTGGTTTACTATTTGTTGCATTACAATGGATTAAGAATTTTTTTTACACTACATTTAGCCTACACGACTTTCTCAAAGAAAAAAGGGGATAGATAACAGCAGTCAGAAAGATGTCAAATTGACCCTCACTCCTTCAAAAGACGTATTTGAAACCCCATTGCAACAGGGTTTAATGCCAGATAAATATAACGCAAAGTATAGTGTAATATACTACTGCTTAAACGTTTGGGGCCAGTATGATTTTTTAAATTATTTAAATTATTCTCTTATGCTGATTTAGGGTTCATTTGTTTGATAAAAATACAGTAAAATATTGACCAAAAAAAAACCATTTTTAAAAAAAATAAAAAAATAAAAAATAAAATTAATTAGCAGCCATTACTTGTCTTCAGTGTCACATGATATTTTAGAAACAATTCAAATAAGCTGATTTGGTGCTCAAGAAACATTTCTTATAATTAATGTTGAACAGTTGTGCTGCTTGATATTTTTCGAAATATAATTTTTTTTGTAACATTATAAATGTCTTTAGTGTCACTTTTGACAAATTGAATGTGTCTGAACAAAATAAATTCTTAATTACTCATCTCAAACTGTGAAAAGGGTCCATTGAGCACCGAGTAGAAAAATCCTGTAATGTGCATTACTGCATTACTGCTCTCTAGTGGACACACTCAGGTAATGCTAGGTGAATTACTGGTGTCCCACGGGAAGAAAGCAGAGATAACGTCGTTCACTGAGAGGTGAATGAATTGAATAGTACACTATTTCTTTCATGCCTCTCGTGGGGTTTACAACCCTAAAACAAACAAACAGAAATCCAAAGAGAGCCAGAGGAAACTGAACAATGGCTGAAGTGGGCACAGTGCCACCGGGAGCCCAGTGGGTTTGATTTTTTTTGCTTTCTATCTAAATGTAACATTGTATTCAACTGATTCGGTGTGGCTTGTGAAGGCTGGCAGTGAGGGGGGACCCAGAGGGGTTCGATCTGTCTGGCTCCTCATTGACATTCTCCTGGGCTTGGCTGATGGATAGGCCATGACTCTTAACGGCTATTTGTTGTTGGGATGGTCTTGTCTGACTGGGCCACACAAAGAAACCCAGTGTCAGTGAGACACTCAGAATGCAGCTCCCTAGTGGCCCGGCCCAGCCCAGACAACCAAGCTCACATTTGACTCAATAGACTGCAGAGAGAACGAAGCCAGGCCGAGTGAAAGAAAGAGAAAGTGTTGCAAATGCTCTGCTCTAACTCTAACATGTGTAGGGGATAAAAAACACACTTATCTTGGTTTTGAAGATAAACCACAAAATAAATGGGTCAAGCCAACATATGCCCCTGTATGCAATATAAGGTCATTTCCACAGTGCTTCCCTGCTCCTTCCAGAAAGCATGGTTGGATTAATCCATGATTTTTGGCGAATGCTCTTCTCTATCACCCATTTACATCTGATATTCCAGCACACAAGTCTTTCGATAGTCACATGGCAGTTTTCTTGATTGCTTCCTGACACTTAATAGGTAAGTGAGGGAGGGGTAGTCAGTCATTTGACATCAGATCACTTACGAAACTACAGTGAATTTTGCGTTCACATCAAGTCTGGTCGACAAGCAAATTTTGGCGTGGCTCACATACACACACAAACAGACAAAGGGAAGTTTGAGCTTGTCTGCAAAGGCCCGGGACGCACTCAAAAGAAGCATCCACAGGCTCAAACGTAAAGCAAGAAAGAGGTGAAAACGAAACGGATCACTTCCATTGAATGGTTTACAGGGCGTGATATTACAGAGAGACAATCCGCGACCGTTTCGGTATGCTAAACAGTCAACATACCCATTCGCAGGATTATGATTATGTGTTTCACCTCCCATCACCCATCACATCCGTTATTCCCAAGCGATCCTTCCGTTTCATTAGACAGGGCGTGATAGAAGCTGCAAACGTGCTAAGTGGCGTCAACCCTCAGGCTGGGGAGGGCGGCAGCTTTAACACCATCAACGCTCTTATTCTCTCACTCTCTGTAGTTCTAGAGCTCAGCCACTGGTGGGGGACTTGAAAGACACTGGATGGCAGAGAGAGAGGACAGGAAGGGCAGGATTACAGAAGGATTCTGAGTCTTGGGGGTGATGGGACTCTGAAGGGTGTGAACGGCCTGGACCACTCATTGGCCATTAGGGTTGCGCTCACTTACACTTTTCACCAGCAGGTGGCTGTAGTCCTGTAGCTCATTGAGCCCCCGCTGAGTATGGTGACCTGGCCGTACTAATGCTGCATTAGTACGCGGCTGTATCGGATACGGGTGGTGGCCAGAAGGAGTCACGTTGTTGCTATTGAAGTTGAGCCCGTCGCGGGACCATCGCATATGTTCACCATAGTCTGTCTGCGTGGTTGTGGTAGGAGCCGACACCACCCTCCTGCGGTCAGGGGAGTCTTGAGGTGTGGTCGGACAGTTGTATTCACCGGTAGAGTTGCGGGTAGGCGGGGCGGATGGTTGCCCTCCCTGATCCCGCTGATTCGCAGGGTGGGAGAGGATAAGGTACCGCTGCCGCTCCGAATTGGGGGGAACATCGCCCGATCCCTCCTGCCGCCCACCCTGCAAGTATTTGGAGCTCAGGTAAATGACCGCAGAGTTCGTTGTGCAGGGTGTCCCTGTCTGGGCCAGAAAAGTATGGCTCTGGTCCCAATCGCAGTCTGTGAGATGAACGTTTGGAGTTGGGCGTTTCTGCTGCAGAGGCGTCTGTTCTGGAGTGGGAAGGCCTGGGTCGATATCTCCAGATTTTGGCCAGCCGTTGGTGAACAGATTCTCAACCTGCGAGCGGGGTCGTTCGCTGCCGCTGATACGAGTCACGCTAATCACGGAACCGCTGCGACCGTGTCCAGGCACGCTTTGCTCCTTGTCACCCTTGCGCCGACTCCCCAAACCAGATCCACCGGCTCTGGAACGTTGGCGGTGCTTGAGGCTCATTATCCAACACACCATCAGACCCGACAGCGCCGCCCCGGTGGCAAAAGCTGAAACTGCAGACACGACCAGCAGGTTCACGGACACCAAGCCATCTGGTTCCTCGATGAAACTCTCCTGGAGAAGACCTGAACACATGGAAAGAAAAACCGAAGTGAGCATAAAACAAAATGTATTAAAAAAGAGTTTTTTTTTTTCTTCAGCAAAACAAAAGAAAAAAATGAATGCACGAATAAAGGAAAATAGCAGACTAATTGCACTCATTACTACCTAAAGTGGATGTTCATTTTAACTGCTGTAATAACTGTCTTCCTGATTGAAAGCATCTATCATCGATTGCGTGTTTTGGAACATTAACTTTCAAAAACGTCTAACACTGAATAATTCTGACAATTATTGAAACTTTTAAGCTGTATTTACAGATTCAAAAGTGCCCTGGGTGTGATAGATCTGGAGTAAAGAGGGATGAGAGCAAAGGATACCATTCACTTCTGAAATGACAGAACTCTTAAGTTCTCAGAAGAGCACCAATTAATTATTAAAGATGAGAAAAATGGGAAAGCATAAAAATAGTGCTGTAGCAGATCAATTAGGAAAATATCGGTTAAATATCTATGGAGCTCAAACACCAAGGACTGTTATTGATAAAACTGCAAGTGAGCCAAAATTACAAAAACCGTCTCTTCAAGTTTAGGGTGCAAAAAATAAAAAAAATAAAAAAAATAAAATAATTGTTGCTGAAAAAATTCAGTTCATGGAATGTTTTTGTTCAACTACCCAAACATGTAAATCTATAGGCAATATCTTATTAATTTGAAAAATTCAATAAAACTGGAGATTTCTTACAGTGACTCACAACAGTAAGAACCAACATCATAAAATGGCTTAGCAGACGAAACGCTCTTGAAACAAATTAATTTAACTGGCAAATTTATCACAATAGAGACAAATGGTAAGCATTTCACATTGGTGAAAATAAACAGCCTTAATTAGCACTTACAGCTGTTTGTTTAAGAACTCAAATAAAATGAGATGAGAGGAGGCACAATCAATAAAAATGTTCCTACAATAATTAGCTCATAATAGCTGCCTCAATGTGGGTGTTTGTGTGTACAAAGAGTTCGCTGAATTAAAAGATACATTAGCCGCAGTTGGGCACCAGGGAAAGGAATTGTACAACATGTATCATGTCGGTCATTTCATTGGGAGATGTTGTGACAGAGTGCCTATTCTGGTGATGTACATGTTTACTTCAGAGTATTCATTTTGGAGAGACAGACCACATTACCGAAATGACACTTCAAATCAATCAATGCATTCATGTGGATGCTGAGTCAGAGTCTGTACTTTTCTCTCTCTTTCTCTTGCACAGTCTCTTTCTACCCTCCCTCCATTTGTGTTTATCTCTGTCTCTGCCCTGCTACCGCTCTCTGTCTATTTTGTTTGTGGTGTGGGGGCATTATATTTATTCTATCGCAGACAGATACCAGGTGTGTGTATCTTTTCCCAGCAAGCTAACTGCGGTCTAAAGAGCAATAAACTATTGGTTTTTGTTTTTTGTCATCTTTATGATTAACTTTTTGGCTGCCGCTGCCGGTGTGTGGCTGCATTGCTGCTAGAAGTTGGATAAACATCATTGGCATGAGGCGGTTCTCGTCACGAACCACTGCCTAAAACAGTTCTTGTTTATGCTGTTGCAACCCACTTGTCATTCACGAGGGCCCCATCATGCATCAGGAACGGGGTCCTGAAAGGATGTGGTGAGCGGGGTGGGATGCTGGGATGATGCTATTTTCTAGGTTGTTTATGTTCATGCATTGTGGTGTTTACTTTCGGTGGCATAAGGCAACGGGGTAGAAGATGAAGTTTGAGTGCTTGAAGACTTCTCTGTGCGACAAACTTTGTGAACTTTTCAAACAAACTCTGGAGTAGAAAAGAACGAAAATTCAAATGTGCCCGTAACACATTATTATAAGGTACAATAAGTCATCAAGATTAATCCACTAGGTATAATGAACAAACGTTAAAAGCCTTTTTTAATTTAGATTATTTTGTCAATTAAATATACATTTAACTGACAAATTTAATTAAGATTTACATTCATTCATTTTTACACGTGCATTTTTACACTTAAATGTATGCAATTTTAATTAAATATTAAGTATAATATTTATATTTAAATAGATAGCACAGCAACTTTGTTATGCTATTTTCAATGTACCATATGTAAATCTAATCTAATTCTAATCTTGCATACTTAATAGATTGGACTGGTATGCAAATTAAGTTCAATGTTTCAACTATAAAACAACTACATCCTGATTTTCTATTCTGTTTCTCTTCTCTAGTAATCAACAGCACTCAAGCCAGTAAAACAAAAATCCCCAAATAATACTGTAATGAAATACAGTAACGCAAGTCCTTTACACCCCTGCTAGTGTATAAACTATTGTTAACAAAGCTAACCTTATCATAACTTTATCTGTTGGAAGCGCACCTGAGGTCATGAGAACTCAGAGAGCCTGACTCTCTAAAAACACAATGTCGTTTGCAAGCAGTACTAAAACACACATCAAACGCTCTTTGTATATACGTCGCTTTTTTCTAGGCGAAGCCCTGATGGTGCCTCAGATAGATATTACTCAAACCACACCGGCCTTTCTCTTTAATGAAAGAGACGTATTAAAGCATCCGCCTGTCTGGAGGGCCACCTCTCATTCTTTCTCTCCTCTCGCCTGCAATGTGTCCATCCTTTTTTTACAGTAAGAAGATGGTGCATGCATGCAATGAATAGATTGGGGCCATCATAGATGTTGCCTTTGTAGTCACTTCGCTTTGTCGTGATGGGAAACAAAACACACAGAAGAGAGTGGATGAAGGGGGAGAGGATAGTCTCAGGCACTGTTTCTTTCTTTCTGTCATTCCCGACGGGGTGACAGAAACCCCCTTTTTCCCCATTCACTTATTAATGCTTAATGTTAGGCAGCCGGACTGTCAGGCTGAAGTGCAGCAAGCAGGTCTTGAGCTGGAAGCTCCAATTACAGGCGAACAATGGTGGTGGAGCAGTCTAGTTAGAGTTGGTCTTCAGAAGGCAATAGGCCAAGTGCTAAAAGACTCAGAGCCCAGGGACTAACTGCCTTGCTTTTGCCTCTCTTGTCCCCGGGTCTATTCACTAGCATTTTGATGTTTGTTGCTTATCGCTCTCCATCTCTGTGCACATCTTCTCCCGCTCATCTCTTTCTCTCTCTCTCTCTCTCTCTATGCCACGTCCTTTCATCTTCTGCTGGCTGGCTGTCTCCGGGGACGTACCCTTATTCTTTTATTCCCTGTATCACTCTATTGCTCTTAGTCTCTCTCTCCTTTTCAACCTGTAAGCAGAGAGGCGGCTAATGAAATGCTAGCAGGTTTCAGTTTCTTGTTGAGATCATGTCATTAAAAACCTCAGGTGGAATATAGATTTTCTTCTAGCAAATAAGCAACCTTCTCAAGATTTATTAATTACCCGATCTTCTAGCGTGAAACAGTTTAGCGTGTTAAAAACAGGCCCTTATCAGCTGTGCTTATGTAACAAACACTTATTCATGCAGTAGTTTCTGCACTACGTTAGATGCTGTGTGTGTGTGTAGTGTTAGCGTTAGCACGAGGCCTTACATGCGAGCATGTGCATTTGTGTGTGTGTGTATCAGTGGCTTATGGTTCACTGACTTTACTCATTATCTTTCTCTCTCGGCCTGCTCTGTATTCTCTTCCCTTTGCTCTTGCGCTCTATCACACACACACACACACACACACACACACACACACACACACACACACACACACACACACACACACACACACACACACACACACACACACACACACACACACACACACACACACACACACACACACACACACACACACACACACACACACACACACACACACACACACACACACACACACACACACTTTCCCTTCTCTGCAGAAACACTGCAAGCTATTCTTTGTCTGCACATCCTCTCTCTTTCTGGTTCTCAACATGTCACCCATCTTTTGCTGTACTCATTCCTCACTGTTACCACAGCTTTGAGTTGACCATGTTGAAAAGACCAGCATTTCTGGTCAACAGATTATGTTGCGTTGTAGATGCTGGTATGTTGGTGTCCACAGAAAGAGTCTGAAATTGAATTTGTTATTCAGTGAGCTTTTAACTGTTGCGAGTGGAACTTGAGAATCAATTCAGTTCAATTAATGTGAAATTAAATGAATTAATAAATTGTACATTGTTACTTCTTTCATTAAATCTCATGTGAGATTTTGTTAATAATGGACTGTTTTTCACACAAAGCTGACTTGGAATACAGCAAAAGAGTCATGTGAACCACTTATGCTTTTTTTTTATAATTTTCATATTGTGTTCTAAGAAGATAAAAAGTCAAACAAGCTTGGAATGACATGAGGGTGAGTAAATAATGACAGAATTTTTATTGTTGGGTGAACTGTCCTTTAAACGAGCAAGCCTACCTCGGTCAACAAACTTAATGAGAAAGACCGGCTAAATCAGCACAAACATTACACCAGCAAATCCAGTCTTGTCAGCAAAAGCTTCCAAAACAAAACATGCAAACTTTTTAAACACGTCTGGTTCCAAGCAGAGTGTTTACAGAAAGATAGTAGTGAAGACATTTATGGCTTCTTAGCTTACACTTTTAAAAAGCCAAACTCTCAGATCAATATACAGCTGGCGGGTTTACATACGTCTGCATGTGTTCTCAATTAACTCTTCTATAATTTTCAATAAGCGAGAGCTGCTCATGGCTTATAACACTGCAATAAGGTGAAAGGCTTCCTGGCACCGGTTCAGGGTTTCTAATTCCAACATAATTGTGCACGCTACAGTCCACAACGTCTGACGATGATTAACATGAGACTAAATAGAAGGGACTGTTTGAAATAACGAGGACTGTTGAGCTGAGGGCGAGCTCAGGATATGAGTCGCCCCACCGGAGCCGAATGTTAAGAGAAACGGTCCGCTGCTAAAACACTGTTGCCTATTGTCGCTTGCTCACCTTTTCCACATTCTGCAGACGCCGCCTAGTCAGCCGCAATTAATTGTAGTCAATTAGTGCATCGTTTTTCAACATAGCTTCCCCCATTTCACAGCAACAGTTGCCGACAAACGCTAATGAGGATGGAGATGAGAGTCAGTTCAGCTGTGTTAAATTGATCAAACAAGTATGTAGGATCATGGAAGCGTGTACGGCATTGCAATACCACAGATGTGGCTGATGGTGGCTCTACTGTAACAGGAGGTTTGCTGGTAAATTGATAGCCTTAATTTGGGGCTGAACGGTGAGAATTCTCAAATGAAATCATTAAAAAAAATATTCGACCTTTCCAGCATGGGTTATAAATTCAGAAAGCGACACGGCGGTATTAGTCTAGCCAATTGCGAAGCGCGACATCTGCATCCGCCACAATCACGAAACCTCCGATTTCAAGTTAATCTTTCCAGCATGCTGAAGACGTAAATTCTGCCCGTCAGTGCTCTGCATGTGACCGTATATTACCAGCTGCTAAAAACACTTCCTTATTTGTATTAAGTTAACCGGTACTGACGGTTTGTCTCAATAACGGAGATTTTGAGTTTTCAAGCTCAGTCTGGCAGAGGTGGAATCGTTTTTTTCCACACATTTTCTAAATTACGAAACTTTTCTGGGTCATTCACGATCTGCTGTGGTTCCTTCAAAATGTCTCTTTCATGCTTGTCAGACAGATACTCAATAGAGACACAGGTCTCTGGCTTGATGAACTGAAGAAAATCCTCTTTAGGATCAATAAAGCTTGTTTGTCTCAGGATCTGGTGCATGTATTTGTGTAAGAGAGAAAAATGGTGTCACCGCACCTGTGGGTGCATGCAAGGTATTTCTAAGGCTGAGAGGTTTAGCTCTACGTTTTTGTGTGTCCCTTACACACACACCTGTCTGAGCTATCACTTTCACCCAGTCATGATGATCTGTGGCGGAGAGATTCTTCATGCCCTGTCAACATGCCTGGCAACCGCCACGGCGACAAGGCTCTTCGTGCTGCAGGCTTCAGTGGCAGCTGCTGTTGTCCTTTTACGCTCCTGAGTCTCTCTCTTACTGCAGTCAAACCAGCCAAGATTTCTCACACACTAAAGCTATAAGTTCTAATTGCCAGAGAGAGCCCTGGGAAGTGTACTTCAGCATTCAAAATTCAAAAGTGAGCTACAGTATCCTGGTGAAGTTTTAGTAGTTTTTTGGGGGGGTTTCACACTTCCTCTGATATAGTAAAGAAAGGACAGGACATTATAGGAGAAGAAACCAAGAAAATTACAAAGCCAGACTCAAACTCACACTGACTGCATGAGCAACACAGATAAATGTGTTGTGGCACGTACACTGAACACTAGGTTACCTCTTCAACCTTTCTTATATGAAAATATTCATTCTAGTATATAAATAAATATAATTATGTGTGTGTGTGTGTGTGTATGTATGTATATATATGTATGTATATATATATATACATATATGTATATATGTATATATATATATACATATATGTATATATATATATATATATACATATATATATATATATGTGTACATATATGTGTGTGTGCACTTTTCAAAATGGAACCCAAATTAAAATGTCAAATTTTGTAATGATTATTTTAAAACATTGTGGTGTTTATAGCTATTTGCTATAAAATGCAATTATTTTGATGGCTGTGTTAGTTGCTGAGACAGTACTTTCTAATTACTTGTATTTTGCTTAGTAGAGAAATATGTCTAATTAGTTGAGAAAAATGTCTTTCAAGGATAAAAGGCACAATTAGTCTAAATTAATCATGTAGTCATTTGAGTGTTGTTGCGAAAGTAATAAAGCTTCAATTCCATAAATTACACTTCTTGTCATATCAATTCAAATTCCAATTGGATGTGGCCATGCACAACTCATGCATTGAAAGGGAGCCAATTCTTCAATTTTGCCCAACTCTGGTACACGGAATGACCTACCTCAGAGTAGGCATACATGTGTATGTCCATGGCTAGATTAATGACCTGGACATGAAGGTCATGAGATGTTGTACTCCAGGAGAACATGAACTGCCCCTGTGGGAGTGTTGGAAAGGTCTGGAGGGCAGGAGAACCACATGAGTCTTATAAACACTCGCTTTAAAAACGAACCCCTCTATAAAGCCTAACATACTCCACAGGGCATACAAAACGTGTTTCACACCAATTGGGACACTACAAAATGACAACTCATCGAAATTCCAAGTAAAAAAAGAATGAAAAAAAGTTCTGTTCTGTTTGACTGATTTCAATGCTCTGCACAGCATTTTTTTCCCTTTTGGGACATAAAAATTACTTGATAAATCACTAAAGAGTTCTGAAAAAATATTTCTCGGTTTCAACAAAAATATTTAACAGCTGTTTTCACATTATTAATAAGAAATGTTTCTTGAGCATCAAATCAGCATATTAGAATGAATTCTGAAGGACCATGTGACACTAAAGACTGGAGTAATGATGCTGAAAATTCAGCTTTGCATCATAGGAATAAATTACATAAACATTTTTTTATAAAAAAAAAAAACAGTTATAAGAAATTAACAATATTTCACAATATTACAGTTTTACTGTATCAAATGAATGCTGCCTTGGTGAATATAAGACACATCTTTCAAAAACAAAGTGACTTTTGAACAGTAGTGTTATGAGATGTATAACTACAGCTGATACCAATTACAGTGGAGAAGCAAATTTGCCAGCATGTGCCTCGTTGCCTTTTTCTGCATGGCTGTCATCCCACTCCACGAGAAATGACAGCACTGTGCACTTCTTTGTGTAACATGGACTTCAATTAGATTGTGATTGCAACCCACTGTTTGCCGAGTCAAAACACCACCTTTCTCCAGGAAATATTTTAGCAGCGTAATTGCCTCCATCTGTGTCAACTCTGTGATTATATTCAAATGCTTTAGCAGCAACGTACACACACGAGAGAAAAGGGTAAGCGGGAGGGCTATAGATGCAAAGAAAGAGTAATGGGGCTTATGACTCTGTTCTTTATACACATACTGTAGTTGAACTGCAGATTCGAGGAGAAGCCTCATTTTGCAGTCCATTCACTCGTAACAACGGCAGGGCATGACAGTTTTCTCCTACACTAATGCCTCCCTCCCTTTTGATGCCTGGTTTAACAGCGTTGACATTTGCTGATGAGTTTTCTGTGCAAACAATGACTTCGTCGGTCCCACAAGTGAGCGTGGTTAACATTTACCGGCTTTTTGACAACAGCCGCAGGTATATTTAGATTACACCCTAGTGTGAAAATTATTCAGTGAGCTCTGGGGTGGTCGACTTTTCAAAGGAATCTGTCAGGAGTTTTTGGGAACCGCAATTCATCAAAGCTAAATTATCCTTTGGAACTGTTTGCATAGTTAGCTTACAATGAACTGAATGAAGGAATAGTCTGAATTGGATGAATTTCCTAACTTTCTAATCAAATGTAATTACTATTATAGGTCTTTCTTACTTCCTTTGGCATAATAATTCACAATCTGCTCCACCCCTCATATGACCTGAAATTTCACAATGTAAAGGATACTGTTCAAGTTTAAGGACCGTTAAATTAGCCGCTAATCCTGTAATCGATATGGCTGACAAAGGTCGTGACCTGTAAAGGTTAACACCACATTGAGCTGAGATCAGGCGAGAGAGCAAAGTGTCCACCCAGGCTGGAATGTAAAAACTCATGCTTTCCTCTCTCATGCTAGCATTTCTCTCTTTATACAACATGCACTCGTCATTCTAACAACAAACAAGTTAATTGTATCAAGCACTGTTGATGATTTCTTGTGCTAAGTTGTTGCAGCCAGTGTAGTCCTCATCCATCACTATGCAAGAATTCATAAACCTGGCAGCCTATCTAAACTGAGAGAGAGAAGCAGAAAGATAAAGCCAAAGAGATAGGCCCTCAAAACGCAGAAAGACAAGTGGCTGTTGGCGGCCGTGTCTCTGGCCTTTGAGGGCAGGCCTCACAGGTCAAATAAATTAAAGCGTCTGATGTCTACATCTACTTTGATCAGCTCCCCTTTGGAGTATCAGGCAAAAGGAGAGCTGACATTTTGAAGCAGATCGCTAAGTGCTTGGTCAGGGCACAGGAAGAGCAGTCGCATCTCTAATTACGGTCCTCACACTGATGAACAAAATGAGAGACGGAAGGAACTGCCTGATCGGTTACTCAAACACCAAGGTGAAGTGAAGGGGGAAAAAAGATACAGAGAGATATATTTGGGCAATAACATCATACAGAAGTGTCCAGCAATGTGACAAGCTATGTACCATTAAAACTGTTTTTTTTTTCTAATTACTATGGATGCAGCTTTTATTCAGCCTCATATTAATGACTTGAAAACTCACTGCAAAACTTGATGTGTCGTACATTTTTTGTACATTTTTTTTCCCAAAACTTCCTAAACAGTAAAAAAAAACTGCATTAATTGGAGCTAAAACGTTACAATGACTCGTTCTGAATTAAATAACGTCTGTCACTAACATTATAAGTGGACTTCAGGGAATTGTTTTAAATGAAATTACCTCTTTAAATGAGCTGCAATCATTTTTCAACACGGATGTAAGTTATTTGCTGTGAATGTGAAAGACTTCTAGTTATTTACAGTACTTAAAGCAGCTAATAAATTGAAGTATAAAAAACTGCACTAAAACTATATGAGCTACAAACCAGTGTTTATGATTACAATAATACATTAAAATAATATGATAAATTAAGTTTCCAACATAAATCAGCATAACAGACTGTTTTTGTACAGCTATAATAACAAACTGGCTGAGACTGGAACCCTTACATATTCCATATTATGTTACAATATTCAAATGTTTAGAAAGGGGTCATGTAGAAAAATCTTAAAAATTTGACTTGAACTACTGAGAAAAAAGATAATGATGTACCATTAACACACACTTCCTTTCCAAACTGAAAACAACCCAAACAGTACAAAAAGCATTTATTAAAAAAAAAGCTGCTATAAAAATATACATTACGTCTGCTTTGCAACAAAATTACTCACATAAGTATAAAAATGTATGATATGACCTCTTGAAATTGGCAAAATGGTCATTTACAGTATAACAATAAAAACTATCAAAAATACCTAAAATCTTGATGTTGACAAAAAAAGGTTCATGTTATCCGTCAACTTTGTTTGTTTGTTATATCAGCGCAAGGCCTTTGGGAATTGCAGCAGTGACGGTTCTGACACGGGAGACTTCAGAGCTTGCTCTCTACATCACTCGCGGCCTTGTCTGCACACCCAACCCCACCCCAGACACTTGCCCTCAGTCACGGGCTCCAGCTTGTCTGACAACCACCACCACCACTCCTCCATCCATACTCGTTTTACTTCATCTCTCAACCATTTTGTGCACTGCATCTGCCTCGTTGGTTTATGGATCCCACCCTTCGTAATCATTCAGCCCAGACCGAGTCAGAGAGACGAGATGAAAATCAATTCTTTTCCTCTACCCCCACTTCCACCGACCACTTTTCTGTCGTTAAGCAGAAGCTGTTAACATCAGCCATCTAAGCCCTGTCGGACATGTAAGCGGACATCTGGGGTCATATGAAGTTCAGTCTTATCCGGGTGATCTCCATCACATCATCTTCTGTCTGTAACCCTCCCACCAGTAGATGAAAGCCAGTCACCAGCTACAAACTGTGATGGATGCAGTGCTACATCCTCTAAACTGCCCACTTCTCAACCCCTGGCCTGCGTCTCTCTGCACTGCAGGCCCAGGAGAAGCACACTTGAGGAGCGTGATGGATGTGACACGCGGTCTGCTGATCAAAGCCTTGCAGGCAAACACTTATTTACACACGACTTATTACAGATGAAGAATGAGACGCTTTCCATGCAAGTCCCCAGTCTAAGAGTCACAGGAGAGACACCCCGCCTACCAGACCAGCTTAAACCAGCATGAGTTTACTGGCCTATCTAAATCTATTATTCCTTAAAACAAGATCAATTTACTCTAGAAGCAACACTGCATACGATATTAAGACTTGTTTTTGTAGATTATTTTAATAAATGTTTTGAACATAAGCTTATTTTGTCTTACTGCACTGGCAAATTTCTCACTTGTTTTGAACTTGTTTATACTTAAAATAAGTGGAGAAAAAATTCTGCCACCGCAGTGGTAAGACACCTGCATTAAAGATACAGTCGCAGAAAACATGCCTCAATATTTAATGCAGTGTTGCTTCTTAAGTAAATGTATCTTGTTTCAAGGATTTCTAGACATTTTACTAGAAAATATGGCAGCAGCAATTCTGCACAGCAGAAAAATAAGAAAAAAGAAGGCAGAAATTCTACACAGCAATTCTATTATATTGGGTAAAGTAGAAGTATGAAATAGAAGTATAGGTAACACTTTAAAAAAAAGTGTCAATAAAATGCCATAAAATCATGAGATATATAAATGAACATTAATGTATTATCTATAATGAACATTAAATTAACAATGAACAATAGAATATAATTTATTTATTATTAGTTTATTATTAACAAATAATATGAATTATTCTAGATATATGAATAATTTAAATTATAATAATAATAATTATATATCATACTATATTATTTAAAATTAATCTATATTTATGAATGCTTTAAAAATAGTGTTCTTTGTTAGGTTAGCTCATGATACTTGATGCATTAATTCATTTAAAATAATTGAACATCTCATTGGAATGCAGGTATTTAAAAGTATTTTTCAAATTTTTTTTTAAAAAGCAAAGTTTTGTAAGAATAAACAAAATAAAGCTCTCTTACATCACATTATTCATGCTGCTGTGACTACTATTTTTTTCCCCTGACTTACTGATCTTCTCCATTAGGAAACACATTAGCAAATACAGCAGTTAGCCCCACCACCCCATTACTTTCTGGCTTGTGCACCACAACTGAAACAGGGCCTGGAAAACTTCAAAAGCTCCTGATGAGCAGATTAAAATCCAGCCAGGCAGACATGCTCATTATGCAATATTTATACATCCGAGTGTTTGTGGCTCACAGCAGATGAGCTAGGTCTCCTGTGGTGGACCCAAGATTAACATGCACCAATGCCTGTGCAGAATCAGCGGTGAGATCAAAGGGGTTCTACATTGACTGAGTATTTCAGAATGAACGACTGATTTGCTGCGATGAACCCCACCCAGAGAGGTTCACACAGAACTCGACGCTGTTCCAAGACGAACATAATAGGAGATGAAAAGGAAACTATAAATAGAAAGCGTGAGTTGTGATCACCACGCACCCGAACAGAGGCTCTTGCAGCGGAAAACGACGGCGGCTGCAGGTCTGACAGGACGAGGGGAGAGAACGGGAGGTCACAGTATGAAGAGTTTTATTGTTGTAATAAAAATGTACTCTTACCGTCGCAGTCGCCCAAGTGAGAAGTGTTTCCATGCTCGACGTCTTGCTCGAAGGGAAGCCTGTGGTGGAAGAACAGTAGTAGAAACATTCATCAGCAAACCACATAAACAGGCCATAAAACCTCACCTTCTGAATTACAGTAATGCCTGTGTATTTTCTCTCTCTCTCTTTTTCTTTGAAAGAAAAACACCATTTTAAATGCGGTCTAAAAGGGTCATTTTAAAATGTCTTTTTTTCTGGTCTTTTGCTCCTCTTGGCTTTGATAATAAGCAATATTGCAAATTAAAAGCCTGTGCAGGATGTGTGGAGAAACTCAATCTGTGCTCGTGATCAAATCTTGTACACACAGAGGCATCACAGCGCTCTATTAGAGATGTTCTGTGTTACCTTAAAGCCACATTAATGAAGAAAAATGACTGCAGTTGACTCACGAATGGCTCCCTTCCAACCGCATAAGTCAAACAGAGGAAAGGCCGAAGGCTACGCACAGCAGAAGTGTGCATTGGGGGACCAGCCTCTTTCCACTACCGTCGGCAGCCCAAGACAACAAGGCAGCCAGGGGTCTTTTACTGCCAGGGTCTTAGTTTTTCAGAAGATACGTTTATACCCGTGTGGTTAAACGCTTTCTGTGAAATGTCTATAAAATATAATGTTTCTACAAACTGCAGGCGCAGAGCAGTAATCTCCAGGAACTCCTCTGAGAGAAGATGGCTGTTTTTTTTTTTATACTATAGCGGTAAACCACCCCAAGAATTTAAATGAGCACACAGATTCCTTACCGACGCTCTCCTGAGGATGAACATTAGCCATACGGTAGAAATTGAGCACATAAAGACAGATAAACAGCCGACAGAACGTCGCTAAACTTGTTTTGCATATTCACTGTTTGTGTATATTAGCAAGTGGCAGTAATTAGAACTACTTCTGTATCTTTTTTCTGCTGTGAAATTCAATTGGTGAGAATTTTTCAGCATTATGCGAGACAGAATCGATCGACAGGTTGACCGTCCTTGGTAAATCAAATCAGATCCAGCCAGGGAGCTGTAATTGCATAACGGTGCTGAGGTAAAACGTCTCTCCAAGTTTTGATCTCAGAATACCGGCAGACAACCTGTATTTGTACACAAAACTCAATAAAACTGTCTCTCTGAGGACAGATATAATTTCACAAGTGTATTTAATCAGAGGCACAACACAAAAAGTAGTCTTTTTTTAAAAGCTTTGTCTGAAGATGGAACTCTTGTTGTTCATGTAAAAAGACGTTATGTTATCAGGTACATTGTCGAAACTCACCTGGTTCCTGCACGGAGGAAAGAGCAGGTGCTTCCTCTGGTCCAGCCGCAGTAGGGATCCCGTGAGGCGATGCAGTTTCTATGAAACAACAGAAAAAAGAATGAATGATACCCCTACAGCGCCAGACTGTATACAGTATAGTTTAATTCCGCTGGATTTCATCCAAGTATGATCCACCTGGTTCAGTGCACACATTAGATGTGTGACATGTGTTAGTGCGCCTCACTGGGCCACACTGATGGCCCATGGGCACAGACACAGAGCAAGGGCTGGTGCCTGTCCCTGACCAGTGATCACAGAAACACAGAGCTATCCTAGAGCTGAAAGCTATAAACAATTGCTAGAATTGTACTTAAAAGGACAAATGGTTCAGGCACTAAATGATGTTACATTTGCATTTTAGGGGTAGTTTTAAGTTCTGGATTAGCTTGAATAGCTTTACTTAACAACAGTATCAATGAGTCATTGGGAGGTTCCCAGTTACATAGGTAAATGTACATATGTGTGGGTTTGTGCACAAAAGTTTGCAATAAATAAATAAGGCAAACTATAGTTTATCATGGAATATGGATTTTATTTTACTATGCAAAAATGCATAAAAAAAGCTCACAAAATAAAGCATACGCTGTCTACAATATAATTAGTTATTAATATTTTGTTGGTTCCCCCTTGTTTTTGATTACAGCAGCTATTATATAGCTGTGTTCGCTTAAGTCTGACGTCACATGTCATCATTTTCGGATTTAAGCACTCTATTAGATACCAAAAGCAAACAACAAACAGTGTTAATATAATGTACACTCACAGTGTGCTGTAATACTGCCGAAAAATCTATTTCTACAACAAAATCTCAGTTTGCCAGATAGTGATTCGTCTTTTATAAATCTTTAAAATATTGGTTTCCGGGATGCCATGAGCTCGGAGACTGTAGTGTACACTGAAACGTTTTAAAAGCTTAGCTTAAAAGTGTGATATAAATAAATAGTGCTCATAAATGGCTGTTGAGATAGTTTACGGAGGCTTGGACCCCGAAACAGTATTGCCTACATCACAACTTAACAAGCGAATAAGCTTTGCGCATGTGTCATGCATAATATCTTGCCAAGCCTTCTTAAATTTTTCCCAAAGCTGAGATTCATTCATCAGCTTTGTTTGAGGTATAGAATTTCCCGAAGGTTTTCAATGGGATTAAGAAAAGCCTTTGTTGCATGTGTGGTGTGTTTTGGATCGTTATTGTGTTAGAAATTACACGTTTGATTTCCAAACAGATGCTCCATACTGACTTGTCCTCAAGCCACTTCTTGGTTGTCTTTGCAACTTGGACAGGAGCACTGTCTTGTTGAAAAGCAACATCTGATCATTCCTCTTTAGATAACTTTTCAATTGTGGAAAGCAGGCGAATCGGCAATATTCTCCAGTACTCCAAAGCATTAAATAACTTTTCACAGTAGCTCACCAATAACAGCAGCTAAAAAGGCTTCCCACACAATGACACCTATTTCTCCATGCTTTACTGTGGTAGAGATGCATTTATTATTATAGTTCTAACCAGATTTTCGAAGACACCCCTCTGGAGCATCACCATGCAACTCGTGTTTCATTGTGATTCATCACTTCAGACAACTTCCCATTTTCTGCCAAAAACTTCATTCTGTCTGTGATGTTTGTTTTTCTGAGACAGCAATGGCTTTTTAAGTAGTACATTTGCTTAAATTTGGTTAATTTCCCTACCAATAATTTGTGGTTAAGACAATTACAAGCTTAGTGTTTAGCCATTCTGGGAGTGTGAGTGTGTGTTCAGAGTGTCTGTGTGTATATGTGTGTGTGTGTGTCACTTACTTCATGCAGCGGGAATAGAGCTGGCAGCGTGCTACAGGCACTTTGATCACGCAAGAGGGAAAAGCCAGTAGGAGGCTGTGACTGATGCGGTCCAGCGTGAGAGAGAGCAGCTGCCTGGCCTGAGGAGTGTCCGTCCCACACCTGGAACACACACGGTCCAAATCAATTTGCAACAAATTAAAAGAGTGCAGGGAGAAATTCAAACACAATTTACACAGAGAAAACACTCAAGCACAGACTGATACAGAATGACCTTAATAAAGCCTAAACAGTCAAGCCTAACACAGTCTGATAATGTTTATCGGAACTCGATACACACACACACACACACGATCCTTTTAACACATTAGACATCGTACCTAAGTTATGAAAGTTTGCGGTCATCTTGAAACTAATATTATTAAAGATCATGAAAAATTTCCACCAAGGCCATGTATCCATTAAGATACTAGCTTGTTATATGCGTCTAATGAACCGACACTAACTTTCACCCTCTGAATGAAAAATAGGATGAGGCGTAAAGGGCTTCAAACAGAAAACGTGTGTCGTATTAATGCGATATCATATTAATGTGTTGTCACTTTGTGCTTGGCCTCAGTAACTAATCAGATTGATATCTGGGAGTCTGGCAGCCACCCACTCCTCTGTGCTTTACACTTAATTGGCACTTACCACTTAAAGTATCTCTTTTGCACTTGCCATGCTGGCTTGAAAGCACATTTGTTTGTATACATATGCACACGTTCATGACATATGGTTATAGAAACGTTTACGATAATGGTCTTAATAGCAGCGGAGATATCATTAGTACTTTATGCATCGGATCGGAGTAATGAGCCACACTTACCAAAGGCCATGAGAAAGGAGATCAAGCTCACTTCAAAAAGTCATTTTCCTAATCAGAATTTTAGTGTTATTTTACAGAAAGAAAAAAAAAAATGTAAAAACAGATCAATTTACTTGAGAAGCAAAAAGATATACAGACAAAAAAATCTATGTTGAAAATATAACTCAAACAATTAAAAATGTATTAATTACATTATATGTATATACAAACATGCAAAAACACAGAATGATCATATAGGTGAATATGTATATACTGTGTCACTAAATGAACACATTAAATTGACAGCCCAAGTTGAAAAATGCGTAGTGAGAGAGAAAAAAAAATGAATGAATGAAACATTGCAGTTGTATAGCTCCTTTTTTTAGGCAGCCAAAACAAGTAACGAAAGAGAGAAACAGGAAGAGAACAGAGAGAGGGTGAGATAAAGAGGTGCCACTGGCAAGTTTAAACTGATTTACGAAGAAAAAAGCTGGCTCTCTTGACACATACGAGTAGGAGAGTGAAACAGAAGACGTAAGAGATGAATATGAACCACTGCTATAGTTAGTCTTTTTCTTGCTTGTTTTCTGTGATCTATTACATAGACAAAAGCCAGACAACTTACACAGAAGATACAAAGACAGTGAGATAAAAAGGAAAGATATTATAAAAAGAGATTGACATGAATTAACACCCAAGCCCGTCATCCTAATTGTGTAATTGTTTGTTTCGCTACTTTTGAGCAGTTTCTGTTGGTCGCGGCCTCCCTGACCCTGCGCGTGTCAAATGACTTACCTCTTTACCGCCGTGTGATGAGAGATGGCAGAGGTTATGCAAGGCCAGCATGATCAGAGCCTGATCTGATTACTCCATCTACACCCCTCTGATTAGCCTGTTTCCCGCTGCGCTAGACAAAGCTAGCACTGTCAAAGCCGCCATTCTCACCACACACACACACACACACACACACACACACACACACACACACACACACACACACACACACACACACACACACACACACACACACACACACACACACACCCACTCCTACTCTGACAAATTGCATGGAACATTTTAGTGATTCGTGCTGATTCATGTTTTATCAAGGGTCTTTGTTTTGTTTAGCTAATTCTGTGTTTGGAAATTAACACTCTGCAGATAGGTTCACCAGATTTAATGCTTATGATTTTGCTTTAGACTAGAGTGTAAAAAGTTTCCTGTTTTTTTAATAAGTGGTATAGAAACTGTGAATGTGAGGAGAAACAGAATAAACAGCATTTTGTCTGTCTGGATCAAAATGCAATTAGCACAATATCCATGGAAAATGAGTAATACTTGCAAACTCCTACCACCTTCAGCAAGAAATAATGACCAGCTAACGCCCCATCTGTTTGCATGCTGTGGCTTGTGATTCTCCACCAATATACAATCACAAAAGGTCACGTTTCAATATTAACCTCTACCTGTCTGGGTTGTAGCCTTCCAGTTCCTCGAGGAACACATTGCTGTTCGTCACAGTGTTATCCCTGTTAGGGGTAACGAGGAATTTGAGGATGGTCCCTCGGCTGGAACCCAGGAAAAGGACTGTCTGGTTGCCATAGGGACCGGCGTTTGTGTCCACCACCATTTTGTTGAGCTGGTATCTAAAAGCAACAGAAGACAACTTAATTCTCAAATGAGACCGGATGTGGAGGAGAGGCATTAAATTGTAAACCAAAACCTGCTGCCAAAATAACAAAACGCATAAATCCGAAAAGCAATTTGCATTGACAAACTGGCATATCTTGAGTAAACCAAAATTGCTCTACTAGGATGATTCAGATTTCTAAAATAAAACTCTACTAGGATGATTCAGATTTCTAAATTAAGACTCATCTCCTTGAGTGTTTAAAATGACACAAATAACTTGTCACCATAATCTTGTTGTGCCCTGTGGGATGCTGAGAAACCCCAGCTGCTGGAACCCCATAGTCTGAACACTGAGATTGGACGGATACTAATGCGAGCAGACGACACAGGCTGGAACTTAGAGATGAAAAGCATGACCAGAGGAAGTTAGCAGCTAGTGTTCTTTTGCTTGACGTTTGTGAAAAATCCAGCTAAAATCAGCTTCTGAGGGGTTTCAGAATTTGCTGGCGCAAGGTAGTCTAGGTTGATGGACTACCAGATGGTGTGATTGAGTTCGACTTGATAGCTCAACTAGAGCTGGTACTCTACTTCAGACCAGTGACAAACCAGATACCATGTTCCTTGTGTGACCTGGTTTTAACAGTAGACAACCTGGTCTAGGCTGCCTGAGAGAAAGTTGTCCTCACCTGACCATGGTCCTAACAATCCATGGTCTCTGACCGAGTGATGGGACAGCTTCATCCATCAGTGGATGGGTCTTAACAAAAGTTAGCATATCATCGGGGAAAGAGTTGGAGGAGTTGAACTTCGTGCCTTGTACGGCACAACCACCCGGCCTAAGAAATTCATAAACACAGCGCATTATTATAAACTTTCTCTCTGCAGGTTGGCATTTGAGGACATAAAACACTCTCTAAAGTTGAAAATGTCATTTCATTCAGTACCTCGGTTTGGGCACAACCTCGTCTGGAACAGGTGTCCATATCGACTCGGGCGATTTCTGCTCTTTAAATCTTCCATCAAACACTCCGGCCAGCTGCTCCATGTCGAAAGCACACACTGCAGAGCCAGGAATACTGCAAAAACACGGCACAATATTCGTAATATATGATACTCAGACCTGTTCTGTTTACATGATACTCAGACCTGTTCTGTTTCCATGATACTGCTCTGTTCTGGAGGAGGCTTGCAACACCAAATGGATTTAATTTATCACTAACATGTCAAAAACACATTAGTTGAGAGCCTTGAATAGATCTGTACAGTGGGTAGTTGGACAGTCATTTCAAGGTAAATGGAGCAGAGAATATTGTCCAGAGCTGTCACAGGAAACCCTGGGTGACTGCAAGCTCTTCCACTCCTTGACCTTTTCCTCCTACTGAGGAACTATTCAAGAACACAGCAAGACAAAAATGCAACAGTGAGAAACATTTTTGGGTTTCTCCAACAATAATACAAGTGGCTCAATAGAAAGCCACATGATGAATCAGAATTCAACATGACCAATACTTATATATAGAGGAAGCACAAGGTCATACACACAAAGACAAAACAGCATTAGGGTAACACAGATTAAACTAAAATAACAGAAAATGTAAAACAAAACATAATAAACTAATGTATATTAATGAAAACAAAAATAAGAAGCTTAATTATCTATATTAAATATATTAATATGTCTCGTCAAGCAGGGACTTGTCCTTGGGAATGTCCTTCTACAGTGTAAAATTACATAATTATTTTTTAGTTTTTACTTACAAAGTCAAGAAATTTACATACAATGTCAAATTGCATGTAATTTAAGGTTTAGACCATTTTGTTTTTTCATTCTATTGTATTTTACAATTAAAGTTGTCCAATTAACAGTTTATTTATCTTAGTGTATGTGACTCTGCATCTTAAAGGTATCCAATTATATTGTAATATGGAAATAATTTGTTTTTCTATAACTTAGACTTGGAATCAGGGACTTAAATCAACCCCTGAAATTAGCATCTTCATGCCATGAACAAGGAATACCTTAAAATGTGTGGTTTGTCTTCTTATTGCATCTCTTAATGTTTAATGTTTCCTTCTTGAGCATCAGTGAATGTTTTCACCTTTTGTAATAATTGTGTATGAGTCCCTCAATTATCCTCAGCGTGAAAAGACGGATCTCAAAATCATACAGTCACTGTTTAAAAGGGTACAAACATGCAGAAAATGCTAGAAAACCAAAGAATGTGCAGGACCTGGAGGAACAGTGGGCACTGATGAGGACAAACAAGGGACTCCAAGCATCAACCATCACAAAACATAACAGTTGTGGATCAACCAGGAAAAAACACACAGTATTACAATTCAAGTAAATGTAAAATTTAGAACTGGTTTATTTGTGTAAATGTGAAAGTAATTTTATCTTGTTCACTCTTAAAATAAATTCAAAAGGGGGAATTGGTCTCAAAAGGGTGTTTTCACAATAGTGCCATAAAGAAACATTTTGGGTTCTTAAAATCAACTTTCATTGATTAGTTCTTAAATGGACCATTTTTTCTTAGTGTGAAGAACAATTTAATAATTTAAAGACCTTTTTCCACTATAAAGCACACTTTTCCACTTTAGCACAATGGATAGGTTCCATGGATGGATAGGTTTTGGATAAGAACTTTTATTTTTAAGAGTGTGAACTGTATGTAAACATCTGTTATGTGAAACAAGTTATTCGGGACAATACTAAATAAATGAAAAAAAAAAATGCAATTTTTATGATCTCTCTTATTTTGTAAACATGTATAATATCTTGCATATTCTGCAAGGGGTATGTAAACACATGAGCAGAACTGTTTATTTGTTATGGATGTTTTGTAAATCTTACACATCTCAGTTTCTCCATACAGCAATTTCAGCAAGATCTCAAAATGCATATAAAAATACATGAATGGAAACCCAAATAGTTATTGCATCTCTCTCTCTCCTCCTACTGCAACACAGAGCTTCGTTCTCTAAACTGTCCTGAAGTGATTTGTCTCTGGTGAAGTGACAGCTTTCAGCACTCAAAGACTTTCTTAAGAGAGAAGAGAGAGTCATACAGGGTGAGTCAGTTCAGTTCTCGTTTACGCCCACTCACTCTCTCCTTCTCTACTTCCTCCTCAGATACTTTATAAGTACAAACTACAGCTGTATTCTCATGCATCCTTGACACAGGTGAGTCGTTCACTCCCTCTCCACCACTCTCTTGAGCTCTATAGCTCTCACAATCTTCTTGGTGCACACAGTAAGTTTGTCACCCAGGATTCTATGGGCAATGACAAAGATTGGGTGGCAGGTTCAGCTCTGGATGGAGTGACACTCAAGCTGACCTAGCGAAATCACCAATGCTGATCTGGGCTTTGTGGTCAGTGTAAACCATGCTTGAGTATGGCTTGCTTGGTTTGGAAGGGAATTAATGTGAGAGTAAAGCTCAGGGGCAGAAGCAAGGATAAACAGCTGTCTCCAATAGCATTGTGGGACACATCTGCAACATGTCCACTGGTTTGCAGTGAGTTTTAATGTGTGTGTGTGTGTGTGTGTGTGTGTGTGTGTGTGTGTGTGTGTGTGTGTGTGTGTGTGTGTGTGTGTGTGTGTGTGTGTGTGTGTGTGTGTGTGTGTGTGTGTGTGTGTGTGTGTGTGTGTGTGCGTGCGAGCAAACGAGAAAGCATAGGCCAGAAAGCAGCTGAGAATGACCTACTGATTGACAGAGCTGAAACTGTTCAAACGGTTCAGCTTCAGCATTCAGGCAATTTTCTGACAAGACCTCATTAGGCTCATATCAGCCTGAACATCAATGTCATCAGTCTGACACAGTGCAGACCCTCCAAAAGGCCTGACAGTTAAAAAACTTGTAGCATTGACAGAACATGGCTTTCTTTTTTTTAAAAACAGAATATCATAACTTATGCATTCTTGTTTCTTATAACATTTCTTTCACATACAAACTTATTTTATACACAAACATTATGTATATTTTCTAAAACAATTTTGTGCTAAACTATTATTGATTACTTTTATTATTTTTGTTGGATTTTATGAATAGTTTACAGTTTTTAACCGTAATTCAGTTTACAATTCCATTCATTTATATAGCGCTTTTAACAATGTAGATAGTTTCAAAGCATCTTTACAGAGATAAACATATAATTTAAGGTAACAGAGATTGTTCTGGCTTTATAGCGGTTCTTGAATAATGTTATTTTCCAGGTAAAGTTAGTTTTGACAGATTCACTTCCATCGAACTGATCATTTGTTATTAAATCAGGGGCCGATAAGACGACGCCGTTCTCTCCAAACAGAATTTAAACATGAACCTGAGCACAAAACCCCACCATTTATATATATATATATATACAGGTCCTTCTCAAAAAATTAGCATATTGTGATAAAGTTCATTATTTTCCGTAATGTAATGATAAAAATTAAACTTTCATATATTTTAGATTCATTGCACACCAACTGAAATATTTCAGGTCTTTTATTGTTTTAATACTGATGATTTTGGCATACAGCTCATGAAAACCCAAAATTCCTGTCTCAAAAAATTTGCATATTTCATCCGACCAATAAAAGAAGTGTTTTTAATACAAAAAAAAAGTCAACCTTCAAATGATTATGTTCAGTTATGCACTCAATACTTGGTCGGGAATCCTTTTAAAGAAATGACTGCTTCAGTGTGGCATGGAGGCAATCAGCCTGTGGCACTGCTGAGGTGTTATGGAGGCCCAGGATGCTTCGAGAGCGGCCTTAAGCTCATCCAGAGGGTTGGGTCTTGCGTCTCTCAACTTTCAACATACGTCATACCAACGTCTTCACAATATCCCACAGATTCTCTATGGGGTTCAGGTCAGGAGAGTTGGCAGGCCAATTGAGCACAGTAATACCATGGTCAGTAAACCATTTACCAGTGGTTTTGGCACTGTGAGCAGGTGCCAGGTCGTGCAGAAAAATGAAATCTTCATCTCCATAAAGCTTTTCAGCAGATGGAAGCATGAAGTGCTCCAAAATCTCCTGATAGCTAGCTGCATTGACCCTGCCCTTGATAAAATACAGTGGACCAACACCAGCAGCTGACATGGCACCCCAGCCCATCACTGACTGGATACTTAACACTGGACTTCAGGCATTTTGGCATTTCCTTCTCCCCAGTCTTCCTCCAGACTCTGGTACCTTGATTTCTGAATGAAATGCAACCACTTAGCAACAGTCCAGTGCTGCTTCTCTGTAGCCCGGTCAGGCGCTTCTGCCGCTGTTTCTGGTTCAAAAGGGGCTTGACCTGGGGAATGCGGCACCTGTAGCCCATTTCCTGCACACGCCTGTGCACGGTGGCTCTGGATGTTTCTACTCCAGACTCAGTCCACTGCTTCCGCAGGTCCCCCAAGGTCTGAATCAGTCCTTCTCCACAATCTTCCCCAGGGTCCGGTCACCTCTTCTCGTTGTGCAGCGTTTTTTTGCCACACTTTTTCCTTCCCACAGACTTCCCACTGAGGTGCCTTGATACAGCACTCTGGGAACAGCCTGTTTGTTCAGAAATTTATTTCTGTGTCTTACCATCTTGCTTGAGGGTGTCAATGATGGCCTTCTGGACAGCAGTCAGGTCGGCAGTCTTACCCATGATTGCGGTTTTGAGTAATGAAACAGGCTGGGAGTTTTTAAAAGCCTCAGGAATCTTTTGCAGGTGTTTAGAGTTAATTAGTTGATTCAGATGATTAGGTTAATAGCTCGTTTAGAGAACCTTTTCATGATATGCTAATTTTTTGAGACAGGAATTTTGGGTTTTCATGAGCTGTATGCCAAAATCATCAGTATTAAAACAATAAAACACCTGAAATATTTCAGTTGGTGTGCAATGAATCTAAAACATATGAAAGTTTAATTTTTATCATTACATTATGGAAAATAATGAACTTTATCACAATATGCAAATTTTTTGAGAAGGACCTGTATTATATATATATATATATATATATATATATATATATATATATATATATATATATATATACACACACACACTCACCTAAAGGATTATTAGGAACACCTGTTCAATTTCTCATTAATGCAATTATCTAATCGACCTAATCACATGGCAGTTGCTTCAATGCATTTAGGGGTGTGGTCCTGGTCAAGACAATCTCCTTAACTCCAAACTGAATGTCAGAATGGGAAAGAAAGGTGATTTAAGCAATTTTGAGCGTGGCATGGTTGTTGGTGCCAGGCGGGCCGGTCTGAGTATTTCACAATCTGCTCAGTTACTGGGATTTTCACGCACAACCATTTCTAGGGTTTACAAAGAATGGTGTGAAAAGGGAAAAACATCCAGTATGTGGCAGTCCTATGGGTGAAAATTCCTTGTTGATGCTAGAGGTCAGAGGAGAATGGGCCGACTGATTCAAGCTGATAGAAGAGCAACTTTGACTGAAATAACCACTCGTTACAACCGAGGTATGCAGAAAAGTATTTGTGAAGCCACAACACGCACAACCTTGAGGCGGATGGGCTACAACAGCAGAAGACCCCACCGGGTAGCACTCATCTCCACTACAAATAGGAAAAAGAGGCTACAATTTGCAAGAGCTCACCAAAATTGGACAGTTGAAGACTGGAAAAATGTTGCCTGGTCTAATGAGTCTCGATTTCTGTTGAGACATTCAGATGGTAGAGTCAGAATTTGGCGTAAACAGAATGAGAACATGGATCCATCATGCCTTGTTACCACTGTGCAGGCTGGTGGTGGTGGTGTAATGGTGTGGGGGATGTTTTCTTGGCACACTTTAGGCCCCTTAGTGCCAATTGGGCATCGTTTAAATGCCACGGCCTACCTGAGCATTGTTTCTGACCATGTCCATCCCTTTATGGCCACCATGTACCCATCCTCTGATGGCTACTTCCAGCAGGATAATGCACCATGTCACAAAGCTCGAATCATTTCAAATTGGTTTCTTGAACATGACAATGAGTTCACTGTACTAAAATGGTCCCCACAGTCACCAGATCTCAACCCAATAGAGCATCTTTGGGATGTGGTGGAACGGGAGCTTCGTGCCCTGGATGTGCATCCCACAAATCTCCATCCACTGCAAGATGCTATCCTATCAATATGGGCCAACATTTCTAAAGAATGCTTTCAGCACCTTGTTGAATCAATGCCACGTAGAATTAAGGCAGTTCTGAAGGCGAAAGGGGGTCAAACACAGTATTAGTATGGTGTTCCTAATAATCCTTTAGGTGAGTGTATATATATATATATATATATATACACTACAAGCTAAATTTTACCTAAGAACAACAGTGCATAAAATATTAAGGCTCGTTTTCAGGGTCATATTTTGTCTTACTGCACCAGCAGAATTTTCACTAATTTTTTACTTGGTCATATTAAAAACAAAATTTGGAATGAGGCCGAGTAATTAATGACAGAATTATTATTTTTGAGTGAACTATTATGTTAAACAAATTTGTACTGTAAATATAATGCAATGATTAGTAAAGGAAATCTGAATGAATTACTGTATTGTCTTCCAGTTCAAAAAGAAAAGTTCCCCAGTCTCTTTCTGTACAGTATGTCTCATCTTGTAGCTCTGTCAAAACACTTCTCCGTTGCTCATTCCTCTTTTTCCTCTTCACCTTTATGAGCTCTCTCTGTTTTTTCCACTCTCTCTTTAAAAGTCCCTCAGCAGCCTCGAACCCGAGCGTGTGCCTCTCCAGCAGATTCTGGCCTTCTTTCATTTGCCCCTTTAATCTGAACTCAGCATCCTCCTCTTGCATCCACCATGATCCACTGAGAGGATGATCTCACCTGCAGCCTCTCATTTACAACAATCTCACTCCATCTCTCCTGCCCTGCTTGAGCCTCGACCTCACACCTCGAAGCATCGGGAGCTCAAATGAGATGCAAACACCTCTCCCGCCTGCTCTGTTTCTGTGAGAGTGAAACCGGTCTTCTGCACAGAGAATATTCTGAAAATACTTAATATGTATGAAAGCTCTTTAATGTTTTATTGGAACACATTTGATTCACCAAAGAATCAACTTCTTTTGAATGCTAGTGTATCTAGGAATGACCCGAGCCATGTCTAAGGATAATAATATCTTGGACACTTCGAGGTGAGCTAAGATTTATCTTGAACTCTTAAATAACCACCCAGAACTCCTAGCAACCATACAGCAAGCCCTGGAAATCATCCTCAACACCCTAGCACATGCTTTGACTCTATGCTTTGACTCATGTGCAACACAAGTTCCCCCCTTTTCTTCCCATGATTTCATGTCGTCTACTACAATCCATGAGCATAAAACAAAGGGCAATAAAAGGAGAAAACTGTATTGATGCTTTATACAGCAAAGTATAATGGAGAGAAATTATGACTCATTTTTACAGTCTTGGTTTCAGGAAGTATTTTTCTCATTCATTTCCTCCAGAGAGATTTAAAAACATTCTTCAAGAAAGAATAAGCCATGAACCAAACCAACCACCTTTGAAATTAATAATAACATTGCAAACTTTGATTTGAAGCAAAAAAGTATACCACTCTTTGAAAGTTTGGGGTCAGTAACATTTTTTTTAACTTTTATTAAGCAAGGACACTTAAATTTGATCAAAAGTGACAGTAAAGACATTTGTAATATCTATTCATACACAAATTTCTATTCATCAAGAATCCTGAAAAATGTTTCCACAGGAATATTGAGAAGCACAGCTGTTTTCAACATTAATTTCAACATAAAAAAAGGTTTCTTCATCAAATCAGCTTATTAAATAAGCAGTTATGTATAACTGAAATCAGTTAATTTAAATACTAATCATATTTCAAAGTATATTTTTTTGTTTTTACTATATTTTGATCAAATAAATGCAGCCTTGGTGAGCATAAGAGACTTCATTCAAAAACATTACAAAATCTTTCCAACCCCAAATGTTTGAACGGTAGTGTATATGAAAATAAGAACCAAGTACATGACTACAGTACATGCCTCTTTTATGAAGGAACTAACTACTCTATAAGCATTACAAATTAGGGTTATTCATTCAAATCCCTACCAAGTACAAGCAATTGTGACTCTTGGCTTGGCTTATTTGGAAAAAATGTGCATGAATATTAGTAAACTTTAGAATTTAAATCTGCTCATGTATAAAAAAAAATCAGCTTTTATGAGAAACCAGCAAAATGTTCAAAATCCACAGAATAGTCCTGTAGCCACTCTCCATTCACCATCACCACTGACTTTTAGACAATCTGCACTTTATTACAGTCCTTCCCATAATACTTATACCCATCTCAACCACATCCCAGAATGCCCACCTCTCATTCCCATAGTCCTCCCCTGCTGCTGTGTCTGCCACGCACTAACCGGTCCCGGCAATTTGTCTGAGAGCTCTTTAAAAGACCACACATCCTCCCGGCAGGCTAGCGAAGCCCCCTGCGCTGTTTATAGAGGACTGCAGCTGCAGATGGGAATGCTTGTACAGCTGGACGCTCCCTGCCACTGCTCCATCTCTTACTGAGCCCGCCGTGGATCCGTGCCCTCAGGATAAGAGGGGAGGAGAGGAACCCTGGCTCTATAAGAGCCAGATGATAAAACCGTTTTTAACTCTTGTGGAGAGGTGGGGGAAGACGTGGGCTATTATTGACCGCCTCATTCATTCGTCCTTGAGTATCCCCCCCTAACCCCCACACATATACTCATCCTTCATCTTTTTCTCTTCCCATCTCGACCCCCCCAGAGCAGCCATTAGCAGGCTGAGATGTTATTAGACTTGGCATTTGCTGAGGCTTGGTCCATGCTCTGACATAAATACACATTTGCATGCTGGGAGTCCTGCCCTTCCTCCATCATTTAGAGGGTGCTCGTTGCTCTTCATTTGTCGCTCACGCACAGGTCTCATAAAAATATTACAAATCATGCACGCTCTTACACACACTGAGGACATAGTTCAACAAGACATTAAATTAATTTTCAACTAATGTAGAGTTTGAAATTTGACTAAGTCATAATTCACTTTAAAAAAAAAAATCATTATACATCATTACATTTAGACCTACATTACATCATGACCTTTGCATTCATCTAATGCTTACTCAAAGCATATATTTAAAAAAACATTAATGATTCAATAAAACTGTTAAATGTTATCTTTAGTAAATCTCAATAGGAATCTACTGTACAATATAATACTGTGATTGCTTAATTCAACGTGTATAGCATTAAAAAGATTTAATCTACATATTCAAAAGTTTTTGGTCAGTGTGATTTTGTTTTTGAAAGAAATTAATACTTTTATCAGCTAGGATGATTTGATTTGATCAAAACCAAAAGTACATACATCTGTTGCAAAACTGAAAACAGATGCAGTTCTTTGAAAAAAAAACTTCTATCAATCAGATAATTCTAACATGAAAACATTCAAAAGAAGCACACCTGTTTTCAACATTGATAATAAGAAATAATTTCTAAAGGATCATGTAGATACAGAAAATTTAGCTTTGCCACAACAGGAATAAATTACATTTTAAATTATATTAAAGTAAAAACAGTTATTTTAAACGTGAATCATGTCACACAATTACTGTTTTTACTGCATTTACAGATCAAATAAATGCAGCCTTTATGAGCTGCTTTATGAGGCTTTTTTTTTTTTTTTTTTTTTTACAATTTTGGGTGAACTGTCCCTTTAAGCACTGCAGTCACTCTCATACCTTGATCACACACACTGGTAGAAAAGTGCATACATGAACCATTTTCTCTAATTTTTCTCTTCTCTTCATTTCCTTTCACGGTAATGACTCTTTCAGCGCCTTCACTCCCATCCTTTTTGACAGCCCTCCCTCTTTTCATGTTCTCACATTCTTTCCTGTAATTATTTCCAGCAAACTCCGTCAAAACATGCACTTGCTCCCTGATCCCAAAAATATATGTTTTGTTGTTGCTTTCTTCTCTAAGTGTGACATCTTGGTGACAGCCTGTCAGCATGTGTACATCTCCCCACATCAATTCCATTCCTCATTCATACATCAATATCTATCTCTTCCCCTTCCCGTTCTGTCACAGAGCCTCTCTCCATGCCATTAAAACCTGCAATAATATTCCCTGCAGTGTCGCACCAGTGTTCTATATTCAGTGGTTTTTCACCCACAATCCCACTGGACGACCTAAACCCAGAGCGATTGTACCCGTTTCCCAGTGCTCTTCTGTTGCCACCAGCCTGTGATATTTCCAGCTCAACTGTCTATCAATGAGGCTGCTAATGCACTATATTTGGGAGTTTATCTCTTGAGATTCACAGTCTGGTTGGAATCAGGTGGTTCTTAGTCTTCTTTAGCCACATTTTCAATGTGAAGGTCTATATGGCAGCTCATTCAATCCAAGTGCTGCCCACTTTGTCAGAAAGAGGTCAACTATTCTATTCAATATGTCAGTGTTTTTTTTTTTAAATAACCTTTTTCTTTTTGAATATAGTTTAAATTGTAATTTCGCCCTGTGATGCAAAGCTGTATTTTCAGCAGCCATTACTTCAGTCTTCAGTGTCATGTGATCCTTCAAAAATCATCTAATATGCTGATATGGTACTTAAGTAACATTTCCTATAATTAATGTTAAAAACTGTAATATTTTTGTGGAATTCTTTAATGAATATAAAGTTCAAAAGAACTGTATTTACTTAAAACTGATTTATTTGTAACAATGAAACCGTAATTACGTCACATAATGATCAATTGAATGCATCCTTTCTGGATAAAAATATAATATATTATTTTTTTCTTCTTTTTTTTAAATCTACTGACCCTAATCTTATGAACGGTAGAGTAGGTATGCTTGTATATCTCTTTTACAGTATTTGCTATCAAGAGTTTCCAACAAAATCTTTCAAAGATTGATTCCTAGCAAACTTTGGCAAATCCTGAGGCAAAATCATCTACAGAAAAGCTTATTGTAAAAGCCTAGAAACTTGCCAATACAAATTTTCTCAGTAGCAGACTGATAAAAACCAGTGCACCCTGACTCTGGAAAGCCTGGAAGCCAGCCAATCAGAGAGAAGTTAGTGATTCCAGCCAGTTTTTTTTTTTTTTTTTTTTTCATTTTTGTGCCATTATGCATCGTGGGTGGTTCTTTTCTCGTTTCTTGACTGCTTCCGAGAAACGGTTTCGTCAGTGTTTGCACGTAAAGGCTGTGACCCACCTGTTGGAGGGTGTGGAGAAGACAGCGAGGATGATATCCCTGCCATGCATGCGGATGATAGGACTGGTAGAATGCAGGAGGTTGAAGTAGAAGTGCGAGTCTCCTGGTATCGAGCAGTTCAGCCGAGCTTTCAGGAAGGACGTCCATTGCTTTTCGAGCACGCGCTGCGAACCGCCCTGATCGGTTTTGCACACGCGTGCTACGCGAGACACAACCACCTAAGGTCACAGAAAATGAAATTAACTTGCATATTAATTATGAATTTTAAGCATTTGATAGTACGCACATCAAACAGTACTGTATCCTCTCCAAAAAGCCCTAAATCTTTTAATCCTTGTGGATTTTAAGCAGATTTTGAAGAGTAGCTAGTCTGTGTAAAATGGATAAGCTAATATAAATTAATTCATGAAAATGTCAGCATTCCCTAAAACGGGTTCGGAAAGTGATTTCAAAAGAGCTGAATCCAAAGTACAGTGGGTTTTTGTTCTCCTTGAGGTCCAGCAGTACAAAATGCTTGCGCAAGCACAATTCTGTTCTTGCAGAAGTCTTGTATGGCTAATTCTCACATAATAGGAACCCTTGTTAGTGTGTAGATGTGTTTTTCTCAGTTTTCAGTAAATGATATTACGGATGGTATTTCAGTTGCCCCGAAAAACAACAAGAGAAAAAAAAAATTCTGTGTGCTTAAATTACACTCAAAACAGCTTTATAGGGCATGATTATTAAATTAAACATTCAGCACAAAAACAGGGAAAAGGTCATACTGCGGTCTGACTGGAAATACAGTAGTTAGTATTGACATTTGAATAATATAGCCAGACTGGACGTACGGTAACACAATTTCAGATTACTCCCACTATTTTTTTCCTGATCTTTCTCCACCGATCCCACAGGAAGGTTTAACTCCAATTTTCTCTTTTGCAGCCCAGGAATTTTATGTTATATTTATGCAATTGGCAGATGCTTCATCCAAACTAACTTACATTGTAATTCAATGTATACATTTGATCATTTTTCTGGGAATTGAAACCATGATCTTGGTGTCATGTAACTACTTAAGCAAGAGGAACTAAACTCAAATTCTTTATGAGAAAAAACAAAATAGACACAAATAAGACAATAGCTGACATGTGGTAAGATTAAAGAGCTATAAAATGAATGTGAATATCATAACCCAAATCCTTTGCTCTTGGGAGAATTTATACTCTCTTAAAAACAAAGGTTCCAAAAGGCAGTTTTTGCAGTGATGCCATAGAAGAACCATTTCGGGTTCCCCAAAGGACCTCTAAGTGAACAGTCCTTAAAATAATCATTTTTGTCTTAGAGTGAAGAACATTTTAATAATCTAAAGAACCCTTTTTCCACTATAAATAACCTTTTGTGCAATGAAAAAGTCAAATGGATGTTAAAGGTTTTTCATAGAACTATAAATGCCAATATATAACTTTTAATTTTTACACGTGAATTGAAATATATGCCTTCTGAGTGCAAACTGGCACTCTTTGGATGTCTTATGAAACTCTAGAAGAAACACATGTGAGAACACTGGGGACTTTTTCTCATCATGAAACCTGAGAATAATGAGACTTGTGCTCTACCATCCTCTCACCTTCTCCAGGTAGTTGAACTCCATGGCCATCTCTCTGAAAAAGAAGTAGACATGCGGCCCCCATTCCACAGCATTCACAAAGTACGGCTCTGAAACAGACCGACCAGAACCAAACCATTAGTACTTCCTGTTTAGGACACTTTACTGCTCTCTCAGATCAGTTGATTTTCAGAAGGGCTGATCTGACAGAACTACAGTGTTGAACTACAGGCTGCTTTCCAATAGGGCCATTAGCTCGTCAAATGACACACAAACCAAAAGAAGGAAAGCGAGGGCGTTTTGGGACAGGAAGTGACCCAGGACAGCAGGAGGGAGATTGAGTCAGGACACAGATGTGCTTTCTGCTGCATCAGTGAGAGATCACATCAGGCCACAAAGGATCAAAGGAAGATGGGAGGAAGAGATTCTTAGAAAGCCTTATCGACCCTGACATTAATGCTCCACTCCAAAACCTAATGAGATGTCTAGCCCAGAATGTATTGTGACAATCTCAGTGAAAAATATATCCAAGATGGAAGATGAGGCGAGATAATAATAATAAAAAAGAATCTAATTTAATATATCACTGATCTGTTTTTATTGATACTTAACATTATTAAATGAATGATATTCATACAATGTACTGTATATAACAGCTCAAGCTAGAAATACTACATAGTCCTGTATAAATTAACTGTAGATTAATCCTTATTAAACCTACAAAAGTTATTCAGACAAGAGCACCAAGTGATCATCTCTTTTTGTTTTTGTTTTTCCTTTGATTAACATTAAAAACACAGACTGTAGCAGGGATATTGATTGACTTGATGCACATGATGCTGATCTGATTTTTTGTCATGATTTTGTGTTTTTGTCCATTCAAACACAATAAGACGCAAAAGAGAACTAAAATCATTAGAATCTGAGAAGCGGCTTTCTGTGTGCCTGTTTCGGGTGTGTGTTCACAGAGAGCTGCTTCTCAGACAGTGCGCTAGTAACCTATTGTGTTCTCTTGAGTTCTCGCGGAACCCAGATAGCATAATCATATACTATGCTCCGTTGATTCACTTTAACGTTTTCAACATGTTAAACAGATTTTTTTTTTTAAATTAACATGTTATTTTTGACAGCCCTAATATATTCATATACCTAAAATTATCACTTGTGACCATTCCATGAAAGTTAAGAGACTGTCTTAGCAGGCAGTTGCCTATTTAGAAAGTAGGCAACAAGGCAGCTCACTAGGTTTTGGAACAGAAAGGTCATGTGTGTGAAAAATGCATTTTAACCTCAGACATGACTAGGGTGACCAGATGAGATTGGCTGAAAATCGGGACCGGGGTGGAGGGGGTAGGCCTACTATGATATTCGACTACATAGCCTATAATAAAAGATATATAGATATATATAATATAATGAATTTCAAACCTGAACCAAGCATATTTTTATTCAAAGATCAACAGTCTTTAGTCTGCCACAAAAAAGCACAGCATATTGATTTCGGTACACCAGCCATGTCAACAAAACGAATGAATGAAAACTAGCTCATCAATGCATATCTAAATTTGCACCTACAGTATCTTTGTAGAACTTAAAAAAAAGAAACAATAAAAGACACTGCAGCCAATGAGCAGCCGGCGGGGGCTGGCTGCAGGACGACAGTTTTTAATGTTTTATCAGACAATAACTACTCAAGATTTTACTTTAGTATAATTTTCAGGACAACTACAGCTGGATTCGGGATTCGGGACAACAGCTTAGATTTCAGGACTGTCACAAATTTTTCGGGATGTATGGTCACCCTAGACATCACACATGCATTAAAACACTTAACTCTCTCTCAGACACATTATACACAAACTGCATTAATATTACATCCATGAGCTGACTCTGCCCGGCTTCCCCTTCCTGTCAACTAAAGTTTGACGTCTTTATTACCTCTAAACCATTTGGAGTCGTGTTTCACCGTGCGCAGGGCAGGATTGTCCCCCAGACTCCTGTAGATCACGGCATCAATGGCCAGAAAATCAGTCACTGTGGCAGTGTAGAGATTCCCCTCTGCAAAAACAGCACACTCACTATATAAAATATCTCTCTATAATAATATGTAAACAGAGATATATGTAGAGATAATATTACATAAAATGTAATCTAATAATAATATTTATAACCTCTCTCAAAATAATATAATATATACCTTTCCCCTTTTCCATCTAACATATCCCCTTTGTGCATCAGAATACTTATTTCATGCATCTGAGTTATGCACATTAGGTGGTAAATTGATAAAACAACAGTTATTTTTAGTTGTTTAGCTTCATTGCCTTCTCTGATCTATCAGCACTGCCTTACAGACTAAAAATATGCTCTCAATATACTTTTGTCAGAGTAATGCATCTTCATACACTTAAAAAAATAATAATTTCCTTTAGGTTTGTCCAGGCAGGAAGCAGTAAAGCCATAATGTCGTGCAGGGAATGTGCTGGACAGCATATGTGCATGATTAGATTGAGAGATACACATAAATATTGTTCATAGGCCGGCATGTAATTAAGTTAAAGAATAACAGCAGGGACATCAGCATTACCGCACTGCTGTATTTCTATATATAGTCCTGTAATAATCAGTCATGTTCATTGTGTTAATGCAGAAAGCAACAGAATATGCTGGCGGAGTCTTACCTGCAAACAGGGCCACGTTGGCATGTTTCGGGTCATATGGGCATCTAGCCATCCCACTGACGGTTTCACCCACCATCTCAAGAGTGTCGCCCTGCATACACACACATAGAAAACACACTCATTAATTAGAGACAAAAATGCCCAATGCGCAGAAAGTAGGTGAAAAACTAACACTCTCAAAATAGATGTTACCCTCTGAAAGACAGAGTTGGCTAATACGAAAGCAGAAGGAGAGAAATAGTATCAAGTGTAGGAATAACAGAAGCAGAGTTAAAACATATGCATAACATTTTATTTAAAAAACATCCACAGGCAATTTATAGCACAATAACAGTTCAAGCTGAAAATTACTCTCAGGCCATTACAACTAAGTATAAATAAACCTGTGCACTCTCTTTCTCTCTCTCTGTCTCTATCATCCATTTATGTCTCTAGAGAGCCTCTTAAACTCTCGACAGGTGTAATGTTGCATTACAGGTGTGCGATAATTCTTTTACTCAGATCTACGTTAGTGTGTGACAGACAGAGTTTCTTCATGTTCTTGAGAATTGCATACACAAACTTCTATCTTTCTGAATCCCTTGATGGAAATAGCGGCAGGTGGTTGTCAAGATCGGGGTGTCTGCAATTTTGCTCCCAAAACAGTTTCTCAAATTGCTACTAAACAGTGAAATTACTTAACGGAGAGAACGTAATTTGTTACAAAACTGCTTCCTATCTCCAGGCATTCAGTGTACAGTGTTTTTGAAATCCTTTAAAACACTTAAAGAAGAGCATTTATTTTGAAACAGAAATATTCTGTAACATTCTTACAAAAGAATCTTACTGACCCCAAACTTTTACACGGTGGTGTATATAAAAATGTCATTATTATTATATTATATATTATTATTATTCCAGGCTAGAATCCGGCAGAGTGGATGATTAGTAATTATGTGTTTTCCTTCTTTATCCAACAGGCTGTATATTATTAGTGTGATTGGTTCAGAAGTCTGGCGCAGCATTTATGTTTCAAGTTGATTCCGCAGTTGGACCAGCAGCTAAGACCCTCCATTAATGTGACTCACGTACGCTGGGGGCGATAGAGTCACCGGCCAGATGGATGGAAGGCAACCAACACGCAACACACACTCAACACACACACACACACATGCAACACACACACACACACACGCAACACACACACACGCAACACACACACACACGCAACACACACATACACACTCTTGGATTCAAACAACGTGCCCATTGAGTGGTATTACCATTCTTTTCTAATAAACAACCACGCACAGAAAAACGCATCTAGACTGATTAATGACAGCTCTCTGCTCTTGAGGTCATCAGAAACAGCTTGCTGCTTCTAGGCATATTGACAGTCAGGCAGGTGGAAAAACAGAGTATAAACAAACGGCAGGGGAAATTCTTTTTTAGCTTGGGGGTTGTGAAGTGATTCCCATCCGGGTCAAAAATGCATAGTGACCCAATGAAGCCAGTCGTTTGGAACGATGCTGCAAGCAGTGCTCTGAAATGCACTGTGAAGTTTTGAAGCAAAAAAAGCAGTTAGGGAGAAGGAAATAAAATCTGTGTGAGAAATGTAATGGGCTGCAGAGAATACAAAAAACATATGAAAAAATGTAATGAGAAAATACAGACCGCAAACACATTGACAAAACTTTGGGGTACTGAAAGCACAGAGGGTGTGGTGAGGTTCTGAAACAATACATTTTTGTGCAAGTGTGTTTCAAGTATGCAGTACTCACTGTATAATTGGCACATAAGGGATTGAAGGCGTTGGACCCGCAGATAAACAATCCGCCCTGCCGACTGAGGACAACCTTCATGTAGTTACGGCACTCATCCTAAAAAATAGAAGAAAGTCATTTGTCTCCTAAATCAAACTCTCTTGAACAAATCTCCCCTCAGAATGACATCACATTTCTCAGCACTTTCAATTTTATTCCAAGGATTGTTTGCATCTGTACAAACAATTCACTAGGCAAACCAGAGGCACGCCACAGTGAGTCATTCGGTTAAACCTCGGTTCAATTGAACGCACATGTTTGAGCCCTGCACCGGTGAAGGGCTTTAAGAGATGTGAAATAGAGATGGATTATGTCATGCTCTCCCACGTGCCGCCCCCCCCACTGGTGTACCCCGCGTGTGCCCGCCAGCGTGGCACCATTTGATGGGCAGCAACCTGTGGGCAATGGGGCCTCATGATCACAGCAATCTGTTATCGAATGAAGAGAGAGAAAGTAGGGACGTGTGGAAGGAGCCGGAGGGGGAGAAGTGGGAGTGAGTGTTATTCCAGATGCTCAGGTCCTCACGGGTTCTTGTTTTTCAGTGGAGAAATGAGAGAGAGAGAGAGAAATAGTACATGAGAGAAATCTTTTTTTATTTTTTATTAAATTTATTTAATTGAATTACCTAAATTATTTCATTCAATATTTCTGGCTCAACTCCAACTTTCTGTAACTAAACATGGACAAGACTGATTAGCTGATCACTTATTAGCAAAATTCCTACTGACTTTGCCTGTGATATTGCTGTTTCTCTCATCAAATCATCCAGTACGGTTAAAAATCTTGGTGTTATTTTTTTCGATTCCTCTCTCACTTTTGAAACTCATATCAACTCAATCACAAAATCTGCATTCTTTCACTTGCGTTGTATTGCCAAGTACCGTCCCTTCATTAGTGTTGAAGACTCTGAAACGGTTATCCAAACTTTCGTTTCATCCCGTCTTGACTAATGTAAAGTCCTTTTCATTGGTTTACCTGCTAGCTCCATTGCCAGACTGCAATATTCAAAACTCTGCTGCAAGAAAACTCACCCACACCAAGCGTTCTACCCATTTCACCCCTATTCTGTTTGATCTCCACTGGCTACCAGTGGCCTTTCGTATCAAGTACAAAATACTACTGCTCACTTTCAAATCATTGCATGGCTTGGCTCCTAGCTATCTCTGTAATCTGCTTCTCTCCTACATCCTGACCCGATCACTTCGGCCATCTGAATCTGGCCTTCACTCTGTCCCTCAGTGTCGCCTCTCTTCTATGGGAGGTAGACTATGGAAGTCTCTCTCTCCTGCATTAATAATATTTCTGAATTCAAATCCCTAAGCAAAACTCATTTGTTTTCTGAATGTTATCATTCTAAAGCTGTGTTCTGGATTTCTCTGTACATGATTATGCTGATGTGTGCCACCATGTCTATGTAATGCCCTTTTACTATCTTTGTATTATCCTTGCTTTATTATTCTATTTTTCTTCTTCTCTGCGTACTACTGTATTTCATTATTACCTGTTGTTTGTCATTATTACCTACCCTATTGCTGTTACCTTTTTTTCTTATTGTATCTACTTGGTTAAGCCTCCTAGAGCAATGGAAAAGTGCTATATAAATAGAAACTACTATTATTATTCTAATGTAAAGTAATGTTACCTAGTATGGTTTTATTCGTTAATGTATTTAAAAAATGTAAAAAGTAATAATTTAAACTGTACAAATTGTTTCCATTATTTGTACTATTGTTATTTTTTTCTTTATCTATTTTAATGATCATATTGCTTTATCAATACCAATTGTCATGCCAATAAAGGATGAGAATGAGTGCGAGGTGAGAGCAATATAGAAATGCCTAAAATTATTGGCGATAGATCATGAGCAAACAGCATAACAACTGATAACAGCACATTAAATCACATAAATGTCAGCCCACAACTCATTGCTATGGGAGTACCTGGCCTGTTATTAGTGCTTCTGTAAGACAAATGCTTTTTTTATTGTATTGACATTGTGTGTAGGTGGTGTGGGTGTTGTGATGCAGATGTATCCTGTGTTTGTGTATTTGTGTGTTTTTGAGTCTCTGTAGGACCAATGCACCAAGACCTTATAACTGTACTCATGAAACTGATTCGACAAACTCCTCCAAGAGTCCAAACACTTGGCACAGCTCCTGGTCTTCTAAGCGATAAAGCACATACCGCGGATAAACAACAACAGCCTTCTCGTCCTCCTCCAGCTCTTCAATCACCATCACCTGGTCTTTCCAATTTCATCCCCTCGTTTCATATTTTCAAAGAGGCCTGATTCATTTACACACTATTCATTAGTCCATTAGGGGTTCTCTCTCTAGTGCTGGACGTCCTCTGCACCATCAACTGTCCTCTGTTCGGTGTTTCACAATAGCACTTTCCTCCTCCCTTTATTTTTCCTCTTCTACTACCAGTCCAATTATCCCTTTATCCTTCCTCTGTGTCCGTCTATAACCCACCCTTTTCACTCCTGCAGCATTTCTCTTCTAGACTGTTCTTGTCTCTGCTGTTTCAATTTTTAGTAATTTATTGTCAAGATTGTAGCCAAAGAGGCCCACACGCACACATGCGCATACACACACACAAAAGCAGAGACAGAAAAAAAGTCTAGAAAAAATATGCTAATAATAGTAATAAAAAATCATGTACAAAATAAAATAAAAAATGGAAAATAAAAATTGAGCATAAATTCACATAGACACACAAGCAGCAAAAATTAATTTATATATATATATATATATATATATATATAGACAATGGTAAGAAAATAACCATGTTCAACGTACGGTATAAAGTAAATAAAATAAAAACAAGGTTATTTAATTCATTTGAATGAACTCTTAAATATGGTCTGTATCTTTAATATGGTTTATGAGGGTGTGCAGCTTGAATTATTTTTTTGAAAAAACAATGCATTTACTGCCCTCCCAGTAATACATTTGATCCTTTTCTGCTAAAGTGGGAATAAAGTAGAATGAGATCTGAAAGGTTTTTAGTATTTCTGTGAACTTGTCACAGTGAAGGAGGTGAAGGTCTCTGTCTTAACCTCTCTGTCTATCTCAAGTCAGGTCTGTTTTATTAAAAAAAAAGAAAAAGAAAAGTCTTCTCCTCTCTTCGACTTTCTACCCTGAACCTGCATGCCATATTTCTTCAGCTTACAGGGCCTTGACTATCCCTGCAAATTCTCACTGTTGGTGTCAAGTACTAAATTATTTATACTTGGTCCTAGATAAGTTTACCACTCAAGCTTGTGTGTGAGACAGCCTTAGTAAAGGGGAGGTTGTCTTTCTGGCAGATGTTTTTTTCTAACAGATGCTGAGCTGAAGCTGGACGAGTGAATTCCTCCTCTTTCTCTTCCTCTGTTGAGTCTCTAGATATGACATCTACACCAACACCGCACATCTGCGCAAAGTACTCCCTACATTCCAAGATCACTGATATCTTTACACCTAAACACATTCTTTCAAAATGCAGGCCCACAATAACATCATGAACCATCCACAGACTGAGAGTGCCTCATAATGTGTCCAAAGCATGACGTCAGTAGGAGATAAAAGCTTTCAACAAGTGATAAAAGCTTAAAAATATTTTCAACTGTCAGTTTCATTTTAATATTACTTGTATACTACTATAGTATTTATTAATATTTGGAATTAGCTTTCAGTTTTATTTTTAGTTTTGTCAATTTTATTTATTTTAATTAAAATGTTTTATATAATCTTAATTTTAATGTAAACATTTTTTTTGTTTTAGTTAATAACAAAACTGTCAAATGTAACAAGCAATGAACAACAAAACATTGTCGATCGCTTTATTTCAATTTTTGCAAATAAAGCTCATTTGCTCAATGCTCAATTTTGAGCATCACAAATGATGGTTGGAAATGAAGGACTTCAGTTTGCTTTTTCAATGCAAATCACTTTCTCCATGAACGTCGACTGACTGGATGGATACTGGACAATTCTGCACATCATTAACTACGAGCGTAACTCATCTCACGGGTGTCCACTTAAACACTTTAGACACTGTTCCTCATAATAAAAGAGTCATATTTACAATAAGCAAAGCCAACTCTCAGAAGTTTCCATTATATGCTCAGCTGAGTCTGTTTCTCCAACAATGATAGAAGGGGGAATACTGCAGGAAAGAGCACAAGAAAGTTGTCAGAGACCTCTTATCCCCCTCTCAATCTCCCTCTTTCCCATGGCAATATTGTCATTCTAGAATTCTCTTTGTAATTGCAGTTACAGCAGCCTCGGTCAGACAGTGACCACATTAACAGCAGGGGCTAAATTAGTGCAAATCTGCCAGGGAACAGAGTAGGGTGTTGTGTTGTGTTTGTGTAGGATGGATGTGTATGTTAGCTAAAAAGGATTGACTAAGAAAGAAAGTAAGACAGATATGGACAAAAAGTGAGGAGAAAATGATTGGAGTTTTGTGTATGTAAGAGGGAGCAAAAACACAAATACACACAATCCCTCTAGGGCTAATCCACGCCCCCTCACACACTTTGATGCTGATGGCTGGTGAACACAACATGGGCTAACATCGACATTGAGAGCAGTGGCTCATTTATATTGAGAATATTCAAATGCAACTTGAATTTAGATGAAGAATGAATTTAGGTTCAAAACAATTGACTCAGATTCAGAATCCAGATTCAGAGTGGTTATTTTAGATTTACAATTCAGATTCAGATTCAGAATTCATATTATATTAAGAACTGTTCACTTCTATATACAGTCTATCAAAATTAAAATTCAGAATTCCTATTCAGTTTGGATCCTTTGGATTTAGAATCCAGATTGGTTCTTTTAGATTTACAATTCAGACTCAGGATGTTTTTTAGATCTAGAATTTAAATTACGTTTCAAATTGTTCACTTCTATATCATTTGGATTCAGAAATCGGATTCCGAGTGATTATTTTACACATACGGAGAATATACTGTGCAGATTTAAAGTGTTTCACTTGGGTTCTTTGTAGATTTTCAATTCAGATTCAGAGTGGTTCTTTAATATTCAGCACATCCATGCAGGTGTATGTAATTGGAAGTGGAGTGAGCTGCATCAGCACATTATCTGTAAAACAATATGTCTAAGTGTTGTCAATCATAATGTGTCTAGAACTGGCATAGAATTTCTTTTCTGCATGCACTGGCTGCACCCCAGCTGCCTTGCATTAAACCAGCTCCAGAGTCCGTTTGTGTGTGTGTGTGTGTGTGTGTGTGTGTGTGTGTGTGTGTGTGTGTGTGTGTGTGTGTGTGTGTGTGTGTGCATGCGTGAGTGAGAGAAGAGACTGCATCTGCATTCATCTGATATTCAAAATGGCCTCCTGCAGATCCAGATGAAAGGGGCAGAGATGGGGAGATTGAATTTCCCTCCCAATTACAGCGTGTGGCTTCTTAGATCAGCCGTGCAGAAACATTTAATTACCAAAACCAATTGCCCCAGTGGCAAATGTTTCACAGTGAAAAATGCAAGGACTCACACATGAGGACTAGAGGACGCAGTGTATGGGTGTACAGCGTGTTTGTGAAGACGTGTGTGTGTGTGTGTGTGTGTGTGTGTATCAGTGTCCACTCAGCGTGAGATCTTGGGCTCTGTTTAAGAGCTTGTCGCGTCTCGTTCATCTCTGCATGACCTCTCATGTTTGGAGACTTAATAACTCTAAGAGGGCAATTCTCTCTCTCTTCTTCCCCTCCCAACAGTCCCTCTTTCTCTTGCCCTTAATCCCTCTCCTTTATCTTATAGCCAATTCACTTTTTAAAGGAGAAGTTCACGCCCCAAAATTATGTCATGATTTACTCATTCCAAATGTCATCCAATTTGAATTTATACGGAATCTATACGGACCATCTATGAGAATTTTCTTTTAGAATCTTCACACAGAAAATAATCACAACCCAGTCTGATTTGTTTGCGAACTGTGTGTTAAATATCACATTGACCTGTCAGAGCGCAAACCCAAATTAATGTTACAAAACTGTAAGGCAACAAAAAACAACAACAATGAACAGAATACTAACAAACAAAGCAAGACATGAGTGCTTGAGTGGTTCACATTCTGTAGATTCAGAGTCCAGATTTAAAGTGATTCTTTTACATTTACAATTAAGAGTGTTTTTTGGATCCAGGTTCAGAGTGGTTCACATCTATATGCTATCTCTTCTCAATTTTTTAGAATTAAGAATCAGAGTGGCTCATTTAGATTATAGATGAAAGAACTTACAGAAGTAAGAATTCAGAATCAGAATTCAGGTTCAAAATGGTTTGCTAAGATTCAGAATCTATATTCTATATGGATTTGTTTGCGAACTGGACTGATTTGATCATGAAACGATCTCGCCCCACAATCTCGCTGATTCAATGATCCAGTCACAGTGGTTAACAGGTCATTGTAGAGGAGAATTTTATCATGTGCTTCAGATACTTGGAAAATAATGCACAAGTTATATGGACTACTTCCATGTTGTTGTTTTTTGGTAAATTTGAAAGCTTAGCAGCCATGGTCACTACAAACTATTGTCAAGTGTTCATTTTTTTGTTCAATGGAATAAAATAAAGCATGCATATTTGAAACAATACATGGGTGAGTAAATGATGACAGAATGTACATTTTTAGGTGAACCATCCTTTACCTTTCCTGTCCACTCTCTCTCTTACTGACCCCTTCACTCTCTCCCTCCTCATCTATGATGGTCTTTCTCTCTGTTTTCCATCCATCCCTAGGGCAGACAGGTGGGAGAGTTTCTCTCTGTTCCTTTGTATGTCTCATCTCACTTGCTCTCTGCTGTGCTATTGTCTTATGCTCTCTCACCCAGATTGAATGTCAGGTGTCATTTTCAGTGTTAAATAAGTCATTTTCTCTCTTTTTCTCTCCTTTCTCACCTGGAGGGGATTAAGTCATCCTTCACTCTTCCCACACAGACACCTTTCAATAAAAACTCCCTTTCACTCTCATTGAAGTCAGACAAAATACCCAGCATTCCAGAAGACGAAGCAGAAAGGGTGTGTGAAAGGAAGATATCTGCAGTGGTCATGCGTGGGCAGCTGTGGGGACCGCTGGCAGCTTTTGACACCCTCTCTAGTTTGCAGACAGCACAGAAAAAAACAGATTTCCTGAAAATTTGCCACAGGCAGCTCTTGTGATGGCACCTTAGAGTGTGAGCAGGGGCACAAATAATGTGACACGCACATATACAACCATTTAACATGAATAAATGTGTGTTGTTGTTTAACAGTGTTTTGTTGATGCAAGTGTGTGTCTGTAAAAAAAAAAAAAGACAAACAAATGTGATGGCAATCTATTATTGCCCAAAAGTGAGTAAAGAAAAACTTCTCAAAATGAATTTAAAAAAAAAAGTAAAAATAATAATAATAATACACACACACACGCATTATGAGGACTCTCCATAGGCGTAATGGTTTTTATACTGTACAAACTGTATATTCTATCATCTTACACTGCCCCTATCCCTAAACCTACCCATTACAGGAGACATTCTGCATTTTTACATTTTTAATAAAACATTGTTTTTTATGTTTTTTAAGCTATTATGAGGACTTTTGAAATGTCCTCATAAACCACCTATAAGTTGTAATACCAGTGTAATACACATGTCATTATTCAAATTTGTGTCCTCATAAATCACATAAACCAACCCACACACACACACACACACACACGTTGTGGGGGAAAATGTCTCCACAAGAATGACAAGAATATGTGTGTGTGTGTGTGTGTGTGTGTGTGTGTGTGTGTGTTTGTACGCGCATTTATACAAATATATAAATTTAAATAAATAAATGTGTGAGAATATCCACTCACCTCATGTTTTCCCTTCATTCTACAGATTCTGATGTCATTTTTGTTGGATTCCCATGTCCTCTTCTGTAACAGAGGGAACGTCAGTAATGAGTGACTGTTCATTTCCAGCACAAAGTGTTTATATATGTGTGTGTGTGCGTTTCTGTTCTCACCTTGCTGTAAAACATCTCTTCTCCCACCACGTTGTCCAGCTCCACTCGGAAAAGGTCATCTCTGACACAAGCACAGTGAGAGAGAAAGAGCGAGACACTGAACCACCACATACAGTAGCAGTAACACAACACTGCAAAACAATCCTTTTCTTAATCAGAAATGTCAGAATTAAACTATTTTTTTGTAGTGAATAAATATCTGATATCCAAAGTGGTCGACCTCACACACTGAAGCATAATGTGTATTCTTCAAATGTTTAACAAATTGATATTACATTCTTGTTCCTACATAAATTCACCCAGATCCGCTGTCTTAGTGCAAACACTCAGTTAAACGATTCACCACAGCCCGTCCTACATAATCACGATTCTTTGCATTATGATATGCCTGATTTCCCCTCCATAATTCATAACCCACCCCCACACTGCATGCATGTTGCATGCAGCTTGTCATCGTGAACACAGCATCCAGTGCTTTAGCACTTCCTGCAACCACTTTAATAATCTTTCTATAACCTTGTGGCGTCTATTAAAGTCTCTATGAATCTGATCTCTTTTAATCAAGGTGTGTTTGGCGTTTTAGAGTATCCTGGTTTGTGCCTGAATATTGATCAAGGACTAAGAGCTGCCATACGGCCCGATGAGAGAGCACTGGAGAATTTCAAATCGTGAGTCTCTCTCTCTCTCTCTCTCTCTCTCTCTCTCTCTCTCGAAATGTTGTAATCTGTGAATTTGCCAAGCTCACAGACCAGCCCATGTTCTAGCAGTAGTATTGATCTTATCTTTCACAGACTTTCATCTGCATCACTGCTCTGTGGACACATAAACAAAACTGTAGACTGTATGTATGTGTGTGTTTGTGTGTGTTCTTGAAGAGAGTCTGATGAGATGGACTATAAATTATTCAATCCCTCTGTGTGGTTTGTTAAAATGAATCCCCCCCTTGGCCATTCCCTCTCTGAGCAGGGCGGCCACTAAGTGCCCTGGTTAAAATTATCATACACTTACACAGTGCTTGCCTTATTTAGAGAGCACAAACTTTAAGCAGACACAATAATTCAAGCAGTAAAGCAAAGCTGGAGGTCTGTTTGGAGTTCAACAGTACTGTCACATTTACATGAACATAAAAACAGGCTTTATAGTTACAAAAGGTTACCAAAAATCACAGATGGTTTGGACAAGACATGCAGACCATTGGCAAGAATAGAACACACAGGGGCCAGTAAAAACTATTTCTTTTTCAGTCCCTCCATTTGTACCTTTTCTGTTCTCTGTGTCTTTCTTTATCTTGTACACAAACTGTATTTTTTATCTTCTTTCAAAATGTCATCATGTAACAACTTGCATAGTGTGCAATGGAGATAAATAACAGGGTCTCCATCTAAATATTGTAATGTGAACTTAAAATGCTAGATGAAAAAAAAAACAGGCAGCAAATAGGGTACATAATTGCAATTAGAAGGAAGTAGAATTCAAATTCAAACCTAGCAAAGTAATGTATGTCCAGACAAACTTTGATTGTTGGCCTAAAGCCTTGTTTTAATGGGTTTGAAAAGGTTTTGGATGGATGGATTCCAATTCATTTTAAATTTACACTTATGAATGGCAAGGGAGACGATTCTTCAATTCTGAATTTTGCACAATCCTAGCAATAAACTTAACAATCCAGAAGTTTCCAAGTTTTTACTTTTAAAGAGATCAGAACTGCAATTTTTACCTGACAGATCTAGCTCCTTTTCTTCCCCTCTATCTCTTTTTAGCTTTCCCTATGTGATTCTACCTCACTCTATCTATCTCTCTTTCTGGTAGATTGCCTGAATGATGGAGTGCATTTGGCCACCTTTACTGTATTAGACTGTACTGTATTAGACTACATTACATTTATGCATTTGGCAGACACTTATCCAAAGCGACTTACATTGCATTCATTGTATATTTTATCAGTTCATGCAGGACTGCTGAGAGACGTATTATGCAGTACTGTGTGTTTGGTACAATATGCCTTCCCTCATTCAATACAAATTAATGACCACAGCAAATTAATTAATGATACTGAAGGGCAGAAAGGGGCCTGAGAGATGCAGGATGGCTCATGGGGGGGCTGACTATATTTAACATATAGGAGACTGCTAAAAGAGTAAGTGTATCTGTAAATTGCAGTGCTACAGGAGACGCAGGAGGTCTCGCACCATTCGTCCCATGCCCTACGGCATCGGTGTGGCAGCCCGGACGGCAGCTGAGTCCTTGATTTCTCTGCACCAGTAGAGGCTGTACGTCAGTCAGGCTGGTTTCCATGACCTCAGAGTTCAGCCGGAACCTGTCCCCCACCGTTAGTGACAGGTTCGAGGGTAGAATGTGTTGAGTTTCACTCCTGAGCTTAATTGAAAGACTTGACCTCTCGATGAGGTCAAACACAACGAGGTGGTTGAGGCTTGATTTAATGTGACTTAACCAGGTCGCCATTGGCACTTTTAGTTGGCCTCCTCTAGTTACTCAGAACATTAATTATGTATACAGATCACAAAAGAAACACCTCATTTGTCTTATAGGTGTATTTATTTATGGTCTGAATTTTTCCCCCAAGTACGAGGCTAGATTGCAGTCGCTTGCGTTTCTGGATGGTCATCTTAATTTCTGGAGGAAACCAAGTGTGTTTAAAAAAAATACTTCAGTCCTCTCATCCCTGACCAGGTCTTGCAAGGTAATACTGTGAAGGGGCTGAGAGGCTGGTCGCTTTCTTGGGGCACGTTCTTGAACGGTTATGCTAATGCTAACAGGATTTAACCCGTCTACACCCCTTATCACACTTGAGCACACCGTTTCAGACTTTATTCAGTCAATCCAGGCTGTCTATATCCTTGACTTAAAACTTCACTGACTCTCTTCCCTCTCCTCTACACAGTATTGCCTCCTTTTTATTTCACTCGATGTTGCCGTTATTATTGAATGCTCCCTCTTGAGTCATCGGCTAAATAAATCTTTTCCAGAGAGGTCATTTTCTGTTGGCTACGGCAAACACCTCCATTTACTTCAGACACTGATAGGTACATACGGTTTGCTGACTGCACACAGCGGGGCTTGAATTTCATCGAATTATGCCGGCCACAGTGGCACCACATTGGAAAGCGTATGCGAAACAGTTGCTTGGTTCTGAGTTGAGCTTCTATAGGCCAAAGACTTCTGGCCTTTTTTATGACAGCCTCTAGTCTAGGCATCTTAAGTCATATGGCGCTTTGTGATATATTTATTTTTGAGGTTTAATTTTTGACACGGTCGAGCAGGCAGGTCATTTCCTGACACGGTATGAGAGACTTTATTAGAGTACGACGCCTCCCCCACCGGACCCCTACAAATTTCGGTAACTATCACCATATGTTTGAACTCTCCCAATAGACGTGCCAGCCATTTTTGGGAAGCATGCTGCAAAAATTAACAAAAACAGCTTATTTTTCTAAAGCGCCAAACCTAATGAAGTTTTGTTTTTGTTTATCTATTCCAAACCCCCTGCTCCTGTGAGGTAGAAAAAAAAAATGCAAGAAAGCAAAAACATCATTGACCTTGTGACCTCTTTAATGCCCCACACTGGCCTAAAATCCTACAAACACTACCGGTGTCCAATATTTACATTTATAAGTTATAACCCAATACCACCACAACAAGAAACACATCATGCTTCACAATGTCATTCCAAACCTATATGACTTTTTCTGAGGCTTACACAAGCTATTTTGAAATAAATATGATAAGTTAAATTATTACTTGAAATTTTAAAACTATGATTTTATAATATAAAACAAAACCATATAAAATTAAATAAAGTAAAATGATTATATAAAATTAATTAATATGTGAATTAAAAATTAAACCAAAATTGACATTATCACAAAAAACAAAGATATTTTGTCCATACATGGAAAGTCAATGGGGTTGAAAACAACAATTTAAAAAAATAATATCTTCTTTTGTGTTCCACAGAAGAAATAAAGCCATACAGGTTTGAAACTACACAAAGTAAATGCTGGCAGAATGTTAATTTTTGAGTAAATTATCCCTTTAAATAACTTTGAAAACTGTTTAATTGCTATCTACAAGAAGCAGCAATTCAGACTCTTGATCTCAAAAGAGATTGTTTTTGAATGTCACATAATTTACTCAAACACACATCTCCATGGAGATAATTACAGATGCCGGTGTAACAATAATTACAGGGTACGCCCATGCTAATCAGCATTATTTCACACCCTACCTGGCTCCGATGTAAAGGGTACGGTTCACCTGCAGAATCCTCTGAATGTGTAAGGGCTCCTGTCTGAGAGATGAGCGATGGGGTCGTCCGAGAAACACAGGATGCCTTCTTACCACTAAAGGAAAACGAGGTAGAAGAGACAGTGAATGATAAAGAGAAAAGGTTGACAGAGGGTTGTATCATCTTTTCATTGCACTTATGGGTGTGGGAGAGGTGATCCGTTAAGGCGAGAGGGGTTAAGGCGAGTCACTCTTGAGATAAAAATGTTAACAGCTGCCTGTGGTTGCTCTTCAGTGGTTTTCACAGATAAAGTTTGTCCTCATATGTTCGGCTTAAGTAGTGTTGTTACCAGAGGTGTAAAATGTAAAAAAGAAAAAAAAAAGATACTTATCCAGAAACCTGTTACCTGCAATATTTCAACTTAAATTAATCAAACAATGAATAATCTCTGGTTTATATTTGAAAGAATGAGTATTCCTTGAATTAGGAAAGCACCAAGGCAAGATTAGGGATAAAAAAAAAATAAAAAAAGTAAATTACAACAATAAATGTAAATTAATGAAAAAATATAAACAAACAAACATAAAATTGGCATTATTAGCATGTCATTATTCTTCACATGAAAATATATTGCTGCCTTTATCTTTTAGAAATTATCCTTAAACCATAAATTGTAACTTGAAATGTTTAGACTTTAAATTCATCAAAAAACTATATGATTTTATGATTGTATATTTTAATGTAGTTGTCTCTGGAAGAAGGAAAGCATCAAGGCAAGTAAAGTCAAATTTAATAAAAAAGTACTTAATTGTAATGTAAAATAATAAAACAACAATTAACTGTTAATTGTTTCTTTAAATGAAAATATATATATAGCTAAATTTATCTTTTAGGACTTTTAGAAAGAGGGTACATCAAGTTCTCGATCATAAAGGTGCGGTCACACACTTGCTGAAATTCACAGACGAAATTCCAGAATTTCCCAAAATAATACATCATAGTAATGAAGTACAATTATTTAAGAACTTTACACCCCTGTTTGTGTCTCTCGTCCTGTATCTGTTCCTCTCTCATTATGTGATAAGACCCTCCCTGGAGCTACCCGCAGCTCCTTGTCTCTTTCTTCTTTCTTCATCATTACAAACCCTCTTGCTTTTCACATCTTTCACCTTAGATAGACCTGAATGAGTTAAGCTGGGATGCATGGAATCAATAGTATTGATCTGTGATCAATCACATGCCTGCTCTGCATAAGAAAGTGAAAGCTGAGGGCCTGTCAGCACAGACGGGGTCCAACCCTGATCCTGACTCAACAGTGTGAAATGGAGACATCGTTACCTTCGGTAGGGATGAAGTTCAGAGGTCCCGGTTCCTCTGGGAACACCGCACACACCAACCGCAGGAGCCAGAAGAGCCCGATGAAAGGTTTGCCCACAGTTGTCATGGTAGTGGAGCTCCGGCACTATGAAAAGAACATGCAGAAAAGAGTCAGGTGAGGTGGCAATCTAGCAAGATTTCTAGTTACATTCACTTTGTGAACAAAACTACCAATCTAATAGACTAAAGCATCTCTATCATCACCCCAGAGATTAAGATCAGCAATTAAGTCATCCACCAATAGAATTCGTGTCAGTCAGCCCTAATGGTCCATTCGATGTGGTGTGTCACAGAACTGTCATCAAAGACCAAGACCCAGGACTGAACTGCCTGGACGTCTAACAAAAGGGCTTCACACTGAGCCTGAAATGGGGAGGGGGGTCAAAGCATGTGTGAGTGAGAGGCTCTGTTTAAAAGCCTAGAGCTGCCCTGCTGTCTACTGCCTACATAGGCAGAATCTTAACCGAAATGGACATAGAAATGACTGATTTGAAATGCTCTACATAGGAACTATCCTGTAGGGATTTTTAAAATGTCTCTTGTGAAAGAGTTATAAGCCTTGAACCCAATCAACCAGTGAAAACATTCTTTATAATACCCTCTCTTGTGTTTTACAGAAGGAAAGGCATTGGAACAACATGAGAATTTGACGCCATGTTTCTTGGTGGACAATTGAAGTGTATATTGACTAGATTCATGAATCTTACGTATGTTTTTTTTTTTAGCTATTAAAATACCGTTGGTGTCTTTCAAACCAGTAAACGATACACACAATTATACATGTATCATCTGTCCATTGAATCTCCACATTACTAACTTTGATTTAAAGAAAAAAAGTATTTGAAAATTGAAAAAAAAAAAAAAAAAAAAAAGGTAAAAGACTAGGCACTTAACAGCTTTAAAAAGGGACAGAACTAGAATGCCATGAAACATTGCGAATGAAAATCTAATTAAAAACGACAAATAAATATAAAAGTATAAACGCTAAAATGTTTTTTGCTTGTCAAGATTCTCTGATTGGTTTCAATAAAGCTGACTGATGGGTTCCAAAAAAAAAAACATTGTAGCTCAACAAAAACACAACCTTGTAGCTCACAGTTTTGTTTTTAAATGTTTATAATTTATTGTTCAAAATCAGTTCTCATATGGAGGCAATGAATGGAATTTTTACTTCTGGAACCGACTGTTGCACACTATTGAGTCAGACGCTTTTATCTACTGCATTGAAAGCATATATATTTTTAAATCAGTTCAATTTAGATTTTGGCCAGAACAAACTTTGGGCTCACATATAACATACTGTAGGTAGTCACTACGTTTTTTTTTCTTTTTTTTTTCTCTATTACAAAGCTTGTGTGTCCCTGCATATGTGTGCACTTGAAAAAATAACCACAAGTAGAGATGGACTTTCAAATTGGATGCCTTAAAATATGATATTTTTTCAGATCTTCTGCCCTCTTGAAAAAAGATGGCAGAAATAGAGAAGATGTGATGGAAACACAAATGTCACTCAAATTAAAGTGCAATACAATCTATGTGGAAAATTACCTCTGCACTTCAGAGAGGCACAGAGAAGCTCTAGAGAACGGTCACAATAGCATTTTCTGTAATAGTCTAACGTAATGGTACTGTCTGAAAAAGGGATTTCAATGGACAGATGATACATGTATGATTGTGTGTATCGTTTACTGGTTTGAAAGACACCAGCGATATTTTAATAGCTAAAAAAAAAAAAACATACGTAAGATTCATGTATCTAGTCAATACACACTTCAACTGTCCACCAAGAAAAATGGCGTGTTGTTCCAATGCCTTTCCTTCTGTGAAACACAAGAGAGGGTATTATAAAGAATGTTTTCACTGTTTTGTCCACACACAAAAAGTCTCAAATGATGTCCACCTCATCATTGGAAACCATTGACTTTCACTGTTTGGTGGTGGTGGTGGTGGGGGTATTCTTTTGTGTTTCATCGAAGAAAGAGATTCATCGACTGAAACGAGGGTGGAAAAATAATGAGAGAATTTAAATTTTTTGGGTAAAATAGCCCCTTTAAACTTCAATAATTATCTTTTTGGCTTGATTAAGTCAGAAGGAACAGATTAAAATTGAAGAGTTCAAGAAAATTTAACAACTTCACAGAACATAACAGAAAGTCATGCTGAAGAGAACATAAAGGGGCAATAATGGAAAAAACTGAATTTATGAAAAGACACAGCATGCTTTTCATACCTAATGAATGTACTGTTCAATGAACAAAAGAATGGCTGGAAAACCTGGGAAACTACAAGTCCAGTTTCTGATATATTTTCCACAGTGGTCAGTGGTTTCAATAGCATGAAACTCAATAGAAGATAGAAGTGCTCAGCTATCCCTCGCCTTGAGTGTTAACAAGTCGAGAACATTTGCTTTGAAACTTTAGTGGAAATTATGTTTGTTACCGTCACAGTGCAAACATAAACAAATCAGTGTCAGTTGAGCTTTTTGCCACCGCAGCGCTAACACGACACATACATGTATTAATATCTGACAGCCTCAATTTCTTTATTCAAAAGAACCTTTCTCATTTCCCTGTGGCTAAGCACCAATTGAGTTACACAATGCAAAACAGCCAGCTCTCATTTGTCAAAGTGTGGCCTTGCTGTCCAAAACGCACACATGTACATGTACACACACAACTACATCCATTGTGGGTCTATTTCTATAGTGAAACGACTTGTGACGTTTTATCAGGGCTAACTATCTTTCCAGGACATTTCTAGAATTCCTCCTATTGAAGTCTGAACAAGGCCGCCCCACACACTAATAGTTCAACACCCAATGCAGCAAATTATGCTCAACAATAGGCTTACATGAAGGAAAAAGAGAAAATGAAAAGAGGTCAATTGGGGAATGAAGGCAGACAGAACAGGTTAGCTAAAACTAGAAGACACTGCCATAAATTGGTATCAGTGATTCTATTGTCTTGCTACAATTAATCATTTACGAGTATGCGCCAGGCCTCACGCATTTAATTAGCATAATTCCATATAGAGTTTCAGGGGACAGCAAGCTAAAGAGATGCGGAAGGGGTAAAGTAAATAAAAGCTTGGATATAACTTACACCATCCCACTTTTAATTATGGCAAATGTTTTGTGGTAGAGTTCATTTCAATTTCAATAGCAATCCCTACAATTAGGAATTTCATGTGAAGGCGAAAGATTTCTGCATACTGATTTTGCCATTTTACCACAGGTTCAAGTAAGTCATGCAAATTAACACTGCTGAACAACAGAAAGCTGCTTGGTTTTAAAAAGACTTTTGTGTAAACTATACTTAACACATCACACCTTTGACATAGACAAAGGACCCTTTTTGCCCATTCAATTTATTTGTTCACGGACTTGTGAAACACTGGTTGTGCTGTATGTGTTTGACTCACTAAAAAGAATTGACTCACAAGAATCATTAGTTCAGGAATCAGACTACACTTGCTGCACTGTATGTGTTAGATTCACTAAAAATAATTGACTCATAAGAGTCATTAGTTCGGGAATGAGATCCGGTCACAGTGTGTGTTTGATTCACTGAGTCATTAGTTCAGGAATAAGATAAACCGTTCACACTGTATGTATGTGTTTGATTCACTAAAAAGTACCAGCTCGAAATAGTCTTTTGTTTATGAATCAGACTACAATGATTGTGTATGTTTTGCGCAAAAATCTTTATCAGAACCAAATGGCCTGGAAAGATTGTCATTGTTAAGCCAGCAGGGAGTCCAGATCCAAACACATGCCATTAGCTGAGCCAGTTGACACTTCATAGAGCTCAATCAAACAGAGCAATGTTTAAAAACATTAGGAAAACCGACATACAAAAAACACCCTAACTTTTAATAATTAGAAAGACTAACACTGAAAAAAATATAACACATCACTTTTAATTAATATTTGTCTCAACCAACAACAATAGGATTCACATGCCTCTATAGAGCTTCCCATGTCAATGTAATTACTAACGTTTAAGAAGGTAATTATCTGAATGGGGTCATTAAGATACCGTGAGAGGAGCACGGATGGGGCGGCATTATCTCTGACCGACCATTGAGAAGCTGTTACTCAAGATAACAAATCACTTAGCTAATCAATAATAGCTCGGTAGCGTAGGCTGCTTAATGAACTCTGATCTACTGCCAATAGTCTGAGGAATGATTGGTCAATTGAGACCAGAGAATGAAAAAAAACAGTGGACGTGACAACTCAAAGCAGAAGATCATGAGTAGAATGAATAACTGCCTACCGGAAAGCAGGTCTCCATGCTAATGTCAAGCTGCATCCTGGGAATTTCAAGGATGTTAAACCTGGTTAAAATTCAAATATTTTTGTGTATGAATAAGATTATTATGAGCCCTATCCTCTGTCTTTAGAAGGCAGAATGTTCTGATGATATGTATTCTGGGTAAAAGAAGAAAGGCACTGATTTCATTAAGGACCCCTGAGGGATTTGAACACGATAAATCATCTAAGGATTTCAGAGCAAACTTCATTTATGTGTGTCCCAGATAAAATACTGATAATGAGTGTAGAGAATGGCATTAATGAGAAAAGTGATCAGTAATAAAGGTCTGAATTAACGCATACATTATCAGACCCAAATGATCAGAGAGAACAGAAATTACACCACTATCTGACAATTGCTTCTAATTTGTGAATTTGAAGATAAAGAACGTCTTGATACATTTAAACGGCTACAGTAGATCATGATCTATAATGGATCGATTCACTTACTCATAAGGCCTCTACAGAGAGCATGTTTTCATGTTCCAAGCAACAGCAACAGAACATTTGTTATGGGAGACTGCTTCACGGCTTGGCCTTGACCTCTCATGAAACTCACACTGTGACCTCAGATTTGCCTTAAAGGCTCCAGGATGCAAACCATGTTGATCCACCAAAATCAACATACATTTTTGGGATCTCAATAAAGTTTTCTATAATAATCAGCCATTTTGCTATAATTTTGCTGCCAGTTTATCACAAAGTATTTATGATGTGAACTTTCAAATCGAGACAAGGCAAAGAAGGTTTATATATATATATATATATATATATATATATAGCACATTTCATTCAAAATGGTAATTCAAAGTGCTTAAATAAAAATGATATAAAAAAAAAAATCGAAATCTAAAAGCAAAACAGGTTAAAAAAATTGAAACATGTCTGGGGTTTGTCGTCCACATAATGAAAGTCAATGCGGCCCAATGTTGCTTTTGGTCCAACGTTGTTTTGGATCCCTACGAATTTTAATTGTATGGACAAACACTCCTTAAAATCTTATTTTGTGTTTTGCAGAACAGTTATACAGGTTTTGAACAACATGATGACTATTTTAATTTATGGGTGAACTATCCCTTTAAGTAAAATGTATCAAAGTACAAGAGAGAGAAAAAAATAACAGAATTAACGTGGGGGAAAAGCAATTTGGAAGTAGTATCGGAAGACGAAAGCTGAATATGCAGAAAGAGGCCAAAAAAATGTCTGGAATGCTTTCAAAGCAGTGAAACCGGAAGAACCCGCAGCCAAGATGAGGCTGATTCCTTTCCTGAACATACCCTAAAATCCTGCTCTAGTGACCCGAGACTACTAACCTCCGTCTCTGACCCCTGGGTGAATGGGCCAAGCCAACAAAAACCATATCAGAGCCCAGCAGCCTCGATCTGGATTGCCATTTATTATTTACTGCCCTCTGTTTCTGGATAGAATGACGTCCAAATCACTCTCCCATTCTGCCACAACCGTTTTAATAGGTTGTTTTCCAGACACAGTCAAAGCCCCGAAGCCATTTATCAGGGCAGTTTAAACCAGCCAGGTTACTCCAGCACTGATTTTTTTTGCATGGAGGAAGAAACATGAAATTAAAGATCTACTTAATGGTCTGTGCACGTCATAGAGCTAGTCTCACATTATAAAGATGCACGGCATCATTCCATAACAAGAAAAGTCCTGACAGGGAAGAGCGATGCTCCAGCTCCACATGGATTTTAAATATATGAGAACTAAATGAACAAACTGTGCGTAAGCTAACAGCAGGGGAAATTGGCTTTTCTCTAGGTCAGGCAGCATTCCAAGAAGGTGGAATCATCTTTCACCATTAAAACCACAGGTTTCATCTGAGCTCTATTCACTTATACAGACTGTTGGTTAATCAGTACTAACAAGTGATTCAAAATACAGCATACAGTTGTGGTTGACCCCAGTTAAGTTCTCGATACCCCAACAGTATCATACTACACCACTTATCTGTATTTTTATGGGGTGTATCAAGTCAGATTTTTAAAAATGTTTTTGAAAGAAGTCTCTCTTGCTCAAAGAAGCAGAAAAAAAAATAAATTTAAAATAACTTTTAGATTTAATATATTTAAAAATATAATTTTTCATAGCAGAGTTTAATTTACATTTTTTTCTTCTCTCTTTCTAATTTATGTGTTATGGTGTTTTTGTGTTGAGTTATTTTGTTATATTACGTTTTTTTTTATGTGATGTAGTGGCTGTATTTTTGCGCCCAAGACAAATTTAAAAATTAAGTAGACCTTAACTACAATGAAGAGAGACTGATGCATTCTAGATTTTAAAAAAGGATGCCAAAAGCATGATAAAAGGGGCCCATATGACTTGTGAACTATATTCCTTGCATTTTCTTTTAATTTGATTCTTTACAAATCTAATTCTAATATGCTGATTTGGTGCTCAAACATTTCTCGTTATTATCACATTTGTAATCAATGTCTTTGCTGCTTAATATTTTTGTGGAAAGCATGATTCAATTATTTAAGGAATCCTGAAAAAATAAAAGTTAAAAAGACTTTTGTAACATTATAAATGTCTTTACTGTCACTTCAATGCATCCTTGCTGAATAAAAGTATTAATTTGTTAAAAAATTAATATCTTACTGACCATAACCTTTAAAATCAAACACTGAAATTGCTATATAAATTGATGAAAGATGAACGATCTGAAACCAGGGACTAACTATTGTGTGTTCTTACATATCTTACAAAGGATTGTGACTCTATTCAAGAACATTTCAGTCTAGATACTGAATATAGGGAGTAGACGGGTCCTGTGTTTTAAGTCTCAATCTCAAGGACAGTACTACAAGACTTTAAAATAGAGCTTTTAATGGGCAAATATCATCATAAACACATCAGAGGCAGTAGAGCAGACTGTGGCGAGGTTGACCCCTCACCCGGCTGAAGGCTTCATGCGCTGTAAATCAAGTAACGGACGAAATGGAAAAAAAACTCTACGTCGTTAAAAGGAGGAAAAAAGACTGCTGAAAGATTAAAGCTACCCCATCCATCATATACACCGCCGTAAAAACGAGCGAAGCAAAAACAGGGAGGCGATAATCCACTGCACAGTCATAAATAAAATGAAAAAGTTCAGGCTAATGACTAAAAAGACTTGCAAGGATCACAAAGGTTTCCCGGGTTGACAAACTTTTGAGACTCCCAAGAGGCTGTGTATTAGCTAACAAAAATACCCTGCAGAATCTTAATATCTCAACTGTGCTCATCACAAGCTGCCAGGCTTTTATTTTTTTTACTTATAATTATTTTGAAGGAGTCGAAAAAGGCGGAGAATCAGGGATGAAAGAGAGGCGGGAAGATTACTTGGAGGAATAGGAATGGAGAAGGAGAGATAGGCAGAAGTGTGCATGAGTGTATGTGTGTCACGCTCGTCATGCAAAATTAACGTCTTTAGGGATGATGCACACTGCAGTAGAGCGGAACTACTGAGCTCATACGAATAGAAACACATAGAAAAACAATAAACACCTCCCTTCATAGCATATGGTTCAGCAGAGCATCTTATAAATAACACTCCTTTGGGAATTAAGTTTCAGTTTGTTGCCTCTCGTTAACTTTACTACACTGATACATTGCTCTAGTTGAAGAGAAACCTCACTAAAACTGCCAGGAAACGTCATATTTCACCGGAAAAAAAAAATGGAAAAAGAGATCATATTTTAGATAAATAAAATTAATTCTCTATTGAAAATCACACACATTTTACCCACTCTTTCGCAAGTCAGTAGCTACTGTAATGCAAAAAAATTTAAAAAAAATAACTCAATACTGTGCAAAAAATTATGACATTATTTGAATTGTATAATGTGTATACAGTAGCATTTGTTGTAATGAATTTAGTTCAGATTTTTAAAGTATGTATACTCTCCTACTACATAGCAAGCAAAAATCAGTACATAAAATGAACTTGTCTCAATGCGCAGTTTTCATGAAACACTGGGTGAACAATGTCCGGATGTTCTATTCTACTGCAATTATGTAGTGTATAATTTGCTATCCCATAATGTAACGGTAGCTGAGGATCTGCCAGATTAGAAAACTGAAATGTAAAAATGGTGGAATACAATGAGCTGAGAAACCCTTCGAGTGATGTACGAGTATCAAGAAAGTACTTCGATAGGTCAAGAAGTTCTCCATCATATGCAGTACATAATCTGAAAGTATTCTGGATGCAGACAGTGTGTCTAGACACAAAGATTTTTGTTACTTGTGCATTAAAGCAATAAGAATTTGGAATAAAATTTGCTTAAATGTCATGGAAAAACTCACAAATCAAAAACATTGTAATGGTCTAAAAACTGGCGTCAATTTCTTTAAGCAAAACCTCTTTTTTTTTTTTTTCTAATTTGGGGGTGAATAATGACATGGAGGTTTCTCCGTCAGACTCACTCATAAAGCAGCAATCAGTGAGTGAGTTAGCTTGTTTAAATTCCAGATGCAGCATATTGATGAGTATGAAAGCGCACGTATCTCTCCGTTTCTCAGTACTAACACTGCTTCAGGCAGTCTTTACAGCCAACACACCGATCTGTGGACACATATTTATTCAGTTCATCATGCGTCCATCTGCTGTTCCTCTCTCTCTCTCTTTCCCTCGCGGCTTGTTTGTCGGTACCCTCTCCTTCCCCCCATCTCAATCTCCTCCTTCACTCCAGCCCCTCTCATTGCCCAAATTCTTTCCACAAAATGAGCCACCTGCTCACCCACTTTAGTGAGATAAATTTCCGACCCAATCCAAAGAGCCATACAGGTGTGTGTGCACGTGTGCATAGGTACGTGGGGGGGGGGGGGGGGGGTGGCTCTCTCGTTTTCAGGAAGAATTTATGTCAGTTCTCCATCAATGCACAATGATACATGGCATAGCAAGGAAATCATTCACAATGCATGACAATCAAACCCATTCTGAGCCTGCTAATTGTTGAGTATACAAGGTGGCAGCACACACAGAGACACACATGCACACGTTGCGACTATCTGCATGTTGCAGGCTGTGCTCCAAGCAGGAAGAGAGAGAGAGAGAGACTGATTATTATGCTTGCCAGCCAGGGTTGGGAATCAGACCTGAGCATTACCAACCAGTCCAACTATACATCTCATTCTCTTACTTTCTTTCCTCTTGTCTCATTTCCTCACGTCGGGTTGGTTTTCTCTTAAAATTTCATCCATGCAATGCTGACAAGACCAGCTTAAGTTGTGCTTGGATTTTTGTCCCTGCTTTGCAATGCTGATTCTTTCCAGCAGGCTTCTTAAAGTTTAAAATGAAAATCCTGTCATTCCCTCAACCTCATGTTGTTCCAAACCTGTCTGATTCTTATTAATCACAATTTAAAAAAGGATGCAAAAAGCATTATAAAAGGGGTCCATATGACTTGTGAACTATATTCCTTGCATTTTTCTTTTTTTATTTCTTGTAATTCCATTTAATGTATTTCTGTGAGGAACAGATATTTAAGTCAAAAATAGGGATTCTGGACATTATAGTTATAGTGTTTGTCTAAATTTAAAAAAAAAGTTTTAGGGGTGTGTTACAATCTATTGCAATACAAAAGTGCAACAATATGTATCGTGGATAGTGACAATATGTATTGTGTATAGTTCATCCAAAATAAAAATTTATGTGTGAGGAAAAAATTCAAGTTTACAGAGTTTTAGCATCAGTACTACATTATATTCAACTTGATTTAGTAGTTTAATGTATAATAATGCAATGGGGGAATATTTGTGGGTTCTGATAATGCCAAATGTCTTGTTACCAGTAAAAAGTGGCCTACATTATTGTAATAGATCTAGTCAGAGTGAAATAATTCTGTATTTTCAGCTTCAGAATCATGAATATTTTTATTCTGGTGTTTATATTTGTATTAACAGGTCAACCTTTAAGTAGGTGAACCAGCAAGAACATCATTAACCAGCAAAAAAAAAAAAAAAAAAAAAAAAAATCAGGCTGTAACATGGAAAATCATGCTGGTCTTTCCACAAAGTATGCATTCGTTGCAAACGCCTCTACATCACCGTGTCTTTCTCTCTGCCATCTCAATGTGGCTTATTTATGACAGGGTGGAGGCTGCACATTGTCATTTTAGCTGAACATGGAAAAACTTCCTCCTCTCTTTCTCTCCCCATCAGTGTCCTCTCTCACGACTCCTTATCAGACCTCAGACAGCCTGTCTGTGCGGCGCTCTGTTTATGGAAACATTGTAGAGAGGGATTTCTGCGGAGGGTGTGCGTGCAGCATCCTGAAAGCATATCAAATGTAAAGGGGGTATGTGCATGTGTTCTCATGCGTATAAGCACTTTGATAACACACGTTTGTGAGTTGTTTTGGATTGATCCGTACTGGCCTTTCTTTTGAATCAGATCTACCGGGGGGTGGAGGGCTGTAAATGAAAAGAAGGAAAGATGGATGGAATAAGATTTGATGTTTACTGAGTCCGTTGCTAAGGAGATGAGAAACGAGGGACAGATTTAGTCATAACAGAGGCAGAGACTGATGGAGTAACCAAAGCCATTCAGAGAGAAAAATAACACTCAGACGAAAAGAAGCAGAAAGAGAGGGTAGATGGGACGGAGAAAGACAGAAGTGATGGCAGGACGAAAACATCACAGGGTGGTAAGTAAATAGGGTGAAAGCTTCCTGCATTTGTAAAAATATAAAGTGCAGAAGGACAAAGAAGGAGAGAATAGGCAAAGAAAAAGAGAAGAGAGGGATTAACAGAGTGTGAAACTATTATGTTTAAAAGAGTGAAAGCATAGAGCCCATTAAACAGCCCTATAGCCGACGACACGGATGTGTGTGTGTGCTTGTCTGGAGGCTTGAAATGCAGCACTCGCACACAAATAAATCCAGCTATCGAGTGCCGTTTAAAATGGAGAGAGATGTAGCCTTGACCCTGCTGACCTTTTCTTTTGGTTCACAATACCTGGTGTTAACTTCCTCCCAGCTGAACTACTCCACACACCCATCAAACCCCACACAGCATCTGAAAAGCAGAGACTGTTTTGTTTCTCCATTCATGCATCGGCCTTGAGCGTCCACGTCGAATACTGCGTAACGCGGGCCTGCTTTAGTTCACATGCTCCACTTGTACGAGAGTGGTTTACAATCAATAAAGCCTTTTACCTCGGAGTGTGTCACACCTTGCATTCCCCCCGACTGACTCTTTTGTGATCTTGCTCAAGAATATTGTGGAAAAACGTTGTCAATAGCCTTGAAGTGTGTGAGGTCACTGAAGGGAAACATAACATCCTTATGCGTCAAGCCAAGCGTGTCCAACATTATATGCTCTGAGAGAGGTATGGAAGGGGAGGGGAGGTGGGTTGGAAAAAGCAGACTTCCTTAGAAAGCACTGCAAGGGTGGTAAAGCTACATTAGGTTGTTTCCTACCCGGACGGGCCCGCAGGCCCCGCTTGTTGGAGGGCCCCGCGAAAAACCCCGAGCCAGGTTTTGCAGATAGACGATGATCAGAAGATGATCAACATCAGCTGACCTAATAAATTATTATTATTACTTTTATTATTAAAAGAATAGGCTATTAGCTACAATTAAATTTCCCCGCAATAATTTGTTATCTAACTTGTTTAAAACTAAATACTTCTCTTCTAATTTGTTCACTTATGGGCCACAAGAGAAATATTAAGAAAATAAATTCAGACAGTATACCGTTTTCAGCACGTTAAAGTAGATTCAGCTCTCATCGTCTCTGAGAGAATATGAACCGTTAATGCAGCGTCGAATATTTTTACTTTCACTGTCAGTAGTGAATAAATGACTGGGTTTTCAGACTTTTTTTTTTCTTTATATTTAAATTGTAAATGTTTCCAATGTAGTGCAAAAAATTCCTTTATCAACAATTGTTCGCAAAAAAATAGAAAGATTTAGATTTTGCAAGTGTCATTAACTGTGATAAAATCAAGTAAATTATTAAATAAATGAGTAGCTAAATAAAGAAGTAGAAATTAACGATTATTAACGTAATAAAGTAAAAAAAAAAGCATTATTTGATATTTACCTCTATTTTTGTTTGGTAGAGGCTAAATGGGTATTTATAGCAGTGTTGGGAGCAGTGTTGGGAAGAGCAGAGGTTTGTCAGAGTTGTCCAGCCACAGTAACATCACGACCTGCTGATCTTAGTGTTTTTGTTTTGTTGTTACTTTGTTAACAGGGGAGATTTATTTATTTTTGGACCTGTTTAAGTTCTGTTAGTTTCAGTTAACTTTAAGTATTTGAACACCCTGCTATTTTGCAAGTTCTCCCACTTAGAAATCATGGAGGGGTCTGAAATTGTCATCGTAGGTGCATGTCCACTGTGAGAGACATAATCTAAAAAAAAATCCAGAAATCACAATGTATGACTTTTTAACTATTTATTTGAATGATACAGCTGAAAATAAGTATTTGAACACCTGAGAAAATCAATGTTAATATTTGGTACAGTAGCCTTTGTTTGCAATTACAGAGGTCAAACGTTTCCTGTAGTTTTTCACCAGGTTTGCACACACTGCAGGAGGGATTTTGGCCCACTCCTCCACACAGATCTTCTCTAGATCAGTCAGGTTTCTGGGCTGTCGCTGAGAAACACGGAGTTTGAGCTCCCTCCAAGGATTCTCTATTGGGTTTAGGTCTAGGCTACGCCAGAACCTTGATATGCTTCTTACAGAGCCACTCCTTGGTTATCCTGGCTGTGTGCTTAGGGTCATTGTCATGTTGGAAGACCCAGCCTCGACCCATTTTCAATGCTCTAACTGAGGGAAGGAGGTTGTTCCCCAAAATCTCGCAATACATGGCCCCGGTCATCCTCTCCTTAATACAGTGCAGTCGCCCTGTCCCATGTGCAGAAAAACACCCCCAAAACATGATGCTACCACCCCTATGCTTCACAGTAGGGATGGTATTCTTGGGATGGTACTCATCATTCTTCTTCCTCCAAACACGGCGAGTGGAATTATGACCAAAAAGTTCTATTTTGGTCTCATCTGACCACATGACTTTCTCCCATGACTCCTCTGGATCATCCAAATGGTCATTGTCAAACTTAAGATGGGACTTGACATGTGCTGGTTTAAGCAGGGGAACCTTCCGTGCCATGATTTCAAACCGTGACGTCTTAGTGTATTACCAACAATAACCTTGGAAACGGTGGTCCCAGCTCTTTTCAGGTCATTGACCAGCTCCTCCCGTGTAGTTCTGGGCTGAATTCTCACCTTTCTTAGGATCATTGAGACCCCACGAGGTGAGATCTTGCATGGAGCCCCAGTCCGAGGGAGATTGACAGTCATGTTTAGCTTCTTCCAGTGGACCTTTTTTCACCAAGCTGCTTGGCAATTTCCCCGTAGCCCTTTCCAGCCTTGTGGAGGTGTACAATTTTGTCTCTAGTGTCTTTGGACAGCTCTTTGGTCTTGGCCATGTTAGTAGTTGGATTCTTACTGATTGTATGGGGTGGACAGGTGTCTTTATGCAGCTAACGACCTCAAACAGGTCCATCTAATTTAGGATAATAAATGGAGTGGAGGTGGACATTTTAAAGGCAGACTAACAGGTCTTTGAGGGTCAGAATTCTAGCTGATAAACAGGTGTTCAAATACTTACTTGCAGCTGTATCATACAAATAAATAGTTAAAAAATCATACATTGTGATTTCTGGATTTTTTTTTTTTTTTTTTAGATTATGTCTCTCACAGTGGACATGCACCTACGATGACAATTTCAGACCCCTCCATGATTTCTAAGTGGGAGAACTTGCAAAATAGCAGGGTGTTCAAATACTTATTTTCCTCACTGTATATATATATATATATATATATATATATATATTTTTTTTTTTTTTTTTTTTTTTTTAACATCTGTTCTTGGCCACGACTACCACACGTCGACATGTTTTTTTTTTTTACTATAAAAGGATGTCATCAATGTGGGAACTCACCCAGGGCTATTGAATAGTATTGAATTACATGTGGTTTAAAAAGGCACATTGGAGTCTCATCACTGACGAATGGATGGAAGGATCCACTTCTAAACTCACTGGTCTCATAGTAAACTCACTTTCTGGTGAATCAAAAGCATTCAGCATGGCTATAGTTGAATGATCCTGTACAAATGACTCTTGTGAATCTGTACTTTTAGGTTAATCAAAACCATACAGCATTACTAGTGAAGTACGATATCTGAAACAAAAAGAACCGATTATTTTTAGTCAATCTGAGACATACTGTGTGACAGGTGTTACTATTCCTGTACAAATGACTCTTATGAACCAGCTCTTTTTAGTGAATCAAAATCATCCAGCATGACCAGTGTAGTTCAATTGACTCTTGAATAAATTACTTAATTAAACCTGTTCTTTTTGATGAATCAAATCATACAGGAAGACCAGTGTTGTCGAACTGATTTTATCATAATTTGGCAATGGAATTGCTTCCCCCCCCCCAAATTGTTCTTCCAAAAAATTACCCAAAGTACAAGAATCACAACCAGAAACATTAAATTCCTTTCAAATCCCTTTAACAGTCACAGTACTGTTTTGTTTGGAATGCACAAACAAGACTGCACTCGTTCAACTGTCAGAAACAAAAATAAAAACTAGAGTCGCTCGATAAACACAGGAACAGAGTGATCGAGAGCGTTTCATGGTTGTCTTACTTAATGGCACCGGTGACACCGGTTTAAATGCAGATGGAAGAAATGTTTCACATTCATGCCAATTAAACCAAAGCTTTGCGCAAGGCCAAGTAAGCACAATCGATCAAACAAGCTCACACACTTGTATATTGACATTTTGGAGATGTTCTTCCCTGTGTCTATGTGCTACAAGGAAAACACAATCATAGCCACAGAAATGAATCAATGTGGGGGATAAACAGCCCAGTTTAATAAAAGATGTGAATATCTCTCCCATTTGTTTATATTCCATGTCATCCTCTCTGAAAGGTACGCTGGTAATTGGCCGAGGTAGAGCCGGGCAGATCCAGCCGTGTTTGTGTGGGGCTTAAGAGTGCCGTTACTCAATTGGCCGCTATCTGAAGGCCTATGCCGTAGACTACAGGGAACAAATAATGGACTCTTTTTAAACCCAGACAGCTTTAACATGAGAGGAAGACACAAGACCCTTTAGAGAGAGAAAGAGTTGAGCAGGTCATAAATTAATTTTTGGAGATAGAGTAAGAAGACAGGGAGATAAAGAGCAGAGAATAGAAGAGATGAGGGAACATGAAAGATAAATCGAGGACTCGATGGACTGGACACTGGGTTGTAATGATGCCTCTCACACTCTCTTGCATAGAAACAATTTTGCGTGTGAGAAGATAAGGACAGGCTTCTCCAAACCTTCATAAGCCTCAAGTATATCTTTCCCTCTCGCTCTCTTCCCCTGTCTGTACAAACTCAAAAAGCAGGAGCATAGAAGAGACATGTTACTAAATGCAATTTAATGCCCTTTTTTATGGCTAATGAAAAGCATAAAAGTTATATACATAAAATTATAGTTTATTAGGACTAAAATTAATTTTCTGTAAAATATATTCATATGGTCAGGAAAAGGATCAAAATATTGATGGATTTCCTAGATGGATTTCCTAGATTTTTTAAAAACAAATAGGCTTTAGTTTATGTAAACAGAGTGCCTATTTACACTAAGTGCAAATAGCCTGTCTTGTTGGCAGAGGCTATTTACATTAACTCCGCCTACTGACGTCTGGTTGGGCATCAGTAGGCGGAGTTAATGTAAATAGTCCCCCCCCCCCCCCCATCACATATCAGATCGGAAAGGCTTTTATTTTCAATTAAAAAGAACATTCGAAAAGTGGAAATAAAGTGTCTAACGTGTGTTTAATAATAAAGTGTTTTTCTGTTACTGTAAGTGTAGGGAGAGCTTTATTGTCTCAATAAGGCGACATCGATTTAATAATTTTAATAAATAATAATTTACTTTTTATTTGTTTATATTATATTTATAGTTATCGCATACCGTTTAATGTACAACACTGACGTGCAAATAGTATCTCCCAATATTTATAAGTATAAATAGCATCAAACTATTACACTTTCAGTATTGCAAAGAAAATACTGCTGTTTTTACAGTGTAAATAGAATCTATAGCTATTTTCACTTAGCTCAATAATTATTATTTTTATTGAAAAACATACAGAATCAAAATCTTAAAACTTATAGAATCACAAATGAATTGTATTTAATTAATTGAATATCAACATCCAGTTTCAGTTAATAAAAAAGTTTGAAAACATGCAGCATTGTTAAAATTACAGCAGAAATCCCAGAGGAAATATTTTAGACAATATGGGGGTCCTCCAAATATTGTGTTTGACAATGGGGGGCCTTTGTGTCAAAAAAGGTTGAGAATTACAAAATCTCCATTTTCCAGAATGGGTGGTCATTATTTTTGCTCAATTTTCAAGACACCCCTTGCTACAGCCTGTAGCTCGATGACGTAGCTGGATGGTCCAATACGTAGTGGATGGAGGTGTTTTTGGTGACGTCATAGCGTTTTGATTCGCAGTCCCGATCTCTGGGTTAAAAAATGAGTCAAGTAGCCTAATTGTCTCTGTAATTTTAAAGGTAATACAATAAGGTCTGTAAACATCTTAAAATACCAGTACACATTCAAGGGAAAATGCAAAAATAATAGTAGCATCAAGAAAAAAAATCTTGTCAGATGTCAAAAAAAAAAAAAAAAGTGCTTAATGATATTTTGCCTGGTAAGAGTTCGATCTTTAATGGCTATACTCATTTTTCCACAGTGATCTCCCTAAGGTTCCTCTTAATTTGCTGTTCAATGTCTGCAAGACATGTCTATGGTATGGAAGCTTGTTTTTGCCACAGAGTGAAAAATAAAAAAGGTAATTGCGGGTTATAAAGTCGCAATTGAGTTATTAGGTCAGATTTTGCGTGATATAAAGTCGCAATTGCGTGTTATTAAGTCAGAATTATGAGATATAAACTCGCAATTGCGAGAAATATAGGCTACTTGAAAATCTGACTTTTTTCTCAATTGCATTATATTTCGTAATTCTAACTGTATAATACACAATTGGGAGATATAAAGTCAGAATTGCATCATATAAAGTTGAAATAACGTATTATAAAGTCAGAATTGTGAGAAACTATTCTGAGGTAAAAAAAAAAAAAAACTTTTTTTCCCTCAGAATTCTGACTTTATAGCATGCAATTGCGACTATTTCACGCCATTCTGACTTTAAATCTAGCAATTCTGACTTTATAATACGAAATTGTGACTATTTCACACAATTCTGACTTTATATCTCACAATTCTGAGAAATAAAGTCAGTATACGAGATGTAAACTCGCAATTGTGAGATAGTCGCAATCTTTTTTTTAAATGTTTTATTCTGTGGCAGAAAAGAACTTCCATACTCAAGTGACCATTTATATTTAACTTTATTCTTCTTGGATGATCAAAGCACGTGCGATTGTTCACCAACTCTCTACTAGTAACTCTCTACTCTCTACACCTACTCTAACTATAGAATCAATTCTTAATGCGCATGTGAACGCCATCAGCGTTTATCACAGGTTCGCGTTTAAATTCTGTTTAGAGAGAACGGCGGCATCTTAGCGGCCCCTAATTTAATAACAAATGATCAGTTTGACGGAAGGGAATCAATCAAAACTAACTTTAGCTGGAAAAAAACATTATTCAAGAACCACTATAAAGCCAAAACAATCTCTGTTACCTTATATTATGTGTTTATCTCTGTAAAGCTGCTTTGAAACAATCTACATTGTAAAAAGCGCTATATAAATGAAGATGACGACTTGATTTGACTAGAGCGCATGCATATATGACGTCACACACCACCGCACATGTGCGTAACAGCGTCCACAACGTATTGGACCATCCAGCTACATCATCGTGCTACAGGCTGCAGCGAGGACCAAGGGGGTAATCGATCAGCCGGAAACTGAAGCCTCCCTGGGGGCCGCCATGGTAGCAGAACTTCACCTGCTGTTAGCATTCCATCGACTCCCATTCATTTTGGCATCACTTTGACAGCGAATAACTTTACATCTGAGTTGTCAAAAGCGTCCTCCCTTTGTCCATCATTTATTTCTAAAGAAACACGACTATGTATTAAAGGCTCCATTACTTTGTATCTTAATGGAGAAGCCCCGTAGAAGCCGTTTTTGTAAAAAAAAAAGGCTAACGATTGCGTCATAACCACTCGACTCTGTCGCACAGTCGAGAAATTACCGCATAGACAGCCGGAGAAGCTCGCAAGCAATCGGTGGGACGTGGAGGCATAAAGTCTGATAAAGTCAAGGGAGAAGCCCATAGAGAGTCATAAAGTTGATCCTGTTGCTAGCTCATGGACAGGTAATACTCACGCTCTCCGTCTCTGCGAGATTCGGAAGGGAATGATTCAGATTTATCTTGGCACAGCTACTAGAAGACAGACAGGTTGCTCACGTTACATCTACGTCGTCAAGCTCAGTTTGAGCCTGCGCAGTACGCTCAGCCATTAGGAAAGTGAGTGCTTCTAAAGGGCTTCAATTCTCTCCATTGAAATCAAGGGGGTCGCTGTCCATTTCTTTTACTTTCTATGTGAGGACCTCTTGCAATTTTCCTGCAATTTTAAATGCATATATCTGCTAATAGTAAATTTAGTCAACATTTAAGAGTACACTAGCATTTAGAAGGTCTTACTGCTAACAGAAAAAAAAATGTTGACGTCAACGTGATTTAGCAAAGTTGGACAGGTTCTTAGATCAACATCTCTTGTTTTGGCCCTTGAACAACCTTTGCCCAGCCCTAATTATAGACATTATTGCAAACCCCTAAAATCAGAAGGAAATAACATGTTGATGAAAATGCTGTTCAAGCCACAATTTCAGCTCTTGCTAGGCTGATCCCTGCACGTCTAACATGGCTAAATCCCGTTGATCAATTTTTCAAACCATCAGAAAAGATTGAAACTCTAGGAGTCTGGTCACGACCAATGAATAACTCCCTCAGTGTCACTGCCTCTGCTGACAGATAAAAGTTCAGACCCAAGGCAGCATAACCGTGTAACTAACTGTGCAACTGAGTTTTTCCATCTCTCTCTGCCTTTACGTCAAGCTTAAGGCATCCACACAGCTACTGGGCGCTATGGCAACAGGAGATCCCCCACCATTTTTATCAGTGTATTTACGACAAGATTTTCCTGCTGAATCTTGTTGAAGACAATGAACAATAACCATCCAGTCTGTTCCAAAACACACTGACTCATTTGCCACAATTTGAGCCAAAGCAAGCAAATTTTACTGTCCCATGAAGATGAGCCAGTTCTTTGAGAAGTCTCAGAGGTTTAATCATGTGGGGCTAAATATAGTTTCTAGACTAGTCTAAAAGATGTCCCGGCTAACAAATAGGCTGTGCTTCTTGATGCACATTAGTTAATTGCGCCATTTATTGTTGGCTCATTGATGAAAACCTCAATCTGGCTGGATGAAAGCTATCAATGAGGCAGGAGACGCTTTGATAAAGTTAGCTGCAGCAAGCACACGGCTCTATGTTAATGATATGTTAGATTCAAGTGTTTGTTTCTCTGTTTTTTCTTGGCAGAACAGAGCAGTAACTATAGTAGTATATAATATTACACTGTTGAGAGAGGCAGGAAATGTATGCTGATGCTTAATGATTATACAAATTATAAAACAAGTATTCTTAAAATTATAATATTTGGTGTATAAACAAAACTTGCCCTTTCGAAACTTCTTTTTGGTTGAAACAAAACAAAAAAAATCAATTGAAAAAAGAAATCTATGAAAACTATGAAAACGCGTATCTTACTTTTTTACTTTTAAATTAAATTTAGCCACATTTTCCTACCTATTTTCAGAAAAACAGAAATGTTATGATCTTTAATCATAAGTATTACACAATTTAGTGAGGTTCTGCTTAAAAAGGAAAAAAAGAAGGGTATACCGTAAAACTTCAAATAATAGCCGATACCCAAATAGACGCCTGTCTCTTTTACACGCCTAGTGTGGCGACAGACAGGCTTGGATAAATAAAGGCCGGTCTCAAATAGAGGCCTGGTCTGTTTTTTAGTTTCGGGTTGTATTTAATCTTCTAAAACCCGTCAGATCATCTGTTTAAGCCAGTTCTATGGTGCAGATTGCGCACGCAAGAGAGCCCTGCGCATCTGGGCGGGAGCTGTTAGTGCAAACAAGCAAGGCGTATATCTTTGTATCACATGATTGCAGTTGTTTTACAGGGTAGCCTTCATTCTTTTTTGTTGATGTATTTCGGGCAACAAGTTCATAGGCTCGATGGATATTACCGGTAACTTGTATTGTTCAGCCTTTGGCTGTCACATTGGTTTTTTTTTTTTTATGCTGGCAATAATCTCGCACACCGGACGAGAAGCGCCGCTGTCACGGTGTGGGTTTTGTGTCTTGTTCCTTGTTCTTGTCTATCATGTGATTCCCTGTTTGCCATGTGTCTTGTTAATTGTCTGATCATTGTTCCCATGTGTTTCTGATTAGCCACACCCCTTGTTATCTAGTTTAGCTTGTTTGTCCTTGTACAGTATTTAAGCCCTGTGTTTCAGTCCAGTCCTTGTGAGTTCTTGATGTTGTTTTTGTGTTATGCCAGGTTGGTTGTTCTGTTTCCTCGTCTTGTTCCCTAGTCTGAGTTTTGTCTAGTTTGAGTTTGTTTATATAAAGTAAGCTGCATTTAGATTCTGCTTCCTCCTTGCTTCAACCACCTCACCAGCATAAAAGAAGAACTCACCACTTCAGATCCAGCAGCCGAAAAGAAACCGAGACCCACCATGGACCCACTAATCAGTCTCTTCCGCCTCAGCCAAGGTAACCGATCTATAGAGGAATATGTTGAAGAATTTTGTGAGCTCTGCCATGGGGTAGATTTGAACAATGTAATCTTAAAGGATAGTTTCCGACATGGGCTTGAGGACATGTTAAATTATCTCATCCTGACAACACCCCCCAATGGACTCTGTCAATATATTGAATTCGCCCTGAGGCTAAGCGGCTCACCTTTTTCTGTGGGCCCTGCGGATGAGGGTTCCCATGAACTTCTAACACCCGTCGAACCAGAGTTCTGCTACACCTCAACTGATTCCCCGGACTCTCGTTACGTCTTGGCAAAATTCCCCGAGCTCTCTATTGCTGAGGGGGCGTCTCCAGAGACGGTTCACGTCACTTCTGCCGAGCCAGAGACCGTCCAGCCAGAGCCTCACGTCAGCCACGTCCAGCCAGAGCCTCACGTCAGCCACGTCCAGCCAGAGCCTCACGTCAGCCACGTCCACAGCCACGCGCAGCCAGAGACGGTCCACGTCACGTCTGCACAGCCAGAGACGGTCCACGTCACGTCTGCACAGCCAGAGACGGTCCACGTCACGTCTGCACAGCCAGAGACGGTCCACGTCACGTCTGCACAGCCAGAGACGGTCCACGTCACGTCTGCACAGCCAGAGACGGTCCACGTCACGTCTGCACAGCCAGAGACGGTCCACGTCACGTCTGCACAGCCAGAGACGGTCCACGTCACGTCTGCACAGCCAGAGACGGTCCACGTCACGTCTGCACAGCCAGAGACGGTCCACGTCACGTATGCACAAGCCTGCGTCTACGGACAAGATGGCCGCATCCGAGCCTGCGTCTACGGACAAGATGGCCGCCTCCGAGCCTGCGTCTACGGACAAGATGGCCGCCTCCGAGCCTGCGTCTACGGACAAGATGGCCGCCTCCGAGCCTGCGTCTACGGACAAGATGGCCGCCTCCGAGCCTGCGTCTACGGACAAGATGGCCGCCTCCGAGCCTGCGTCTACGGACAAGATGGCCGCCTCCGAGCCTGCGTCTACGGACAAGATGGCCGCCTCCGAGCCTGCGTCTACGGACAAAATGTCCGGTCTACGGACAAGATGGACGCCTTCGAGCCAGTGTCTACGGACATGAGGGCCGTCGTCACAGAGTCTGTTCCTGAGCCGGTGTCTGCTGTTCCTGAGCCGCCTGAGCCGGTGTCTGCTGTTCCTGAGCAAGGGTCTGCTGTTCCTGAGCCAGGGTCCCCCGAGGGGTCTTCACCGCCACGGCCAGCGGCACGTCCTGCTGCACTGTGGCCCGAGGGGTCGTCACCGCCCTGGCCGCCCGAGGGGACGTCACCGCCCTGGCCGCCCGAGGGGATGTCACCGCCCTGGCCGCCCGAGGGGACGTCACCGCTCTGGCCGCCTGAGGGGTCGTCTCCGCCCTGGCCGCCTGCGCATCCTATTCCACCATGGTCTGCGCCTCATCCTGCTCCGCCCTGGTCGTCTGCAGTTCCTGCTCCGCCCTGGTCGCCCACGCTTCACGACCCAGGTCCGCCATCGCTATGCCTTGGTCCCGTTCCTCTGCACGGACCTGGCCCTCCATCCCTCCCCCAAGACCGCCTCCGCTTCACCACCCTCCTGAACTTGTGTTTTTTTTGTTTTGATGGGCGTCAGGAGCCGCCCATAGAGGGGGGGATATGTCATGGTGTGGGTTTTGTGTCTTGTTCTTGTCTGTCATGTGGTTCCCTGTTTGCCATGTGTCTTGTTAATTGTCTGATCATTGTTCCCATGTGTTTCTGATTAGCCATGCCCCCTTGTTATCTTGTTTAGCTTGTTTGTCCTTGTATTTAAGCCCTGTGTTTCAGTCCAGTCCTTGTGAGTTCTTGATGTTTTTTTTTGTGTTATGCCAGGTTGGTTGTTCTGTTTCCTCGTCTTGTTCCCTAGTCTGAATTTTGTCTAGTTTGAGTTTGTTTATATAAAGTAAGCTGCATTTGGATTCTGCTTCCTCCTTGCTTCAACCACCTCACCAGCATAACAGCCGCGTCGCGTCTATAACAACTCAAGGTATAGACGAGGCGCGGCGCTTCTCGTCCGATGTGCAACCCCCTTTAGACATACGGTAATATAGTAGGCTAATTCTCACATTAACTGATTTGTTAAACACATTCGAATTATTAAAAAAAACATAATATAATGTGGTAACCTCCTACTGTCATGCTTTCCGTCTATCAGTCTATGCTATTTGGATCGGTATACCTAATGTTACACTCAATGAACTCAGGCCTGTCTCTTATAGACGCCTGTCTCAAATACAAGCCGGTGCAGTTCGGTGATTTTGGAAAATAAAAGCCTGGGCTATTATTTAAAGTTTTACAGTACTTAAATCAACCAGGGTCTCAAGTCTCCTGTCTCTTTGCAATATATGAAAATTCAAACCCAAACTTCACCCTTGGTGAGATCTGAAAGCTGTCAGTAGCTTAAGTGCTTACTCACAGAAACCAGTTATTCTCTCCATAGATTCTTTTAAGGCTGCTCCCCCTTTTATTGCTCCTCAGATACTCAGAAAAACTGGCACTTGGTCACAAAAAAATCCTGTCAGCCCCTGATCAGCTCAGCTGGAAACCCCAGAGATTCATAAGGCTCTCCACAGAGTGTCAGCCTCTCCATCTTTGCTGCTAAATATGACAAATCATTTGTCCTGACTCAACACTTTCTCACACCGTCCTCCTCAGCAACACAGTGAGATGATATAAGAGATGAAGACCAGCTGAAGCAGAGGAAAAAAGTCAGTGTAAGGAAGATTCCTCGCTCTGAGAAGAGGTTCACGCTAATGAAGGCTGTGTGGGATGATTTGGCCTTATGATTATAATCAGGTCTTCGTGTCAGTGGTCTGAAATGATGAGGGCAAAGAGATCATATAATTCTGGTTAATGGAAAAACTAGAGTTCACAGAATGTAGAGCATGGTTCCCTTAGAAAAAAGTACCATGCTATTAGGAATGGGAATCATACATTTTATTATAAATTCTTTTAGTACTTGAGTAAGCAACGTTGCCAATGCCATTGTTAAAATTATGAGATAATTTCAATAATCACATGAAGTGCAAACAAAGTATTCTGTCACCAATAAAAAGAACTGAATCATAAGAGTCATTCAGTCAGGAAATGGATGACACCAGTTATTGTATGGTTTTGATTCATCCACCTCATAAGACTACATTTATTGGACTACATTGATTGTGTTGTGTGATTTTGATTTACAAAAACAATAAAAAGTTGTTTGTATGGGGAATCAGACTATACTGATTGTGCTGTTATGATTGACAAAAATGAACAGTTAATAAGAGTGATTCGTTTGTGCGCTTTCACAAAAAAAGGAACCATTTCATAAGAGTCATTTGTTTGGGAATTGGACTGCACTCATCACCTGATTCACACTAGATTCAGAAGCAGGGCTGTTTAAGGGTTAGTTCACCCAAAAAGTATTTATAACTTCATAAACTATAATCACTGGCTTCCGGTTATGGCCGTACACAAGTCTAGTTCCTGCAGAAGACTGACCTCTGACCCGACTTATGACGTAGGAGTAGCGTAACTGTACGTTCACAAAGCTACCGGAAGTCATTCATTTTCAATAGAAGCTGGCTTCTCTCAGCTCCAAGGAACGTCAAATCCCTCGGCGCTGTGTTTTTGGCGTTTTGAGCGTCAATCAGAAAGTTGAAAGTAGCTCAACTTTATGGTAATGAGCTATGACGCGGTTATGCGGCAAGCAGCTGCAAAACGCCAGCAACCAATCGGAATATAGACGTGCTTTGCGCTGGCTGATTCTGGAGAAACATACGATGCAAACTTTCGTTCCTACCAAAACATCAGTTCTGAGAAAATGGAGGAGAAGCTAATAATCGCCGTTGCTGGGTTTCTTATCATTTATGATATGACGCTGTTTGCTTATAGGGACCAGTTACAAAAGAACGGGGCATGGGATAAAATAGCTGGGATAGTTGGTGTCTCCGGTGACCAATTCCACTAATGCAAATAACAATGAAAATGAAATTAATAATAATAATAATAATAGATTTTTTTTTTCGGACCAAATGTGACCAAAACAGTTATAAAAATGCTGTCATTATAAAAGGTTTCTTTAATGTATTGCTTGTTTTTTCTGTTTATTACATTTCATGTTGTGACACTTCTCTTCTCCCTGCTACGTCAGAGTGGGGAACAAGCATCAACAAGCTTCAGCAAAGCATCAACAAGCTTCCCCATACTTTTCGACAAGCGTCCTTGACAGGGGGTCCTTAAAAATAACAAAATTAAATAAATTATTAAAATTATTGGTATTGAAATATGTGTATGAAAAAAGTGCCATGGTAATACCATCTTTACTGCCTAAGATTTATATTCTCTGTAACAAAGCAAATCACTAAAGTACATGGAAATGTGGTCTGTGGATCTTAGGTACTTGAGGGCACATTCTGCTGTGCTTGGCTAATTGTAAGTGCTTTTCTCCCTCTATTATCTCATTTTTCACCGGCGCACACACACACACGCAGGCGCACACATGCACGCACGCACGCACACACACACACACACATCTCAGTGTACTTATCTTACCCCTCCTTTTCACTCTTTTACCCTCGTCTCCTCTATAATCCATAAGAATAATCCCACCTGCAGCCAAACTCCAAAGCCTGGAGTAGCTCCATTGTGGTCTCAGAGACATCATTTACAAGTCTAATCAGAGATCATGATAATTACAAATGGCATTTGAATAAATCTGATTAATGTTTAACACGAGCTCTGTGCTTGCCGTGCCCGGAATGTTTAAAGACAGGCAAAGAGGAGTAAATATTCTCCCGTCTGTCAGCGAGTTGCCAGGATTTGCAAATCAAACAGAGCTGAGCTTATATCTCAAGGCGTCAAGGACTGTGGCTTGGCTTTAAGGAGGTATCTGGAGGCCCTTTTTCAGCCTGATGGAGTTAGTTAGCATTATTTAGTAGGGTTAGCGTGACTGACATCACCTCTGGGGGACAGGTTTAAAGATAGTCACTCAAGGCACTCACTAAAAAAAACCTGTCAACATGTTCTAGTTAGTCTTTCTCCACTGACGTTCAAATGTTTTTCCCATTCAAAAGCTAAGGTACAGGCAATGAGATAAATGGGAATGCTAACTTATACCTCCTTGGATGACACCTGACCTCTGACCCAAAGAACTCCCATAGTGCCAATAAAGGCATCTATGAAACTCAAACCCTTACCAACAAAATGCTTTGCAAAATGCAAACTCTTCTGTACTGCTCTTCCTCTTATTTAAAAAGTTTTCTATTGATCATTATATTTCCTCTTTATCTTTAATCAAAAGGCTTCAGAAACTCTGATGTTTAATTAATTAGGCACTGAACACAAGGCCCATTCACTGGCTCAGAGAACCAGCTTTAATTAAATATTAATGAGCTGGCAACTGCTAATTATTATTCTAGCAATGTTCCTACGATGGCTCAATAAGGACTAGGAATTCATGAGGAAGAGGATAGTAATGATGACTGTGAAGGTGATGATGATAATAAAGGCTAGTAACTTTCACCACAAGCCAAACAATCCATCTGGAAAGCATCCGTGGCGGAGGCTCACCAAAGCTCTGCTCAAAGTTTCATTCGATGAGGGAGTACTGGAAGAGCACGAATATAATTAAAGGGAATAAAACATCAGGGATGGTGTTCAGCTCCGCAACACACACCCACAAGTATCAGGCATGTGAGATGCTCAAAGGCAACCCCTTCCACCTCTAAATGACAGATGGAGATGAGGTCGGTGACACTGTGGAACGTGGAGATAAATGGGCCGCTCTGTTTCCTTCTTTCTCTGTCTTTCTCTGAGTGAATAGATTAATGTGAGGTGCTGGTATGAGTCTCTCTCAGATACAGACGTGATGCGTGGCAGTGTGAGCGCTGTAGTCGTGCCGCAGCTGAGATGTGAATATGAGATGTGTGTAGGTAAAACCAAGACTCAGAGATTCCTGCCCACTGGTACAGAATACAATCCAACCACAACCTAGCTGCAATACAAAAAAAAAACATGTAAATTGCATTTAACATCTAAATTAAAACATGAAATATTTTTTTTTCATTTTGAGCCAAAAACATTTAATGAAAACTTTTTTTAATTTAATTTAAATATATCAATATTTCTAGAAAATATCAAATTATAAAAATAAAAATTGATCAAAAATAATAGTAAAATGTTGATACAAATTTGATATTTAAAAAAATATGTATTTCTAGAAACTTTTGTGACAATTTTTTTTTTTTAAACAATCATTTTATGGAACAAAAAACTTTGAAAATTTAGAGTACAAATATAAATATCTCCACAAAAGATATATCTAAAATATAAATAATATAATATAAACATTTACAAACGTAAATGTTTGCGGCAGCAAGTAAAAATCTGAACTACTGGCTCGACTGGGCTAGGAGAATTTTTTCTTTTTTGAGACATGAATTTGCAGTTTTTCCTCAACTTAATGACGCTCTCCACTCCGCTGTCAATCAACAAGAGTTTCACACACTACTCGCCACCCATAGAGAGTGAATTGAAAATGCCTTGTCAGCTCCGCTCACTCAACACCAGTGGACTTTTACAGAAACAACCAGATCGACTGATATCCGTGAAAAATGTAACAATGCACGAAAGAAAAACTGTGAAGTTCATGGATAAGCATGTATCTCTGCTTCCTCGTCTCGCTCTAATATAGACAGATTTGAAACTATTACCTCAGCATATCTCTTTGTCAACACTCTAGGTAGTTTGTACACAGCGGGATGCTAATTTGTACCGATACTTGAGTGCACTTCAGATTTCCTTTCTGAACGTGCATACCATCATGCCTCAGAGGGGAATTTAAGGGCTTTCGAAACCAATCACTTAAAAAGTCTGGGAGTTTTAAACAAATCCTGAGTGTTTTGTAATGCTTGACAGAGGTTTAGGCTGTTAAAAGGCCCACTTATCATAATCATGCAGTGTGAAGTTAAAGAAATCAGCTGTGATTTCTATCCACTCACCAGGATTCTTTTTTATTCTTGAATCGTGCGACATCCCTCTCCTCTATCTTGCGGCGGGTGAGTCAAGGAGCATCTATCGTAGATTAAATTGGCTTGTGCCCGACTAGCCTACGTGCCAAATGCTGACTTCTCCCACCTCTCATCACATCCTGAGATAATAATGCTTCCAAACTTTCCCTCTCTCCCTTCTTTCCTCTGCCGCTGACCTCCTCCTCCTCCTCTCCTTTAGGGCTCCCTCCATCCACGATATGCGCAATCTCCGCCTTCAATCTCCTCACTTCTCCGCCTAAAGCTCCTTTTCACCCCTATCATATGCACACACACAAGCCCCAATGGGCCCCTTCCCATCATGCACCAGCACTCCCCCCTCTTCCCCGTCCCCTCGCTACAAATCTGACCTTGGCTCCATGGCTGAAATGGAGCCTCCGATAAAATCACTAAACCTCCGGTCCACCTCATAATCTCAAATTACACACTAATGCCTCATATGGTGGCTTCCCAGAGGGACCTGTTTGGGTTTGATTGAATGCGAGTCATGTGTAGTCGTGTGCACATGACTATTTGTCAGGAGGTGGAGGGGTCTTTAAAAATCAACCACCAAAATGATAATATGTTTATGCTTGAGGATGTACGTTAAAGTGATAGTTCATCATCAAAAAAAGTCATAAAAAGTCAAAGTCATAATTGCCTCATGTCATTCCATTCCCTTTATACATATGGAACACTATTGGGCAGAAAATGTAAGCAGCTCCCAAAAACGCAAAGCAAATAGGGATGGATGTAATGGACGTAGGCCAGTAAGACCTGTGCTTGTAAACCTCGCTCCCCTGGCCTCAAGAGGCGATCTAGCGACTGATGCTAGAGAATGTGGTCTTTAGGTTTTACCCATTCATTTCTTCCACAGGGATAAAGAAAAAAAAAAAAAAAAAAGACCAGAAACAAGCCAACCAACTCTCTGGTATATCACCACATTAAAAAAAAACTTATAAATATTTAAAAATCAGACCCAAAGAAAATACAAGTACTTAATTATTGAGGGAATGAATTGCAATCCCATGAAGCACTGCAAATAATGTAATTAGATTAAAAACTACACTGTAAGAAAAAAACAATCTGTAGAAAAACGGAAAAGATACTGGTAATGCTCTGCCAGGACATTATCTGTTAAGTTTACAGACATTTCCTTTAAAATACAATACAAAACACCTTTGAAAAATCAATACGAAAAATTCCTTAATATTTACTGACTTTTCTTGGAGAATTTGGAAAAACGAAGTTATATAAGTTAAAAATCAATTCCCCAACCGAAGAAATGAACATGCTCTTTACTTTGGGCAACCTGACTGCTGAGTTCTAATGTCAAATCAGTCTTCGCTGAAATTCTTCATCCGTGGCTCTCAAAGAGGTTTATATTGGTTTAAACTTGAGTGAATGGGATTTGACAGATACTTCAATTTCTCTTCATGAAAAAAGGTGCACAAACATTATTTTTTTATTTTTTGGGGGTGAGCTATCTCTTTATCTCCCCGCCTTCACCTAGCAAAAACAAATGTTCCATTCATACAAACCGTAATAAATTTGCTTTCTAACAGAGTTGTGCAGGTTGTATTTTGACTGTACCATTAGTCACCCGGTGATCTTTGCCAGCACAGCAGGGATGCACGCAAGAATTATGAACCGAATGGCGAAAAATGTAAAAAATATGGCCTTTTATATGAAATCCAAACAGCGTTTCCAGAAGCCTTTTAAAGGCATCTGAAAGCCGATTTTAGCAACGTGCTTTATTACAAGGCCAAACGTGTAAGAGTAATCAGGACATATCTGCTTTCTCGGCACACGGGCATCGAAGCGGAGAGTGGGCCTCGCGCACGGTCAGTCTCTCTTTCACACACACACACACACACACACACACACACACACACACACACACACACACACACTGGCAGGCCGCCGGTTAGTGGCGGTGAGGTTCGCTGTCACTATGACGACCTGGTGACAAGCTGTCTGTTCCACTCTTAAACAACCAGACCTGCAGTGAAAGGCACAGCCTATAGTTAGTGTCACTCACAGCTTTCAAAAGCACAGGCGAGCTAATGCCCATAATGCTGAAAGCACAAGTATGTGTGAGTGTGAATATAGGAAGGGCCAGGGAAAGGGATGGAGATTTGTTTTGAGGTTCTGATAATTGAGGGACAGGGTCTTTATCTATAGCTTTCTCTCTCTCACGCTCCCACTCTCGTTCTTTCTATTATCTATTATATATCACCCTTTTCAGTAAGCACACTGTACAACCAGGCCAAAGCAGGCCTAGGAAAATACAAACAAATAGAAAAGGTTGTTTGATTTGGTAGGCTACAAATTCTAACTATGAGAAGAGACGAACACACATATTTACATTCATATTAAATGAGGGAAAAGTTGCGTAAAGTTATTTTCAATGTTGGCTAATTTACAGAAACCGTACATAATGGTTAGTTCCACCTCCTCATTGGTCTCTTTATGCAGGTCTCATACATAAATATACATTAATATACAGCACACATAATACATAATAAATAATGCATATATTTTCTGAAAACACACACACACACACACACATATATATATATATATATATATAAAAACCATGTGTGTATATATGTGTGTGTGTGTGTGTGTGTGTGTTTTTTTATTTATTACGTATTATGTGTACTGTATATGAATGTATATTTATGTATGAGAACTGCATAAAGAGACCAATGAGGAAGTGGAACTAACCATTATGTACGGTTACTATAAAATTGGCCAACATTGAAAACAACTTTATGCTTTTCCCTCATTTAATATGAATGTAAATATGTGTGTACGTCTCTTCTCATAGTTAGAATTTGTAGCCTACCAAATCAAACAACCTTTTCTATTTGTTTGTATTTTGTGTATATATACACATACACACACACGGTTTATTCCTGTCAACTAGAGCTCTGTCCTGTGTCTGCAGGGGCTTTTTTATTCTTCCAAAATGGTAGGTCTGCACCTGTCTCGCTGCCCACCACCCTGTGTTCACGGGCACCCAGGTCAGCTAAATATAGCCCCTCCATCCCTCCTCAACCCCGATCTCCCGTAGGTAGTACGCTGTGTGGATAGAATTACACACACATACACTAGTGGATACTATGTCACTGTACTGGAAAGAAATACCAGACTGCTGCGCTGTTAAAAGTTGGTGTGTGACATGCTGTTTGGTGTTTATAAATGTACTCGTTCACGGTCAGTTCAAGCATGGAGGGGCGGAACGGTAAGAAATTAGGCTTTTGATTGAGACTTTTGGCAGTAATCTGTGCAGGATCAATAACAGGGGAAGTTGACTGATAGAAAATCTCATATGTTGGTGAAATGGACCGTGCGGTCGAGGTGTCGCGGTGGAAATGACGGTCTTAGATAATAAAAGATTCCATTGAGTGATTACGGAAATGTCACAGAATTCCTCTCCACCTTTTCCACCCCTCGTTACACGGCACCGATCAAAGTCTCGTAGGGTGATGGATGATCGTTATTACCGGTGGAAATAATAATGAGATTGGTCATCAGTGTCAGACATTTCACTCTCAGTGTTGGGTCAGGTGAATCGTGATGACAAACATCCATCATGGACGCAATGAATTCACATTGCTGTTGCCGAGCTGCGTCATGACCTGTGCTGCCTCATTTCACGCGTGTGTGTGTGTGTGTGTGTGTGTGTGTGTGTGTGTGTGTGTGTGTGTGTGTGTGTGTGTGTCTGTCTGTCTGTCTGTCTGTACTATCACTGCTGATACAAAACATAAGATGAATACTTTCTATGGCTCTACAGCTTTTCATAAGGCAGCCCCCCCACCCTCCAACCTACCCCCTCCCAGCTGTTGCCGTGGAAACTGTTTGCAGAGCAGGAGAGAACTATTCTATTACTGTTATGGAAAACAATTCCTAGCACCTTCCTTCAGCAAAAAACAAAACATGACCTAGCAGAGAGAGAGAGAAAGTGAGGCACGAAGACAGAGAAAGTGCACTTTAAGGTCGCTTAGTTTACGTTATGACAGAGAATGCTGCAAATGGAGATGGTGTCACAAGGAGGTAGAGGCAAGGATGTACAGTTAAATTACACTTGTCACATAACCAAAGTTGCTGACTTTTTCTGCAATGCTCTGACATATTCATTGTGCAATGGCAATTTAAGACAGTAGTGTGCAGTTGCGTTTTTCGTCAATATAATTCACTGTTATCCCTGCTTGAATGATCCTTCAGAAATCATTCTTATATGCTAATTTGGTGCTCAAAACACATTTCTTATTAGTATCAATGTTAATAAGAACATTATACAGGCTTAATACTCTTGTGGAAACTGTGACACCTTTTTCAGATTTCAGAAAATTCAAAAGAAAATCATTTTATATATATGTTTTTATCTTTACTGTCACTTTTGATCAATTTAATGTGTAATTGCTAAATAAAAATATAAATTACTTTCAAAAAAGAAATCAAATCTTATGGACCACAAATTTTTTTTGTACATGGAAGAACTTTATCATGTCACACTTGGTTAGCAGGACAGTGTCGAATCTGTCCACAGTCAAAGAAACACCATTAGTGATCAGTATGTGTACTCTTATTACAGCAATGATCCCTACGAAGGCCCTGCTGACAGCCTCAGGCTGAGAGACCAGCACCTCCAACCAGTGCTGGCGGAGCATTTTACAAACATAATTCTCTTCCCTCCTCCACCCATTCCTCCTCCTTTCACTACATCTTTCACAGCCATCCCCCTGCTGACATCAGTATTGGATTTATAAGCTCACTCCTCTCATCCCTGAGCCAAGATCATCCATCTGCCCTTATCATCCCTCCCAGAATTCCTTAGTTCTTATTTCTGTTATTCCCATTGGGCACAAGGTACAGTATGTGTTCAAGAAATACAAGGTGCCCACGGAGAAGAACAATGACAAGGCTAGAAATCTTCATGTGATTGGACAGAGTTTGTGTGTGTGTGTGTGTGTGTATGTGTGTGTGTGTGTGTGTGTGTGTGTGTGTGTGTACTTCAGTTGTCATCACAGTAGTAAATGACATTGTAAAATATATTATAACAGAAACTTATTTTAAAATGTATTAATATTTTACAATATTATTGTTTTTAAAATCTTAAATGACTAATATAATATAATAATATAACAATTAATATAATATAATGTATAATACAATACAATCTAATATAATAAAAAGTCTGATATTTGAGCTACCAAAAGGCAGTTTCTTTTTTCATTATTTCCAAACCATTAGTATATTCTGACACTAGGCGGACCAGTAATCAATCTGGGCGGACTGGTACCACCCGGGCTCTTATGTGGCCTCACCCCTGGAGGAGCAGAGAGTAAGAGGGTCAATGCAGAGAGACAGACAGGTCTTGAGGGTTGGATTAGAGCCTAGGGAACAGTGAAGATGAAAGCAAAAAGGATCAAATGTTAATCAATATGCAGCACATGCTTTCTGAAGCTTCTTTAGTGTCGCCCTTTTGCATATGTGTCGGGCGCCACATTCGGATAATCCGTTTTGTTTCATGCATTTGTGTGTAATGGGAGACTGGGAGAATAGTATGGATAAAGCTGTCTCTGATGTCTGAATTAGACAGCTTTTCAAAGCTTGTATAAAGTAGAGTTTTCAGCAAATTTGCTCTAATCTGCCACAATGTGTGTGTGCGGGTATATCTGGCTATATTTAATAGACAAATTTGTCCACAAAGCTAGCTAAATCAGACAAAACATCCCTTTGGAGACATTCTGGGATTGACTAAATAAAGTAAATTATGAAAATTATTACATTTAATGTTTATTCTGAAAATGATGTAATCGAGTAAAGAATAAAATATTCGTTTTTTTCCTGTCCTCATTTTTCTCAATGACAACTACTGTCGTGTATCCTGGCGTCAAGTTGAGCTGAAGTCATTATTATGACGATCAATGTAGATATACTGGATATTGATTACACTGTCTGAACAAAAACAGATTTGATTTCTTGCAAAATGGCAGTACAGGCTGTCAGTCCTAATGATCTGATATGAAAAATAAATCAGTTGTATCTGCTGTGTAGACAAAGCCTAAAGTAAATTTGTGTGTTTTTTGGAAGGGAATTGAGAGCAAAGGAAAGAGAAAAGAAGAAATGTGAAAAGAGGAAAGAACAGAGGGTAAAGAGAAAAATAACATAATGAGCCTAATTTGAGAGAATAGATAAGGTGAATTGAGAAAGTGGCAGTGGTGACACTCAGATTACTATTTCCTCCTGAGGATCTTTCCTTCTTTTAACCTCTTCTCCATTAGCTTCACTTAGACTTTTCATGTGTGTATGTGTGTGTATGTGTGTGCAGCGGTGGACTCATTTCATTATGTGGATGCAAGTGAAATCCATCCAGAAACTGGATGAAACCTAAGTCAAAGAGGAAATTAATGGAAAATGGCTTTAGAATTGTTAATGCCATATTAAATTAAGTTAAAGTTACTATAATTCCAAACAATATTATTTAACAATGTCACAACTACGGAATAAGCCTGGGGAGCATGACGAAATATATTGTTCCCAATACCGTGGTATAAAATGTCTATCGTTAAGAGATTTTGCTATAGCACTATAGACACTTCAGAGTGATGAAATGCATGAATGAGAATATATAGAGAGGGACGTGCTTGATGTTATAAAGAGTTATAAGCGCAATACATCCTGAAAAGGAACTCAGTGCTGTGCTAGTGCTGACTGATTTGGGATGTCCTCAAGGTTACACACGCAATTATGTCAAAATGTCCATCATGTGGAGTATTCATGTAAACACAGCCGATTATGTCTCAAGTCAAAGTAAACAGCTGGGTGTAAACTAGATATAATGGATCTGTGCGTTTGGTATTAAAGTGACAACAAACTAATATTGAAAACCAGATTGCAGCTGGAAGAAACGTGAGGCCAGCAGGGGGTGCTCACCCTGTGGTCTGTGTGGGTCCTAAGTGACGAGGACACTATACTGTCAAAGAGCACCGTCCTTCGGATGAGACGTTAAACCGAGGTCCTGACTCTCTGTGGTCATTAAAAATCCCAGGATGCCCTTCTGAAAAAGAATCCCCTTTCCCCTGGCCTCCTAATCATCCCCATATACTGATTGGCTTCATCACTGTCTCCTCTCCACCAGTAAGCTGGTGTGTGGTGGGCGTTCTGGCGCAATATGGCTGCCGTCGCATCATCCAGGTGGATGCTGCACACTGGTGGTGGTTGAGGAGATCCCCCCTTCCAAGTAAAGCGTTATATAAATGTAACAAATTATTTATTATTAAGAATAAATTTATATTTAAATTCATAATTTATATGCAATATTTTGTTTTACATTTGATTACATTTCTGTACTAATTCTAACTACATGTAAATATACCTATTGTACCTGGAAAACTTCATTTGTATAATTCATATTTTTGTCATATTAATGTCTTATTGTTTGAAAATGTGCTTTTTTTTCTTCTTTTTAATAATAGAAATGAGATAAAATAACACAAAATAACTATATCATGATCATGAAATAAGGTCATTATCGCCAACCCCTACTAAGGACTGATCAATATTTAAATTCTGACAATCAATATTTAAAATCCGTTATCAATAAACCAAAAAATATTCTAGCTGTATAAATAGCGGATATAAAATTATATAATTTTAAAATTAATTAATTTTATTTTTTTATTTATTAATTAATAGTTTAGTGATAAATTACGGCAATATTTAACATTAATATTGCATAATATATCAAGACTACAACAGTTTGTTGATGTAAATGTAAAAAAAAAACTTTTTAAAAACAAAATTGTATTAAAGGCTACAAGTGAATTTAGGCATCACAAATGTATTATGTACGTTTTAAAAATATTCATTTTAAAATAAAAGTTATTCATAGTTAAAAATGAGTTTCACTAAAGATTACAACATGTTATTAAATTATTTTTTAAAGATTAGTTTAAAGTGAACGTTAGACAACAGCAAAATCGAAACGTAAAAACAGGGGAAATAAACATGCACAATGAAGTCCATTATCTGCTGATGACAAAATAAAAAACAAATAAAAAAAAAACTCCAATATTAGCCAAAAACCATTATGGCACAGTGTCCACCGACTGTGCTGAGAGCCGATGAACAGAAAAGATTTGTGCTGGCAGTCTGGCTTCCTGTGCCTGTGAACTAGGTCTCTAAATCTGATATGTGGATGTAAGTGTAAGTGAAGCTTCAGTGCTGTTCCTCACTCTTCCTGCACCCTAGATACTGACACATACACAGACACATCAGATTCCCTAGGCACAGCCTTGGCTATCACCATCTCCACCAGCCTGTCCCTCCCCACCCCGTTGATCACATCCACCACCCTGGAGAAACACGGAGGTTTCAACCTCACACTGAGATGGACTGAATCGACTCTCCTCTGGGGCCTGTCACAGATTTTAAGCAATCTTATACCACCAAAGGGGGACAAAAACTCACACAGACACACAACCCCATCATCACACACTCCACAGGAATCCACAGCATCTCAGTAGTGAGCATAAAGTTGTACCAGTATAAAGCACGCATATCCACCTCTAGGCAAGGATGATAAACGGACAGTATAGGAGTGAGCATGAACTGAATACAAATGGCCGTTTATGTCCAGTAACCTCCATCGCTCTGTCTCTTTCTGTCTCAGCATCATTCAGCGTCGTTCAAAATCCTTTGTTCCAATCCTTCACTAAAAAGAACAGCTAAACTTTAGTTCTCAGTTTGTTATAGAAAACACATTTGTACTTGTCATTGGCAAGTTCATGGCACCAGCTTTATCAAGGAACAACCTCTTGAGTGTTTTAGTGGCTTTTAATGCCACAAAACAAGACTATGTCGATGTCTGAGATTCAGATCTAAGTAAGACAAGAGTGGATCAATACTCTAATTAAGGGACATTAAAGGTTTGGAAAGAACAGAAGAGTAATTTTGTGAGGTTTAGGACAAAAGCACTATATATATAATATGTTTTATATATATATATATATATATATATATATATATATATATATATATATATATATATATATATATATATATATATATATATATATATATATATATATAAAATCGTCTATCTATCTATCTGCCTATCAATTCATCCACCCATCATTATCTATCTATCCATATATTAATCCATCCATCCATCCATAATAGCATGGTATTTTTAATATCAGGCTCTTTTTTAACAAAACATGAAAATAATTGTTGACTTATTGGCCAGAATTTTATTCTATTTCTTCTTATATTAGTGCATCCCTACTAGCAAAATTGTTCAGTGAAATTAATTGTAAATTGTAAAATATAGCTTTAACTTAATGTATTAACAACCTTTTCAGTTTTGGTCAGAATTTTAAAAGATGATTTTACATTTCTAAACATTAGGTCAAGTCACCTTCATTTATATAGCGCTTTTAACAATATCGATTGTTTCAGGTAAAATCAAAACGAATTGTGGTTGGTCACTTTACATGTCAGTCAAAACCTTTTTGCCAGTTGATTTCCAAATCAGTTAAGCACAAACCCCTCCCTGCAGCTGATTTCATTGGTCAACTCAAGCCCGCAGTAACCTGTCAGGAAACAATCAGACTTCATGGATTCAGTTCAGAATTTAGAAAATTCATAGATTCATCACCTACAAACATCACTGCAGCTGGTATGAAAGAGCAAAAAAGCTAAAGAAACTAGAGTAGAAAAACAAGAGGGAATCTAAGACTGATTAATTTCATAGTAGCCATTCCTCAAAAAAAAAACACTGAAACCACAGACCACAGTAAAGAATTACCACAGCCGTCTGTCTCTCGCGCTCTGTGCGTTGTTGTAATGGAGTGTGGTGAAGAAACCATGAGGTCAGAATTATCATGCAGAAGATCAAAGTTTTCTCTGACTACTCATTGCCTGGGGCCCTGCCAGTTAACCAGAGCTCTTTTTCTATCGCCTCTTCTTTCCTTCTCTCAGGTCAGGTTAAAGATTGAATAGAAAAAAGAGCCTCTGGCATAAGAACACCCCATTCCCTTTCATCTCTCAATAATATTGACAAGGGATTGTCAGGATGGTCAACTAGTCGGCTAGTTGGTCAACAACTGATGAGTCGATTAGTTAAGATTTTTTTCATCCCTTTTGGGGAAAAAAATTGGAATTTAGAGTTTTTTGTATGCTGTGTTTTAGCATGATAGGAGCTAAGAAGAACGAACTATGATGAAAGCCGACTGTGTTGTTGCCTTGCATCACCAGCCATGGTGCCAAAAGTTGCACTTGAACACACTGCAAAGACTACAGTCAACTAGCATGTATGTTCTGTGCCTGTGTGAGAGGAAATAACAGTCTATTACATGTAACAGAGACAATGCACATACACAATGAAAGTTAATGGGGTCCAATGTTGTTCTGGCAAAAACAGTTAAAACATTCTTCAAAATTCTCTAGTAAAAAATCAAGTTATACATGATGGGAACAACATGAAGGTGAGAAATTGATGATAGAATTTTCATTTTTGGATGAACTGTCCCTTTGAGTCAATGTATGACATTCAAAATCATTTTTGATTTGTCCTAAACCTGTCTAATCATACAGGGCTTCCTTTAGACCAACTAGTCATTCAGGAAACCAACCGACAGGTCGATTTTGAGAATATGTAGTTCTGCACATCCCAAACGTCAACACAGTATCACAGAATGTCACTCACTCACTGTCATTCGTTCATTTGCAGCGTTATCTCCTTCACATTCTTACTCTGAAGGGGTGAAATCATTTCTCAAATTCTAAAACAATATTCCTCTTCTCCTTTAGATCACATCAGCATTAAACTTCTGCACGAACATGTGAAGATGCGTTTTGATCTGTTTGGGAAAGGGACACTCTCACACTTTTAGAGATTGTGAGGCAATTCAAAACACATCCCAAATGTGGAACTCCAGCCCAAACATCTGTATTTGCCAAAATGTTCCTGTCTGGGATTTTACACTGCCAGCAGGAGCCAAAAATGTGACTAGTAATAAAGCAAATGGAAAGGACAAAGTGTGTCTGGTCTGAAAATCATACGCACACACATATTCACATTAAAATGAACCTGGACAGCTAGTTATCTTTTCCAGAAAAGCAGCTTTAAAAGTAATCTCTTTCCTCTCGCCGCCTTTCTGATCCTTAAAGTGGCCAAAAAGTAGGAACAAGGCCTTTTTATGTATCCTAATGCATTTTTCAATTGTTCGGCCATTTAAATGCTAATGCTCCCATTCAGGGTCGTCTACAGTGAATTTCCTTAAAGATTTTGCTGGTTATCAAGTGGCAGGAGGAGGAAATTTGCGTATGGTGGTCCATGACCGCTGTCTTTTATCTGTCGAAATGGGGGAAAAAACTGTTTAAAAAGAAAGCTGACACCTTATGCTCTTCACCCTCTGAAACCGTCCATCTCGCTGACGATGAGGCATGAGCGCAAAGGTGGATCAGCAGTATAAACATGACCTCCGACCCCGTTTATATTATCTAGGCCTAACGAGGAGACCACCAGGCCACTCCAGAGACCACTCAGAGACCACCAGGGGGAAAAAAAGCCATATGAAGGAGCCATTTCAGACAGCCAAAAAACACTTTAAAGATGTATAATAATTTAAATGATGACTCAAGTTCAAAAATACTCAATTTTTCATGCATTATACTATCAGGATTTTTCAAACTTTTTTGATCCCAAAGACCCTCAAATGTAATGATGCCCTTGTGCGGGAACCCCTTTCTAAAAAAAAATTACTTTGGCGGCTATATAAAACGTGATAGTGTAAAAACGCTGTGCTGCTGCTAACAAATTGGCTTTAATTTTGTTACTGTACAACAAAATGAAATACAAATTAAATTGCAATTAAGTGCATTTTTTATACCCATTATTAGAGTGATGTTAAATGCAAATGCATGTTTTTCAAAATATTTCTATAAGTGTATTTCACAATAAATATGGTTCCAGAGCAGTTTACAATTATTTTTGCCAGTCCTATAAATACAAGTCCAGATAAATACAATTAAAAACATTTAAAACAATTCTCTTAGCTCCCTTAGCTCATGGCAACCTCGACACTTAGTCAGGTGGAACCGGGGATTGAACCACCTATCTTCTGGTTTGTAGACAACCTACATGAACCACTGAGCCACTGACACTAATTAGGTTGACTGTTTGACTGATTAAAAAATGCATATACTAAAATGTTTCTCAAAACTGAAAATTAAAACATGTCTATTACTTTGTCTTCAGGAATTAGATTTTGATAGCTTTGTCAAAATCAACATGTAAAATTTAAGCATTTAGCCTCATTCATGAAACGCGAGCAGAACAAGTTTATACTGAAAATAGTTCATAAACTCATTTGTATGTAAATTGCCACACTCGTTTTTAAATGGGACAATTTACATACAAATATTTTTCCAATTTACTAATGGTTTTACCAAATTTGTTCTGCTTGCGGTTCATGAATATGGCTCATGGATTGGTTAAATACCAAATCTCTCATCAGAAGTTAAAGTCACATATTACCCTAAAATAGCCTGAGTCACTCCTGGACTCACATCTCTTCATTAATGGGGAAAAAGTGTCAAAATCTCCAGATAGAGCCACAGGAAAGGTGGGGCTTCCTAAAAACCCTACCGCTCATTGTGCTAAGCCACTTAAAGACTTCGCTCTCTTTCCTTATTCAGCATTCCTGCAGTACTGATAGAGAGAGCAAAGAGAAACAGTATTATTCCACCTCACTGTGCCAATATCAACAGAGTATTAATAGAAGAAATCAAGCCAAGTCATGGAGGACTGCAAAACCACACACACATAAAGCAAAGCGCTCCAACGCCACAGACCCCTGGGCTTCATGCCCCATTTGAGAAACTCCTTCCAGCTAGCGCATGCATGTGGAACCAAAGCTTTACCCCCTTCTTATACTGACCTGACCAGAACAGGGGAAATATGTCACGTGCAAGAGCCTTAGAAGGATAAATAAAAAGATATAAAAGAGACAGACAAGATTTAGAGATATAGAATGATGTCTGCTCTAACAGTGTGGTAAATCACTGGTAACAAATGGTCTCTGTATTTGCACCTGGTCACATCTGCGTCATATTGGTCGGCTGAGGAACATATTGGGTTTCTAGGAGTGACTCCAGGAGGATAAGAAAGAGAAGAACAGTGAGATGAGGAGATATGGATGAGGCCGCTGGGAAACCGAGAGAAGGGCTGTGAAAAGCTGATGTTCTCCATTCTCTCATGCATTAGAATTCATTACCCTGCTCCTTATCACATTTTACCTCCTCTCTCCTCTAAATTGCTGTCTTTCTCTCTTGTCTTCTCCATATCTCTATCATCTTTTTGTCTCAACCCCACTCTCCCTGTGAGTAGTGCTACACGATACAGGACCTTAAGTGAGTCCCACCCATCACAGGGCCCAGGACAACATTCCTTCCGGTTTTCCCAGTTGTATTTTTATATCTCAGGAATTCTCAGTTATGTCTTTGTCTCAGATGTTTCTACTAAAATTCCTTATAAGTAAAACTAGATTAAATAACTGCTGACATAAAGTAGAAGTATTAAAAAATATTAATAATATTGCATGATATATCGGGACCATAACTGTTATCTGATGATAAAGACAAAAAAAATAAAAATAAATGTCATCTCTTTCGGACTCCCTTCATGTTTCTCTCAACATCTTTTTCTTATCAATCCTCAGCAGCTGTCCCTTTGTCAGGTTTAAGAATGACATCTGCAATTTGTGTACAATTTACAGCTCTTGGTAAATAAATTAAAAAAAAAGAGCAAACACTTGTGAATAATAATGCTGTTTGCATAGCCAGCAAGCTGTTTTGCCAACTGTGACCCGCTGAAGTACAGACGACATGGGACCTGCTGAGTAATCTTCAGTTCAGGAGTGCTACTCTTTAACTCCAGGTGAAATATGGCCTCTTTCCATGGCCGAGGCGGTCAGTGTTGCTCACTTAAGAGAGGGCCTGCTCAGCCATGTCCGTTCAGAGCTGAATTAAACGCTGTTAACCATACCCTTCACTCAACGACCATCTGAAGATCTCTACAAACGCCCAACTCATTTCAGCCTGGGCATAGACAGATGCTGCTCTCCACTTCCGAGAGTACAAGATCCCACTGGAGGAGAGCCACACAGAGCACGAGGCCAGATGTAAAGTATGTCTGTGATCTGTTTTTAAGTATAGAGATTTCTTGGTGCCGCTCTGAATCGAGAACTGGTTCTTGTGTGTTCTGACAGGTTGTCTGATACTTGGTGTGGTTGAGTTCTTATGCCGTACACTTATGTGGCTTCTTGAAGAAACACAGGACATATTAATCTCCAATATGAAAAAGTCTATTTTTTATTTTTGGTATTTTCTAATGATAAAAAAAATAGACAGGAAACAATTGTGCAAAAAAGGAGAACAGGATCACCCAAAATCAACTCCCGCATGAACACCACTGCTCTTTGTCTAGAGCGCATGGCTTTGACAAAAATAAAGCTATTTAAAAACTATGACTCAAAGATATTGCTATGAAACTATTCTCACACACTCTGAGGCCACACCATGACCTTTGAGTTTGGTACAAGTTTATTCGGATTCCAGTGGTCTCGTGGTGTCCAAGTCTGGTGCTATTCCACAACTGTAGATTAAAATTCACCAATATACACACACACAAAGAAACCATTCTGCATATTATACACACACAAAAATCTATTTTTCTCTCTCTCTCTTGAATAAAAGATTTTGGCACTGTTTTACTGTGTCTATTCCCACTAATTGAAGCGTGTGTGAACACTAATTAAAGCTCAGGGGGAGATAAATCTCTTGATGCATGCTGAGAAAGTGTGTGAGGAAAACAATGGCAACAATGCAGTGATGGAAAGAGGCCCACAGCCTAGATACATTATCAATGGGAGTTCAATCAGACCGATCACACGCATACGAAACCACACATGACTAATACCATTTAGTAGACTTATCTTCCTCTCTCACACTCCAGCTTTAAAAGTCTATATTTGCATATGCAGTTCTTGAAAGAAGTAAATTTGGTTTGCTCCTTGCTGCTTGTGTGTTTGTGTATACTAATCAATCTCATGTTTATTAAAAGCACAAGTACAGAAAAGAGTTTTAATGACTTTAGCCAGTTTCCTCCAATTCATTACAGCATCAAATCCCCAGAAAAGTGTCAAACAAATCGCACATTCACACAAGCAAATATGCTGCCAGTTCTTTTCTGAATACTTAATTCTATTGATAATGAGAGTGACAACCATATTCTAAAACCAAATTCACTAACTAATAAATAGATAATAAAATGTATTTGCATTACATTAAAACAGTTGGTTAGTTAGTTATAGAACTGAACTGAGAAACTGAAAAAAGGTGTTGACTGTTCGTGCATTGCTAGAAAAAAACGATAATACACAGAAAATAAGGTATGTGTCAGGGGTTCCCCATACATTGTTTGAGTCTATACTGTTTAAAAGCAGACACTTGAACACAAAACATCTGTTAAGTAGACCTTAATATGTTATGGTCACTAATTTTTCTCAAAAATAAAATATTAGCCAAAGCCAATACGTTAAACAGTTGACATCAATGTTTCTTGTTCACAGCCCCAAGATTATCACAATTTCAAACACAATTTTGGAAGTGACTTTTGTATTTAATATAGAAAAAGAATACTAATAAAAGGTCATTTCCTTATCTATACAGGAATGTGAGCAGCACACATTACTTTTGAGTGGTAATATCCACATCTTAATAAACTGAGGCTTTAATGATCTGTGAAGGCCACTAACTGTCCCTTTAAGGATTAATAAAGCAACAATCTGTATAAATAATGTTGAATACAGTACAAACAAGGAGACTGTGGAGGAGACAACAGTACTGGGCTGCCGTTTAACTTCCTCTAGACAGCCAGACTCACTGTGCACCAGGGAAAGCTGTGTTAATGGTCAATGTTAACTTATCAGGGTAATCATAGTCAGGGTAGCGCCATGTTTAATTTTTGACAGGAATGAAAACAAGGCTGTGAGGGACAGAAGTACATTGTGTTCAGTGGGTTTTACTGTTTTTTTTTTAAGTCAAGTAAAGTCATCTTCATTTATATAGCGCTTTTAACAATGTAGATAGTTTCAAAGCAGCTTTACAGAGATAAACATACAATTCAAAGTAACAGAAATTGTTTTGGCATTATAGCGGTTCTTGAATAATGTTATTTTCCAGCTAAAGTTAGTTTTGATTGACTTACTTCCGTCGAAATGATAATTTGTTATTAAATTAGGGGCCACTTAGACGAGACCGTTCTCTCTAAACATACTTTAAACGCGAACCTGTGATAAATGCTGATAGCGATCACACGCGCATTAAGAATCTCTATAGTTATGTGCGTTTGAATATATGTGCGCAGGTTTGTAATTCCCTACAAAACATGTCTAAACAAACTACTTGTCTTGCCTATAAATTTGGATACAAAATTTTATTATATCACTTCGGGGTAGGTACGCGAACCGAATTTCCCCACAACGCTTTATCTGTAGAGTGGTAAATGGATCCTCCATAGGGACAGGCTAGTTGGCACTTCAGCACTGCATTGTCATCGGGTACAGGCGAAGGTCCTAGTTAGATCTGGATACGGCCAGGATCCGGCAGGGTGCGGGAGAACCTTGGGATAAACAAAGACACTAAAATTAGCGTAGATGCCATTCTTCTTATGATGTAACGAGTACATCAGGATTTAAGGGAAGTGTTCCCAGTTCCAGCTGACCTAATCTATGCAGCCTAACATTGAATTATAGAAGTTGATAATGTATTATGTGAATGCTAGGTCAAAGAGATGAGTCTTTAATCTAGCTTTGAACTGACAGAGTGTGTCTGCTTCCTGGACAATGGTAGGAAGACTTTTCCAAAGTTTTGTGCTAAATAGGAAATGGATCAACAGTCGATTTTGATATTCTAGGTATTATTAACTGGCCAGAATTTTGAGATCGCAATAAGACGTGAAGGACTATAATGCGTTAAGAGCTTGCTCAAGTGCTGCGGAGCTAAACCATTTAGTGGTTTACTTCAGTAAGTAATCAGCAATATTTTAAAATTTATACAATGTTTAATAGGCAGCCAATGCAGTGTTGACAAAACCGGGCTAATATGGTCATACTTTCTGGTTCTGTAAGAACTTGAGCTGCTGCATTTTGAAATAACTGTAGTTTGTTTATTAAGCGTGCAGGACAACCACCCAGTAGAGCATTACAATAATCTAGCCTTGAGGTCATGAACGCATTAACTAATTGTTCCGCATTTGTCAACGAGAGCATATGGCGTAATTTAGATATATTTTTAAGATGGAAAAATGTGGTTTTACAGATACTAGACACGTTACTTTCAAATGAAAGATTGCTATCAAAGAGCACACCCAGGTTCCTAACCGACGACGAAGACTTAACAGAGCAGCCATTAAGTCTTAGACAGTATTATAGGTTAACGTGTGGAAGTTTTTTGTCCAATAATTAGAATCTCTGTTTTTTCAGAATTTAGTAGTAGGAAATTACTATTCATCCAATGTTTTATATCAGCTATGCATCCCGTTAATTTTGTGGATTGGTAGGTTTCGTAAGGTTTTGAAGAAATATAGAGCTGAGTATCATCGGCATAACAGTGAAAACTAATGCCATGTTTCCAAAATGATATCTCCTAATGGTAGCATGTACAGAGTGAAAAGCAGCGGTCCCAGTACTGAGCCTTGTGGTACGCCATAATGAACTTGTGATCGATAAGACATATCTTCATTTACTGCTACAAACTGATAACGGTCAGATAAGTATGATTTAAACCAGGGGTTTTCAAATTGGGTGAATGTGAGCCTCCCCTTAGAGTAGGTAAGGACAGCCGAGCCCCCCCCTTCCCCAAAATCCCGTCCACCTGCCCTAACCCACACACACCTCTGCAGTAAATGCCATATTTTGTGTGTTCCAGGCAATAAGTTTCAATAAAAATTGAAGAAAAAATATATATATTTTTTTATATTGTATTTGAAGACATTTTATTTCCACAACTTTTTAAAAGTGCATTCATAAACGATTCTTTGCAACAGCAAATCATTTCCAACTTCATGCAGGCCTAATTGAGGCTACTTTTAGAATCACTGAACATCAGTAGGCCTAACCACAAGTCAACAAAACACACTTAACATGTGTAATGCAATGAGTAGCAATGTTTCACTGATGTTATGGGGTTTGCCTGCCTTCGCTATACGTGACACGATAAGATGCTTCTGTCGCCTTCATGTTAATAGTGCCAAACGACTGTATTATGCTTTTTTGTGACTGCAAATCATCACGCTTCCTCTCAAAAAACTCAACTGGGTTGTTCACTAAATTCGCGTGCTTAGTTTCAATGTGACGCCGAAGTTTGCATGGTCTCATGCTATCATTTGCTAGCACCTCCTTGCAGACCACACACTGCGTCAGAGGTGCAACCTCAAACCCCGACCAGGTGAAATATAATTTTAAGTACTAAGGATCATATTTCCTAAGTTTTTTGCTCGGTCCTGTCTCCTCCCTTAATGCTGACTTTTGTTGACTTGGGACAAGGAAACGATGCATTTTAAAGCTAATATGCACGCACAATTACCGATATCAGGAGTTAAAGTGAAAAGAATTCCTTACCCTAAATTTATTTTTTGGGTTGGGGGGGGGGGGGTTGAGAAACTGCACAGCTGGACTTGTCTTCAATGGAACCATTTATTTTCAAGTATTATGGCTGTTTGTTAAAGGAATCTTTTTATGAATGAAGGCCAGTATCACTGATATTAATATAGCTACTGATGTCTCCATGAAAATGATTTTCCCCCAAATCTTAAACATTTATTAGGCTTTTTAAGTTAACTTAAAACAATCCTCACTTAAACCCAATAAATGTCATATTTACCCGTACCTTTCGTGTCTAACAGGTGTGAAATATACAGAAATCGAATAAGGTTATAAAACAGTCGCATTGCATAAATAATAAATGAAATATAGATTAATACTTATTAAAGCTACAAGCGTTCTTTAGTCAAGAGTAGTGAGTATTTTTTCTGTTCCCTCTGTTCTTTCGTTAACTTTACTGACAGAGAGAATTAGTGGCTGCTGTCCCTTTAAGATCTGCCGCTGCTGACAGGATCTCACTCGTTTCATTCTCTTACTACTCGTTACTTCTATTTAAGATTTTATTTAACTCATTTTAGACTGTTCTTGTGAGGATACTCGACAAAAGAGACATTTTGGCATAAATGTGTGTGTTGTTCGTTCAAGCGCGAAAGAGAACTCGATACTGGCGCGCGTCTTTCTGTGCGGTGCATGTGTGTGTGTGTGTGTCAGGAGGACATTCACTGACAGCGTTCTCTTTTGTCTTGTCGCTCATGAATGGTTATAAAAGCATTTGCGTGAATAAGAGCATGATCATAACCCTAGCTGAGGGATGACAGAAAGGAATGCTGCGTTAATTGCGTTAAATATTTTAACACGTTAAAGCTGGACAAAAATTAATCGCATGCGTTAACGTTGACAGCACTTGTAATACATTACTAACAGAAAATGCTGCGGTTTAAAGTCCACTAGTTTTCATGGTAGGCCTAAACAGAATGTTTTTTAGTAAGCGACACAGAATGTTCTATTAAATAGCTAACGTTAACAGTCTGAAGTTAACTAGCAGTAACGTTAGCTCAGTCAGCGTAAGGCTAACATCAAAAGATGTAGACAAAGTATGATTATCCTGACCTGAGCTTTTGCAGAATCAACCAACTCACATCTCCTTTCTATCTTTTCATCCATGATGACATTAAAGTCACCTGTTGTTGTTTCTGGCGTTTCCTCTGTCTGTGCCGCAACCACTATACCTGCTCATTAGAGCGTTCAGTAAGCTATTTTACACAGGCTAGGTCCCGCTCTTCCGTGGCAATGACGGCGTACGGTTAAAAATCATAACAAACGAATTTGAAAGTGGGAGGACACAAACAGGATTTTGAAAAGTGGGGGGGGGGGGCATGCATGGACGTATGGAACTCAATCACAGTGTTGCCAGGACCATCCCTGCTCTGCTTCTGATAGGCTTGTAACGTGTAGAGCTGCGTTCCTCGATTGGTAGGTGAAATCAATTGACTCGAAAATATTAAACCGGATACAAGTTCCCAATTTTTTTGTTGTTGTTTTTTTTCTCACGGCCGCACGCCGGAGATCCGGCACGATGCCAAGCCCTGCGATATTAATAGAGCTGTATAGAGAGTTAATTTTTCTTCGTGTGTTGCGCCTCCCCTGTGGCTCTCTGGCGCCCCCCAGGGGAGGCACGCCTCACCTATTGAAAACCGCTGATTTAAACCATGCTAGGGCAATTCCACTAATGCTAACATAGTTTTCTAGTCTATTTAAAAGAATGTTGTGGTCAATGGTGTCAAATGCAGTACTAAGATCAAGTAACACTAATAGAGAGATACAACCGAGATCGGATGATAAGAGCAAATCATTCGTAACTCTAATGAGAGCTGTCTCAGTGCTATGGTACGGTCTAAATCCGGACTGAAAATTCTTGCAGATATCATTTCTTTCAAGAAAGGAACAGTTGTGAGGATACTGCTTTTTCTAATATCTTTGACAGAAAAGGCAGATTCGAGATCGGCCTGTAATTGACTAATTTTGTATGACCAAGTTGCGTTTTTTTAACCAGTGGTTTAATCATAGCCAGCTTAAAGGTTTTTGGTACGTATCCTAGAGACAAAGACAAATTAATGATATTAAGAAGAGGATCTATGACTGGAAGCATCTCTTTCAGTAGCTTAGTCGGTATAGGGTCTAACATACAAGTTGTCGATTTAGATGAATTAACAAGTTTGCAAAATTCTTCCTCTCCTATAGCAACAAATTAATCAAGTTTTTCCTCAGGGAGACTACAATGCACTCCCTGATGCGATACTGTAGTAGACGGCATAGCTATAATTTTGTCCCTGATATTATCAATCTTATAAGTGAAGAAGTTCATAAAGTCATTACTGCTGTTGCTTGGAAACTTGTGGACTTGAAGCTTTCCTTTTTGTTAGATTAGCCACTGTTTCAAATAAATACCTAGGATTATGTTTATTTTCTTCTAATAAGGTTGAAAAATAAGCAGATCTCGCAGTTTTTAAGGCCTCTCTGTAAGCAATCGAACTCTCCTTCCATGAAATCCGAAAAACCTCTAGTTTTGTTTTCTTCCAGTTGCGCTCTATTTTTCTGGGTGCTCTGGGTGTGCTCGTTGTACCACGGCGTTGGTCTATCTTCTTTAATCGCAATGGAGCAACTGTGTCTAAAGTACTGGAAAAGAGAGTTAAAAGTTTCTGTTGCTATATCAAGTTCTTCTAAGCTATCTGTGATGCTGAAATGATGAAACTGATTAGGAAGATTATTGATAAAGCAACATTTACTGGAAGAAGTTATAGGTTTAACATATTTATAACACGGAGTCGGCTTTGCAGCCTTGGCTAAATTTAATTTACATGAGACTAGATAATGATCTGAGATGTCATCGCTCTGCTGCAGAATTTCAACGGCATCAAAATCTATTTCATGTGATAGTATTAGATCTAGAGTATGATTACGACAATGAGTAGGTCCTGACACGTGTTGTGTAACTCGTCTTTAAATGCCAATCCCAATGCATCTTTTTCATTATCTGTGTACATTAAAATCACCAACAATTAGTACTTTATCTTCAGCCAATACTAATTCTGATAGAAAGTCCGTAAATTCCTTGATAAAATCTTTATGGTGCCCTGGTGGCCTGTATACAGATGATGGAAAAGGTGGAAGTAGCCAAAAGAATTCTCAAACGTGATTTATCGTTTACACTATATTTTTATAATTAAGCACCAACACTTCAAAAGAAGTATATTTAAAACTACATTTCATAGTGGTTTTGAAAATATTACTATAAATTACAGCAACACCTCCTCCTTTGCATTTCAGACGAGGTTCATGTTTATAACTGTAATCTTGTGGGGTTGACTCACTTAAAGTAATATAATTGTTTGGTTTTAGCCAGGTTTCTGTCAAACACAGCACACCTAGGTTATAATCTGAAATCATATCATTAACAATAAGTGCTTTTGAAGTAAGGGATCGAATATTCAGCAACCCAAGCTTTATCATTTGCTCATCTGTATTATATCGTTTTTTTATTTGTTGAACATCAATTACATTTTTAACCTTAGATGAGTTTTTTGGATTTCCAAATTCGGGGAACAGACAGTCTCTATATGATGATATCTAGGTGAATGAGGCTCTATGTGATGGGATTTATTTGACCTTGGTGACGCAAGGCCGCTAGCAGACGGTCGGTTAAGCCAGTCTGTCTGCTTCCTGACCAGGTGCCCAATTTGTCATGTTTTAGCTCTAAGACTATGAGCCAAATTACTAGAGAGAAGAAATCGATTTGTTATGGTAATCGAACGGTGAGTGTTTTTTTGATCCGCGACTAGAGCGATCCCTCACAATCACCCATCTGCCCTGCTGCACAGGCAATACTTCAGCCGGATCATGTAAAGAGTTCACTATGCTAGGCGCATCCAAAATAGTATCTAAAGCTCTAGCACTCTTACGATACTCAAAGTTTGGATGCATGTCTCTAGTTCTGAAATCTTCTCCGTCAGCCTGACTGTCTCCTTGCATTTATCACATATAAATCCTATATTGCAGACAGAGAAGGCTATGCTAACCATTTGACATGAAGTGCAGGTGACAATAACAGGACAATACTTTACTCATCGTATTTGTTGACTGATTCTTACTCACCTGGGCTTTTTATGAACTCAAAGGCATGGGCGCGCAAGACAAAAATAAATAAATAAAATAAATAACTGAGCGCACGGGTGGCTCGTTAACAGGCTAGCGAGGTTCTAGCGTGTTGTGTTAACAATAACGGAAGCTAGCGATGTCAGGTTAATCTGAGATGTTGGGTAAGCTGTATTTAGTAGTATTTTTAACAACTAATTATAGTAAATGATGGTTCAAAACAAAGAAATACGAAGCTAATACGAGGCTTAGACGGAGCTTACAGCCTCGAAGCAAACAAACTCACAGCAGGCAGCGAGGCAGACGGGAGCAATCGATCAGCAATCCAGCGATCTCAGTGATCAATCATCCTTTAACCACATGCTAGTTGTTCAGCAGACGAAACCTTCCAAAAATTGTTCAGTAGACTAAATTTTCCTTAAATAATTGAAGGGATCATGGCTTAGTTACAGTTGGCCAAATATATATAATACTTTTGCGTCCTTTATTCAACTTCAATAGAAATTTCACTTACCAAGCTCTCACTTATTTAGAGTCTTTACAATATGGAGTTTATTCATAAGCAGTTTCCTAATTTCCCATTGCTTCCGCCCTGGAATATTCTTGAGGACATACTAGGACATCACAAATCAATAAAAGGGGTGATCTCTGAGATCTATACTATAATTAATACAAAACAATTCCCCACAATGGCTCCGTTGAGGATAATTTGGGTGGAGGAGCTTCTTAAAATGTTTGGGACTCAATATTGAATATATTCATCATCAATTAATGCAAGGCACGCTATTATTAAATTCAAAGTAGTGTATAGAACTCACTGGTCCAAAAATAAACTTCCTGATTTGACCCAACCTGCCTTCGTTGCGCAACTGAACCAGCAACTTTACTGCACTCTTTTTGGTTGTGTCCCAAATTGTCTGACTTAAGGGGGAGAGTGTGTCTCCATCCCGTAGATTTTGTCATTATTAATATTTGAATGTCACATGATGACTCCTTGGAAAACAGTTTTGAAAGTTTATGAATTACATATGTAGGACTTTGTACCGTGCATGCCATTGTAAAGATTAAGTCTATCCTACACAGTCTCGTTTTCATTCATCTACTGTAATATTCAATATGATATAACCCATATTGATCAACCAAAAATCTGAATATTTACATCACGGCATGAAAGAAAGCAGACGACAAAAAATAAAATAAATTAATGACATAAACTCTAGAGCTCAGAACCAACCCCGAGAATTGCATTCAACACAGATTTTTTTTGTTTTAGTGGAGTTTTTAATGATTTATTTAGCAAGATAGATGCTAAAACAATGCAGACAGAGTGACAAAATGGCATTACCTCTTAATAAATTCTCCCCTCAGATTCAGAATTTCACATTACTCCATTTACTTTATTATAGTTTACTAATCCACAAGGGTTACGCAGTTCAAACTGGTAAAAGGAAGCCCAGCTATAACTAAAAAGAGAGTTCATTGCTAATATATACAGTTTAGACACTTAAAATAATCCCACACCCCTTTGTCATTCCTGTTGATGAAGCCGTAGTATAATCAGAGCTATTTACTGCGATCATAAGAGGCTTCACACACAAAAAAGACTTTAGACTTCAAAGCTGCAATATTGTTTTAACACCAACAGCGTAATTGTGCCTGGGCTAAAGCACATTTCTCTCTGAAGACAAATCAGCAAATAGCCTGAAACTCAGTCAGAGATCTTGTCTCTGGTGGGGGGAAGAGGAAGAAAAAAAATAACAGGGAGAGAGAGGGGGGAGCTTCTTTCTATTCTGTTTATCATTCATCTAATTTTGTGGTTAATTAAGTAACGAGTGTCTCTGGGGCTTCCTCGGTTCCGGAGTCTGAGCTAAAAAATCTATCAAACCCATCCAAGTGTCTGCGCTCTTGTTTCACTCCACACAAATGAACCTTCTTATTGCAATACATATACACACACGCCATGTCATTCGGTTACACAGTGTCACACCCCCACGCTTTGTCTCACATTTTCAAACACTCCTTCCAACGGTTGATTGGAAATGATGATGATTCTCAGTAATGATCTGACTAAGAGCCATTGGCCTCTTTTCCTCCCACTCAGGAACACTGCTTCCAGTATGAGTGTGCTTGTGTAAGTGCGTATCCCCCTTAGTCCCAGGCTCAAACTCTGTTCCAACCTAACTTTCCCTCACCCTTCATCATAACCCTCACCAGAGGCTCATTCATTTCATCTCCGTGTACATTTCCTGGCCAATAGCACACTATGTCCTTCCAAAACAGACCTCTGAATGTTGTGGCGGAAACTATGCAGCTCCTGCTGGAGACTTCAACAATTCTCACACACACATCTCTCTCTCTATAAGTTAGAAGAAAACTATTAATTTGAAAACACTGTAACCTGCAATAACCTGGAAGTAAATAATTAGTGCAAAGCAAATGAAAAACTAAAACAAAACTGAAAAATAAACAACAACATAAACTGTTTATGTTGTTAGTAGTCAGAGCTCTCATCACATCGGGGAATAGTCTGACTTGAGAGTCTGTGTGGGTGAAGACATCCCACTGGCGTTATGGATTGAGATGCCTGTGATACGGATAACAGAAACACAAATGAAATCGTAACAACTGGCCGGAAATTGCACATCACTCTTCATTCTGATGTGAGCAACTTTCATGCAATGATTTGGTCATTTTAAACCATGTCATATGTCAGTGCACAGGCAGAATTTTGGGATAAAACCCACGCTAAAATAAGATTGCATATAATATTTTATTATTAATATTTTTTTATGACTTTTTAGAAAACCAAATTTATCTCTCTTGCCTTATTGTATTGAATTAAAAAAAGGCATAAAAAATATTAATAATAAAATATTATATGCAATCTTGTTTTAGTGTGGGTTTTATCCCAAAATCTACGATTACAACAGTTTACAGATACAGCAACTGCTTGCTTTAGTTCAGATGGAATGTCATTTTGACAGGTGGTTTTCACTTAACAGTTTATACTATACAGAAGTATAACTCATACTTATACCCAAACAAAAACAGGATAAACAAGGCGCTTTGGGCCTGCAAAAATAAATTGCCTTAAATTCACCCAAAAATTACAACTTTTTTCATATAATGAAAATCAGTGAGTCACTGCCTTTGGACCCTATTGACTTCCACTGTAAGGGAACAGTTCTTCAAAATCATCTTTTGTGTTCCATAGAAGAAAGAGGTTTGGAACGACATGAGGGTGAGTAAATGATGACAGAATTTCAATTTTTGAGAACTATCCCTTTAAGCCGCATAAGAGAGTAATCTAAAAACAGCATGAAACAAAACTGCAAATGCAAAACCCTGCTCTGTAGGTCTGCAGTAGAACTTCAGTGAGTTGCGCTTTCCTATACAAGACTCAAGGTCTAAGGGGCACTCAACACAACTGAAAAATCTTGACGATGAGGACACACACACACACACACACAAACATCAAGTGACTTAAATGGCCTCCTGGCCTTGTCCTCCATCCACAGAAGACAGCTCCAGAGTTCTCCAAACAGTGTCTTTTTAAATCAGCACACGGAGCACTTTTAGACATCCTTCCCGGGGTCCTCTCTGGGCACCCCGGATGGCTGCGCTGATGCAATGTACTTAATTGGCGGTAATCAGGTCACTGGTTAGATGCAGAGCTACTTCTGGGACTTTTTCTAGAAGCTAGACCGCTGTTAACCTGGGCATCAGCCCCATGTACCCTACCTCCTAAGAGCGCCTAAAATCAGGCTGCCATACAGTTACAGAGCCTAACTGTATCATGTACTGACAGCATAATGTCATCCTGGGCCGTTTCAGCAGGACAATATGGCTATATTAAGCCGGTTCGGTAATGGCCAGCGGATAATCTTGTCCTTTATCTAAAGCAGTGTCATTACTGTCAAAATACTCTTTTAAAAACACGTGATTGGCCCAATTGGGCCCAGAGCGATTTTCCTTATGCTATTATAGGCACACACAAAAAAGGACGATGCTTCTTGAAATAACGTGGCTATTTGTGTGTGTTCCGGTTGAATTGAAATACACAACCCCATTTCCTGCAGCCAGCGCATGGCTTATGTCTATTTTCCTCCTGCATTCTTAAGATCACTTTTCATATCTGCATTTTGAAGCATGGCTGCTGCTCTGTGCAATAATTATCATAAAACTGTTTACCGAAAATGGCATGTTTGTGATTTTGCATTCGCTACATCTCCAAGCCTCTTTAAAGTCGCATATTGAGGAGAAAGAAAGCAGGTGGGTTATTATTCAAACCATTTGTTTGTCTTTGTTGAGTCTTCGGGTCTTCGCCATCATCTGATATTAAGGCCGCTACACCTTCTGCTTTTATTGGATGTATAATACAAGACAGCCATTATTAACTTTCCGAAGTGCAGTACATCAGTATGACTCCACTAGCAAATGCTGCTTAATTGTTGCGATCAATCTCCATTTTTAGTGGCACCAGATCTCATTTCTTAAACACGCTTAAACACGCTTAAACACTTTAGCACAGCTCCTAGTTTAAGCAGTGGCTAGTTTAAGGCCAGTTTAAGACCTAGTTTAAGGGGCGGCAGTGGCTCAGTGGTTCATGTAGGTTGTCTACAAACCGGAAGGTTGGTGGTTCAATCCCCGGTTCCACCTGACCAAGTGTCGAGGTGTCCATGAGCAAGACACCTAACCCCTGCTGCTCCCGACGAGCTGGATGGCGCCTTGTATGGCTGACACCGCCGTCGGTGTATGAATGAGTGAGTGAATGGGTGAATGTGAGGCAAAATGTAAAGCGCTTTGGCGGCCATTGGGGCTGTGAAAGCGCTATATAAATGCAGTCCATTTGCCATTTAAGACGATAATATGGTTATCAAGTTATCAGCAGACCTTGAAGGTATTTGTTGACTTTTTAGAGCCAATTTTGAAGAAAAATTCTGCAAAATGGATGCTGAGAAAACTGCACTCTTATTGGTCGCTGAAAGTATAATCAAATTAGCAAAATGATTCAATAAATGAGCACAAAAGGAGCAGTGGATGTGTAGCCTTTTTTGCAAGAAGGCTGGTTCAATTTTGTGAAAATCTGGAGCTTTTCATGCAGATTCTGTGTGGGCCTCGTTACCAGACATGCCTTATATCAGACACGGTTATTGAACACGGCTAGTATCAGATAGAGCGTGACTAAGGAAATTACAGTCCTGTTCCAGTCTCTGATTGCTAGTGTCAAGATTTAGCCGCTGTTCATGGTCCTAATCACTATCATTAATGAGCATGGTAATGCTATGCAAAGAAATGGCTTCAGGTCAGCTCAGCTGGAGCCCAAGGGATCCCTGGAGAGCTGGGTCCTCATCAATAAACAAGGTATTTTTTTCTGTGAGGCCTGACAAACATAAAGAAAGAGCAGAAACATACTCTAGTCGACACAATTGTGCAAATGCTTAGACAATGCATGTTGTGCATTCTTCAATAACAAATCAACTTCCAACTGTTGCACAGGTGTGACAGCAGTTAACAGCAACCTATAAAAGATTGTGACTTTTTTCTTTTAGACTGATGGTTGATTGGGGATCCCTTCTCATTTCATTACATTTAAGTGCTGTATCATACACTATCCCTGAAAAGTTTGAGGTCAGTAAGATTTTGTTTTTTGGGAAAGAAATTAATACTTTTAGTCAGGGTGCAAGGACACATTCAATTATTTAAAAGTGAGAGTAGAGACTTTTACATTGATACAAAATAACTGTTCTTTTGAACTTTCTATTCATCAAAGAATCCTGAAATTTTTTTTGTTCCGTTTCGGTTTCCACAAATATATTACGCTGCAAAATGTTTTCAAAAACGATAATGACAAAAAAGTATCTTGAACATCAAATCAACATATTAGAATGATTTCTGAAGGATCATGTGACACACAAAGGATAAGAAATTCAGTTTGCCGTTACAGGAATAAATTATATTTTAAAATATATTAAAATACAAACAGTTATTTTAATTCGTAATAACATTGTTTTACTGAATCTTTTATTTAAAAAAAATGCAGCCTTGGTGAGCATTCTTTCAAAAACAATCTGAACCACCCCAAACTTTTGAATGGTATTGTATTTGTTTCGCATTATCAGATATATTCTGACACATTTCATAGCTAGAAGCATCAAGAATTCCCACACATGCATTGAATATGCTTAATTTTACTTTGGCAAGCCAAGATGGTAATAAGACAGTTTTTATAAACTTGCACCATTTAAGAGAGAGAGAGAAAAAGAAAGTGTGTGATTAAGGAGAAAGGTGACTCTCTCAGGATTTGGCTTGGAAAGAATTAATCAGGAAGGTTTAGCAGGGGAACAGACCTGAATACACAACAGACTCACATCTCCATTCACATGTCTACACAGCCAGTCTGAGATACAAGACCCCTCCCTGTAATCACAGCAATATTTCAACTCTAAGCATGGTTAGTTCTTCTAATAAAACATCCTTCTCTTCTTGCAGGCGCCATCACTACTGTCCACTTTTTTCTGCAAAAGCACTCTAGATTCAAACGATATCATCACCCTTCTCAGTCGTACTTACTGCAAGTTGTCTAAGTGGGTCAAGGGGGTCTCCGCAGGGATCTCATAAGCCACACGGGCTGTCAAGAAGCAGCTAGGTACGGCTGATAAGACTCTCACAGCGACAGGCGAGAACCCTACTGCTTCATTACTGAGCCAGACATCCAGGCCAGGATGAACACCGAGCTCCAGTGCCCAGAATCACACCAAAGCAAGTTCTGCATCCATCATTCCACTGTGGGTACTAGCACAGCACAATTAATCGAGAAAAAAAATTACGTTCATTGTGCACACAAAATGCAATGGCAATTCAGAGGTGTAAACTAGACTTTTAGCCACCATAAGTAGACTGTTTTTATGTTTAACTTTTGTTCTAAACTCCAGTTGAAACTGTACAAACCTGCAGTGACTGCTTCAGCGATTGTAATGGGATTGGGAGTGTTCTGAAATTGTCATGTCGCTCACTTTGTGTATAACTTATTAAAAATGTGAACAACAGTTTTGTTTTCCCTGGTGCTTAGTGGGCCAATGTGAAGTCGGCCATTTAGGCACATTCAATTTTCGATTTTTGATTTACTGATGTACTGAGGAACACAGTACTCGGCATGTTTTTGATGCATAGCCTACTTAAAGAATATGGCATGCAGTTTCCCTACATTAAAACATTTTTTAATTGGTAGTCGAAAATAAATATGTACACAAAATTGCTGTAAAAATTATCATTTTAAAAGACCATAGAAATGCTATGGTAAAAAACAGTTTAACACTTAATTGTTTAACACTATATACAGTATAAGTTCCCTTATGGTGAAAAACTGCAATACGTCTCATGGACATTTCATGTACTTTTACAGTAAAATGCTGTTAAATGTACCGCTTCTTGGAAGTGAAAAACTTCCAAATAATTACATTTAATTTACAGTAACACATTTAATAATATACAGTGAAATAAATTGACATTCCCAAATTTCCCTACTGTATGTGACACTTCACATTTGAAAGTTTTTTGTTTAAATAATAGTTTTTTCTTAGTTTTTTGCTGTTAAATTAATGTATTACTACATTATTTTAGTGTCATCATGATTTTTTGTATGGTGAGCAAATAAAATATTAAAACTCAAATCAATAGTCAAATCAATATTTTGTGTACAGTTATTTAATGATGTCATCCGGTATCACGGACTCACTCTAGTGTTTTATACAAACGCAGCTGCTGCCATTTTGATACGATTGTTTTGTACACTATAATGGATTATAAGAAAACAAACAGTTAATTAAAACAGTTTCATCTCAGATCAATATCTCTTATCCCCATAATTGGTGAATAATACCATGTAATAAGTGGTATGGCTGTACCGTATCCCTTAAATGTCCGGCTAGTTTGGACTTGCCGCTTGTTAGCAAGTACTCTCTCCGCGGTAGCTTTGCATTTAAAGGGCTAAGGACGCTTTGATTCGGGGTCCTCCTGATCACCCTGTCGGGGTTTATTCTGCGATAAAAAACAGCTGGATGTACATTAATATAATATAATACATTACATTAATATATTACGTTAATAAACCCTTAATATAATATAATATAACATAACAGGAACAAATCTGATTAGAACATTTTTGGAACTGAAATTCATGCTGATAATATCTAATATATTACTAAATATCATGTGATTAATCTGCCTGGATGATATATCTGTCTAACTAACTATATTGGACTTCTTTTAAAGCACATTCTATTAATCGAAATTAATAACCACGATTATAATATCAACAGAAATAATCCACAATTATAATTTGTCATAATCATGCTGCCCTTCTGGGTACAAACGCAGAGGGGCATGTCTAATCAAAACCACAAATCACTAACACATATCCTCTAATTAACCTGTTAAAGTGTGAGACCGGCCTGCAAATGTGGCTCACAGTGACTCCAGAGACCAGCGCGGTTTGTGCACATACACAGCTACAGGGTCGTAGGAGTTTGAGCTTTGTAAGTGGCACTTTGTTCTTGTGGTACAAAGGGAGAAAGCAAAGTAGGAAAAGCAAGAGAAAGACAGGGGTTTTTTTTGTGCTGTTTTTGCATTAAATGAGCTTCTGTCATATTATCTCTGCAACATGAAACAAGTAGCACAGACGAATGAGTCTAAAGAGAGGGAGTGATCAAGAATGAAAGAACGAAAAAGCTCAGATGTTGACTTTGGGTATAAACATAAAAGACAAGTGACACTGAGTGAAACTCCTCCAGGTTTGGGTCTGAACTCTCAGTAGCTTCACACGGCTCCACCAGCGGTGAACTCAAAGAAGGGTGAGAAAGAGAGAGGCTGAAGAGAAATATAGAGCTGAGTTATTATATTAATGAATGCTCCAAGCAGCAGATGCCTGCAGAGATGCTGAGGCCGTGCTCAGCCGTTCCCTTTTTCAGTGGCTGCCGGTTTTAATCTGACAGGCAAATGGGGCAGTGCCACAACATCCACAGCTGCTGCTGATGCAGAACACTCATCTCCAAAGAGAGTCAAACATACACTTTGCCCTTCTCTCATCTCTTGCTCTTTCTCAATAACCTCAGCTCCAAGATAAGCAGTAATGTAAAGTAGAGGTGAAAGCAAAACAATGATTTTCCTTTCAGTTTTTATTTCGCCATATGTATATGACAAAGACTAAATAAATGCCACACTTGCATCTCCAGTTATCGTTTGAATCAGTTTGCTGAGTCCTTCACTAACTAAGTAAACAAAACAATATGGAAAAGGCTAAAGGGGTTCTATTATGTCCTTTTACAAAGTCTTGATTTTGTTTTTGGAGTGTACTAGAATATGCTTTCATGCTTGATTGTTCAAAAAACAAATTTTTTACATTGTTACAGCTCCTCTCTGATCCCGAACACATTGTTTAGTCCCGGTTTCGATGAAGCCCCTTCTTCCGAAATATGAAATATGCTGTGATTGGTTAGCTTGCCCAGTGTGTTGTGATTGGCAGCTCTTAGCGTGTGTTCGGGAAATGTCCAGGCCCTCCATAACCGCGAGTTCTGCTCTAGTGTAAATATAAAGGATGGCGTTAATTTCAAACCAGATTCAGACCCTGACAATGTCAACAAACAAGAGGAGCATCCAGAACGGATTTCATGCACAGACAATTATTCATGTACATTATAGGTACGATGTTATCCACCATGTAAGCGAAAGCTTGCAAAAACTAAAATAAACAACACTATATCAACACTAATGTTGGCTAGCAGGCGAGCGTAGCAACAACATTAAACTTATAAATGGAACTGTTAATAGAAAACGCAACTACAAATAAGACGACATACTGTACTTACAAGTTGTAAAACAACAGATTGTCCAGACAAAGTGTAAACTGGCCCATTTAAGGAGAAGCTTTTGTGTGTAGCCTGCATCGTGGTTCTGAAAGCTGTTCATCGTAAAATGTGCAGCATAGAGATAAACATCGGGCTTGTAATGTTCAGGAACAGTGTTTAAAATAAATGTGACCCATTCTAAGTTCGTCAGCCTTAGGAAGGTCAAACAACTGCAGCAGCTCAGCCAGGCATCGTCCACTTTTCTGTGTATTCTGTGGGCGGGGATTATTTAATTGGGGAACATTATGACTTCATAAAGCCCATAAAAATTACGTTTTTTTCCAAACAAGACATTTGTTGTAGTTCTTGGAAAGTGGATTCTGTTAAATAAAACATCTCCCTTTGAAGTGGACTTTGAGCTTTGTAACCTTGAAGATTTTTTTTATGCTCAAAAAGTCAAACATCAACATTACACACTAATTAAAGTTGAAAAAGCATAATAGGACCCCTTTAAATTAATATCAATACAATCATTACGTAATACTGAAGGTTCCTTGTATAGCAACAGCTGACAGAGAATTTCCATCATATGTAAGCAAAATGTAAATGGTAAAGGACTTTGAAAAGTTTGGGGTCAGTAAGTACTTTAATTCAGCAAGGTTCCGTTAAATTAATCAAAGGTCAAAGTCAAGACTCAAGACATTTATTCAGTGTTCAAAAGGTTTTAAATAAATGCCGTTCTTTTGAAACTTTCTATTCATCAAAATATTCTGAAAACATGCAGGATCACATGAAGAATTATGAAACTTCTTTCAAAAACTGCAAGTACTACCATTGAATGGTGGTGTATCCAAATGGATTGAATCCAACTGAAAGCTTGTGAATTGGAATAATATAAAATAAAATGGATACCATACAGCACTCTCGCAAGCCACTCAGCCATTCTCTCACTTTCATAGCAATTGTAGGCTCAATTCATTTTCACAGTTGGGAATTCCGATGTTTTTCATTGACGCCACATGGTAATTACTCTTTCATCTATTGTATGTGTGCTTTTTGAGATCAGTAGCGGGGGTTTATTATGCCTGTGTGTCGCATGTTTGACGTCCGCTGACAAATCTGACTTTCAAGCATTTGTTAGGTTTAGCTTACAGTCTGTTTATAGAGCTAAACATTGCAGCGTAGAGACTGTTTACCTTCAGTGGACCCGTGTGAAACGCTAAGAGAGGACATGAGAGAAAGAACGAGAGTGCGGTTGTGAAAACTAACAACTGACCCAGCTGTCCGGAGAGTCTTATCTCATAAAAGAGAGGAGAAATCTGACCCAAGGAGCCCCAAGCTGTTCGTCCATAACTAGCTTGAACATCAGGCTGCTCTTCTGCTGCGCTCCTTCAAAGGAACTCTGTTGTCACCACTTATGTTACTGACGACAGTGAGTCATTAGAAACAAGGCAGGTGAAATCACCTACGTAAGAGAAAGAAAAGCAATGGCCTTAAAAGCCTGAGTGCCATCTTTAACATTTGGCAGAGCTAGTGTCTCCCATGTCGGAGAGATTGTGCAGTCGAGCCTGAGGCTATGCAATTAAACTCCCTCATACTGAGATTCATCAATAAACCAAGCATTAAAAAAATACTTGAGATTGTTTACCACAACATATTTCTAGCGTGATCTGGAGAGGTTTAAATATCCCAGCCAATTTGCTCAGTATTTCCACACCAGCGGTTGCGGCTCCCTCGGCGCAGAGAGGAGCCGCATTTCGACCAGCACTAATGTGGCGACCCAATGCCACGCAGTGTTGTGCTTCATGCAACCCCTTGCAGATCCCGAGGTCATGACAGACAGGGAGCAGGAGGATAGACCAGAGAGTTCTCAGGGACGATGGTCTCTGCCTGATAACTTCTAGAGTTTACACTGATGGTATCAAGTTTCCTTAATGACAGCGGCGGCGGCGGTGCTGGGTAGGCTGAAATAAAGCAGGGGTGACATGATATGCTATTTATACTGAGCAAGTAGATAATTGTTTAAAGGTTAGACTGCGAGCAAAGCATAAACAAGCATTATGTGATTGTGTGTGTGTGTGTGTGTGTGTGTGTGTGTGTGTGTGTGTGTGTGTGTGTGTGAGAGAGAGAGAGAGAGAGAGAGAGAGAGAGAGAGAGAGAGAGAGAGAGAGAGAGAGAGAGATGTCCCTGCAGCACAAAGAGGAAGAGTGTGTCACATGATCGCCAGGCTGCTTGCCCGGGATACAAGGCTCTCTTATGCCAAAGGTCTTTGTGTGCTGAGAAGGAGGCGGAGGGACTAATTCTGCTCTTTAAGATAACAGACTGAAATATGAGCAACAAGTATTTATAGATCACGCAAACAAAAAGCTTTTTAAAGGGAAAGTTCAGCCAAAAATGACAATTCTGTCATCATTTACTCACCCTCCTGTCATTCCAAACCTGTATGATGTTGTATTTATTGTGTCAGGCTATAAACATGACAATCAACACCACAAAAGAAACCCTTATAACTTGAAACTATTATTAACCTTCAGTGAATTGAACTCAGTTTGGATGGTTTTCACAAATTGGACAAATTGGATTCTCAAATCACTGACTGATTCAGGGATTAAATATAATTAAATTTAAGTTACTTGATAATAAATTATAATCTAGTAAAATCCAAATCATTGAGTTAAAGTTGTATGTTTTGTAATAATATATAAATATTAGGTACTTACTCGAAAACTGCATACCAAATTAAGAAAAATGCATCTTCTTACCTCATTGGAAAACCATCAGTGTCTTAGTCCATCCTTTGAAAGTCAATGGTAAAAAAAAAAAAACTGTTTGGTTACCAACATTCTACAAAATATATATTTGTGTTCAGCAGACGTTAGTTAAGTTATTTATATAACGTTAGTTATGCAGGTTTGGAACGACATGAAAAATGAATTTAAAAAAAAGAAAAGAAATCTCTTTAAGAATGTTTAGAACTTTTACTGGATAACAAAAAAAACATGAAGAAAAAGTTTGTTTTGCAGTGTGACCTTGTGCTCCGTAAAGGAAAAAAAGACTAAATAGAAACATTTCCATTTAGAATGCTGTGGCAGGAGTAAGCTATGCTAACAGCTGAGCTAAGCTTCACAGCTCAACTCAGAAAATCTGTCACTCTTTCTCCTTCTCTTTTTCTATTCGGTCTGACAGAAATGCCAGCAGCCACTGATGCTTGCTGACCACAAAAACAAGTTATTAAAAGGCTTGAAAGGGGGTATGAATATTCACATGGGGGATTTGAGAGGAGAGGAAACACAGAAGCTTGACAGCAGGGTGAGCAGTCAGGCTACTGTCTCACTAAACGATTCCAACACAAATCCATTCAGGTCCTCATGAGCACACCAGGGTTAAAAATATTTACATAAAAATACAAATATGCCACCACACACACAAACACATGCACACATACAGAGGGCTACAGCATCTGATTAGCATAATTCCTCTTCACTAGAGCAAAATCCATCCTTGTGAATGTGCTGCAATTGATTCGAAATACATTAGCAAATTGTCATGTGAAACCAAGAATTGTAATCCCTAATCAAACGGATAAGAGCTCTCTCTTTCCATTTTCCCTCTCTTCTGTTTACGTGCAAAAGCCCAAAATTGCTGTTTTTCCCACAGGAAAGTGCTCTTAATAAGCGAGGACGCTCAACATCAAAGATTTTTGGCTTTTTGTCTGGGCCTTTCAGCTGAACACCAGATTGATTCGTATGGTGTGTGTGTGTGTCTGACATCATCCCAAAGGGGCACCAGACTGTGTTACAGCAACTGCCCGCTGACACTAGACCTGTTGCCTCCAGATGGCCTCCACCACACACACACACACACACACTCTCTCTCTCTCTCTCTCTCTCTCTCTCTCTCAAAACGTTCACAGCACAAGAGTGATATCTTTTCATCTCTTGTTCAATATTAAGAGGTCTCTTTCATCCTCCATAAGCTCCAATCACTATGAATCTATGATTTGCTGGTACATTATGTATGTAGTTACAGTCATGAATATTTCTACATCGTACTGTATGACCGTAGTTGTGCCAATAAAGCTGTTGAGACAGTCAGAGAGAGAGAGAGAAAAATCTACAAAAGACATTGCATTACAGGTATGCCATAATCCAAAAATAAATAAATCAAATAAACGTCCTTATTGTAATTAAAATAAATTAAATATTATTTGAAGGGTATATACATACAGTATATAAACTACAGTATTACAATAATAACAATCTAATAAGAATAATCATTGCGAGTAATGAGAATTTAGATGGAGAATGTGCTTAAATGTCATGAAAATTATGTCAAAGTGTGATGGCATAAAAATAAGGCTAATTTTCCTTAGGAAAAAATACATTTCTTGTTTTCTCACTGTTATTTTGGGGTAAAATATGACTGGGACATGGTTTTATGAGATTTACCCAAAGAGAGAGAGAGGTAGTCACCAGAGTTCTGTTTGGCTCTGCAAGCTGATTTGTGCAGGAACTCAGAGGTTTTCTATACATTAATTGGTTCCTCTGAGTTCTTGATTTAAATGTTTTTAAGCCGCCAGCATCCTGCCCATCCGTTAAACACCCACATTCCCTCTCCAGAGCCCAATCTCTTGCTCATTTTTCTCATCCGCTCTCAGGATTACCTCACTGCCTGGCATCTCTCCTTCTGCCCTCTGTCCTTTGCCCTCTCCCTCTTTCTCTCTTTCCCATCTTGAGCCCCACATTCATTTCAGGGCTACTTTGTTCAGTCTATCTCCCTCGCTTATGCATGATTGCATCCTGCGGGTCACAGAATGCAGTTCGCTGTTAATGTTAATTACATTGAGGCTGAGAACGAGCCGCTCTGACAGAGACCAAAACGAGAGAATTAGAGGAAAAGTTAAGTCCATAAACAAAGAGATGGTTAAACATTTAACAGTGGCGCTGCACTGTGCAAACAACCCTTTCCAGTAGAGAGGAAAGACAGAATTGTGTTCTAGGTAAAAAGCACCTCTGTGGGGACAAAGTAAGGCTGTAAAACGAACATCCTCAGTTGTTTTTTACCACCAAAAAGCAGGAATGTGTCTTCAGAGGCTCAGTGAGTCATCGGTGGCTTCATCCTCCTCATAAACAACACACGCTTCCTGTCTACCTGAGAGACTGTGTTCTCACACCAGCTGCAGAGCAGCACCAGCCAAAAACTGCAAGCAACAATGTGAGAATTTTTGTGTTGGGGTGTGTGTATGTGTGTAGGTGAAAGCAAAAGTGATAGACAGATGCAGCCTGAGGTGAGACGAAGAGAAAAAAAACAGATGTAGTGTGTAAAACTGTTTAATGTGACACCTGGTATTATCATTCGGAGAAATGTCAAAAACACGAGGCCATATCGACAATACTGAAGGTTCTGTCAAACACACCTTCAATTCACCTGTCAATTTGACAGTCAGTCAATCATTGGACAAAAACTTGGGTTTGTTGGAGAACTGCAGAGGGGTTTATGAGTTGATGAAAAAGTAATTAATAACATCATAAAAAAGTACCATTAAATAAATAATAATATATTATTTTCAAATCATTCCCTGATCATAGAACTTCTCCGGTTGGCTTGACATCAACATGCAGCAACACAGATCACACAAAGCATTTTCTAGAATTCAGACTAATATTTTTTCCATTTGAAAGCAATAGTTTATATCAGCATGCAGCAATAGACGTGACAAAAGTCACAAAATTAGAGACCCTCCCTTGAAATCTGATCACAAGTGGACACATTTGAGATGCAAATAAAAACCAGGTGTAAACAGACATGTCTCATTTGACCACTTGTGATCGGATCACCTGAGATGGATGTTAATATCAGTTGTGAACAGGTCCTATGCGAGTATGTGGCTGAGAGTAGCATCCTGTCTTTCTACTGTAACTGGCATAGTTTTTCCCAGGTCCTCATTGTTAGCATCTCCCATCATTAACAAATCTTCCCGCTGCCACTGCGTGAGAAAGATGTGACTGGGCCTCAGAGAACGAGCAAAGGCGCAGTAAAACATTCGCACACATTCAATCTAGTTTTTTCTATTTCTCTCTTTCTTACTCTCACACATCCGCTGTCTGTCTCTTTCAGTCTCTCTCTCTCTCTCTCACACACACACACACACACACACACACGTTCTGTTTATTCACGCCCATGCAGGCTAACAATCTCGCCCACCATCTTTTCTCATCACCTCGTTCTCTCAGCCGAAGGCCTAGAATCGCATTCAGCATCTTCTTTCACAGCCCTCTCTGTGTTCTGAAAGAGTCATACACAGCCCTCCGCGCACAAAACTCTTTCTTTCTCTGATATCCTGCCTGCTGTTTACGCATTGAAGAGGTATTTATGTAGCTTATGCAATGACTGTAAAGACTTTATCAGCTTGGATGAAAGGGAAGGGTGGAACAAAAAGGTAAGGGGAAGAGAAAAGAGAAAGCAAAAGAACAATTACATGAAAAAGAAGGAAATCTAAATGATAGGAAAATTTCAAGTAGAACTAATGGAAAAGTAAAAAGGATTGGATGGGAAGCAAAAGAAGAGTAAATATGTAAGTAATAATATATAACGTTAAAGGAAACAGAAAGCAAAAGGAAAGGAAAAAGGAAAGGAAATGAGACAGAAGTAAAAGGAAAATGAAGTAAAAGAAAGAAAATGAAAAGGAAAGGAGAAAAGCAAAGGAAATGAGGTAAAGGGAAGGGACAAAAAGCAAAAGAAACGTACAGGTAAAAAGGAGCCAAGGAAAGGGAAGTAGAAGTAAAAGAAATTAAAAAAGGCCAGAAAGCAAAAGGAAAGTAAATAGGGAGAAAAAGAAAGGGAAAAGTGATGGAAGAGTATGAAAAAGGAAGTAAAAAAACAAAGGATAAAGAGAGGAGAGAATGAAAAGAATAGAGAGCAGGAAAGAAAAGAAACAACAGAAAATTAAAAAAAATTAAAGGGGAATAGAAAAATACCCTGTCAAGTACCATTGGACCAAGGAACGATGCTCCCCTAATTATGATCTTTTTCAGGGGGTAAATTCTGAATTCACTTATTCTGCTTGACGTGAAATATGTGGCAGATCAGTTGAAAAGAAAAAGATGAAAGATAGATGGATGTGGGATTAAACTGCAAGGAGAAAGGGTCTTCGCTGACAGGGAATGGAAGAGAATCTCTATTACATTTTAATGGGTGGAGCCGTGACCTCCACCACCACCTTATGGCAGGTCAGGAGAGAGGTTAATCCTCCAGGGGCAGGAGGATCATGGGAAATTAGGTTTTTGAAGTCACTGGTTAATGCGTTTACTGCTCCCTCACTACAACTCCTATACTAACCTTCAACAGACATAAAAGGCATGATGGGAAAACAGGGAATTGCGGGATCAGGCCAGTGAAAGAACGGGTGGGCATCTCAACTTGCAGGCCCCAGCGTGCTTCTCACCTTCTCTTTCAGCAAGCTCAACATGCTAAGTAAGAACATTGTTCCGGTCAATTTGTTCCTTTCAGAGTCCCAGTGGGCAGTGTCCTTTAGCCTGACAGCACACTGAGAGAAAGCACTCTGTCTGGAAGGGTCTGACATCAAGACAAGAGTCAGGGAGAGACAGAGAGACGTAGGAAGAGAAAGAAAGAGCGAGCGCTGTGCCAAAAAGGGAGGGACGGTTTGAGATATGGAGAAATCGAAGGCTGACAAAAGGGGAAAAAAGAAAAGGGAAGGAAACCGGATGACAGTAAAAGACCAATAAAATGTACAGAAATGACAGGGAGGGAGTTAGGGGGCCCTCTATTGGGGAGTGCCAGTGAATGGCGCCCCTCCAGTCATGGATCCCCTCGAAAAGCGTCCATGCGAGGGGGGTGGGGGGTTGTGTTAAGCAGCCGCAGGTGACACAAAACCCCAAGGGCAACTGTAAGCGTGCATGTGTGTGTGTCTGCGCGTGTGCCCCCTGTGCCCGCAGCACCTGTTCCCTCGGCACACTGGCCTCAACACTTGCACTGAGGGGTGAAGTGCGGCTGTTGGGGGGGAAAAGGGCGCACTTGAACAGGGCACCTATTCAAGAAAACTTGGAACACTCTCCATTTCCCTCCTCCACATTTCAGAATATCCTACGAATTACATCCCAGTAAAATCAGCAGGAGGTTTGCACAGGCTCGGTGCATGTTAGGAAAGTTGCACGTCTCCACCTTAAGTAAGGCTGGTAATAAAACAGCTCTGTGTTTGTTGGGGATTAGAACGGCTCCGCTGAACAGTCTGTTAAGATGCAAAGTGCATTAAAGACGTACAAAAAAACAACGGTGGCAGAAGAATTGACATTGTTGAGAATGACCCAGTTTCTGTTCTCAATGACGTGACTAACTTTTTGTTCTATAAATTAATTAAAAAAGCGACTTGAATACACCTCTTTTGATGAAAATGTTTTCAATTTCTGAATGAAAATACTCATTTTGAAGAGTCATGTGGTCCCAACCAACTTGCAGAAAGAAAAAAGTAAACATTCAACATGAATTTTCATAAAATATCTTGCAAGTTAAAGAGGTCCCTTAAAATATCTCATTATTTATTGTCATTGTGAAAAAAAATAAAATAAAATAAAAATTACCCTGAAAAAATTATTTAACTTTTTTTGTTGTGGACAATAATGTACTGTAAGGAAAAGATTTAAAAAAAAAATTAAATGTGAGGATTACACCACATGATATTTTAAGCATCATTAAATTGAAACTTTTCTTGAAAGTAGTATAAAAGTGTTTTGAAAGCAATGAATACAAAGAACATATTATATTGCATGTGTTTAAACTAGATTTTTAAAAGTTCATAGACACTCTAGTACATCATTGACCCAAATACAGAGTAAATGACAGCTTAATTTCTTGCTCATGAAAACAAACAAGGCAGCACAACAAATAAGAGTTAAAAAAAACTAACACTGAAACCGATCTATTCTGAGTCGTACACTTCCTGTGCACTTTACAAATTGTGAGCTGTGGTGCTGATGATTATTCAGTGTGTAACGAGTGGTTTTGTGTGTGCGTTCGAAGAGGTCAATGGAACGCTCATACAAATGCCACCCTCAGTCATGAATCATTGGCCTTAGGGACTGTCAAAATGAAAAAATGTGAACGCTTAAGCTGGACTGAAACCAAACAAAGAAGATGGATGATAATAACCCAATTCACAATTTAAAAAAATAACAGTCCTAATTACTTCTTTTGAGCTTGAGACCTTTAATCATGTAGACAGTGAGAACATTTTGATTTTGCATCAAAGAACAATTCTTGTTCAGTAAGCTCGAGTTGTTGAAGAAAGTAGGCTGCAATCCTATCCACATTTTCTTTCACTAAAGGACATCGTCTCCACTGGAAAATCCTCTTTTCACCACCTTTCTCATCTGCTCTCTCCTGGGTTCTTTTAAAATACTCTCAACCTTAGGGACTTCACTCTCTTCTTTCTCTTTTTCCAGTCCAGAAACCTTGAAGGATAACAAAAGAGCGCAATGGCTATTTGAATTTGAAACAGGGGCACTACGACAAAAAAAAGTGTCTCACACCAAGGCTGCAGAGGGACTGTGCTGAAGAGCCAGCCATTCATGAAAGTTCACCCTCAAGTTGACAAAGTAGAATGAAAAATACTATTCTGAAACCATGCAACCCACTTAGTGTGGTGGAATATGAACAGCTGCTGAATGGGTGTACGTTCAAACACCTGGGTGATACGGCTCGGTAAAACAAACATGTAAACACCCACCAACTTTACACATACCCTATTCAAAAATATTATTCAATGGTTCTTTGCATTCCTTTATATTTAAAGTATCTATCAAGAAATGTATTGAGATGTATGAGCTATGTGGGGGACAAAAAGAACTCTTGATGTGTTCTTCAGATCACTGTTGGTCTGGGTTATAAACACACTGGAACATATAGGTTTCCTAAACCTAAAGAACTATAAAAAGCTCTGTGGAACTTAAATTGGTTTTGCTATGAAATCTGCCTGTAAAAACCTTCTGGTTGTAATCGGAACCTTTATTTCTAAGAGTGCAGCACTAAATGTCAGTTCATAAGAAACAGGGTGAATGAGAAAAGAACAATGACACCTAGATTTACGTGCTTTCCATTTAACAGCTACTGTTCACAGTTTTATTTACACAGCTGGTTTTGGTCAAAAGTGCATTTCTCAATACCTATTTCAAAAATCTTCAGACAGTAATACAAGTGCATATAGATTAACTACTGGTCAGTACTTTCATAACTCACAAATTATTTTCTCACTCACAGACAACTATTTGCAAAACTTAATGTATCATTCTCATAACTGTTAAATCATGCATGTTCAAATCAGCAATGTACAGCAATCCGCAATGTATTTATACAGAAATTCCATACTGACAAACTTTTAATATCTAAAAAAAAAAGATAAGAAAAACAACTACCACAATTAATGCCCTAGCTAACAACAATTTTGCCATGCCAGTTTCATTATAATCAATTCAAAAGAGCCCATCTTTGAAATATCATGTAAACATGTCTGACTGAGATGGATCAGGCTTTCCAAGAGATTTTTCTAGGTGTATCAACAGAGAAGAATGTTGATTAGCATTGTTATGTTTTATTGGTGCCAATCTGTTTGTTTAAAGGTGGAGGTGTTGCACGGATATGTGCAGACACAAGTATTTGTTTTACAGTATAAGAGCTACATTGTATGGTGGAATTACCATATATGCCAAATGTAAGGCATGCTGAAGCATAAAATGTTCACATTTTCTCTTGTATTGTAAGCTATAAGACAATTAAAGAGCTGTTGTTCTTGTAATACTAAGGACTTCTGGTTTCTTAAATTCTTGCTCAAAGTGTTTTGATGGGTGTAAATGTTAGGTTATGGCAGAATAAGTTCATTTGTTTTGGTGATTTAAGTGAATTTGAGATTAATTGCTGTGTCAAGTTGGTAAAGGTAGCTGTAAAGAGTTTGGAGAAAGAAGTCGGTTTGAGAAAGGCACTAAATTGTAAAAGAGTGTACAAACGCAGGAGACATGAGAGCAAAAAGCAAGTAATAAAATAATAAATAGAGGCATAAGAGAGAAATAAAATGAAGACATGTTGTAAGAGCTGCATTTGATTAAAATAATGCCATAACTTCAAACTAAATGTAATAATGATGAAAAGGCTGCAAGTAAAGTGAAATTCCGGTCCATGCGTAAATATTGTCAAGAAATGAACAGTGTTAATTATTTAATTCTGTTGTTCCACCATCCGTACAACTAGCCTTCAACACAACAATAATGTCATGGGCAAAATCAAGTCATGATCAACAACTCTCTAAATCATGTCTAAATAAAATAAAAAGTAAATGTATTTAATTACATAAGCGGAATCCCTCATTTGACAACAATTACAACACATCTACAATTAACAATATGATAAGTCTTATATAGCCTACTTGAGTAGAAACAGCACAATTCAGGGGCGCGTGCAGAACCAAACCCATCGTCACACTGAGATGGAGAGGGGGGGGGGGAGGCGTAACAACTAGTCCTACAATCCAGAACAGAAGCGTATAATTTGGTAAACCAGCATACTTACCGATAACAGCAGCGGGAAACGGTGAGCCCGGTTCTCTGTGAATGACTCGCCTCCTCGGGACTATAATCCAGAATGACTGAGAGGAGATGAGAGGAGAGGAGGGGTCCGCGTGAAATCTACTCCTCTCTATCGCACCTGTCTCTGTTCAGATCTGATCCCTGATCTGACATCCTTAAGACAACTGTGTCCAAACCCCCAACGTACACAACGACACCTGTCCCCGGGTAAAAAACACCGCGCGACAAAGCTCGTCTATGCTGCTCGTGAACAAATGGCATTCCCGACTTGGTCCTGCAGCCGCTGTATTCCCCTTCGGACAGCCTTCCAGAATCCAATAAGTCGCTTGGAATAAGCAGGGATAAACTGACTTCTGTCTAACAAATGATGGAGAAGAAAAAAAACAGTCCACGCCAGCGCAACCAACTGTGCCTTATAAAAACGTGCCCGTCTGGGCTGGAAACACTTGCCTTATCAATCGCCAACCGCTACAACACTTATTCAGTGCTGCGCCAGTAGAATGTACCCTCCTGAGCGCGTGGACAAAAAGGCACGTTCATTTGTTTGGTGCGCGCGCCACTGCCTCCAATTTGAGTCCAGCCTTTGCACTCCGCTAAAAGAAACTCCTATTGTCCGGGAGAAATGTAATATTTCCTGCAATCCCCGGGATGTAGCTCGCTGCGTTTGGTCTGAGAGAGAAAGATCACGCGTTTGCTATCTCAGCGATGTTGTAAGTCTGTCACCCACAGCTATTGAAACGCAAGTCAATGCCAAAACCTGACGCAGAATAGAGCTGCAGACTGGAGCGGAATTAATTTGTTGTTAATCATTTGGGGTCAGAAAATACATCAGCGATACTTGGTTGAGTAGATTAGTGCTCGTATAGACGTGCAAGTGGCAAAGTAAGTTAATTTAATTTGGAGATCGAAAGAGCGAGCATAGGCATTAAAATAAAGTAATCTTTCACTGCAAAGGCAGCTTAAAATATAAGTTTTAATTCTTAATATAGCATATATATATATATATATATATATATATATATATATATATATATATATATATATATATATATATATATTATTATTATTATTATAATATATATTATTTTGTAGCTACTGAATATTTAAAGTCCCATGAAATAAAAATGGAAGTTTGGGGGCTTTTAGTATAAATGTTTTACTGTAGCTAGTGTGCTCCAAAACAATAAAAAGATTTTGATGACATCACACTGCACTTTCAGCTACTCATTAGATTTTCTGTCCAATCAAATGCTTTCTAGAATCTACAGCCTTCCGCACCAGAACGGATGCTGAAGCTGCAAATTGGTCACTTGTTCACACATTTACTATTTTCAATGTGGTAAATGGCACATAGAGCATTATATAGGGGATAGGAAACGATTCAGACAGTGTAAATATGCTGTCCATTGGGGCGAATGAAGTCTGGTTTTGTGTTAGTGACAGTTATCACTCCTGGTGTGAATGGCCGTTCATACTTTTTTTTAAAGCTGAGCCATACAGCTATGAGCCGTCTTTTTAGTTCCTGAGCTGCATTGTCTGTTCACTGAATTTGAAACAAGTATATCTAAAAAGCTATCTAAATTTAGGTGAATACATCTGTGTCAATTAATACACTCCAGTATATACTAGCCTATATTATTTTCTGTTCATTGAGATGCAGCTTTACATACATTTAAATCTTAATAAAGATTTAAAAAAAAAATTCATACAGGTGAGATTTTAAAGACAGGGAGGGTAATAACAATCCTCTCTCTTCCTGTCCCTTCTTCTTTTCCTCATTCCTCTATGTGTGATCACACTTTTCTAAGTTATTGAGGACTCCAGACAACAATAGATGAGTCGGCTCAGTGCAAACAGCAGTGTTCATTCAGCAGTTGGGGACTTCATTAGTTAAGCTGAAGATGCCTTGGGCAGGTACATGAATGACTAATAGACTGACGTTATCAGACAGATAATAAGCACACCTGAAAAAGCCCCTTTCAATGAACTGAGCATTTCCTCACGGTGACATAAAAACGAATTGTTTATACATCGACAAAAACAAATCTAGGTGTGTGGTGTATGTATCATAATATAAGTTCATTTAGAGTAATTAGACAGCATTGTGACAATTCAGGCCCTTCCACACAAAGTCAATTTGATTAGCCGCTGTCGCAATTGGGGTAATTGAGTTGGCTAAGCCCCAATGGTTCACAATTATTACCCAGTACGATTCTCCCTACTGTGATCTTTAAAAAAAAGTATCAAATTAGGCCAAAGAAACTTTGAGGGAAACATCTCGCTTTGTTCGCCTCTCCATATTTGATCTGAAGTAAAGCTCTCGCAAGAGAGCGATGTGGAACTGACAACAAATAAATAAACAAAAGAGAAGCTCAGTTTTGTTCTTTCTGGCTTTCATCCCACACTGCCTCTCTGAAATGGAGCATTTGCTTCAAACCCGGGCCACAAAACCGTGTTGGGAACAAGAAACAAGGCAGTTTATCAGAGACAAAGAACTTTGAAGAGCAACATTTTTTAGCTTTCACTCCTGCTAGAGAAGCAACCAAAGATCACTCTGAATCACTGCAGTGCTAACTCTGAAAAGTCATCATCCTTAGTCGTGATGCTAAAATAATGTTCCTATCTTCCGCTCCAGGCTAACGCTGGTTGCCAGGTGTATATGTAGGTGATTGGGCAAGATAAGAACAGTGAGGTCACCATTACGCCGCAATATGAGGTGCAATGTGATATCTCTGGGTAATGACATATATCTTAGCTCTAGGGCTGCATTGCATGTGATCAAGCACAATCGAATTACTTGCAGTCACAAGCCAACCATCATGTCTCCATTTCCTTGTGATTTGATTGCAGGTTCCGATAGCAGCCGGCGAATAGCCGAGCAGTTTATTCCATGTTGATATCCATTATTAGAGATATCTAGGTTTTAATGGGATACTTCAGTTTCGGCCCATTGCTTCAAGTACACAGTGGCTTTACAGTAGCATTGCTTTTGTACTTGCAGTAACAAGATTTCACTCCATAATTCTATATCGTAAAGCACCATATAGATCATTGTGCTGGCTGGAAACCAAACAGCCTAATAGCCACACATTCTCAATCATATAGCTGTCTAAAAAGCTCCAAAGCCTTATTTGTTTATGAGCAGAAATCCATGCAACAAGTGCCAAACACAACAATAAGCTGAGCCCTAGGTAACTTTTGTCAACCACCCAAATCCAAACCTCTTTCTTTACTGTTTTTGCTATAATCACAAGCACATGTACAAATCGAATCAACAGCTATTATTACTTGCGTCTCAATAAACATACTCTCCATGGAGTCTTGACTCAACGTTTGTGAATGCAAATGCAATTACAGGTCATTTGAACTTGGTAGATGTCCAGTGCTGATAAAAAACAGAGCTGGTTTGGACCAGTCTGACTATCTATTGTGCTACTAGAGTTTGGTAGCTTGGTTAATGACATTATCCTATTTTTATTATTATTAATTTATTCAAAAATACATCTAAATACAATTCAAACATACGACAACTTGAATACACCTCCTCTATGATAAGTAATGGAATACTGTAATAAATTGGGTTGATAAAGTTGAAAATGTCAGGGTAATAGTGATATCATAATGAATAGGGTTACAGCAATAACATAATGAAGAAAAATAAGAAATAGGAAGGAAAAAGGCATTAAAACGATTATTAAAATAATTATATTCTTGCAAGAAAACCTTATAAAGAAGTTTGGCATAACAGAACTGCTTCACTGCTTAGTAAAATCTGAAAAAACGTTTGTTTGCCACAAATTAAAGTCATGTGGTCCAATGAACGTGCATAAACATGCAGGGGGGAAACATAAAACAGTCAATGATATCATAGAGAGGACTCCTGCAGACCATCATGACTATGCGTCAAGGTCAATAAGTCTCTATCATAAGGTAGAATTATCTGATACTGTAAAATCAGGATTAATTCAGGTTGTAAAAAATTGCACGTGGAGTAGTCCCCAATAAGCTTCATATTTATTCATTTTATATATATATTTCCAGCCATGCAATATTCTACTATCACACGGTATCCATTTCACGACTTGTATCACTCCGCTTGTTTCTGCCAGATCTACACTGGCAGCATTTCTCACAGTAAGCGTCAATGGTGGAGGAACAAACCTACTATAACTTTACAAATACTACAATTATTGTGTCACAGAATGTAGTTTTAACAGTTTTTTTATGCGAGAATAGTTGTTTAAACCTCAAATGCGATTTATATATAAACATAGCTCCTATTTGATCATTTGTTTACCTTCGGAGATGTGAGGTCATCAGCGGCCATTCAGTGCTCATGTACCCATAGAGAACAGCTTTATCTCAGCCAGTCTTGGGTTAATTTGCCTACGGCCTAATCACAGCCGTGCATAGAGCCATATCACACTCCTACTCGTGTGATATTGATAACTCATTAAAACTTTTTGAAAGTAGTGAACACCCTACAAGGAATATATGTTATATGAATGTTAGCACAACTAAAACTGTATGACACCACAAAAAGTTCATTTTTAGGAACTTGCCCCATGTTTTAAACTAGGTTTTTAAAAGATTCATTCTTTTTATTATCATCAACACTCTTTTACGTCCATGATGCTACAATCTGTGTAAATTGTTGGAGAAGGTAGAGCAGTACAAAAGAGCCTCATCTCTCGTTTCTCAGCGGTTGGTGTGCCACAGTTGAAGGCCTTGTTTGGTAAGGCAGCTGTGATGAGGTGGTCACGGTGGTCTAACTGCGAGAAGATTAGAGATCTCACCTCACCCTGAGTGCTGAACACACCGCGGCCACTGACCCGCCAGCAACCCACACCTGACATGATCTCAGAGCAATAAACAGGGCCTGCGTGAGTGTCAGGTACATTAAACACCTCTAGGGAAAAAAGCATACCAAAAGCTGGAGTCATTTATTTATCTTTAACAGCCTGCTGAATGATGGGCCAAACTGTTTTCTTGCCGTAACCTACTATGTCTGAAAATACACAATGGGTTCCTGTAACCGTTTAGCTTTCGTTGTGTTGCCCTGGAGACAAGGGTTTTCGTTTCATCTCTCTATAAATGTTCAGATGAGTTTGGTAAAACGCTTCTAAAAATGTCAGCCCGGGAGCAGAGGGGTGTATTTCTAACCATCTCGCATGCTTGCTGCTGCCCACTCAGGGACGGGTTGATGAGTTCCCGTGATTGTGTAATGGAACCCGACTGTTAACTGCACAGGACGTTTTAGAGATTCCAGAGTTTTGTGCAACACTGGACTCGTTCCAAAAAACACAGCGAAAGCATTCCTAAGAAATTCATGGAACGACGAGGAAATGTAAACAGCAAAATCATGACAGATTTTCTGTGATGATGAATTACAAGGCTTTGTCAGAGTGATAGATTCACTGTGTTTGTGTGAAGTTATCTGATGAATGTTTTAGGAATGTTTTAGATTAGGAATGTCAGTCTGCTTAAGCGATTCAATTAATAAACTGACTTTAATTCAGCAGTCTATCTAGGCAGCTATTGGGCACTAAAAATATATATTTATTAAAATTATACAATATATAATACAATTATATACAAAAAGAATTCTTAATATATTTATATTATAATTATTATAATGAATATTTCTAAATCTTAACTTTAGTTCAGAAGATATACGCTTTTGATTGCTTGACAAGGCTGTTTTTAATTATTTCCTCTCATTATTTTGTATCTTGCCTATAATAAACATTCTTAAGTTACATGACTCAACTAATGTTACTTGTGTTCAACTAATGTTTGCAATCTGGTGCAATCTTGTGCCAAATCTCAAGTGTTTTGCATTCTCTTACTATGAATCTGAATTTGGCTGTTTAAAAAGCTAAAATAATTATGCAGATGTGTGAGAATGTAAGACGACAGAATGCTTAAAAAAAGGACAAACCCTCAAATCATATCACACAGAAAATCACTGAACAGGCCAGATGTGGCAGGTGAATCATTTTTTACTGCTGATGCAAGGCTAAGTCTTCGAAGCTATATTAAATCCACGTCAAACATGTTTCGGTCCAATTGCTGTATCTGTCTGGCCAAGGTCACACACTAATATGTTATTAAATGATAAATGGTCTCAGGGCAGAAGTTTATGTATAATTTTTCATCTTTGTCATGATTTGTTTCTCTAACCTCTATGTTACTGATACCGAATGTAGCCGGCACATACATGATTCCAGACACGAGATATGAGAGAAAAAGATAGAGCGATGACATCTCACGCCAGAACCAGATGGTGGAGAGTTCGAGGGTCGTAGCCTACAATACAGCTCTCATGACCTTGACGTTGATATCTGGAAAGAATATAATCTGTTCATCCATATAAAACAAAGTCTAACCGAAAAAAAAGTCAAACCGGAATCCCTTTTAGCATTCTACGCACTTCATTCGCAAATCGCAACTAAACTGAATGTTAATGATGTCAAAGATAGTGTTGATTAAAGATGAAAATAATCATTGCCAACAGCTGGACTCGACTCGAAAATACTAAGAACCCAAGTAACAAAAATATGTTTCTAAAAACGTTTTGCTAACATTCCCATTAAAGTTATACAATTTTTATTATTGAATGTTCTCTCAACGTTCAAAACGTCTAGTTTTTTTTTCCCTTGGTTATTTGAACATTAAGGGAACATTCCATTTTATTATTTTGCAAACATTATGGGAACGTTACTTTTAAATGTTCTCTTAACATTCTGAAACAAGTGAAATGAGAATGCATTATGTTACTATTCTAAACAGAAATTATCTTTTTAATAGGTTGTGGTTTGATGTACAGTATGCAAACGTGCACCAAAGCACACCATTGATCATGTGCGATCATACAGCATAAGAGGCTGCCAATATTGGCAACAGGGCCGGAATAACCTCATATCCTCAGGCAGAGCAACCATTTCGCCTGCTGTCCCTGAATCTTCAATTACCCAATATCCAGGTCAATTTGGACCACAATAAATCGACCCTGCAAAGCTAAATGCGAGCAAAGCAGAACCAGATGACACCGCTGGCCTCAGGGCCGTAATAGCTGGTCTTGGGAAAAAATACTCAAGACCACTCAAGAAAAATACACAAAACAATAACCGTGACAAATGCAATGTGTAATATTCCAGCTCGGTTGGTTTCCATGAACAGATCTATCGCTGTTCATGAGCGCACCGGGTTATGTTTGTTTGTTTAGCAGTGTGGAAGACACAGGCACAAACACAGACTTTAGTGAGGACTAAACACATATTTCTGATGTTTTCCCACTTCACAGTGAGACTGCAGCACATATTTCTTTAATGGCAGAGAGATGTAGACCTCAGATGACAGTGAGGAGATGAAACACTCTGTAATGAAGTGCAAACACATATTTTGAGGATGTGGTGAGGAAGGAAGATATTTTACCAGTGATGCTAATTACAACATGTAGTTAAAAAACAAACAGTAAATGAACACATCACATCAAATCAAATATCAAACGTGCTGCCTTGTTAGAGTGCTGAGTGCTGCATTTTGATGATATGCTAAAAATATAACCTGCTTTTAACTGATGATAGCTACTCAAAAAGCTACTTCCGGCATTATTATTGCAATCAAGGCATTTCCATGATGGATTTGTCAGATCTGATATTTAGAGGAAGCTTTATGTCACAGAGACAGATAATGGAAATGCCCTTTTATGCCTGTTTGTCCGACTCAGTCCGTTGAGAATGCAGTTTGTGCCCTCTAGTGGTCAGATCTGAACTCTGCACTGCATCTCCCCCTAGCAAGCCTCAGGCACACTGTGATTCAAACTCAAGAGACAGCAGATGACACAGCTATGGTATAAAAAAACAATAACGTCTCCTGAAGCAAACAATGATACATGTCTTATTTTCTTCCAGTCATCTAGGTTTTGAGTGGGCTGAAATAAAGACATAAAATAACAAAACGTGCACTGACAAAACCAAAGAGATAACTTTGGTAACAATCTGTAACATTTACAGATAAAACTGGAATTCTGAAAGTTCTACAAAGATGTAGGACTTGATTCAAACAGGACGTAATAGCATGCTAAAATGGCATAATGTTGATTAACACAAAATAGTTTCGACTTGTACAAATAAAAAATAAAAATAAAAACAGATTGTGACCCTTACAAAAAAACAAGTATACTTCAAGTCCGCTTTATCAAGCAGCCTATTTAAGTTTAGTTCAAGATTATTTTTAAGTATATTTTATGTAGTAAGTATGCCCATATAAATTTACTAGACGTGTACTTGTAAGTGTAACGTTACAGTTTCAATACTAGGGGCTAAATTGGCCCACATTTTAATGTAGGCCTTTAAAACTATACTTTTAAGTATAGCCTACAACAGTAAACTTTTTGAGTACAGAACTGTTTACAACTAAGTTTGCAACTATATTAGAAGAGAACTTATAGTAGGTATACTGATAGTTTACTAGTCAAATACTTGTAGCACATTGTTTAGTTTATTTAAGTATGTATACCCTCAGTTAACTACTAGTTTAGAAGTTTTATATTGCATTTATTTTTTGCACTTTAAGAATTGTATTATGTTCCCATTTAGGTAAGTTATTGTTTTATTCTTGAAACATAAGCCTGCCTTTAACCGTACTTTAAATCTTCAATTTTAAAGACTTTTTATTCAAACGTAATGAATTATTTTTAATAAACACTTGAATTTGGGTAAATTCCCCAAATAAAAGCAACATTTTTAACAAAAGTCTGAGAAAATCGCATATTCCCCCCACCTCCCCCCTCCGAATGTCCGAATGGGATTCAGAACGATGATCAAAACATAAGAGTAACGTTAGATCGAGTCCATCAACACCCCCTGCTTCACAGACGTTAATACATTCCACATTTCATTCGGTAACGTTAGGCAGTTTTGAACTTACATGCTATTTGATGTTTGATGATCGCGTTATTTTACATTTGCGTATGCAAATATCACTTGTTCCATCACTTGTTTCTGCTTCTTCTTCACCAGTGTGTTGTGATCCGGAGACTCTGTACTAGAAGACGCGTGATAGCGCCCCCTCCCGTATAACAGTGAAAACATGGATAGCCGAGAAATTCTGTGAGTGGCGGGGAAAGAGTAAGTAGATTTGAAGTAAAGTACAATACCAGTGGACTACACAAAAAATCACATACTCAGAATTAGGAACATACCTATTTTCTTTTTATAAATTATTATTTTTAAACAATGTAGGCCTATGTTTATAAGATAGCAGGCCTATGTAAACGTATGTGGAAAAACTAATAGGCTATACTCAATCAAAATCGTTAACACATATTAGCTACAACTACCAGCCAAGTAGCCTATACTTAGAATACTTAATTATACTTTTAAGTAGGCCTATATCTCAATCAAAAGATTGAGTACATGTAGGCCTATAGGCCATACTTAGACTTTTCTGTCAGTATAAGTCAAGTATCCTTAGGTGCAATTTTAAGTATCTTTCTGAGAAGTAGCCAACGTAGCCTGTATATAGAAAAATAAATAAAAAAAAGTAGACTATATCCTAAGTATACTTTCTTATTTTTAGTTTAAAAGAAATATACTATTAGCACATATAAACTTCTTTTTTGTTAGAGGAGGCACATTGTTTTGGACAATTTAAAAGCAAAAAATAAGATTGTAATTCCACTAATTCTTCTTGTAACTTCTTTATTATTTGAGCTACAAGTTGTTGCCATGGACTATTTTAACTGTCGTTTTCGGCTTTACGTTGTCATGGCAAAAAAGGTTAATAAGTGATTTTGTCCACATTAAAATACTGTTAAACGCATGTGAATTTGTTGCAATATTTTGGAAACAGCATTTTAATGTTAAAGTCACCATGAAATTAAAATGGACAATTCTTATTTTTTATGTAATATTGCAGTATTTATTGTAATGATTTACCTGTTCACATCATCGTTTTTTTTTTTAAATCATATGACCTCCTTGTAATCTTTATTCAAAATAAGTTCCCCTCCCTCTTGCTTGCCTCAAATTCTCTGATGAAGCGTTCACTGGCACAAGGGAGGGACGACCTATCACTTACATGCAATATCTAACCACAACAGTCCAACAATCCTAAACAAATGAGTAGCCTACAAAATCACGTTCTTTTTCACGACTTTTTCTTGTTCGAGAAGCCATTCACTCAGATATATATCACCAGGGAAGAAAAGACTATCACAACTTTATTGTAAACGCCTCACTGTTACAAAATCAAACAATACAAATCAAATCCAATTTTGTGGTAGTCTAATCAACATTATGCCACACTCCCAGTAAACTCAGAATATTCCTTTAATGTTCTATGTGTTTGGCATATCACATCTAGCATGTGTTAGCTTAACTGATCCATTTGAATATAAGCAAATGGGCATTGTATTAGACATTAGACTGTATTAGGGCATTAGACTGTAGAAACAAGGTTTTGTGTACATATCCACATGCATGTTCAGAGAGAGACATGTGTGTTTAACAGAAGGTCCTAAACCCCATCTGGGCTGTATTAACGCCTCTTGACTATGGCTGTTGCCAAAGCTCGTAGGGCAATAATTAAAAGGAGACAGATAATTGGAGATTTTTTGTTACAGATAATAAGAGAACCCATCTGTTACTGCTCTGTGACTCTTTTCTCTATGCACACCCACACACATATACTCTTGTACTGGTTTGTTTTGCATAGGAAGATTCAAATCAAGAGTCTTGGGTCCGAATTGGCATTAACTGATGAATTGGAGGAGACGACGACATAGATGAGAAGAGAAATGCAGCTACATGATGAATAAACAAAACAGAGCCAACGGCAACAGCGTTATCCGACACGCTCACACATAAGAATGCTTCTCTCTGTGTCTTGAATTATAAATGCCTCATCAATGATTGTTGGGACTTAATGTCCATTCCACAGGAGTTGAGGATCACGATGTAATATGCAGGTCAGCTGCTACCATAGTTTTACGATTCTTGAGGATGTTTATAGCCCAAGGATTCTGGGAATTTCAGCTCAGCTCAGCCTATAAAATATATCACCATATAAATGTGATGTTCCTGAGTGCAGTTACAAGAAAAGAGATTTACAATAACTAATAATTCAACATTTAAAAGTCAGATCAAATAAAAATATATTAAATTATAAAATATAAAAAATATGCATTAAATAAATGTAAATAAATAAATCTTAAATAATTGTATGCAAATGTGACTACAGTATGTTTCATGCAAATAGATTTACAATAATTATTAATTAATATTGTCAAGTTCAAGATTGAACATTAAAACATTAATATATTCAGTTTGAATAAACATTACATTTATTTAAAAATAAAGGCTTTAAAATAAATCTTAATACAAAATAAATGTATAGCATGTAAATGCAATCTTCCTTTTTCATTTTACAAGAAATTTGATTCACAATATTTATCAAATCATAATGTCAAGCTCAAGACTAAATATATAAAATATTAAAATCTAAAAATAAATGTATTAAAAGTAGTGCAGTCAAATTGATTAATCATGATTAATTGCTAATTGCATCTAACAAAGGTTTTTGTTGAAATAATGTGTACTGTATATTATATTTATGTGTGTGTGTGTGTGTGCACGTGCGTGTCTTTGTATACACACATATGTATAAATATAAGTGTGTGTATATACAGTAAACTCATACATATATTATAAATATAATATATATATACACATATGTAAACAAAAACTTTTATGTGATAAATCACTATTAATCAATTTAACAGCACTAAATAAAAGTAAATGTATGAAAACAAATATTAAATATAAATGTAAACATTGCTGTATAAATGTGATGTTTACAATAATTTTCCATTCTAATAAATAAATGCATTAAAACCAATATTAAATACATGTGTAAAAAAAACATTTATATTTTGCTATATTAATGTGATATTTCTGTGTGCAGTTACAAGAAAAGAGATTTACAACAATTATCAATTCATAATTTTATTTTCTAAGATCTCTTTTATTTATTAATTCTGGAAAAGGAAAAAGACATATTTAAAACTAAAAACAGCAACATTAGAATAATGCATAAAAGGATAGAACAGTAACACCCCAATAACTCTTACTCCCGCTCCATTAAGATACAAAAACCTCAAGATTAAGCTTCTCAAACAATGTTATACAGTACATACATCTGATAGTTTTAAAAAGATATTTCTATAACTTACTTTCTTTAAACAAGAAAGAAAGATAAACTCTTAATAAAAAGAGCTAAATCTGAATGTGTTGGGATGGAGTCTCTGGGTGACTCCAGCCCTTCCTCAAGCCAACGTCCTCCCTTCATGTTTGAACACAAACATCCAGTCTGCTGGCTCCAAGTTGGTATTGCTTCAGCCCTGCAAACACTTGTGTCTTACAGGAGGTAAACACGCACCAACAGTCCAGTCAAAAACTTCCCCTTGACGGCATCAACAGCAGCCTGTATTGTGTGAGAACTGGCTCTGTCTGAACAGCCCAAGTCCACCGCCTGCTCCAATCCACATCTGAGCGCTGACAAATGGCAGTGGGCGGCCAATGCAAATCCAACACCTGTCATCTTTGGTTAGAATGGAGAACGAACAAGCCCCCTTGTGTCCAACCCCAGATTACATACTTTAGTACATGATGAAACATGGAATCAGATTTGCTGGAATTAGGCTTTGGAAATTATGTACAAACCAGTTTTGTTTTCGGAATACATAATCACTTTGCGCTGTGCAGTAATGGGAGTGAGTTTGACCAGAACACGTATGAACAGACCAGGGGGAGTGGATGGATAAAGGTTAACCAAAAAAAAAAGAAAAAAAGAAGAAAAAAAAAGGATATCTGGATATTAAATCTTCTGGCACCATAAAATCAGATTATTCATCTTGCAAAAACCTACCCCAAAAGATACTGAAGTTAATTAACAAACAAATTATTGTGCGAAATTCAGAATGACTGTGAAGTCCACAATGTTAAAGGGATAGTTCACCCAAAAATGAACATTTTGTCATGACTTACTCACCAGACAGTTTGGTAATCTGACGACTGCACCCATTGACTTCCATAGTAAGAAAAAATAGATACTATGGAAGTCAATGGGTGCCGTCAACTGTCAGGCTGAAAGAAAATCAATTACTCACCACAACATGAGGGTGAGTAAGTATTGACAGAATCTTCATTTTTGGGTGAACTATTCCTTAAAAAGGGCAAGAATGAATCCCGCCAGCATGGGGAAGCGATGTCTTATCTCACTGAAAAGGTTTGGTAGTCTTTGATGCATCAGAAAACAACAAAAGGTTGGAGGGTTCGGCCCTTTAATTTCATTGAGACCATTCAGTCGAGATCTGTAGCAGCAAGTTCCCTTGATAATTCACAGTTGTTTTTCAGACCTTTTACAATCTTTCTAAACATCAGATAACCTGATTGTTGCCTCCACATCATATCAGACAAACTCCCTTTGAAGAGGAGCAGCTTGACTAGAAATGATATCACAAAAATAGGTTGTAGATGACCTTATTGTTATGCCTTTATTGCTAGTTATAATCTTTAAACCTGCCCCCAGCTGTCAGAACATTACTTAGATAGATTAAGCCATGTGTCACTAACTAGCAATTTGAAGTGGGAAGTAAAAGGAAAATCCTTTATATTCACAAAGAGGAGTATTTCAATTATGTGTTATGCTTTGAAATTATTTGTTTAAAAAACAAAATGATAAAATATGCATGATTATAGGTTCACCTCAGACTTGAATGAGGGAGAGGAATAACATTTCCATGAAAGAAACATTCTTGATGTCAGGCTAAGAACGGGAAAAACTAGTTGTGTGTCATTGCCACACTGTGTGATTTCTGTTTTTATCTCTGACTGTGTGGTGTGCATTATTTGTTGCTACACAATTAGACCATTTATTGGCCATTTGAAAAGTTGAGAATGAATGTGGAAATGCTATGATGAAGATCTGGCTTTAGGAACGTCCTGACAAGAGTATAAAACCTTGATCTTTCTACTGGCCAACAGTTCAGATGCATGACGTATGGATCTGGACGTGAATATGCTCCGTATCATGTCAGGGGTTCTTTCACCTCAGGGTGCTATGGACACCCTCACATACTGCGAATAAAGGACAGAGACACCAAAGAGAAATAAAATAGATTGATAATGCAGGGAACAAAAGCCAACATCCCAGGATTTGATCTTTCCCTGCCTGGAGCAGTGTACATCATCAGGTGTCATCTTATCCCAAGCTCATCTTTTACATAAAGGCAAAAACTCAATAAAAGGGAATGTCAGGTGAGCATCTCGCAGGGCATATGAGAGAGAATGGACCCACACACCTGGCCACAAGAGCCATCCAGAAAAGGCCAAATGATTAGATGAAAGAATGAAGATGCAGAGGTGGGCATCATTGCACCTGTGTAAGATGCTTCAAAACTCAATCCTGAAATCCTCTACCAAACAACCGGTTTATTCCATCCTGCAGGGTCAGGAAGGCAAGGAAGTTTGCCAGGCGCTGAGATTGAGCTATTTTAGGTTGCCTGATGAGAAGTGGGAAGTGAAAATCTCTCAGGCTGAGGCATCATGGGAGCAGGTCGGAGAAGCAAACCACTCAACTGACAGATGAATGCTCAGATATGGAGAAAGACAGTCTGGTTGGAGATACAGAACTCTGTCTGGCTTATTTCCTTGGACTGAATCCAGCAGAAGAATTCATCCATCCATTCTTGCCCCAGAGAAATTCCACTTCCACCCCCCAGGGTCCCCATGCACACACATACATACACACGTGTACAAGGAGATGACAAATGGAGGGAGGAAAAAAACAAAAACACTTAAGAAAACAAATCTGAGCAGTGGAGCATCTGTCAAGCTGCTCTGACAGTAAGGCTGTCCATACAAAATGGCAGCCTTCAATAAGTTACTGATGCATCCATCTCACTCTCGCTCGGACTGGGAGATGGTGGGATGACAAGGAGAAGAGGGAGAGCTTAGGGGTGTTGTGCAGCCAATTCCTGCCCAATGAAACGACGCAGGCGTTCCAGGTACTGGGTGTACAGTTCGATGTCATTGTGTCCGGCTCCCTCCACCCACAGCGGCTCCACAGCTTTGGGGCAGCGCTCGTACAGGGCCAGCCCGTGGGAAAAATCTATCACCTCATCCTCCGTCCCATGGATGATCAACACTGGAGATGTGATTTTAGACACTTTCTCAATGCTGAAGCAGGGACACACAAAGGGACACAGAGTGTTAGAAGCAATACATAATAAAAAAAATAAAAAAAATAAATAAATAAAAAACATTAATAGTTTGAATAACTCATTTCACACTTGATGTATATGATCATTGAAATGCCATGAATTAAATTAAACTTCAACTCATTTTTCAGTAGCCGGATACAGCCCACTACTGGAAAGCTACAGTCTGAACTATTTTAGTAGTTTTATTTATGCTTTTAAATTTGATGTCACACAAATTGAAATTTTAACATATAATTGAATATTACAAAACATAATGTTTAATAATAATATATACTACCGTTCAAAATGTTTGGGGTCAGTAAGATTTTTTTTTTACTAAATTAATATTTGTATGATCAAAAGTGACAATTCTAATGTTAAAAAAAAAATCAAATTGAAACTGCTGTTATGGGGGGAAAAAATACTTACATTAACTGGGGTACATTAACTGTTTGGTTAACAATACCAACATTCTTGAAATATATTATTTTGTGTTCAACAGAAGAAAGAAATTCATGCAGATTTGGAACAACTTGAGAGTGAATAAATGATGACAGAATTTTCGCTTTTGGGTGAACTATCCCTTTAATCAATGAAGCATTGATAATAATATAAATGTTTCTTGAGCACCAAATCAGAAGACTGGAGTTATGGCTACCTAAAATTCAGCTTTGGCATCACAGGAATAAATTACATTTTAAAATATATTGTAGTAGAAACATTTATTTTAAATTGTAATAATATTTCACAATATTACTGTTTTCACTGTATTTTTTATCAAATAAATGCAGGTCTGGGTGAGCATAGAGACTTCTTTCAAAAACAAAAAAAAATCTTATCAACTCCAAACTTTTGAACAGTAGTACACAAATATTTATAATTAAAACCAACAATAATAATCTGTAATGTAACATTAAACAACAAGTGTGGTGCATGTGGTGTATACGTGTGTGTGTGTGTGTGTGTGTGTGTGTGTGTGTGTGTGTGTGTGTGTGTGTAAACTAAACAGCTGCCAGCCAACTACACAGCACTTGTGTGAGAACAGTGGTTGTTTTGACTGCAGCTGTGTGCAACCATGTGTTCTACTACACTGGCACTGAATGACACCACCCACAGAGAGCAACCAAACTCCGTCTGAGCTCCACAAATCTGCTGTCGTAGCCACAATGCAATAACATTTATTGAATAAAACTTAAAGAATAAAAAGACTGATTCCCATTTTGTGTCAAAACAAGAAGCTCAGTATAATCTCAGTCGGAAATCCACATCACAACACACTCCGTTTGCAATTCGCCAAAACCAAAACCCAGTGAATCGCTCATAAATAGCAGCAATCTGTGCTGGCCATGACCAGGCAAATCATCAGCTCATTAACAATGATGAGCCCTATCAGACCTCTAGTGAAAATGGGAATAAGACAAATAATCGAAGACAAGTTAGAACCTAAGGATTTTGGGCACTCACTTGGGAAATGCGTCAAAGCAGTAAGTCTTCTTAGTGTCTGGGAAGGCCACCCTCATGCCAGAGGTGAGAGGAGAGTGAAGTATCACAGCCGCACACTCGTATCGTGATGCCAGGTCCACAGTGGGCACCGTGCCGATGCTCTGTCCATACAGGATAATATTCTCTGGGCTGATGCCATATCTGTTTGAAGGAGAGGAATCAAAAGCTAATTAAATGTCATACACCGAACAAATAACCGCCTCATGTCAATGTAATTTACAGCCTATTCACACCAAGAGCAGTACGATTTGCAGTCTGCTTTCAAAAATTGAGTGGAGTGCGAATTTTCATCAGCCTTTGAGAAAATTCTCATTCCAGAATTAAAGAAAATTGTTCCCTGTTAATTTAGTTTATTGAATGGTTTCTTATGGATTTCTTTAAGGATTCTTTTAGCTCTTTTAAGAAAGGTTTATATAGACAATTAAAGAAAAATGCTCAACCAAAAATAATACTATTTTAGGTTAATTAGTAGCATATCCATTAAAAAAACTTGTTAAAGTGTCTCTTTAACATCATTCCTCATAAGAGGAACCAGTAAATAACTACACCAATTTAAATCTTACAAGGCACCAATGAACACAATATTAGTTCTCGTTTCATGGCAAAAGTAATAGCTTATGGTTCAAAGTTCCAAACAATTGAGTGAGTTGTTAGTCTGATTCCAATCAACAACTCATGATGAGATAAAGACTAATATATGAGTCTTTTGAGTCATAAGAATCATAAGAGTCTGAGTCATAAGAGTCATTCACGAATCAAATGTTTGTGTGCAGCCAGTGAGGACAAGATATGCTTTTCCATTTGCCTTTGTATTATTTAAATGCATATTGTCTCTCATCGATTCCTCAAAAGAAGGCTGAAAATGTGCATTAACACAACAATCACCACTTTTTATCACAAAATAATATGCTATACCAGAACAGAATATTAACTGTGAGCAAAAGCAAAAATCTAGGATAGAAATTAATATTCACTACCGTTCAAAGGTTTGGGATTGGTAGGATTTTTTTTATTGAAAGTCTCTTATGGTCACCAAGGCTACATTTATTTGATCAAAACACATTAAAAGCTGTAATCTTGTGAAATATTATTACACTTTAAAATAACTGTTTATTCTTGTAATGCACAGCTGAATTTTCAGCATCATTACTCCAGTCTTCAATGTCACATGATCCTTCAGAAATCATTCTAATATGCTGATTTGGTGCTAAAGAAACATTTCTTATTATTATCAATGTTGAAAACAGTTGTGCAGTTTAATATTTTTGTTAAAACCTGATGCATTTTTTCAGGATTCTTTGATGAATAGAAATTAGAAACAGCCATTTCTTATAAGTGAAATGAGTACTTATAATGAGTACTCATTATAAGTGTATTTAATGCCACCGTTGATCAATTTAATGGTGTGGCGAACAGGACGGCCGAGGGGCGTGAGAGAACGGCGCGAGGCCGGTGGTGCGATTGCTAATGAGCAACACCTGTGAGGCACACCGGTCTCGCATCTCTCACGGAGGAGCGGAAGCATAAAGGAGGAGCGACGACGTTGATGATCGAGAGAGGAACAGGCCTGTATTTTAGTTGTGTTTTGTTTTTGTATTTTACTTTAGTTATATTTATTTTCGGTAGCCAGCAGTCGTCCGCGAGGGGCTGCTGGCGGTATTTTTGTTTGTTTTATTTTAAATAAATTATATTTTGATTCTTCGCCGGTTCCCGCCTCCTTCTTCCCTGAACATTGCTACACTGGTGCCGAAACCCGGGAAGAGGGAGGAACGCGCTGTCAGAGAGTCCTCGCCGGTGTGGGGAATCCGCGGTGCCATCGAGCATGGTGCGCGAGTCGCCGCCGCTCGCCGTGGGCCGGAGCCTGCTGCCATCCGCCGAGCGAGCGGAGGAGCAGGGAGCGGGGGACTCGCGGCCACGGACGCTCGAGGCGGGGCGCTGGAGTGAGTTGCCGGTGGGACGGTCGAGCTCGCTGCCGGCCGCCTGGGTATTGGAGGGGCGGCTGCCATCCGGGAGGGAGAGGAGGAGTCGCCGCCGCTCGCCGTGGGCCGGAGCCTGCTGCCGTCCACCAGTGAAGGGGAGGAGCAGGGAGCGGGGGACTCCTACCGTCTGCCCAAGGCACCCGAGGAGCCGTCGCCGTCCACCGGGCGGCGGAGGAGCGTCGAGCCGTCCACCGAGGGCTACCCAGCGTCGCCGCCAGGCACCGCGGAGGAGATCGCCTAGCTGGTGGGGGACCAGATGGCAGCGCGTTGTGGGAACCGGACCAATTTTTTTTTCCTCTCTCCCCTCTCTCGATCTGTCGCTCCTCATGCTTCCGTCTCCGTTTCCCTTGGTTTGTCTGTCCATACCCCCCAGGGATCGCCGCCGCCGGGGGGGGGAGTAGGCACAGGCTCGTGAGTACCCCCCGGCCTGTGAGGGGCGATGGGGGTATGTGGAGAACAGGACGGCCGAGGGGCGTGAGAGAACGGCGCGAGGCCGGTGGTGCGATTGCTAATGAGCAACACCTGTGAGGCACACCGGTCTCGCATCTCTCACGGAGGAGCGGAAGCATAAAGGAGGAGCGACGACGTTGATGATCGAGAGACCGGTGTGCCTCACAGGTGTTGCTCATTAGCAATCGCACCACCGGCCTCGCGCCGTTCTCTCACGCCCCTCGGCCGTCCTGTTCGCCACAAATGGGTTCTTGCTAAATAAAATAATCAATTTCTTTCAAACTTTTAAAATGATTTGAGCCCTACTATGCACATGCAGTTGTTTTGGTTGTGCCCTGGTATTGATTGCCTCACCTTGAGCGTAGAGCCTGCCACGCTGCATCTATGTCTGCATACAAATTCTTTTCTGAGGGCTTCCCCGTGCTGACCCCGTAGCCGGAGTAATCATAGGAGAATATGTTACAGTTGATTCGAGTGCCTAGGCCGATATAGAAGCTGCTCATCTGGCCTAGATCCACCGCATTGCCATGGGAGAACAGGACAGTGAACCTGAAGAGGAAAATAGAGAAATAGGGTGATGGGACCAGTAGTACAAAGTCACTCTCTAGTATGCTCATTACACTATTTCAGGGTCTGACTCAACATCTAAGTCAAGACGGATCCACAAAGAGACTTAATAACCTATAATTTCAATCGTTGAATCACTGTGCATGTAGACACATCTGCAGTGAGCACTGAGCCCAATACGCTGCAGGGAATGGTTTCATTACTAACATGGGTGTGTATGTGTGTACTAGAATTATTTTCAAATAATCCGGGTGGCAAAAAACATGGTTGGCTGTATATCAAACAGTGTCATTTGAATTTGAATTATATACTATTAAAGTATTTATTCATATTTTTAATGATCTTTTATATTTTCAGTTTTCATTTTAATTTTAGGCATTTATTGTCATTATTAACATTTCTATTTAGCTTTAATTTATTTTAATTTTATGTTTGTTTTAGCAATTTCAGTACTTAAACTTATTTCAGTTATTCAGAGTATGGGTTACCATTTTTGGCCTTGACGTCATGTCACGGTCATATTTTAATTTAAGCTTTATTTCAATTAAATAACTATTTTTAATTACTTTAGTTAATAATAACAAAACTGATATCAAATCCAGACTTTCAAAACGAAATAACACGTACTTTGTGTAGAGAAGAGAAGACATCTATTGTGAAAAGACGTCCACAATATCGAGCACAACAAAAACCTCTGTACTCATCCAATGGAAATCACTCTTAAAGAGGAAATAAAGGCACAAAGGAACAAGTAACAACAGTGGGAATAAAGTGGCGTGTGATAAAGAAAGAATGCGTTCAGGAAGGAGTGGCTTCTGGGTAAAGATAGCAGACAAACTCGGAGAGGGAAGCAGGAAATGGGACAAAGGAAAGATGAAAAAAGAATGAAGGAATGTAAATGACCCTTGGGAGGAAAAGGGGGGTCCATCAGAGGAAACATGACACTTTGAGTTCAACATGCATTATTGTGAAAACTACAAATAAGGCCCCTCCAAACACTAGTGGCTTTCGCACCAGAGGAACCTTTTCATACTTCCTAGGACTACTCGTAGAAGTACCCGCTTTTTGGCGTGTTCGCACCACAGGAACTGGGAACGATTTTAATGGGAACTAAATTAGCTCCTTTCAAAGTAGGGTCTAACCCAGAACAATAGGAACAACCAGTGACATAATTGTATGCTGATTGGCCGAACGTATGCAAAACACCTGCCCCCGCCATTTTTAAAAAAAGTCATGTACACACACAGTTTATAGCCTATATATGTACTACACAAATTAACTGTACGAACACGATGATAGATGGACCTCTCAACCTTTACTCTAAGGAGAAAATCCAACACGACTTTAAGGGACCAAGCGTAACATGATTCTGCTCAGCTAGCAACCATGGGCATCAACCACATGGCAAACGCTAACACATATACGGTTTACTTTCTTTGTATAACAGTTCCATCCAATAATGTAAAGACAGGACCGTTAAATAGATTGTAAACTAATGAAGACAGAGACTGGGAGCGCTGTGTGTTCAGGCTCTGCCGTTTTCAGCGCTGTAAAAATAAAAGTCACAACAACAAGCATGGCTTACATAACTTCAGAGTTCCTACTTCCTACTGGCAGTGCGAATGCAACCATTACTATTTCCCACCATTTGCCCTAAGGGAACATTTAGTTCTCGGGAATCGCCCTGGTGGCTAGTTCCTATAACTACCTGGTGCGAAAGCCCCTATTGCTAATCCAAAAATGTGTCCAATCCTACCTGGCAGAGGGGGCACAGCGGATATACATGCAGCCCACTCTGTTTCCGCGACTAGAGCGGGTCAGGAACACTTCCGTGGCATCCAACTCCCGTTGGGAGTACTGGAATTCTGCCCGCTCTGTGAGGTGGAGCTTCCAGCGCCCCTCTCCAGTGGTATTCACACCCCCTATCGAACTCCCACCACTGCCGCCACCTCCTCCCCGGGAGCGCAAGCTTGACGTCCCCGTTGGTCCAGCCGGTACCGGCCCGGCGTCCAGATCGGGCAGGAGGGCATAAGTAGGTTCAGGGGGCAGGAAGGCAAGCTTGGCAGCGATGCGGCTGGGGCAGGGGGGGCAACAGAACAGGCAGCACAGCTCACTCACAGAAAGGCCATTCATTGTCAACTGCAAAAGAGAAGACAAGAGATCATGATCAATTCATATTCAACACAAAACATTTTATGTATTTTTATACTTATTCAGATTTAACTGGGCTCTGTTTTATGTTCATTGTGTTTGGTGTTATATTGCTAGTTTTGTTTGGATGTACTTCTATGATTATGCTTTCTATCTTGAGCACTGACTGAAAGCATAATACATTATTATTATTATATGCCACCACTGGTCACGTTATCTCAACATGGAGGCATCCATGGGGCACGACCCCCTCCCAGTACAATTAAACAGCATTTTCTAGAAGACTGATATGATCTTATGTGACTGTACATCAATTAATTTATATTTCTCATTAGTGCTGCTGATTTCTTTGTTTGAATTTTTTTTCCACACAAATAACTAATTTAACATCCAATTTACGGAGTGATAATTTATTTATTTTTAAATTATAATACATTCAGGCACCTTTGCAGAAACAAAATTATGACGGAGCTTCTCTTTTATACATTTCTTATGCTCAATTATCTACGACGACTTAAACGGGTAATAAGTAATACCCAGGTAAAATTAACTCAGGCATCCAGTAAACCTATCTCCCAGCTATACTGTTCTTGCCAGCTTAAAACGGATAGTCTATCTGCTATTGGACACTGTATAGACTACAAATATAAATTATACATATGGTCTGTGATATTGCCGGTTTAAAAGGCTTTAATGTAAAATATCCACCAGTGGTCACATCAGCCCCAACAGACCCGCTTATCGCTAACACAAAATTTACACCTCATTTCAGCTGCAAACGAACACTACATTGCTAACAAACACATGAATATATATATATATATATTTATTCCACATACGTGTCGTTCTCTTGACCACAGCCTGCCAAAGCCGGATTTCTTTATATTTTCACACCCCTGTCGCTAAGTAGCTAGCTCGTAGTGAGGGTGCAGGGAGGAGTTAGCCAGCTAGCCAGTCAGCTACGACTCCTCTCAGATAACAAATAAAGGCCTGGACGCCTCCGAGGACATGTCTCATCCGCAAATAAAAAGCAGAGCCCTCCAGGAATAAAACTCAATTTCTGGTTTGTCGTTCCGAGTTGATTCCCGGCTACCGTCCTGACATGTAATACTAATCTGCTGGTATATGCTAATAGAGCTCTGTTTTTTCCACCCCAGTCAAAGATGTTAGCAGAGAATGTGATGTTAGTTAGCCTACCCACTCTTCATTGCGTCTCGCAGTGATACTGATTTAAGTGAGAGGCGCTAGTGGTGGGAAATAGTAAGTAAACATTGATTAAAAACCTGTTGGGTTGAAGGATAAAATTATTAATAACTGGTAAAAAAAAAAAAAAAACTAAATACAAACTTTTAAAAAAAACTTTAAAAGACCAAATAAAACAAATGTAATAAAATAAAATGCATTCTTGATTCATTTAATTAAGAGATCGTGCTTGCTACCAAAGCAAGCCGTAAAATGGAATAGGCTATATTTATATTTACATAGATTCGATATTCGTGAGCATAGAAATAATTAACCAATCAGAATTATTATTTTTGTATACATTTTATCAATTGCATTAACATTTTCCCTTCGGAGTAACTTTCTTTCAGCATCAATATCAACACCAGGTTGTCTGATAACTTTATTAATACACACATGGGCAAACATAGCTTTGCCTCAAAAAGAAATTACAGTCCGCTATTTTAAAATAATAAAACATAAGCAAACTGTCAGAAGGCATTTAACCAATCAGGAGGTCCGCTGAGTAGCACGTGACTCGACGCTACTTCAATGCGGAAAACATTCAGAGTGGACGATGTCGGTACACCATAGACATTATAAATACATAGACACCCTATTGGCTGCTTTGGGGCGTTGATGCGATACGTCAAGGTGTCCGCCATTTTGCGGAGGGCAAGACTGCGCTGTGAACAAATGTAAGTAAACGGGTGAGCTGCGGTTTTCCTGGATAAAAACAATAATAACGTTTACATTTATCAGCCGATTTCAGTGGTTTGCACGTGGTGTACGTTACTATTACTAATTATATAATTACCAAATACAACCAGAAAAAAATGTTCAGTCTTGTTTGTGAAAGGTAACTCCCCGAGACCTGTTTTCAATTGTGTGGCGACTTGTACAGCCCCAGGCATTTTTCTCAATTCCCATAATGAGAGGTATGGGCAAGTTGCCCTCCTTGATATGGCGGCACCGTTGACGTACGCTCCAGCAGCCAATAGGGTGTCTATGTATTTTTTATGTCTATGCGGTACACGATCCGTTCCATCTGCACGATCCGTTCTACGCATGCGTAGTAGACGCAGTAGAAAATGCACATGCGCAACTGATAATTCTGTTTTGCGACGCTGATTTTGATTTACTACACTGCACGATGTGTTCCACCCATGCTCGTATTTGTACCGCGAGATTCACTCTACGGATTCACTCATAGCGAAAGAAAATGGAGTTCAGCGGAAGAAATGAGAAGTTTGCTCTTTACGTTGCTCAGGTCGTGAGAGAGAGAGAGAGAGAGAGAGAGAGAGAGAATTTTTACTCTTAAATAAAGATACTCAAAGTGTACTTCACTACTGTCCACCGCTGGTCTCATATCACTTCTGTGTGTACACATGCTTCTTTCAAGTCATTTCTATTGTCAGTTTGAAATGCTCTAGCCTATAACATTTCCACAGACTTGTTTGTAGTTCTTGCTTCATGTAAGAGCAGATAGTCTAGGCAGAAATGCATATTATGTTTCTTATTGTCGTCTTTAAACAACATTGAAGGGATAATTTTCCTCATATATATTAGCCTATGTAGACCCATACTAGTACAAAATTACTCAACTTAAAAGTTAATTAATATTAGCAGCTTTTAATTACAAAAAAAACGACACAACTCGTCTTAGACAATACTACTGACCTCAGACCAAAATACGGCAAGTTAAGTTAAGCCTAATACCATACAGCAATGAATCGCAAAGGAGAGTATGAGGAAACTGTTCATGTAACAACTCACAACTTTATTATTTTGGATTGGCAACCACGTAAACACACCGTAATGCATAGCGTAAGCTACATTTAAAAGCATCAAAATAGACCCGCTGTGAAATGTTAAACACAATACAACTAACGTTACACAAATATGCAGCAAGTTGTGCCGCTTGGCCGTCTAGTGTGTTATAGCATGCGTGGTAATGATAGTATAGGAAAACCGTGATGTTTTCTACTACGTAATTACGCGCATGCGTAGAACGGATCGTGCAGGTGGAACGGATCGTGTACCGACAGACGCTGTGCCTCCTGTTAAAACGTCTTTGCTCTTTACTGTATCGCATACGGAAATTACGCCGACATGAGCATGACATAGAGGGAGGAGTATCCAAGGAACTTCTGTCAGATCTGCTGTCGTATCTTTGTAAAATCTGCCAGAGCTGATGATTTCAATCATGCGAGAGAAATATACCAAATTCTTCCATTTAAATAAAGTTGCATAGCCTTTGTATTCTATACTAAACCATTTAATTCCAAGTCACACAATACAATGATTATTCTTAAGACAACGACCACAATTTAAGTGTTATAGACTAAAATATATTAAACTTTAGAAAAACATGATAAATGTTTTAAAGACACTACTGTTTTGACAAAAATAAAATATAAGTTTGAAGTAGGCTATGTATCTAGGCTATCTCTTTTTAAGGTTCCATAGCGGTCTATAATTTGTCTCAACCAAATTAATACAATGGAATCATGTGATAACATTAAATCTAACAGACAAATGTTAACCCTTTTAAACCTGTAGACTTAAAAACCACACAAGTGCACATTGACAGTAGCCAGCTGTGAAGGAAGACTGGGGTGGGCAGCTGCCAATGTGGCAATAATACAGGGTGATTCATACGCAGACACAGGACATCTTCACTGTTTCCTCAATATCACAGCAGGAAAGGACATTCTGCTTGAAGAGAAGTCAGAGGAGGGCTAAGAGATGTTCAGCAAAAGTTGGGTGGGTGATCACCAGTAATTACTTACACCACTTCCTGGAGTCAATTATTTCCAAGTTTCCCATGAGTATGAGTCATGTGGGCTGTTTGTGCAAAGGTACAACAGTTAGATTCACTTCAAGTATATTTTCAGCAAAACAGATGCACTACACTCTTGAAAATAAACGTTTCTTCTTGGCATTGATGGTTCCATGAAGAATCTTAAACATCCATGAAACATTCCATTGCACAGAAGGTTCTTTATAGTGGGAAAAGGGTATTCATATTATTGAAACATTATTTTTTCTCTTTCTCTTTCACTCTCTCTCTCTCTGACACACACACACACACACAAACTTCTTTTAAGAAAGGGTCCCAAAGGGAACCTAAAATGGCTCTTCTATAGACCTTATTCCGAGCAGCGCCATGACAGGTATGAAAGCAAGGCTGTGAGGGATAGACTTACCTTGTTTTTTTCAATGGCATCCATTGTAAAAAGCTGCATAAAGCTCCTAGATCACTAACAATTTTCCACAGCTAATTTTTTTTGTCAGCTGAAATCTCTTGCAAATATGTTTGCATTGTTTTGTCAGCAGAGCAATCTAGAAACACATTAAATAACAGTACAACCCACTGAAGAGATATACATCTATACCTCACAGCCTCACTTTCATTCTCATTAAAAACCAAGGATGGCCCTGCTGTGAATAAGGTCTATTGCATCACTACAAAAACACCCCTTCTGGAACCTTTGCTTTTAAGTGTATATCAGTGGTTATTAACCTTTTTTGACTTCAAGTCCCCCTTTATCCAATACAACATTCAAAGGATGTCCTATGAAAGTTGATATGTACCTCTAATACCTCTGTTTCGTACACCAATACCTTTTAGTTCTTTAAGCCTTTTAATTGTTATAAAAATACTTTTAAGACTTGAGGACCTTTGGAAGTGTGCCAAGCCCCATCTGGTTAAGAACCACTGCTTTAGATGTTCTGGAAAAGTATTTGCACAACAAAACACACAAAGCACTGTATAAATTTAAAATAAACTTTGTGATTTTATTGGTTTTATACTTACTCATACACATCATACAATCCTAAATTTCAAAAGAAAACAAAGGTATCTGGTGGTGTCTCTGGGGGACTGGGCACGCTGCTAAATTAACCCATGAATGCTGGTTAATGTACTGCCGAACACGCCTGAGCTGAAACTAGCGTCACCCATCCGAATATTCTGATGAACTACAGGGAGAAAATGACATCTCAACACCCTCACCAAAATCAAGGCATTCTTCTTTAATTGCGTCACTTCACTATTTTGCTCAATAACATGAAATGAGGACAGTTAATCATTGCTAGCATAGAGGGGATAATGCACTGGCGTATAGTGCCAATGATCTGATAAGACACTGAAGGCAACATTAGAGGTGACCAACTGGCTTTCAACCCACTGGAGCTTCATAGTCAAGCGGTTGACTACATTCACAGTTTTGTGCCGACCACACACACTACAACAATCTCATTAGAAATTAAGAGTCCAGAATTTCCATACACCACCTTTCACCTGTCTGCATGCCTACACTTAAACCCTAGAAAGGTGGGATTATCCTCAAGCAAATGGTGCAGACAGAAAGAGTGAGATCCCAACCCTCATTAAAAGGCTGTCAGGATGTCGGCTCAGCCAAGCATGGCGTGAATACTCTGAGCCACTGACACCTGCCTTGCACAAAAGCCCTCTTGAGCTGGCAGCCCCACTGAAGATGATGCAATCGCAGACGGTGCTAATTAAAGCTCAGGTTATTTCCTTAATAAAGCAGCAAGGTCATTACCAGGACTTCAAATCGGTTACATCCACCAAGTTGCTTTCAACAAGTCTAGAAATCAAGGGGTTGTATATGAATCATGGAAAAATGTGCACATCCAATGACATCACAGGGCAAGATAGCTGGACAACATTAAGGATAAATAGAAAATGGTTGTTTCAGCCCTTTTACAACAACAACGTAGTAATTAAAAACACACAACCAGCACAAAGATACAAGATTCACTCAAAGGATGACAGAACACCTCGTTGCATCTTTCTCCTTACCTATGGATAGTTAATAAACAATACATACACACGAAACGGAAGTTTGTTCCCTTCTGAACCTTCTTTCTAAAACCTTAAACATTCTATTTAGAATGGTAGCTATGTAATATTTACATTAGATAATAGAAGAAGCCCGTTCGTTTGGATAGCAGGCTCCATTCGTCCGTGCAACGGGACACTGTTTTGTTTTACATTCTTGTAGCAATGTAAAATGTGGCTTTAGCAAACACTGCATTTGGCCTAATATCTGTGTGAGCATGCAACGTTTATCTGTTATAAGTGTGTGCATTTTCCACTATGACATCATAAGCACAGCGGTATTAATTGTAAATACATGTCTTGGAACTGGAAAGGCGTCACCTAATAAACATATTACTAGCCGGTTCCATTAGCATCATTCAATGGTCTGCTGGTGGTTAACAAATACCTTGCTCTCAAAGCTCTGTGACTCTGAGGTAAAAGGTCATAATAGTTAATCGCTGGCGTGCATTAGCAACAACAGGCCTGCTAGGTTCTGTACAGCACCAAGGATCCTACACACACTGCACTTTTTTTTGTGTTTGTGCAAAGAAACTGAAAGTTCTTGTGCTTTGATTCTGAAAAGCAAGATTTTTTCAGCCCAATCTAGTGTGACTACCCCATCAGGACCTATAATTCTTGAAAATGCATATGTAAATGGAGCAAAATGTTTAAATATTGTTAAGGGTTTCCTACAAATGGGTTTTAGTTTTTTTTTGGACACATGCTTCCAATCCTCCAGTATCAACCAACCAAATGATAATACAAAATAAATAGAATGCAATCACACAATTCAAGCTACGTACAATATATTAATATAGATCTTCTGATGCCATACACTCATTAAAACAGAAAAGGAAAGAAAATAAAACTCAGTCACTCGCTTATGTCAAGGCTCTTGCTACACCCCACCCTCCCCCCTTCAAACCCCATCCAATAACTGTTCATGCACCCAACATTAGCATGATAAGTCAATATATAAAAGAGAAATATTTTTTAAATGCACAGGCTGGGATTTGACATGTTGGGATAATTAACCAGAATAAAGAAAAAAAGAATAACACAGAAAAAGAACTTTACATGGGTAAATGTGGGAGTAGTCATTAAAATCTATATTCTTCTTCAGCAACGTTTTGCAATATCACAGAAATTCCCTCTCAATGACGCCCCCCACCCACCTCTTCCAATGATTCCTGAACCCACATCTCAGGGCTCCTATAAAAAAATAATGTTAATATCCTAACAAAAATCACTGCCAGAGTAAAAACTAAAGAGTCCACCCTCCCCCCAGTTCACATGGATGCCCTCCTGACAACCAATCCCTCTTCTCCCTGGCTCTCTAGAAAAGAAAATAATAAAAGAAACAAACACATACACATATTTCTCAACATCTCACATTCACACACGCACACACACCTCTACACCGTCCTTCCTGGAGAGACAGGGAGATGATAGTTTAGGGAGTGGCCAAGCAGGGGCTGTACCCTACAACCCCACCCACCTTATCCTACAATGAAGAAATGAACCCATTTTAGAATGGTGTTATTCAGCGCCATGGTTCCAAAACTTGCAGGTCAAACAATTTTTGCTCGTTTAACCATCAGTCCTCATAATTTCTGAATCTTCTCAGCTACCACAATGGGGTTCTCCTTGCGGATGCGGGCGGCAGCGGCTCCTCGGTAGTCGTAGGGACAGTCATGTTTGTCAGAATAACGGTGGATAGCGCAAAACAGGTTACCGCAGCGACAGTCAAAGCCTATAGACAGACACAAAAGCGAGTGGATTCAGTCAGTAATGCAATCCTGCTGGGTGAAAAGGTTTAGCTGTGATTTCTCTCAAGAAAGGGCAGGATACCAGCAGGACCTTGTGAAATGCAGCACTAACCTGCAGTATGCTGTCTGAATACAGATTCAAACTAGGACAAATTAACTCAAATTGATGGACATATACCGGTAATATAAATGCAAGTCGGGGTAAATTATACACTACTGTTCAAAAGTTTGGGATATTACAATTCAACTTATATTTTTATACGTTTTAAAATGTAATTTACATTTAGCAGTGATGGCAAAGCTTAATTTTCCATTACTCCAGTCGTCAGTTTCACATGATCCTTCAGAAATCATTCGAATATGCTGATTTGGTGCCCAAGAAACATTTATTATTATTATCAATGCTGAAAACAGTTGTGCTACATAACATTGTGTAAACTGTGATCCATTTTTTCAGGATTCATTAATGAATAGAAAGTTCAAAGAGCAGCATTTTATTTGAAATAGAAATCTTTAGTAAAAATGTAAAATCTTTACTGTCACTTTAATGCATCCTTGCTGAATAAGAGTATATATTTTTTTATAATCTTACTGACTCCAAACTTATGACATTAGTGTAATAATATATTAAACATTAAAATATACTATGAACCAAACCAGCATGTTGGATGCAAATGTTGAGATGTATGAACTTAGGTAATGGGAATAAGACTGCTAGAATAATAAAACTAGGAGACTATCTGGGTAATTCTTTCAACAAAAAAAAAGGAAATTGAGCAGCTTTGCAGTAATCAACAACAAGAAAAAAGAACAGCTTTGCATTAAAGCTATATTTTGTTAAGTTTTGAAGTCTGCTCAAAGATAAGTGCAGCCCAGCCCTCATTCAAGAACAAAAAGCGCTTCCCTTGGCTCTTACCCGTGAGGCCAACTTTTTTCCTACAAGTGAAGCATCGATTCTTCTTTTTGTTCTTGTCAGGGGTCTGATCTCCATCTGATGAAGTCTGTGCAGCCTCCCCTACTGGCCCTGTTAAACACATGGCCAGCTTTTGATAGATCATTTCTAAAACACAAACTTCCTGTCTTCTGAGGCTACATGATACTCAAATCAATGATTTAATGATTCATCAGTATTCATGTCTTCCATAAAGAGAATTGAAAGTAGGGGTTTAGTTTGGATATGGTTGTAGAAGGTCTATTTCTTCTTTCTAGATAACTCTGGTCTTTCATAATTGACTAAATATGACCAAGATTAAATCTATCAGAATTTAAAATAAAAAAAAATGTTTTGAAACAAAAATTGTTAATGAACAAAATAAATGTTGATTGTCTTTTTTTGGACTAAAATTAACTACAAATGTGTGCCTACAATATAACATTATTTAAAATAATAATAATATGAAATAAAAAAATGCTTTTCAGTGTAAGCAGCACAACAGTTCAAATAACCAAAGAATATGCGTCTAAAATGAAAGAATATTTATTAAATTAAACACAGCCGTGAAAACACAGCAGACCTGTGCTTTTAGACGATCCCTCCTCCTCTTCCTCCTCCACTTCTGCTCTGTCTGAATCACTGGTTGCTGTGTCCTGTGAGATGCTCATTGCAGTCATCTGCTGGGTCACTGGGCTGGTCGAACTACTGCATAAACACAATCCAACCAAATACAGGAGTTATTTGTTATAATTCCTTCCAATACCATCATAAGCAGCTTGTGCTCATTAAGAGATTACCACTGAGCTACAGACCGTTTTTGCACTTGCAGTTTGAACCAATTCAAGCACAATCAGTCTCAGATTTATAAAGACCTTATTACCAAGACGTGCGTTCCTCAGGCGGGGTAACGGCTTCCGTAGGGGGTACAGGGGTGGACTCCACTGTTACTGCAGACGCACCTGGGGAACCTACAGGAGATGTGGCCGCTGGAAGAGATAGACAAGGAGCTAACCATGAACTCTTCTTAACTACAGGTCAACAAATTAGGTTCTGAATGCAATAGGTGCATTTGACACTGAAAGACTGATTTACCTTTCTCACCTGGGGGACTGTTTCGCCCCCCACCTTGTTGTCTCTGCAGATGTTCCTTGTAGCAGACAGAGCACATTCCATTGGTGCGAGGGTTACCATAGAAACCGCATCCCATAGTGCAAAGCATTGGCACCTGCGTCTGATTTGTCTCCTGAGCCATGCTGTTTGACAAGGGGGGTGAGGGGGACGGGAGATGGCGATCCTAAAGATGGGGTTGAATAATTAGTTATTTTATCAGCATAATTTAGCATTAGTGGCTAGAAGACCTAACATTAAAGTAAATAGTAAAATTGTCAATATTTTACTCTCCATGATGTCATTCCTGGCATGCATGACATTTTAATGAAACACAAAAATAAACTTCATATAGATCCTTGTATCCATTGGCTAACAAGTTCAAAAAAGGCATATAAAAGCATCATAAAAATAATGCAACTAGAATGCTATTTTTTAAGCCACATAACTTTGTATATAGTATGTAGAGGGGCCTCACCTTCATGGGCTTTTTTGTTCTTTTTGGGGCTTGACAGCATATGGTCATTATGAACTGTTGTTGTATGGCAAATATTCTTTAAAACTATTTTTGTGTTCCATGAGGGAAAAAATAGCATATAGGTTTGTAATGACATGAGGCCAAGTAAACAATGACAAAATTTTTATTTTTTTAAATTTCTTACTTGGTTACACTTTTTAAGGTGTCCTGGTTACAGTGTAATTACACAAATACATAATGAGTAATATTAATTAACATTTACTAAGTATTAGGGTTTGTTTTAGTTGCTTGTATTAAGCATAATAAAAAAAATCTTTAAAAACATAGATGGACACTTTAAAATAAAGTGATAAACTACATTTCCTAAATAAAATAAAAACTATTTTATAAAAAAAATACATAACTGCAACAAAAAAAAATACATAACTGCTATCACAACACAGACAAATAAACTAAATGCATAGAATTTGACACCATCCTTTGTGCTCTACCCTTGACTTTGCTGAAAGGTTTTGAAGAAAACATATCCATTCATATTTTGTTAATTTACTCTTGACATGTATGATGATTTGTACAATGCCACCATTTATTAAACAAACGATATATATAAACTAGATAGGAAGATACAATAGAGAGACAAAGTTTATAAATTAAACTTGTAAAACTGTTCAATGTTGCTGGACTTTAGAGTGAAAACCCAAATTAAACCCCATTTGATTTATTTGTTTGTGACCATGCTAGATGCTGACAATATGCTGCATGAAAACAATTGTTTCTTTGTTCGCTTTTTGTTTCTCAAACAAGCAAACGAATGATCCAGGTTACAGAAACCTTAACAGCCTGCTGATCAAACGACGATTAACAATCTAGCAACAGTTGCGCTTCAATAAAATACAGCATCTTACCGTAACAATCTGGATGACAAACTACCAAATAAACGGAAATAAATTAGGTTATTTTGGAGCATGTCCAATAAAAATCAGCTGAGAGCGTCTCCGCGATTAGAAAAACATTTTGTCTTTGACCCTAGTATGGCGACAAACAACAAACCGATGTGTTGTCAAAGTCAAAGTGACAAATACAAAAAGCAAAACATATTTAACATTAACGTTTACGTACGGACGACCGTGTTGAAATTGCTGAATAGATGAAAGTCGATTTGTTTGTGATATTCAACTACCAAGGCTAACGCGCTAGCTCTGCTAATGGCTAGCCGACGTGATGGCACGCACAGAAATCGGACAGCTGGGACCTCGAGACCGTCCCACGAACACTTGCGATGGCTTAAAACCTCAGTTAGCTCGAATATTTACCCGTATTTTCGTGTGACTGAGGAGAAATCGACGACCTTGATCCCCAGAAATCTGACAGAGTAGGTTCCTGCTATGCGCGTGCGGCCTGCTTTTCTCAACGTCATCTGAAACAACGAGTGTGACGTCACCCGAAGCGCAACAATTTGGCCATCATCGAAACCTCATAATCACACTTCCCCCTAATCCACACCTATGGTACACACACCAACACATGCTTCCAAGTATTCCTATACCTTGCAGTGTATTTATGTATTTTAATTCTTGTTTTGAGACAACGTTGGTTTGAATTGTTTTGGATGAAAAGGTTACAGATATCTTATTAGGGAGGGAATAGGGAGGGAAAAATGGTCATAAGCAATTTACACGTGACGTGAATGCTTTCATTTTCAATCTCGGTGTCAAAGCTTCCTACTTCAGCTTCTTTCATTTATTGCAACCACATATTAATGCAATGTACGGTATATTATATTAACAACAGTAATGCATCATTCTATTTTTGCTGGTTCCAATCCTTTTGTTTAAGCCAAGACCCACAAGTGAATAGAGGGTAAAACATTTAACTTATATCTCCATACTTTCCCAGTTGATTAATCGGAGTACAGAGACATGTTTTCTGGATTGTTATTTTTAAATATGAAAATGAGTCATTATCTAAATTACTCACTGATTTGCATACATTTTCAGAACAGAAATCATAACATTGGATTCATTTAGCAGACGCTTTTATCCAAAGTGACTTACAAATGAGGAGAGCAATAGAAGCAATTAAACCAACAATAAGGACAACAATATGCAAGTGCTGTGACCCTTCCCAGTTTAGTCCAACGCAGTATACATGTCTTTTTTATTAATAGATATAGAAGAGAAAAGCAAAGAAAGTGTTAGTATTAATTGATCAAATGTTGCAGAAGAAGATGCGTCTTCAGCCGTTTCTTGAAAATGGCTACGGACCCAGCAGCTCTGATTAAGTTCGGCAGGTCATTCCACCAGCAGGGGACAGTCCAGATGAAGGTCCGTGAAAGTGTTTATGTGCCTCTTTGAGATGGCACCACAAGGCAAGTAATAGCACACTTGCATCGGTGATATTGCATAAACATGACCCTAAATATGCAGAAATGCTTAAATATTATATATTACCTCTCCATAGAATCCTTCATTTGTGCTCAGAAAGCAAAAAGAAATGGAAAAAATAGAAATAATTTCTTTCAAAAGTATTTAATTTCATTGATCGATTGATTTTGCATTTTAAACAATAAACATCTCTTTTGCAGGAGTTATGACATAAACATCTTGAATTACAAAAGGGACTATATGGCTTGCTCTTATTTAGAAAGTGAGATGTATTCAGTATTTGATAAGTACGACAAAGGTTTGAAAAGTACATTCAAATGCTATACAGCAGAGGTTTCAATGCTTGGTTTAAAATACTGACATTGCTCAAATTATAATTTGCAATTTTATGTTCATTATACTGTCATTTTAAAAATGTAGTATGAGTCTAATGACTCTATAGTTGACACTAGTTAAATGGTTACAACATTCAACAATTTATTAACTTATTTCATTAGATTATGGGGCATTTTCAATCGCCTTTCTCAGTTATCTGAGGTGCAAAAGGCCCAACAAGCCAATTGAGAGGAGTGTTATTGAGAAGGTACTCCACGACTCCATCCAAAGATTGTCGTACCTGTTAAAAGATGAAGATTGATGAACACTGTCGAAATTCTACGTAAATTTTATAATAGATTAGAACAGAATAGAGCACGACAATTGATGTACAAAATTGCATACACACGATTTAAACTGACTGTACCTGGCCTATCTGCTGACGCGTCTGCTGTAAGAGAATGGGTGTGAGTGTCCTGGTGCTGCGCAGAGATGCCTGGAGTTCTTCAGCTGTACGTCGAGCATTCAGAAGCTGTTCCTGCACAGTGCCTGGGAGACCCTGTACGCTGGACACAACACCTGAACATGCTACCTTTAGCTGATCACTCAAACCCTGTACCATGGACAGGGCTCTCCACTCCAGCTCCTATGGGGAGGTATGATATCCACACTGAATATGTGTCTGATAGTCTTGAGTAAGATATTTAGATATTCATATTTTGTGTTCGATTGTAAGTAAAATACATTCAAAAACAACGAATACAAAATGCATCTGTACCTCTCCCTTGCCTTTTGCTGCATCCACCTCAGTCTCTTTTAATACTTTTTCCTGCACTTCTTTGGGCTGGACATCCTTCCATTCTTTCCATCTCTGAAGTAACTGCTCCGGAGCCCCTCCTAGCTGCTGGCTGGCACTGGCCAAAGTAGCCCTGGTACTTTCCAGCAGGTCCAAAGTGCTGGTCATTTGAGTCACAGTGACATGCGTAGTGTCTCTGGCCTTGCGGGCCCTAAGCAGGGACTGCTCAAGCGCCCTCTCCCGAACTTTGGCAGACAGCTTACCCAGGCGGACGAAGTAGCTGGTGGGGCTAGAAGTTACCATGAATCCTTCCTCCTCACCTGGCCTGGGTTCAGCTAGTGCAGCTAGAGGCAGAACACACAACACTGATGTCAACACCTTACATTCATATATAGTCAAAGTTTTGGGCCAGTAAGGTTTGTTTATGGTTTTCAAAGAAGTCTTTTAGGCTCACCAAGGCTGCAATTATTTTATCAAACATAGAGCAAAAAGAGTAATGCTGTGAAATATTATTAAAATAACCAAATTCTATTTCAATGTATTTAAATGTAATGGATTTCCTTTTTATGTCATTTATTTCTGTGATGGCAAAGCTGAATTGTCAGCAGCCAGTCTTCAGTCACATGATCCTTCAGAAATCATTTGTATATGCTAATTTGCTGCTCAAGAAACATGTCTTATTATTATCACATTGTCATTATTATCAATGTTGCTGCTAAATGTTTTTTTGTGGAAACCAAATTTCTTCAATTAAATGAAAGTTCAATATTTTTTTCAATGTAAAAGTCTTTACTGATACTTTTGATCAATTTAATGCATGCTTGCTGAATAAAAGTATTATAATTGGTTTACATTTAAACAGTAGTATATACTGTCTATATTTTAGTAAATAGAAATAGAAAATAAATATACAGTATGTGAATGCAAATTGAAATGAAAATGAATGAAAATACATATTTATATTGTATTAAAAACTTTAATTTCTAGGTAATAATGCAATAGCAGGACTTGAAAGTGAAATGCTTTCTTAAAGCTGCATTCCCAATTGCTCATTAGCTCTTGCCAGAACTGAAACGAATGTCTTTCCTCCAAGAATATGCTCTTTGCCCTCTCGTTGTGATACTGTACTATATATTCAAACAGAAGGCTAACTGAGAACATTTTTACCTTTAACTTTATTTTTTCCCATTTTCAAAGTAATTTCTTAATAATAATGAAATTACTGGTTCTGAAGTGCAACTTCACTTACCAAGCTCCTTTTCACTAAGTGGAAGGTTCTGATCCACCCAGTCTTCAGAGTGGGTAAGGGCCTTATCTACACCATTACTGACCATCTGGCCCACACGGCTCCCCATGACAGTGTTTATCCCTCCGGTCACAGCCATACGTGTCTTTTCCACACCTCCCAGCACGGCCCCCACCACAGCATCCTTTGCTCCTGTTACTGACTGGTACATCATGCCCACTGTGTCGGAGACCAGCTGCAAGTCAAGTCAAGTCACCTTTATTTATATACCGCTTTATACAATACAGATTGTTTCAGAGCAGCTTTACAGTGATAAACGGGAAAGATTATACATTTCAGCTGTTGTTCAGCTGAAGTCAGTTCAGTTTTGATTCATATCCATTATAAAGATCATCAATTATTAAATTAATCTATTCATCAAAATTTCATCTATAAAGCAGTACTGCAAAAAAATTAAATAAGATGATGTCATCGTCCAGCTCAGTTCAGTTCTCATACAACAGCGTCAGTACATTCAGATCAATAATATTTTTGAATATTAAGTGCCATGGAGATATGTTCAATGTTGATTCATATAGAGATTCAAATGTAGAATAAGTCAGTCTAGGCTTTACCTTGTCTGCTGGTTGTTGTAAAATTGGAAGGTTTTCTTCTACCTTGTCCAGGCCTTTCATGGCATATTCATTTACCACTGCAACTGCAAAAGAGAAAGAACACAAAAAACAACTGCTGTTATTTAACAACCAGCAGGAGAAAAAAGTAATACATTGGCAGACAGAAGTTTGCAATAATTAAGATGTAAACTTTTTTTTTTAAAGAAGTCTCTTCTGCTCACTAAGACTGAATTTATTTAATAAAAATACAGTAAAAACAGTAATATTGTGAAATAAAATAATATTACATTTTAATATAACTGTTTTCTTAGAATTTATTGTAAAATATAATTTATTCCTGTGATGGAAAAAAGCTGAATTTTCAGCAGCCGTTACATCAGTCTTCAGTGTCACATGACCTTTTACAAATCATTCTAATATGATTTAATGCTTTATTATTATTGGTGCTCAATTATTAATAATGGTTATTTTTATTATCAGTGTTAAAAACAGTTTTTGATGCTTAATATTTTTGTGGAAACTGTTATACACATTTTTTCAGGATTCTTTGATGAATAGAAAGTTCAAAAGAACAGAATTTATTTGAAACTGAAAACTTTTACAACATTATGAACGTCTTTACTGTCATTTTAATCAATTTAATGCATCCTTTTTGAATAACAATTATTCAAAAATTTGTATTTACATTTTTTTTTTTTAGAAAAGATCGTAATACAAAATATTAAGCAGCAGCAATGTTTTCAACATTGAAATGTGTATTGAGCAGCAAATTAGGATATTAGAATGACTTTTGAGGATCATGTGACACTGAAGACTGGAGTAATGATGGTGAAAATTCAGCTTTGCATCACAGGAATAAATTACATTTGAAAATATATTGAAATAGAAAAAAAAGATTTTAAATTGTAATAATATTTCACAATATTACTGCTTTTACTGTATTTTTCATCAAACAAATATTTGATGAACATAAAAGACTTTCAAAAACATAAACAAAAAAAAAAATCATAATTATTCCAAACTTTTGACCATCAGTGTACAAACTACTGTAACTTCACTAACTGCATCTAGGTTTAAGAAACTCACTCTGAGGTTCCAGCCGGTCTAGTATGGGTTTGGAACCCGTTGAAGCAGCGGCACCTAGTGTTCGCACCCCGCTCTCTGCAACCTCCATTACTCCTTTCAGGAGTGGCACGCTGTCTTTAGTAGTGCTGTAAGCATTATACACCGCACCACATGCTGAACTCACCAGCGGCAGGTTGCTCATTCGGGAAACCACACTCTGAAACAATTAAATGAAAAAAAAAAAAACTTTGCTGCTATTTACTCTACTTTTGATGCACAATGGGCCTCATTCATGAAACATAACAGAACAAATTGTTCATAGAAAACATTTATTCACTGATGCATTGAATAAAATGTATATAAGAATGGTTTCATGAATGAGAAATTTGGTTTGTATGTATGAACATGTATTTCATATAAAAAGTTGTGATTGGAAAACTTGTGTAACTGTATATGAGAGTCATGAAACGCGTGACTCACTTGTTCCTGAGTAGACTGTGATGCCTCTGTGTCCTTATCTGCTGACTTCACATTATCTGCCATTCTGTGGGAAATGTTGAATAAAAAAAATAAAATAAAAAAAAAAGTACTTTACTGATAATCATAGATAGTAGAGATCCATCTCAGAAACACAAAGGCACTGGCATCATTAAAACTCAAAGCCTGGTCAGAAAAAAAATCAGATAAGCAAATGATGACAGATTTATAAACTATATAAAAATTATAAATCTAATCCTAACCCTACAATCTGATTGGTTGGTTCTAATGTTGTTTTCGGACCAAGACTGATCATGTCTTACTTGTTGGGTGAGTCACATTCAATGAGGAGTGAACATATAGCCTACTTCTGTGCAAATTACGTGATCCATTATACTTTTTTTTATTTTATTTTATTTTTTTCCATTTATCTGACACTTTTATCCAAAGCGACTTACAATTGCTATATATGTGTCTTATCCACTGCGCCATCAACACCCCTTGATTGGTTTATCATATCAGATAAGAGACCAGAAAGTAGACGAAGAACAATTTATAATGTAGAATAATATAATATAAAATAATCCAATATAAATTTGTATAATCATATAGGCCTACATTTATATCATATGTTTAGGCTATATATTTATATTTTATAATAATATAACAATTTATATTTAACGTTATATAAAGTCTTTCTTTAAACCTAAGAAGATAACTTTCACATAATTATCTTTTGTAAGTTATTATAATGAGAAATGAATGAACGGCAAAGCCATGTCCTCTCAACCTCCCTTTAGTTTAGATGATCGAAAACGAATAATGATATAAAAAGCAATTTTGTGACCCTTATAAAAGCTCAGGTAACTGAAAAATCAGTCTCCATTGGCAAGTTAACATATCTTTGCTTCATTTTAAAGAAGTGGGCGTTAAGATCCCGTCATCGTTATGATGACCTTCGTAATGACAAATCAAGAACGTTGAATAGAGGAAAAGGCGTATCAACTTTCACCCACATCCTGAGAATTTTTATTGTTGCGCCATTGATTCCATGTGGATTGGAATATGACAGCTAGATGAGACTGAAACGATACTTGACAAACCGTCTTAACAATTTATTAATCTTACAATAAACTTTTTTTCGTACTGTAGTCATTAATACTTTTTTTGTTGTTGTTTCTGAGGCGCGGCTTGTTTAAGTGCGCGTGAAGAAACTTTTAGCCAACTTGAAACAAAACGTAAGCGTATACTCGCGCTCGCTGATAGATAGATAGATCTACTGATATAAAAAAAAACTGTTATTTGCCATCACACAAACCTCTTATCAGACTCATTTTCCTATTGTCTCAGACAGCCGTCATAGAAACTGACCTGTTATTGATCTCTGTTGTCCCTCGCTGACCCGCTGCAGTATGTGGGAGTCTCAAGCTAACCACTGTGTCAAGAGCCTGAGTCAACTTGACGCAATAAAAGTGCAAAATTAGGCGGAGTTCTTTGAAACAAACCAATCAGCCTCTATGAGATCTCTTATTATGAAACTACCCTCAATTATTGATTCCTTCTTTTTAAATTTTGCCTTTTTAGCATATTTTATGTTTATTATTTCCTCGCTCTCTAACCCTAAATGTTCCTCAGATTAATTATTGTTTGGCCAGACTCCACAAATTGTGCCACCCAAGAAAAAATCTGTTTAAACAAAGCATTTTTTAAAACAACCTATAATTATTGTTACTGTAAAATGTCTCCAGAATACAATTGTCTTAAATGAGAACATAATAATCTATTCTAACATCCTATGTATCCTGTTAATGGACTATTTATTCTCTCTTAGTATTTTGGACCTTTATATGCCAGATTTATCAGGGTACTGATAAAGATACTGGCAGATTACTAGTTATCATTTTCATTAACCTTTTGAGTTCATCTGAGGTGAAAGAAGCAATATGATACCTATGTATGTAACTAAATATCTTTGGAAGTCTCGAGCTGCACAGAATGAGTTTTTGAGGCCCAGACAGGCCTCTGAGGTTCTGGTTTGGTCCATAATCCATCCCTATCTAGCCCTCCACGGTGGTTAAAGCTCTGACAACCACACAAGATAAGAAATCTTATGACGATATGAAATCAGTGATAAAAAACCCCGCCTCTACACTAATGCTAATCATTCGAGATAATGGTGATGTGTAAGTTGTTGATGTGTACACTTTAACTGATACTGAAAAAAATACCTATTTTGTTTTCAAACATTTGACTTAGCAACCGCCGCGAGCTTAAGTGCAATCAACTTAGATGTTTAAGTCATTTCAACTTAAATTGCATCAAACTGACTTAAAATCTGTTTAATTTTGAATAACATAAAAAAAGTTGAGAATAGCTTAACATGTTTTTTACAGTGTAGTGTTTTCATTTATCTTTTATTTTTATATTTCAATTTTAATTTTGTTTTAGTAATTTTGTTTGGTGCTTTTGTCATTATTTTGTATTATTTATAAAATGTATTTCTATAGATTTAATGTTTTTAAGTTTTAATTTTTGTACTTCAACCTAATGCAGACTTCAATTACAGAAAACGATTTTTAATAGTATTAGTTTTGGTTAACAATGTAACAATACTGAAGCAGATAATGGAAATGAGAATTATGAAACAAAACATTTCGAATGAATGAATCATATCTTTCTTATTAGATATTTTATGTGTGATGCAAGCAAAGTCAAATTCAGTCAATGTCCACAGTACTTTTTAGAGAGTCTCCATTTAATTCATGAAAAGTAATATTCAAATTACAAAAATCATAATGATAATAATTTATTCACTGACTCGCTGTAGATAGACAATTCTTTGGTAGTGAAGAAATATTCAAAAAAGATTTGAGAAAACTCACAAGTGCTGAATAAATTTGAACCAAGACAAAATGAATCAAAACACAAACACTGCTGCCCCAATACTGTTAAAACACTTTTTAACCTTGTTTAAACTGTTAGTGTCATCAAGTCTTACCTGTTCAATGTACAAAAAAATGTTCTGTTGACGTATTACCAGGAGTCAGGGCCAACTAACATGCATTACATACCAGATTAAAAGGCTGAATTAGAAAGGACAAAGTTAAGGCAAAACAATATACAAGCCTTTTGAAACTATTGAAACCATTAGGTGTTAAAATGCCTGAGCGTAAAAAAAAAAAAGTATTTTAGTGTAAGACGTGTTTTTGTATTCACCGGGTGCACAGATCCTCTGGAAAATGTTGCACATTATTGTGCTGGTTGATGGAAATATCTGACTTGTTTTAATGCTCACTTTACAATCACACACTCATTTTTCACAGCTTTTTTACATTTTCTCTTTTAGTTAACAAATCTTTTAAAACTTCCAAAATCCTTTTTTCATAGATATCATGGATATTTATTCATCTTTTACAAAAACATACGTATAAAAAAGAAACAGAAACGTATACTATTAATATAGCATTGCTTGAAGACAGAAGATAGGAAAGCTACAAGAAGTGGACCAAGCGCTCTTTTCAGTACACACACCTATTGACTCCACCAACTCCATAGCAAGTGCCACTGTATCAGTGAGGAAGGCAGCTCAATCCAGGTCTCCAAACAGAAACCCTTCCTATTGGTGTGGTGTCAACACACCTTAAAGACACAACATTGATCCGTTCGAGAAAGGAAACCGCAGACTTGATAAAACCAAGCAGGAACCAATCAGAATGCATATTTTTGCATTCGTCACACAGCTCACAATATGAGAAACACAGAAATAGAGATAAAATGCTTAGAAAAGGCAGAGAAAGCCATGTGGTTTCAGCCTTCATACTCCTTGTTTCATCATAGATACCTATATATATTATGATATCTTGAGGAAACGGTTGTTCTTTCTCAAGGTGGGCCTTAAAGATTGAAAGTAAATGCAATTGCTTTCCTGTGCCAGGATTCTTAGTGAGCCAGTCTAAGCACTTTAAGTCTAGGGATGCAGTCCACATTGTCCACACAGTGCACAAGGGGACAGAAGGAGGACACGTTGATGACAATGATGACATCACACTGCAAATCATCTTCAATACTGACGCAAGAGTTCCATCATTACCGTTGATAAAGGCAACATGGCTGTCATTTGAGTTCTCTTCCCACAGCTTCTTTCGTTCCCCTCTCACTCTCAGAGGAAGTCGTGTAGGCCTCATGGCTGGGAAGAGATGTGCTCTTATGCAAATACTGACGAGGAGCAGGAGACTATCCTGCACATGTGCAAAATATCCAGCAATAGGGAGGGTGGGATGTGTCTCTTTACATGTGGGCCAGACGGGAAGATACAGGCACATGCTACTATGTGACAAGCCTTTTATTTTCAAAAGGCAGAATTGAAGAGCTTGAGATCCCTAAATCAGTTCTGACATGTTTTGAAGTCAACAAACTTGCCTTGCAATAGTTTATAAAAGCCTATTTTCTAGTACTCCACCCACTATAGTCTTTTTATGATCCCCACTCAGGTTCAAAAAAAGGTCTGAGGTCACAGCGTGACCTTGCTGAGCCTGAGGGACATACTGGAGCGTTGCTGCGTGCGTGGTAATGTGGAGCTGCAGCGACTGCGCAGCTGAACCGGCCTCCCCTCAGAACCACGCAGACGCAACAGGAAGTCAAAGTTCGCAGACGTGCTCATGGCGTAAAACACGTTGGCGTTGTCAGGGATGACCAACTCTGGAGAAAAAGAAAAAAGATTGCAAACGTGATGAACTAATTAGAGCACTAAGATTTCAAAATGTGTGAGACACACAAGAGTTAATGTTGTACCTCTCTCCTCAGAGATGACCTGCACCAGCTCGTAGTCGGCAGACTGCTCACCCTCCAGGTTGTGTTTGGCCATGGCTCGAGAGATCACCGCTGGAGTTTTGTCTTGACTGGTCAGCTGCATGGAGGAACAATAATTCGTTTTACAACTCTTCTCTCTATGAACTTTTTGCTGCAAGAATGATGATCCATTTGTGTCCTATATTATACAGCTATATATTTTCAAAAATAAAAAAACCCATTTATACTGTGTAATAACAACAGTAAGTGAGAAATAAAAAAAAACAGCCTGTGGTTTGCAAAATTAAATAATTGTCTGATATATATTCGCACTGTACTAAAGTTGAAATAAATTATCAAATTCTTATCTGAAAAAAACGTATTTGTACGTTGACAGTGTTAATTCCCTCCCCAACTATTAATGTTGAATGTATAAATCTAAATAGAATTTTTTTTAAATGTTATTAAATTATTGAATTTTATATAATAAAAATTATATTTTTAATGATACTTATGACCTGTTAAATTTAAATAATTCTAAAGCACTTTGAACTCATGTAAATTGTAAGGAAGGAGAGATGAACACTTAGAATTTTTTTTCCACAAAACAATATATATCTTTGTTTATTTCTTTATGCTAAAAATGAAAAGAATAAAATAATCACAGTTAATCTCATAATATTTGCCTAGACCCCAGACCACAACTTGAAATAATGTATTATTTTTTTAAAGCATATCTGCCTGATTTTAAACCCTAATTAGCAATAATAATTAAAATGTCTTTTAATATAATTAAATATAAAATGGCTCTTAAACTGCAAGTAGGTAATCAATCAGTAACTAATCGTACCATATTCGACCAATATATTAACAATGGCCAAATATACTTTTAATATAAGCAAGAATAGATTGCACACACTGTTAAAGTAGATTAATGTTATTAATCACTAACCATGATACTCTTGTAGAGGTTGCCGTTTCCCTGTTCAAGGCTTACTCGGATGATGCATGCATCCTGAGCTTGTGTGTTATAGGCAGGTGGAAAAGTGGGTGATGTGGGGGTCATGGGCGTCAGTGACATGGAGCGCCGATGGTTGCAGGGGGGCCCGGGCAAGGTTGGGGAGGCCATAGATATGGAAGCACTGGCTGTAGAGGAGGAGGTGTCCATGGAGTGCAATGAGGTGCAAGAGGAAGACTCGGACAGCTATTGTAACCAAACAGATGTCTGTTTAATACTTTCATTTAATACAACGGTATATCAAGAATTTTCCCATGATTTAGGATGTTTGTACCTTCTTAAGATGAGTGTCTATAGAGTGTAAGGGTGTCATGCCTTCACTCTCTGAGGGACTAGAGTCACTGGAAGACACACTGACTGAGTCCATGCTCTCCCCAGAGCTGCCAGTAGGAGGCGACCGAGGACTCTCTCTCACAGGAGAGCTTGTGTTTGTGGCATCAGGTCCTAAGAAGAGTCTGGAGAGGTTGGAAGGACAAAAAAAAAAGAGGAATGATATACATATAAAGTCTTCCTCTTTGAAAATCCATTACTGTTCAAAAGTTTGGGGTCAGTAAGATTTTCAATGTTTTTGAAAGAAGTCTCTTATGCTCACCAAGGCTGCATTCATTTGATTAAAAATACAGTAATAACAGTAGTTTTGTTAAATATATTAAAATCACTACTATTTAAAATCACAGTTTTAATATATTTTAAAATACAATTTATTCCTGTGGTGGCAAAGTTGAATTTTTAGTGTCTTCAGTGTCACATGATCCTTCAGAAATCATTCTAATATGCTGATTTGGTGTTTAAAAAACATATTTCGTGTTATTATCATCATCATCAATGCTGATAACAGTTGTGCTGCCTAATTCTTTTGTGGAAACATGATACATTTTTTCCAGAATTCTTTGTAGGACATAAAGTGACAAAGAAGCAGCATTCGTTTGAAATAGGAATCTTTTGTAACAATATAAGTCACTTATAGGCATGTTTAAGTTTAAGTATAAAGCTTGATTGATTCTGATATCAACATTTTGGTTTTAGGTCACTCACAGGCTCAATCTCTTCACCATACTCTTGCGGGGTTTTGGTGAAGTTGGGCTGTTGTCTCCCAGTCTTTCGACTTCACATGACAGCGCATAGCTGAGTGACAAACATAAGTGACCAATATTAGCAATGAGACATACACTTATGAAAAAAAGAGAGAGGAAACAAAAGTGTGTACCTCTCCTCTTCTGAGTGCTGAGGCTGACTTTTAAACCAGCGCAGAAATGTGGGGTCAGGGGTCAGACAGTAACTGTTGCAAGCAGACTGCAGGAGCTTAATCTGAGCGATCACTTCAAACTCCTGTAAAGAGAGATTTTGTTCAACATTCCCTCAGACCTAAGGGATTCAACAGATGTTTTGACTATAATAAAGACCAAATAATAAGGAATGTTGTACTTACTCTGCGCCGCTTTTCGAAATTAATCAGTCCTCCCTGTGAAGCACAGAAACAAACTTTAGTCTAGATTCTCCACATGATTTTACTCATGAAAATTTTGATTACAGTGCTTGTGAAACAATCCAAAAGAAGGTCAAATAAACCTTGGTAATGAATACCTTAGCGGTCTGGGAACGCTAGGTCAATAATAACACCAGAGATTCTTTATGAGATTTTCTTTTACTCTGGGAATTTGTGGTGGATGAACAGCTGACTCACCTCCGCTTGGTCAGGCAGTGCTGTATCAAGCATGGTCAGATCGGTGAGAAATGTACCCAGGTATGGAATCGTCCCCTGCATGGCACCCTGGAAACAATATAGTTATGTATATTTTTGTCAGTTTTAAGCTAACATGGTACTTTTTCACACACCATATTTAACACTTTAACTCTTGCTCTCAAATAAAGTACATGTGCATACTATCTTTTGGGGCAAACTCACCATCTCTTTCTGCAACTGCAGTCTCTTTTGGGATCTTTTCTGGTGGTCTTTGGCACAGCTGTCAAGACTGGCAAATTTTGAGGTGCCCTCCTGAAGATTAGAGAGATGTCATTAGCTTTTAGCAAGCCAAGAAGGAATTGGCAGATTTTTTTCTACATTTTCTGTCCTGTTTTTTTTTTTTTTGTTAAATGGAGTTTACACTTTTTCCTTTTCATAATCAAATTAGCCTAAAAGAAACATATTAAACAAACACAAATGGCAAGAGATTTTAATAATTTTTAAAATCACGTAAATCTGATTCCATGTTCGCCTTATTTGTGAACGCTACTTAAAAAAATGCCTCTGTGCAAAGAAAACACAACATAACCAGAACTGTGAATGAGAGACGTGTGTAAACTCACCCTCATTAGCAGTTCCCGGCTTGTGAGGTAATTATTCTGGTCGGAGAAGATATCGGAAAGCTCTTCAAACATCTGCATGCTGTCTCTAATGTAGCATAGCGTAATAAAAACAATTTGAGATTATGAACATGTCATTCTTAACAACAGAATACACGACTACACCGTTCAAAAGTTTGGGATCAGTAAGGCTTGTTGTTGTTGTTTTAAGAAGATTCTTATGTTCACCAAGGCTGCATTTATTTGATCAAATACAGTTAAACCAGTGAAATATTGTTACAATTTAATTTGTATTTTATTTTAATATATTTTAAAATGTAGTTTATTCCTGTGATGGCAAAGCTGAATTTTCAGCATCTTTACTCCAGTCTTCAGTGTCACATGATTCTTCAGAAATCATTCTAATATGATTATTTGCTGCTCAATACACATTTTTTTTTATTGTGAATGTTGAAAATGGCTATGCAGCTTAATGAAGTTTGATACAGATTGTGATTTTTTCAGGACTCTTTGATAGAAGAGAAAGCTTGAATAACATTGAAATAATAATCTTTTCTAACATTGTAAATGTCTTTAATGTAATTTGATCAATCTAATGCATCCTTGCTGAGTAAAAAATTCTTTAAAATAAATAAATAAATAAACAAATAATAATAATAATGATCCCAAACTTTTAAAAGGTAGTATATATCCATCTAGACACGTAACTAGTAACCATAACATAACTGGTAAACATAACCAATATTATTAAAAGGATATGAATAATTTTAGCAGCCTATACTGTATAGTGTTTCAAAATAAAGAAAAGACTGACAGGCTTGTTTAATGACAGAACTTACTTGGCAACAGAGGCCCACGTTCTCTTCAGTCTGTAGATGGGGTTGGACTGCAGCGCCGACACTATGGCTCTTAGAGACGAGAAGTTCTTACGAATGCGACACTCCTGAGAAAGTTAATCCATATTTACACATATTCTTTTACAAATGGGCCTAATTAGACTTGAATGACATTTTTATGTCTTCTTTGGTTTATCCAGATCTAATCTAAAACAGATTAGGTGTAACTCTTTACCCAAATGCACAGAGAATGGTAAATGCCTTTTGTACAAATATATTCCAGATCAACATCAGGCTTTATCTTTGCCAGGAAATCTAAAGTGTTGCTGGAAAACCACGCAACACTAAAGTGCTGCAGTTCTAAAGAACTAGAGGTCAAAGAGTTTGAACATGAGCATTAAGTTATATTGGGACCATTCAAGTGTGTCTGTGTGTTGGGTTATGCACCTGTGCAATGTCAATCCAGCGCTGGATAATGCGAGCACGCAAATGTGGGCGTATCTGACGTTGGCGAAGGATGGTGCTGACCACACACGTTGTTACCGCATTAAATTGGGTGATGGTGGCACGTATGGTGGGCGCACTCTGTTTCCCGTCCTTTTTATCACGCTGAGACCAGATAGAGCCCAAACAGTGATGAGGAACCACCCTCTTAAATAGCAGCTGTGGAAGGAAGGAAATATTTCATTGCTTGAGTCAACAAATGTGCAAAATAAAGTTTGCATCATTACTATATACAGCTTTCTCTCTCACCGCATCCATATAGGTCAGCTGCTCTGCTACAAGGTCAACTTCGAAGGAGAAGAAGTCCTCTTGCATATCGATCTCCACTTCCTCATCTTCCCCAAGGCAGAATGGGTTGGTGTACTGAAATCCTCCTGCAACAAATGGACAGCAGGTGTTTTTGTATGCACAGGAAGACAGAACAAACATGAATAAACAAAGGAGGTATAAAGTTCGATAGAGGTATGGATAAAATAATTAATCCGGATATGACTTGCCTTCAGACTCATTCTCTAGACTGGCCTGGACACGCAATTGTTCTAGCAGACTCTGAGCCCGGCGCATTGGCTCTGAGCCTGGCATGGCCTTCTGCAGGAAACCCAGCACACGTTGCAAACTCGGATATGATGGAGGTTCCTGGAAGTCCTCTGGACACTGATCCAACCAGGCTCTCAGAATAGAGGCCAAAGCACTGGGGGGAAAAAAGAAAATAACACATAAATGTTTGTATAAACCAGAAAAAATCAGATGGCGCAAACTAGTGAGGGAATCTTTCATAGTACACTTTAACTGCAATGCTGTGATTCATGCAGCAACCAAACACCATTCATTAGTTCCCTTTTATTTCTAATCGCTTCCAAACTCACGTACACTCAATAGCACAGTTTGACCTCTGTTTTTAAGCTTCGATGGAAATGAAACAACAAACACAAGAGCTGCCAGAAGTCACTGCAGATATAACAGCACAGATAACCACGACGAAGACACTCACGTTCTCACAGCGCCTCTGCTCTCTCCAGTCTGACACTGGTTACGCTCCCCCTCACAATCCTCAAAACTGCCATACCTGTGAAAGAAGAGAGAAACCAGCTGATGAGCATGCTGACAAATGGTGAAGGGAGTAACCACTGTATAAGAACCCAAAATAAAGTATAAAATATCAGGTATGAAAGTAAAATAAAAATGTAGGATTCACACATTTTCAGACAAATAAATGACCATGATTTTCCCATTGCGATGACTAGATATGCATTTTTAAAGAGGACCTATAATGCCCTTCTACAATTTCTTGATTGGAAATAATTTAAATGAGGAATAATGTGACTTGTACGTTCCCAGTAGAAAATACAAGACTGCTATCGAGGCGTTTCAGAAGTTCAGGAACAATGCTTACTGAGTGACTTTGTGCTTTGTAACTTATGTTCAAAAAAAGTTGAAAATGTAAAAAAAGCATAATAGGTCCTTTAAAAAAAAAAATGTATTGACTATATTAACTTATATATAAACCATAACTTTGTATTCATTTCCAAGACATTTTGTCAGGCCTGAAATTCTCTGATATTTCCATGTCTTCCAAGACTGTGGGACTCCTGTAGATCTTAACCGGCTGTGTTTAAGTTAATCCCTCGCCAGGATGGGTATTTCTACTCGCTAAGCTGATCACCGCAAGGCTCTTGCATGTACGCAAACGTGAGCATTCAAAACAGCCAGTCAGAATGCATGCAGGTTTCTCTTGACATTTATGATGTGTATTAACACATGAACATGCACACAAGTGTACACACCTGTCCAGTAGCAACTCCAGTACATTCTGTGTGGTGGCAAAGGCCCTGTATGTGGAGAGGAAGATGCTGGTGTAGGTCAGGTCATTATCACCGAACGCTGTGAGGAGTGTCTCTACCAAGCGCTCAAGTGTCCCCGCCCGAATACTCCTGATCTTACACGTCTCCAACTGACTGACCGTGTGACCTGGGGGCAAGCGGTCGCCCTCTGCCTGAGAGAGCAAAGCAAAAGGAGAGAAAAATACCTTGAGAGAAATATAAAATTAGTTCGATTCTTAAACACGCATCCAAGTATCATGCAGAGAAACAGAGGGAGAAAAGCAGAAATAAACAGGGCAAAGAATGAGACCTTGGTACTGCAAGCACGCTACAACAGGAAACTCTACAATCTGCTTTTAATCAGAACAATCCTCCTCCTCCCTCTCTGAGACACGCTGGAAAGTCGGCAGACTTTTTAAAAATGCTTCATTAGTTGAAAAATACAATGGTTGTGTGGTTCACACAAGAAACAGGCCTATGTGATTTAAAAGTTGGTCACAAAAAGGTGAATATTATAGTTATTATAGTTAACTCAAACTAAAAGTGGAACAAAAAAAAAACATTTATTACTTTAAAATAAATGTTAACTGAAATAAAATAAAATACATAAAACTTAAACTTATTTACTTCAGCTAGCTGCCAAGGCAACATTTCTGATTAGTTTTACTTTACTTTAACCTCATAAACTAACTAATTAAACTAAAACTGAAATAAAAATTAATAAAAACTATAGACATTTTTAAAAACCATAAACTAAAACCATAAAACCATAAAAACCACAAACTTTAATTTTTGTTTAAAATTAAAATAAAATGAAAATATCTAAATATATTAATAAAAACTAAAATAGTATCTCAATGATACAAAAGTAGCATGATGCCCGAATGTAAAACGTGCTTTCTTTTAAATTGCAACGTCAATCAAATCTGCATTTAAATTTTTACAGCATGAGAAAGTTGTAATGCTGTAAAGTTAACTTGCTTTTGAAATCAGCATTATCATGAAAGTCATATTTATGAAATGATTCATCATTAAATTAACTGTTTTTTACAATGTAGAAACATCTGTGCTACAACAAACTAAAGCCCTATGGAAATCACGTCAGCTCATAAGTGCTTTGTTTCCAGAAGGGTGTTGACAATATGGAAAAAGTTATTCAAGGTTAAAGCAACAGATTATACCATATTCACCGCTGTAATTCGGAACGGAGCCATAACAGCATGGCTTCATAAAATAACAATGTTGTATAAACCTTGAAACTCATACAGCAAATTTTTGGTTGAAAACATTTGCAACAGAGAACTGAGTTTAAAGTTTTCCTGTCCATAAAACACATAATAAATAGCTATCACGTTGAGGAAAACACAAAGAAGGTATTTTGAAGAACTGTTTTTGTCCATACAATTAAAGACAATGGGAGTCCAAAAAAAAACATGATTGAAAAACATTTTTCAAAAGAAAAATCTTCTTTGTGTAGAATAAAGTAAGTCATACAGGTTTGGATGACATGAATGTGAGTAAATGATGACAGAATTTTCATTTTTGGGTGAAATACCCCTTTAACCAAGCTTTTACCAAACAAACAACCGTATATAAAGTTTCATGTGTTTTCTTGCAACGCCATAACCATGAAGACTAATGACTAGAACACTATAAGAGCCCCACAAATAAAATACTTCCGTAAACCATAAAAAGCTTTAAATGGTCACCCTTAATATGGCCTACTGTCTGGCCGGCCCAGCATGGGCAGCTGAAGTGTTTTTTTTAATAAGAGTGGAAGTGCATTCAGATCAAAGGCCTCCGCTCACCCCCAGCCATCTTGCGCCTTTGTTAGCCGCTTGCTGGATTTGAACCCTCTTTAGCGTCACGTTGTATATGGCTCCTTCCTCGACCTCCTCTCCCCAGTCCTGCACAGAGCTCTGAAGAGGGAGAAAGCAATCAACGTTACACCATTTGGAATGTTGAGGACTAAAACAGGGGAAAAACAATATGTCTTAGTTCATGATAAACAGTAACCCTGGCTTTAAATGTTAGTATCAAAAGACTGACAGACATGATGGGGTGTGTGGAGGAGAGAAAATGATAATTCATTTGGAGGAAGGAGACACAGAGAGAGGGGGAGAGACAAGAAATGAGATCAGAGCTGGCATGGGGTTTCAGCCTAAGAGCTTTAACAGATTCTTGATAGGGAAGGATTTCTCCATCCAGCCTTGGAAATAAGAACCAAACCCAGAGAAGTCTATAAACATACACACTTATATGCTTTCTCAGACACACACACACACACACACACACACAAAGTAATGACCAGCATTAAGTGTCTGGCTGAGTGGTGTCTTTCAGGCTGTGGACAGCTTAACATTCATATTAAACTGCCAGACAGAGGATTTCGATAATTTCTGCCCTCTTCAGTCAATAACAATAAAGTAGAGCTGTATAGTAAATAAAGTCCTACGTCTGCATGAAACCTTCTCAGAGCATAGTCTCTCATATTCAAAATATCTTTGTCTATCATCTCCATTAAAGTCAGATCTTTTCTTCGATGTTGTGATGTACATCTGAGTGAAACGGAAGGGTTGGGGTTTACAGTGGTGCTCAAAAGTTTACATTCCCCTTGCAGAATCAGCTAAATTAATTATTTTAACAAAATAAGAGGGATTTTTCTGAAAAACATCGTGCAGTTTAACTGCTCAGGACAAACAAGGGACTCAACCATCAACCATCACAAAACAAAGAAAAAGGTTGTGGATCATCCAAGTAACGACACAGTATTAAGAACCAAGGGTGTGTAAACTTTTGAACGGGGTCATTTTTATAAATTCAGCTATGTTTTGTCTTGTGGACTCTTTAAACATATTTTATGTAAAATATCTTATTCAAGACTAAATAAAAAAATAACATGCATTTTGTATGATCCCTCTTATTTTGATAAAATCATTAACAATTTGCAGATTCTGCGACGGGTATGTAAACTTTTTGAAACTTTTGACTGTATGAAGACAAATGATTGGAGAAGTCCTGCATACATCAGCAGAGAGAAGTCTGTCGTTTCACCAGAAGATCCAGTTAAGACAAAAAATTATTAAAATGAATTATAAATATGCATGGATGAATCGTTCACAATTAGGTCAGTAACATACATTTAGAAATTTTCCTTTTATGTCCACTTTAAAGACAAATGTCCTTAGAGTGTAAATAAATTATAAGAGGACACATAAAAAAATGTATGCTTTAAATGAGTAAAAAACTGCTAATTGAACCAGACAATAATATTCACATTTAAGACATTTTCTCTAAAAACTATTCTTACTCTTTTTATGCAATTTCATAAGACATTTTTATCTGAAAATTGTTTTGCAGTGCATACTTAGGAGACTGTGGGAATGAACACAGATGCTTAGATACTTATATATAAACACACAAAAATGTCGACCTAAATGTGTGAAATTTTGCTGTTTCACTAACGACATCACCAGACTTTTTTCCAAAAAGATTCCAGAAGTCTAGAAAAAGTCAGGCTGCGCTATGGACCTGTCCTTGGAATTACTGTGAAAGTCAGAAGACCTTATTGCCTAGCGTGTACTTCTATGTGAATCCAGCCAAAGCCATGCTATATCGCTCCAACAAGTGTATTCAGCTCTCTTGTGATCCTCAGTAGGCCTAAAACTCAGTAAAAAAGGCTCTGGGTTTTTCAATGATGATTTTTTTATTTTTATTCAGCACCCTCCAATCTTGAACAGTTAGTTATATGAGTGTATGTATTTCTACAATGCTTCAATAGTTTTAAAATAACATATCTGTACATTACTTTCAAAGTAATCAACCTTGACATTTAAAACATCGGCCTACTGAGTCTTTTCACTATTGCAGCACATCCAGACTACGTCTGCAGATTTATGCAGCTGAAAGAGTAACTGTCCCTGGAATGAAGCGGATCAGTCTGTCTTTATTTTCCGGGCCGTTTCCTGTACAGTGCGTTCAGATAAATACTCAGCTGGATGAGTCATGCAGTTTGCACTCAAAAACAATGGTAGGAGGTCTGCATACCCGCTGCCCGGACCCTGCCGAGTCCATAGTCTATGCACTGTGCTGCTCCTTTGTACTGGATGAAAAGTTTTCCAAAGCGGCTTTTAAAGCCTGCTCAGCAGCACAAGCAGACATTGGAGAGGGTGGGACTACATGAGGAAACAAAATAGTTTTTTTTTTCTGAAATAAAACAAGCTGAGTACTAGTATTTGTGACCACATGTGGTACATTAGAGTAGATGGGAGCTCTATGAAGTCTTTTTGAAGTTTTATTTATCGGGTTTATTTTTAACTAGTTAATTTTATTACATTTTATTCTATTGTTTTGTAAATTGTTTTACTGGGTTGTTATTATTATCTTATTAATAACCATATTTTATTCATATTTACCCAATATAATGTTTTATTGATTTAAATAGCAATGCCAGTTCAAAACTCCCATGGAAGATGAAAAATACTTTGAATGCATAGAAAGTATCTTCATTATATATACGCCTGTTTTTTTGAGCTCTGTTAAACAATCAAACGAATAAAGTTCATAAACTTGGTCAATTTTAATTGACTATGATACTTTGTGTGGTCAGATAAGTTGTCCTAAAAACACAGAAAATAGACTCTATGTTTTAATAAACAATCATTTAAGTCCTGAAAAAGCATTAAAAGGAATGGCTGTGGGACATCTGAGCACTTCGTTTAGGTCCCTAAAACTCCTGTAAACAAACAATTAAAGGATGCAGACCGTTATCATCACAAACGGAGACGTTTTCTACCCCCTAGCCTGCAAACAAAAACAACACAACCCCAAAAGTCCATGAGAAACAATCCCTCGCCGATAACAACAATAACAAGTGGGTTTAAGCCCATCTGTCCTCTTTGTTTTCGTCTGCAGAGCCTGGAGGCTGTTCATCACAACGGTAGAAGTATTTCTAGAGTGAGAAACTAACGGGAACCTCCGCCAACATGGAGACGACCAGACCCAGAGCCGGCGTGTGTGATAAACAGAAGAGTGCGATAGAGTATTGCAGTAAAATATAATCTAAAAACATTTGTATTCCCCACGCCCTCCCTCCAAAATCTTTCTTTATCCTCCACTCCAAGCTCTCTTTCCCCCTCCCTCTCCCCTGTTTCTCTAGAAGCTCAAAGCCGCAAAATCAACAGTGTGGCAGGAGACAAACGCAACTTCTTACCATTTTAGCTTTCCAAGCGAATTTCATGGTGAGGGCCTCTCTCATCGTCCGGTAGCGGCATTAGAACACAGCCCAAGTCCAGCGAGAAAGGGTCAAATGTTTTTAAGTATAGTAGGCTACGCAGAGCTATCCTGTGTGGATTGTCCTCCTTCAGCGCACACACATAGTCCGTCACTGATGGAGCCTCAAACTGCCAGTGCTCTCTCTCTCCCTCTCTCTCCCTCTGCTGTCCACCCCCGCTCAGTAAATGACACAACTCCGCCCACTGCGCTCCCTCTCCCTCCCTCCCTCTTTAGTCGTTTGATTGATATTTCTTTTTATTATTATGGAATATTGTGTATATAATAATATTTAATAACATTAACAATAATTATATATTAGGCCTATATAATAACAAAATAAATGCCAAAGAAGTTAAAGTGAAAGTGCACGCAAAAAAAAAAAAATCTGTCATCATCTATTCACTTTCATGTGGCACCAAAATCGTATTACGGTTGTGACACACGAGTAGATGTTTAGCAGAATGTTAAAGAATGTTATTTTTTTTATTTTTTTTTATTCCTTACTTTATTTATTTTCATATAATGGATGGTGAATGAATGCAGCTGTCAAACTCCCGAAAGGTCAGAAGTCAGTGCCATATGCAGGCCAATTATGGTATGGTCTATGGTGGAATTTGTAGTTTAGGTGAACAATTCATTAAAAGGCTTATGGTAATGACTCATGACTGTAGTTACTAAAGAATATAATAATAATTATCATCATGCTATTGAAATGAAAGGTGAAATATTCTTTAATCTTTCAAATGGCCCAAGATGGGAGGTTTCTGATGAGATTGGATCTTCTTCTTTTTTGTGGTATTTTGACCACAAAACATTTGACAAAACAAGTTAAGTAGGCTATCACTGTATTACTGCCGGTAATTTAATATTACTATTGAAAAACAGTTGTTATATTTATGTTGTTCTGTTACAATTGTTATGTTCAGTATCTTACCTTGTTCTCTTTCCCTCTTAAAACTGAAGCATCAAGCTAGAATTCAAGCTTGGCTTCTGTAAAGCCCACTTTCTTTGATTTGACTGGCCATATCAATCACTTTGATATTGGACAAGCGCTGTTGGACCGGTGAGACAGAACAGCCTAAAACATCCTAACAACACCAAAGTGGAGAGTAATGTGGTGCAGCAAAGCAGAACCAGGAATATCAAATATTGAGGGAACAATTGGCCATTTTTAATTACTGAGGAGAGGGAGGGATCTGTCCCCCTCACTGTCTATGGTGGTTACAGCCCAAACTCAGAGACAATATGAGGAAGGATGACGCTGCAGGGATTTTCCCTTTTATCCCTTATGTGCAGGACGTCTGGATTTTCATTTGTATGATCGCAGGAACCAATTAGCAGGTGTCATGTGGGCCTTCACACACACACACACACACACACACACACACACACACACACACACACACACACACACACACACACACACACACACACACACACACACACACACACACACACACACACACACACACGGGTTCTCATACATCCAGCTATATATGTAAGCTTTGCCATAAAGAATCAATGTGATGTTTCAAGCAGCCACAGTAGGGAGCACAATAGAAAGCTGTTCAATATTCTTTGACCTTCAGTTCTATCTTAACAAGGCCAGTGGTGAGATCATAAATGTCAAGGGCTAGTTTTATGAAGACAGATTCAAGAAGTACTTCCTCAAGCTAAACACAATTTACAGGCAATCTTGCTCAATCACAAACATTTAAAGTTTATATCAGATTGACTATTTACCCATTCAGCAGAGAATATTTAAACTAAAAGAATAACACAGGAGAGCGTGGCGATAGTACGAACATGGGCTTGATTTTGGGTGTATATGTGCATATGAAAAAGCCAGTCAGAAATAATGGTATAACAATATGGTTGCATTAGTAAACATTAGTTAATGCATTAACTAAAATGACTAACAATGAGCAACAGTATTATAAATCTTTGGAGTAAAAATCTAACTGTTCATTGTTAGTTCAGGTCCATTAAATAATATTAACAGATACAACTTTTGATATGTATTAATAATTCAATTTTACTAAGAATTATGTTTAGAAGTAACCTAACTGGTGAAACACTAACAGAAATGTACTAATATGTCTTTTAATTTTTTTTTTATGTATCTCATTTTGCCAGTTAGTTATTTTTTCTGTCTTCTGATTTATTTGGAGTTGATGGAACAGTTCAAATAAAAATTAAGAAAATGTAGGCCTATACATAAAATTGATATAAAATGAGGCCTACATTTTACAAAAAGCTGTTCTGAAGAACATCAGAACTTTTTCCCTGTTAGAAGAAGCTACTTAAAAAGTCAATAATGATAAATAATTCACTTTATTGAAAGGTTGCTTTTGAATGCACCCTCCAAATAAAACCAAAAAGTCTATCTCAGAAGCAAATAATCTATAATTTCCATTGACATGGAATTTAGTCAAACTCTATAGTTATTCCCTGTGGTAAATATCCTAGACGGAGTCTGCATCCACAAATGTAGGCACATGAAGGTACTTCACGAAACTGATTTCGGACAGACTTTTGAGGCAGCATAACGGTTTAATGATCTACAGCAAAAAAAGAGAGATCTTTGGTGATTACTAGAAAATGACAATAATAATTTCTCACTAGAAATGACATTAAAAAAAGTCGAAAACGTTGGTCAAAAATGTACATTTATACACAAACTGTCATACATCTGCTGCCTTCAAAAATCGATCATGAAGGTATCTCAGGAGACAGGAAGTGAAGCTAACATTGGATTCGGATCTGCCCTGATGCCTTCCTACCTTGGAATACATCATCCGAAGGCAGCATTTTTAAGCTTTCGGATGCAGCCCTAGACCGTGGTTAACGTTCTGGAAACCAGGACCAGGATTGTATTAGTAAAAGTGCGTGCAAGCAACCAAGGGAGAACCCTGACAACCTATCACACGACTCCGTCAAACACTCACCCTCACCTCAATGGACCATTAGCTGTCTACAGCCACAACAACTTCAATAAAGTGAAGTGTGTTTAAGCAGAGACCCCCTCGTGTTCAGGTCAGAGAAGGCTGGTCAGCGAGGGCAGTGGGGCTTCAGAGGGGAAACCCTCATTCTCTGAGATCTACTCCAGTTCCCAGGCCGGTCTGACTGGGTGTCCTCTGCTCGGTTGTTCCTCTGGGGTTCTGGGAAGCGTGGAGGAGCAGTGGGAGAGGTCGTGACCTTTTGGTCCCCCTCAAGGGACAGCTGTTTGCTCTCAAAAGGGAGTGATGTCATTGCAGTGCACAACAACAAGGCCTGACAAATGGCAGGCGCTTGGGCTGGACCTGGCTGACGCACACACACAGACACACACACACACACACCTCTGATCTCATACACAACTATAGCCCTAGGGAATAGATAGAGATAGTGTGTATCTATATGAAATAAAAGCACAACACCACTACATCATAGTGATGCCAATCTCTAAAGGAAACATACTGTATCATTTGATAACATGCAAGGTGTGGGAACTAAATGTAAAAGGTTAGGAGGTGGTTATTGAAAAATTGATCGATCACTCATTTGCAACCTGTTTAAGAAATAGTTTCACGAGTTCACACTTACATATAATTTTGAGGGAGTAAGATTTAATGCGTATTTGGCGTGCTGTCCGGAGGGAGGGCTCCGGAATTCAGCCCGAGCCCAGAGTACTCCCCCCGTATGTAAGTGATTTTTAGAACTAGGAGTGTGGAGAACTAGGAGTGTGGAGAAGGGGTGGAGGGGGGATGCTGCAAACTGTCAATGGATCGAGGTAAGACTGCTGAGTCTATACCCTCTTATCATTGATTGCTGTTTGCTGTCCACTCGTGTTAATTATCTGAACGTGCTCCTCCCGAACTTAGTTAATAAAACTTCATTTGTCAAAATTAAAAATGTATCATCATTTATTTCTCTTGATTTTTTTTATCTGTTACATGATTTTTTTCTTCTAAGAAATGAAAATGTGAAAATGCTATTTAATAGAGTAAATATACATGTATAAATAAATAAATAAGGATAAATAAAAAATTAAATAAACTATGTGAGTGTGTTTTAAGTCAATTCAAGTGCATTACACCAGATTTGACATCAGCATCATTTGTTTTTGTGATTAACCACTATTATGGTACTTTTGTCTTGTTTGAAGCGTAACAGCCCCTTTTTACCATTCACTTTTATTGAGTGGAAAAGAGCAGCATGAGCATCCAGCCTAATACCCCCATCTATGTTCTGTGAAATTTAAAAAAAAAAACATTTAGGTTTGGTTAAACGAGGGTGAGTAAATGATGGCATAGTTTTCATTTCTGTGTGACCTATCCCTTTAATTAACCAATCTCTTCTTGACACAAAATGTTTAATTTGTGTTGTGTTTAGTTTCAGGTGGGAAGTCATCGGGGGTGGGCTTAGAAAATAGGCTTAAAGGGAATCTTAGGGGGCATGTTTAGACCCCAATAGGGAGGCTGAGGATATCTGTCCTGTCGACACCAATAGAGACATACCGAGTCTAAACCTCCCTGGAGTACAATCACAGTCTCCAGTCAGTCTCTCCTCCTGTGGTGGACCCACACACACGTAAACACACACACACAGAGCCTGTGAAGCTATGGAGCACATCGACATGAGTAACGAGAGCACTGTTATTGCACCACTGTGGGGGGAAAAACACACATTCCAGGAAATCTCCCACTTCCTGCCTGCAGCCTCCCAACTATATGTGCCCGTCGTCACTGTACCTGACCGACGGGCCAGTTATCATGTTTACACTGCCAAAGGCGCTCGCAAAAACCTGAGGGATGAAGTAAATCCAGCTGTAGCCTGTTCTGTGTACGTATAGGGAGATTTACGGTCAGATTTTAGACTGCTGTGGTGCACTAGCGTCACCAGAAGAGTTATAAGCTGAGCTGACGCAGGCAAAGAGAGCTGGAGCTAGAGGGCGCAGGGAGGAGACCTTCAATGGTAGCGTATCTCTCTGTGTTATGACGTGCCAGCCAACACAATTTCTTTGTTGTTGTTTGCAGTGGTAAAGTCTGATAAAAAGCTCAAAATGAACCTTAATCTGTGATTCACAGTTCTCAAGAATCTGCAATCCCTTGTTGTCACAACACCATGCGATCATTTTCATTATGCAGTTTGCTTTCTTTTATCAACTTCACCAGAAATCAACACAGTCTAATGTAACAGAAATCACTGCATGTGTTTGTAAAAGCATACATTTTTAAAAAAAAATGCTTAATGATGTATTTATTTGATCAAGAATACATACAAAAATAGTAATATTGTGGAATATTATTAAAATTTTAATAACAATTTTGTCTTCTTTAAAAACTGTCTTCTATTTTTACATATTTTAAAATTTAATTTTATTCTTGTGATGGCAAAGTGGAATGTTCCGCAGCCATTACTTCAGTCTTCAGTCTTTTGGTGCTCATGAAACATTTCCTATTATTATCAATGTTGAAAACAGTTTTATATATTTTTTTGGAAACCGATACTTTTTTTTCAGGATTCTTTGGTGAATAGAAAGTTCAAAAGAACATAATTTGTAACATTATAAATGACTTTACTGTCCTCTTTGATCCATTTAATGCATCCTTGTTGAATAAAAGTATTATTTTATTTAAATCATACTGACCCCACACTACTACTCTTTCTGCAATATGTGCACTTTTCGAAGTATGCAAATCCTTACATGCATCGAATACCCAAATGACCTATAACATTTAACAAAATGTGTAGTAAACAGCCAAAGCACACTGCATGGAATATTGTATCCCATAATGCAATGCACTCCACTCCATCTGTACTTGCATTTTCAGCATGATGAATTAAAAATGTTTAAATAAACTCACAATGAGTTAAATGCTATTTGTTATGCTAAAGTTGCTGAATTAAACATGCAAAGAGGTTGCCAAAACAATGTAACTTATATTGTCTTAATGCATACTGTCTGCTTTGTAATAAATAGTAGTGTTCACTACAATTCAGTATGCTAGTACTCCATTCCAAACAAGACAAAGCATTTTTTAAAACTAATTTCCTCTGTTTTCCCTTTTTTGAGCTATTGTCTCTTTATAAATCAAGACAGCTTAATATTGCAATTACATTATAGTAATCAACTGACAGAGATGAATGAAGAACTGAAAGTCCTTGAGAAGCTCCTGGGGTTTTCAGATGAAAGAAAACTGAAACAAAATAAAGAAGAGAGCTGCATCTTCCCCACTGAGCACCATCAGAACCACAGGCAAAATATTCCACAGTGGAAACTCTGTCATTGTGAAATATGTGGTAAAAACAAATCTTAGCGTCCTCAAACAGCTGGAACGTTGAAGGACTCAAACAAAACACGCTTCCCAGAAACAGTCATTCCTGAATGGCGTATGTGTGTGAAAAGGAGAGAACAGTCGAGCGCGCGCGCTCGTGTGTGTGTGTGTGTGTGTGTGTGTGTGTGTGTGTGTGTGTGTGTGTGTGTGTGTGTGTGTGTGTGTGTGTGTGTGTGTGTGTGTGTGTGTGTGTGTGTGTGTGTGTGTGATTATTCATCAATATTTTTGTTTTACATGCCCAGTAGAGGGCAGTGTGACACGATTCTGCCAATCTGCTCAGTTAGCAAGTAGCAACTTTAACAAGAAAAAAGAATAAACAATACTTTTATGGCTAAGAGTTTTATTATTAAGAGTTATGAGATGCTCCAATGGTAATTTGAGTGTTTTATAGCCTACTGTGTCCACCCAGGAAATATGTCACCCTCCCTTTTGTTAGTTCTCATTCTGTCTTATTCAGTGTGATGCAACCTTCTCCATCATTTACCAGCAGTGGTTTCTACCAATCCTATTTTTTATAATGTTTTTCTACATTTATGTGACACATCTGGGTCATCTGGTTTTTAATTAGTAGACATTCACCAAAAATAATAAATAAATAAAAATACAACAACACATAGCCTATTGTGCATACATCTTAACTATACTCAGCTGGCAAGGGGTCCCTTCAGATAAACAAAAAAATCTGTTTTTTCAGATGTCTGTCCTGTGTGTATCATAATAACAGAGCCTGACAGTATCTGTGATAGACTGATACAGTCAGCATTAAGATTATTATAATCATTAAAGTATGGCTTTTATATTCTTGAATTGGTCAAAAACAGGAATAATCCTGGATGGCATTCTTTAATGACTAATATGGTGGCCAGTTGTTTGAAGCGTGTCGTTAATCTTCTCCTCTGACCTAGAGCTAATAAGCTTTAATTAGCCAGTGTGGTCAGTCTGGTTTGGGCCCCCATGTTGGCAAAACCATCTGCCACAACAGGCAAACAAACAGACAGACATCTGACAGTGATTCTGCTGATTCAGTCTGTCAAGAGCTTGTCTGCTGATCAGAGAGTTAAATAACCTTATAGCTGGGCCTGACCTTGTCTGCTTGAGTCTCAGCCCCCTCCATCCATCCCTTCTTTTTCCTTCTCCTGCCTCTCTGACAGAGGGGGCAGTAAGCCAGGCCACATGACACGGATCAGGAAAGAGGGAATAAATGGGGGGCTGTGGGAAGGAGGGAGTTGTTTTTTTCTTTTTTTTGCTGTGTGAGGGCTGTGTGTGTTTCTTTAACTGCTGTAGTGACCTGAATGGTTCCACACCGGTCCTCTACCACAGTTAAGATGATTCACAGACCTCAATGAGAGTTTATAGGCACATACACTCACAATATCTTTACAATACCTCTAACACACACACACACACACACGCACACACACACACACACACACACACACACACGTCCTATTCTCCCTTATGCTACACACATTTGCACTCACAGATGTACCCTGTATAACCCCTTGCTCTAAACACGTGGGTTATACATTTTCTGCCCCGGTTGAGTGATTTGCCCCCTTTGGACTTCAGCCTGAGGTGTCTTGTCAGACTGAGGGTGGCAGCAGTCATATTATCAGCTTTATTAACTTGTTCCATTGTCATACTCATTGAACCAAATGTTCAATAGTGCAGTCATGCAAACTGACAAATATATGGTGAGTGCTATCTTTTATAATACTACAACATCTAAAGAGCATTGTTGTTGTCAAAAGTTGTTGTTTAAAAAAAATAAGAATAATTTCTGAAGGATCATGTGACACTGATGACTGGAATAATGGCTGCTGAAAATTCAGTTTTGCAATCACAGGAATAAAATACTCGAAAACAGTTCTTTTCAATTCTATAAAGTTACTGTTTTTATGGTATATATATATATATATATATATATATATATATATATATATATATATATATATATATATATATATATATATATCTTTGCAACATATTTTATGAAGAATTTATAACAATAATGTAAAATGCATAACAGAAAAGCAAATGTTTAAGTTTGCATATTAATTGTATGTAAATGAATGTAAAATGATTAGTCTCAAAACAACCCCAGTTAGGCAACCATATTGTTATGCCCTGATTTATGCATTTTTGACACAGCTGGGAGGGAACAATAAATGATCAAGGTGAGAGAGAGGTAATTGGATTGAAACCACATGAGCACCACATCTCTGGAGCATGAACCACAATTCATGACTGTATCGCTTAGGCCTATGTAAGCTCTAGGCCTTGTGTTTTCTTGTAACCAGTTGCAAAACTTACTTACACTGAATTACTGAATCGAATTCTCCATCCCAACGAGTGACTCACTGCACACAAGCAAGGAAACAGTGACTAGCAACCAACCATCAGTGTCACTTTCAAAAAACACACTAAAGCAAAATCACAAAAAAAGAGAAGTGATGCAGAAACAGAGAATACTTAGTTTGCGATTCCTATATTCAGCATAGTTCCAGACACGCGCTTGCGGTCAGCGCAAAACTTCCTCAATGTGTGATACTGACCCATAGTGACTTCTGCAGAGTGAATGTGAGCAACAGGACTGTGCCATTTAGGCTGAATATATGAGTGCATTGACACCAGTCCTTGATCACTGACTTGTGCTGAGGTTTTGCATAGTCAAAGAAAACCAGCAGCAATATCAGCATTTATGGCTAGATGTGCAGGGAGGGACGAAGAGAGTCATGACCCATGCATCTTGAACTTTGGCCACCATCTTCGTCATTAAGGCCGCAAAAACAAAGCCATTAACGACCATTAAGGCCATATAAAAATTTAACAGACAGGTTTTGTAACTGTAGCGAAGCAGGTTAAGGATATGCGAGTATGGTAAAGTCATAAAATGCTATAAAAGTGAAAGCAGAAACGTTATGCAACTCTCTCTTGCCTCTGAATGAGCAGATTAATTGTTTTCCAGTTAGAAGCAGTATGGCAGGGAATAATAATTGCGTAAAGTTATTCCGAGATAACTTGGAAATGGGAACAGTGAGAGGGAGTGAGAATGTCATGGCTGAGGTGAAGGGTGGCTGGGGTCCCACCCGGCATAATCGAGAAATGAGAGTTTCAGAGCTGTGGGACGTTTGTAGGAGACAAAGTCATTTTGTGTTGTCTATGTATGAGCGAATATCTGTGGGTTTGGTATTTAATTTAATGTGTTTGAATGGATATGAATGAGTGCATGTGTGTGTGAACTATGTTGAATATTTGTGTGGACTGGACTCCATGGGTGAGCGTAGGGTAAAGTGAAGAGGGAGCTCATTGGCCCCATATGGCCTCACTGTCAGAGAAACAATAAGCTGTCAGAGGAACAATACTCGGAAACTCTCCAGTGTGAGAGGAAGAGACTTGAAGCAGGATGTTGAATAAGGATGAATCTCTCTCTCTTTCTATGTCTTATTCTCCATGACCGTTACACACTACCAGCAAAAAATTGTGCCATTTATGTTTCTCATTAGCTTAAAAAAAGAAATTGATCTCAAGGCTTATACTTTAATGTCTTTTATGCTTATCAAGGGTGCATTTATTTGATCAAAAATAAATTAATTTTGTGAAATATTATAACAATTTATCAAACTGTTTTTAATATATTTTAACTTATAATTTATTTTGTAATGACAAAGCTGAGTTTGCCATAAAGCCATTACTTTTGAATGGTAGTGCTTCGAGGATTCCACAAAAATAGTAAGCAGTTGTTTTCAACCATTTTATACTGTAATATAAAATAAATATGTGTAAACAAAAATAGAACATTTTTACTTTCAAAAAGGTTTACACTAATATTTATAGATAAAAAAATATTTATTTATTTACTATAAAAAATATAGGTTAAAGTGATGAGAGAACTCTCTATGGCCTCACTGGCAGCAAAATTTTATTTTTATTACGTATCGTATCACTTTTTTTCTATGAACTTTTCTACAGACCCGCTGTAGTGTTCTGACAAATCTGACCTTTTTTTGTGACAAATCTGCTTTTTAGGTTAACACATTTTCCTTTGTAAAAAAAAAAGAAAAAAAAAAAGAATCCATACTTAACATGAGCTGTCAAAAACTCGCACAAATATCCCCGTTCCCTCACCATCTCCCTATCTCAGCATCCATCATTTATAACTCCACCTTACTGCCTAAATCTATGTTATAGTATAGTAGCATAGAATGCTGAGTCTCATTTTGTATAATACAATGACACTGTTTCCCTGAATTGAAACACACCGTTCTGGTCAGTGCTGGTCAGACAAAGTCACCAGCGGTCAACTCCAGTGTGCGACTATTGAAAAAGTGCTGACAGAGTGAGCTTTTCCCGCACTGAACCCCCCACACACACCATGACCACGACCACATAGGCTACACACAACCACACACACCCCCTCCCTCTTAACAAATTCGGCTGGTCAGTAGGCTATAGCCAATGTGGTCAGACAAATCTAGGGGCTTTCTTGAGGCAAACATTCATTGTTGGTTTTCACCTCTAAAGATGATTCAGCTTCCTTGAATGGTTTGGCTCACATTCAAAAAGAGTTTTTGCAGGGCATTTTAGTTAGGCTAAAGTAAACTGTTTAAGAGGTTTTTGCTATGGAATACGTGTCTGAGGAAAATGTATCTAGTAGCCTACACGTTTAATTTACAAAAAAAAAAAAAAAAGATTTTTTTTTAAGTACCGGAAAAAATGGCGATCAGTTCTGTGATTCCGTGGGATCGCCACACTAGCCTGTCTACACAGCAGAACATAGAGCGACCAGTTAAGTCCGATTCTCGAATGAATGAATCCATACAGCGCGACCAGTGGCTGGAATCCCATTCCCAGGTCTTCTTAGTGAACCAAAACATAAAGCGGTAGGGTCCCAGTGTAGAGTTCTTCCCGAACAAATGATTTATATGTCTTAATCTTAAGACTTTAATAGGTCTTAGTATAGTAAGCTAAGTAATTTTTGTAGTGAACCAAACACATAGCCTACACGTAACAGTTTAATGAGCTATGTTGCATGGCTCATAGGCTGGTTGTCCATATGACAAGTTATAGCCTATACTTAAAGATTGTACTTAAAACAAGTAGCAGCCTACTTAAAGTTGTAGGCTTCTTAAAGTTATGTAATTAGTCAGAAGCAGGCCTATATTTTAAAAACAAATAAAATATATCAGCACATATCGTTTGTTTAGTTGGCTACTGTTAATATATAGTTTGGTATGTTTATCAGATTTATGCTGCTTCTAAACACTAAGTCTAAATAGCAATTACTTTTGAATGCATAACTATTGCAATGTGAAATGCAACTTTCATACTGCTGCATGAGTACAATTTTATTCTTTCTGTGACAAACACAAATTAAGTTTAATGCAATCACTTTACTGACCATTTAACTTTTGATTCTTCTTCTCATCATCCCACAACTCTTAAAGACGCCAAACAACAGACCCCAACTCAGATAAAGTCCATTTACATGATGTTGCGAATTAAGGCAAACCACTAAACAAGAACTGCTATGATATCATCACAGCAGCCTTCAACACACAAGTGACTGACCCAGTATCGAGGGCTGCTCTCCGGTGACCGTGGCTGGTACCTCTGCAGGGACACCCCTCCCTCTCCATCTAGGTCCAGGCAGTGTGGGATAGGTGGCCAGGGGAGCAGCGATGCCAGCGGGTAGTGCGAGATCATGATGCCCGTCCAGGTTGCCCACACATACTCTGTGGGCTGTAGAGAACTGGTGCTCCTGTGATGAGGATCTATGTGTGTTTTCGTGTCTGTATGTCACTAGAGGGCATTCCCACTTGCGGTCTTCCAGAGGGTGCCCTTTTGTCCTTTCGTGTAAAGTGGAAACAGTCTGACAGACCTGTCTTTAGAAGTCCACAACTGCTGTTTCCCAACACGTACAAACAAAGTCTCTCTCTCTCACTCTCTCTCAACCTCAGTCTAATTTGAGAAGAGGTTGGCAGCTTCTCTGCTGTAGCCACATGAGTGATTAAAGTCTATTGTTTTTTCTCTCTCTCACTTCAAACTAGGAGGAGGGGTGAGCAATAAGCCCTGCCCCTGGACTAATACCAAGATTGTGCAGATGGAGAGAAAGACAGGAAAATAGAGAAAAGGGGTCTCATGTTGAAGTAGGAAAACTGAGAGGAGGTTTAAACAAAATAGTGTTATTTTAGCAAATTTCTACAATATAGTTTAGTGTTAATTCTTTTAAACTATAATCACGAAGAGTTACATCTATATTTTTTACAAGCTTTTTAAACAAAAATGTGCTCTTCCCAGAGCAGCAGTTAGGGAGTCTAAATGCCTGTTAACAAAAGAGACAATAATTATTAAGCTTTAATTATCATTCTAATGAACATATTAGAAAGTTCACATTACAGCTTTAACGATAACGATACACAGAGGAACAATATCATTGGAATCACTTTCAGAAGGATTTTCTCCAGCTGATGAATGATACAAACATTAACAGCCCAGTGACTCTGAAGAGCTTGAGCATTTAAAGTGTCAGACGACAAATGGCAGCAAACACAACAATATCGTGCGTTGGTGTGGACATTAATATAATAATCGTTATAGTTCTTGGTGTGAACTGGCCTTAAGTGTTGAAAGAGGACCTGATGGAGTCAGCTGCTGTCTTCTCAGTTAGGCAGTAGCTGTTAGTAAAGAAACTTTCCTGTTAACCAATAATTCAGCAGTGTGGCCTTTGTTACCAGGACCAAAGGCAAGGTATCACCTGAAGAGTGTAATAGCAAGCATGTGACTAAATATTTTAGACTGGGGTGGGAAAAAACATAGTTAGAAAAATGCATATTGATTGATATAGTATATTGGAACTGGATTTGGTAAAGTATTGACGCAGAGGACGAGGTTTGGGACAGGGCTGGTATTTATGGTTATAGCCCTGACTGGTCAGCCATAAGTGAATTAGTAGCTAACCAATACACACTTGTGTACGTTAAGGCATACAGTACTTGGGACAGTTAATAAGACACAGAGTTTAAAAGCTGTAACTTCTAACTGTTGCAAAAATGCCTGCAGCAGATATGTGAATCAGTAACATAAAATAACAAAACAGCAAGATCCGGAGGATGTTAAACACTAAGTTTAGAACTTTTCACAGAATACAGACGTGTACACACGCAGTGAACTCACTTTATGTAATGTTCTGGGTAAAGTATAACTTTAAATTTGTGGAAAGCTTCCATGATATGCTGTCATTAATGTGGACAATCATTTTGACTAGTGCCTTAGATTGCAAGAAAAGACATTATGTTTAATGTAATTATTTACAATGGAAGACATTTCAGAGGGTTTAAAAGCAGAAATGTCACACTTTTTGATATGACAGCACTCAAAATTAAATTTCAGTACAATGGGTTACAAGGTTCTAGTAGTGGCCGGACTAATGCTCAAGGATAAACTAAATGAAATAAAATTCTATCCTACACTGATAAAATTATAAAATACAGATAAAATACTTCTTTATTTTTTGGTTGACAATTAGTTAAAATTCTATACAATTTTGAATAAATAAAATAAATAACCTAAACTATATATAACCTAAAACTATATATAATAATTTACAGTATGAAAAATTGATATTTATTTTAAGATTTCTCAAAGATTACATTTAACGTGCTGTGTAGTTAAATTATTAATGTTTTTAAGGATTAACTTTAAAGTTATCTAAATGTAAAAATAAGAGAAATTAGCATGCACAATTAATGATATAGTCTCTAATATTGTCCATTAGCTGATACAGTGATATATTGTGCATCCCTAGGGTTTAGTCTCATGTCAACACATAATTCTTGTCACTGTAATTTTTAGTTTATTCCAGTGCAATGCTTTCTGCTTTCCTAAAGAGAATATTTGTCTGTTTTTAAAGAATGAGAGACGGGTCCATACTATTAAATGATGTAATGCAAAGCTTAACTTTTATACAACCCTTAACATTTTGCAACCCAACCATGAGGGTATGCGCTTCCAGCTTTATACACTCTCTCTCACCCATGCTCACATTCAAAAGCAAAGATTAGAGAATAAATCAGCCAATTAAACCAGAATGCCATTGATTTTCTCTTTCATATCCTCGGGTTCCTCATCTATTGTTCAATATTTAAAAGGATTTTATTGTGGACCACAGAATGAGGGACCTGAATCCCCTCGCTTTCAACCTTGTGGATTCCTCTCTCACTCTCTCCCGCCCCTGTTCCTCCTCCCTCCTTGTTTCCTTTCTCTGTTGTTCATTCCAACTTCTGTCCCCATGGCAGAGCTCAACACCAATCTGAACTGTTTTGAAAATTTTCAGCTTCCAGAGTCTCTGCGTTGGTACATTTTGATCTATACAGTTTGCTGACATAGCCATAGTGCGGTCTGCAAAAGTTTACACAGCTGGCAGAATTTTTTGGGCTTTAACACTTACACTCAGGCACACACTTAAACAAGTTATATCACCCAAGTTATATTCCTTATTTCATACAACAGTTTGGCAACACAAGACATGCAAAGGCTATGTTAAGAACTAAGCATTGTTCACACCTGAAGGAACATCACGCTTACTGCTCATAAAACATCCATGAACACATATTCAGAAGTGTTTTTCAATATAGCGGTTTTTATCAGCAAAAAGTGCTTATGAGGGCAACTATGCGGGACATACTGGACATATAACACTCTTGTAAATCACAGGATTTAGCTCTCTGAGGGTAAAGTTCACTAGGACTAGTAAGGAGTATATAACTATCAAAAAAAATCCAAGTAAGTGTATATAAAATACCATAAAAGAGACTTCTAATATGAAATAATATGGCTTAAAATAAAATATTTGTTTCAACCCAAATATTTATGCAAAAATAATTACTTCCTACAAGACCAAGACATGCTAAAAAAACGAACGGTGTGCTCAAACTACTGCTGTCCTCTACCACCATCAAGTGGACAATAGAGGAATTGCGTACACATTACAACAATTATCCACAAGTATTCACCATTGTGCTTACCCAAGCAAAAAAGTAACCCTTAAGGTCATGGATAACAAACGCCTAAATAGCATAAGTGTATGCGTTATTATAGTGTAAATGAAAAGGGTGAAAGGAAAAAACATGAAAACTGAGTGTAGACTAGCCTTTGTTTGTGTAGTTGTGCGTGAATGCAAGAGGCACGTACTGTTTTACGATTCCTACCCGAATAATAAAAGCAGATTCGGAGTATTTCTAGTACTTTCTAGTATTAGTAGGCAACACTATGGCTACGTCAGTGTTTTTCACAATATCCCATCTTCATTCCACGAGAGTGTGTCTGTCGCCTCCTTGGGGTTTCCTGTTGAGATCATATGACCAGCCGAAGAGCTCGCTATACTCAAGCTAGGCCTAGGCCTACTAGCCTACTCGTTTAACCCTCCGTGAACACTTTCATTAATAAAATCACCCAATCATGGACGACTGCGAATAGCACCTTTCTACACTTCGGTAACTGAAACGTTAAAGGTAGCATTATTATTTTTTAATTTGACTGTAACATGACACTGACACATAGCCTATTATCTTGTATATGTCAAAACAGGCTCTGAATGTCTTTCAAATATTTTATGTTATGATCAGTGTTAGGTAAGTTACTCTAAAAAGTTACTAACTACATTACTTACTAATTTCTTTCTAAATCCCATATGAATCTCAACCATGAACAATACGAAACTGTAATTAAATTACAGAAAACTTAGGAGTAATCCCTTACTTTACTTTTTCAATGGAAAGGAAAATAAATTCCAGTAATTAATTACTTATGCAGTACAACCAACTGGCCATGATCCTTGTGAACTTTTGGAAACTCAAATAGTTTTTTAATTTAAGCACTCATTGAACCTTGAAAATATGACTTGGTTTCCTGTGCCAATGACAAACATAGCAACCTGTCAGTGATTCGAGTTCTTGTGAACAGTTTCAGATATTTCTCTTGGTGGTTTCATGTTGTGTCTGAGACTGTTTGTAAGCTTTGTAAAAAAAGGTTTTTGAGGATGCGTAAAAGTTGAAACCAGTTGGGACAGTTTTCAAAACACTTTTTTGTTTAGAGCATAAAACAACACATAAAAGATATTTTGCACTATAGCCAAAACCTTCATGCTGATGACGACAACACAAAGTAGGCTAATTCAAGAGATAAAAGATCTCAGTTGCACAACGTGCAGAACTTCGGAGATTCCCAACAAATTGAAACCAAAAGTTACTTGAACTCTGGGCAATATTCAACAGTAAACGTTTTTGTTAAATACTTTCCCCGATTACAAGTTTGTAATTTTGGAGTTGAGTTATTTAAGATGACAATGAAGATGAATTGTGAAGATGACATTTTTTTTTGGTCAGTTCTGTAACTCAAATTATCAAATCTATTCAAATCAAATGAATTAATCAGCCTTATGACATAAACCCAGGTAAGTGATATAGCTGATCTCACTGCTGGAAAAAAAATTAACCATGTGGTTTGGTTGTCGGGTCTTAGCTGGTTTAAAGGGGTCTAGCTGGTCTTCGACTGTTTTTGTGCAGTCTACATAAAACACAACATTCATAAATTCTTCTAACAAATGCAGACTGTTTCCTTCCTTTGGTAAATTTTGACTAAGCTTGTACAATATTGTCTTAGCTTGAATGTGAAAACAAAATTTCCCAAGACCACACCTCCTGTTAGTAATATATAAAGACAAAAAGTCCCGAGGAGATAAGCAATCAGTGCCCCACACCACCATGAAGCCATTGAGCCTATTTACTTTACTGATCATTTTCGTCGCTCTCTGCGAGTCTAATGCGTTTATTCGCCCTAGTAATGGCCTCCGCGAATGTCGCATAAACTCAACTTTAACAGCGCTGGAGGTGCTTCCAGGTGGAGGGTGGGATAACCTGCGCAACATAGACATGGGACGGGTGATGAACTTGAGCTTTTCCCAGTGCCAGACCACAGAGGACGGACTTTATCTCATCCCAGATGAAGTTTTTGTTATTCCACGGAAAACAAGCGGAGTGGAAACTCACTCTGAGACCATCATGTCATGGCTGGAACAGAAAAGCTCCACATCAGGATCCATCAATGTAGACGTTTCCTTCCCTCCTGTACTAAACGGAAAATTCTCTGAAGAAAATATGCGCATGAAAACACACCAAGTGAGAGGCAATTCCGTTACAACACGAGTTCAGGTAAGTCAGAAAACATTTTAAATAGCCAAAAATAGTTACATCGTAACAGTCTTAATTGTTCACTTTGATTGTTTTAGCCTATTATGCATAATTATTAACATTCATAAGGGAGAAATAAAATGTCAAAGCGAGCGCAATATGCGTAAGTGAAGTTGACATTCGCAAGCGCTACGCTCGCTTCCAGTTTCATTTACGTTAAAGTGAAAATCTGGACTGGTCATTATGTTCACGTCATAATCTGAGGATGTGTCTGTTCAAGGATATGTTTTGTATTGACTAATATTAACATGAACACAAAATATACATATATTCACATATGCTTTTTAATTTACTGTTGTTATACAACACAATCTAAAAATAGCCTATCAGTTAGCCTTTCTAATTTAATCGAATCTACTTTAATTAATTTATAAACTTAATTAACAATGATAATGACTGCTTTCATTTCAAGATGATTTTTTCTCTAAATTAATGAGAAAACAATATGCACACCCCAGTCAGTTGCTCCTATATATTTCATTTTAGTTTTTACTAAAAAAAAAAAAAAAATCTAAATTGACCAGGAAAAGGATTTAATATAGATTTGAATTGTTTTGTCTTTTCTTCTATATTTTCTCAGGTACGCAACCATCTCTACACTGTTAATGCATATCCTGACTTTACTCTGGACTCCCGCTTTTCTCAGCAGATATTGGAAATCGCAGACACTATTGAGAACAACCAAACGCGTCAAGCAAATTATCTGTCAGAGAAACTCATACTTGATTATGGTACCCATGTCATCACAAGTATCGATGCTGGTGCCACTTTGGTCCAAGAGGACTATATAAAAAGGTCTTATGTTTCTAACAGTGAGTCAGAAAAGTCTTCTGTCTCTGCATCAGCAGGCTTGAACTTTTTTAACAAGGTTAACTTTAACTTTGGTAGCAAGGAAACCCAGGAAACTTCTCAAACCCTCAGTTACCAGCAAAACATTACATATTCTATAGTTCAGAGCCATGGTGGGGCTTTATTCTACCAAGGCATCACTTTGCAGAAGTGGCAAGAGAGCACGCAAAACAACCTTGTGGCTATTGACCGTTCTGGTATGCCACTGCACTATTTCCTCAAACCATCCGCATTTCCTGATCTTCCAGCTCCAACTTTACAAAAACTGGCTTTGTCAGTCCAAAAGGCTGCAGAGCGCTACTACAATGTAAACACCATTCCAGGGTGTGTAGATCAAAATTCCCCAAACTTTAACTTTCAGGCCAATGTAGATGACAAATCCTGTGAAGGTCCAGTCACCAATTTGACCTTTGGTGGAGTTTACCAAAAATGCACTCCATCTGCGGCAGATGGAAATGTCATCTGTGATGAGCTTGCGCAAAAAAATCCGAATACTGGTGACTATTCTTGCCACCAACCATATGCTTCCTTTTTGTTACACTCAGAGACAGTTGAGCAGAGTTACAATAAATATGAGTGCCATAAGAAATGTCATTCATGCTGGGTATTTTTTGATTGTTGTCACAATGTATGTGGAAATGCTTACTACGTCCGTAGTGCAAAAATTGACACTTACTGGTGTTTCACAAATCAGACAGTCCCTCCATACTCTGGATACCTCTTTGGAGGTCTATTCGGACAATCTTTACAAAACCCATTGACCAAATCTCATGACTGTCCTTCTAATTACTTTGCACAAGTATTTTTGACTGATGGCATGATGATTTGTTTGAGCAATGACTACGAGGTGGGAACAATATCTTCTGTGCCTTTTGGGGGTTTCTTTAGCTGCCAATCTGGCAACCCTCTTGTGAGGAATGAATACCGTTGTCCACCTAAGTACAGCCAACATCTTGCTGCCATTAGTGATGGCTGTCAGGTATTGTACTGTGTCCAATCAGAGGAGTTTACTGGTGGCCAGTTAAAACCTGTTCGCCTCCCACCATTCACAAAACCATCTCTGGTCAACATGATGGCGACAAACACTGTAGCTGTGATGACAGAAGGTGATCAGGCCTGGCTAAGAGTTGGAGAAACCAAACAGTGGAGACTAGCAAAGCCTGGTGAAGTCAATCAAATGGCCACAATGTTCGATTCGTCATCTACCCGGATGTCAGGAGGTGAAAAGGCTGGTGTTGCCTGTGGTGTAATATCTGTGATCGCTGTTGTGGTGGCAGGAATTGTCCTCTTAATGAAACCAAGAAGGAGGTTTTCTCACTTCAGGTCAAGCAGGGGGTATGAAGAGATCCACAACGATGGCCAACGTGTTGTAGAGAGTGAGAGAGAGCAAGAGAATGCAAATGAAGACCCTACTCAAGCTCTATTACCATAGTTGTGTTGGAGTACAGATATGTGAATTATTCTAAGAGTAAAATTTTGATCAGCTTTTAATCAAATTTCAAAATGATTAGCATTTATTGATAGGGAATATATTTATGTGGTGGTATTTACAACACAGCTTGTGTAAATTATGAAGAATTTTGTCATCCAGTGTTTTAATGAGAATATGTATAGTTAGATTTGTTCATTATGTGTTCAGTATTCTGTGCATTATTTTGTACTTGTGCTGTTTTCATTTTTTAAATCTGTTTTTTGTATTTAGCCTGGTTTTTGTTATGGTTCTTTTTAACATTTTAATAAAAAAAACATCTGGATGAAAGTGGACATTACTGGTGTTTTTTGTAAATTTCTCTGTTAAAGGTATTATAGGTAAGATTTTTATAAAAAAACTTTTTTCCAAATTTGTTTAAACTTTATATATATATATATATATATATATATATATATATATATATATATATATATATATATATATACATAATTAAAATGTAAGTACTCTGGAAAAGAAAGTATAAAAAATGAGTGTCTGTAGTCCTCTCAGGGCTGCAATAAACACAGCTACTTATCTCCATTCACTTCCACCCCCTCCATTCTGGGCTCCTTCCAAACCCACGCCCCCAAAACACATGAATGCGCAATGCCGACCGCTCACAGCTGGAAGACCCGCTTACCAGCTCTGAGGAGAGCGCAGTGCGTGTAGTGAGATCATGTCAGACTCACATGTAATAAAATACCTAACTTTATCATTATGAATATAAACAACTAACATGGCTGTTAGTACTCAGTACTCACTATCAAGCTAGCATATCCATACTGGTAAAGTTTAAAATATATTGATTTTGATTCGTAAACGAGCTAGTAACATCAAGCAAAGCTAAAAACAGGTTGCATTGATACACGTTTTCCCATTACAATCAGTTACACTGTGATGAAGGTGAATTTCGTGTAAGATTCATAACATATACGCTGTGTTTTGCATGTAATTGTGTCTCTTACTAGTCTCACCCTCCTCGAGTCAAACGAGTGCGCGCATGTGGGCAGCGCATGTAGCAGCGGGGGTGTTGTCATGGTTGCGAGAGAGTGACAGTCGCCTAAGCCAATCCTTTGTTTCGTCCCGAATGGAAATAATGAGCTGTGTTTATTGCAGATTAAACCGTCAAGAGTCACTCAATTTTTATACTCTTATTATCAGAGTACTTACATTTTAATTATGCATTGATATATATAGAAAGTTTAAACAAATTTGGAAAAAAGTTTTTTTTTTTAAATCTTACCTACAATACCTTTAATGCACAAGGATGACATCATTTTCATATAATCAGAATGCAAATTTTGCGTGGTCTTAAAGTCAAATCAAAATGTAAAAAAAAATTCTGATGGAATAAGAACTGCAATATTCCATAAAAAGTAAGAATTGACTATTCTGATTTCATGGTGACTTCAATTGGTTTTGGGGAAAAACTATGCAAAGGGCGGTATAACAACAACATGTATAGGTAGCCTACTGCAATTATTCATCAACATAGACTTAGAGACACAAAATAACGACACAAATAAATAATCAAAACCGTGAGACAAAAAATATTTTTCTGAATCCCAGAAAGTCTATAAATAACCCACACACTGCATATAAGCAAGTATATTTTACTTGCTTTTTTTCTAATTAAGACTAAAAAAGGTTAAAAATAGGTAAAAAGCCATAGGCTAGAGTATTCAGCCCTACTGTCTGAAGTTTCTTCTAAATAACAGCATAGCACTTTATGATTCAAACAATTCTGTTCAACATGTGGTTATGATGGCAAATAGGGATAAAAAAACACAAAAAATCAAGTACTTCCTTCATGCCTCTCATAGTAAAAACATTAGTCACAATGGCTTGTTTGTGAGGGATATATTTGGTTACGTAGGTTATGTGTGTTATGAAGGAAACACATCACCTAAGACACAACACACTTAAATACACTGCTTTTCAGTACTTAATACACATCCACATGATATGCCAGTTAAACAGACACTTAGAACAAGAAAGAGAGACACAAATACAGCAGAGGTCGACAAAGTACACAACTTCCTTATGTGAGTGAAATACAGATAGGCCTACTACTGGTCAAATATTACTCCGTTACAAGTAAAAGTTGTAAAGACAGATTTTTACTTAAGTAAAAGTACAGAAGTACTCGTTTTTAAAAGTCCGTATCAAAAGTAAAAAGTAAATGTCAATGCATTGTTTTATTATTGCTGCATTGTTGTATGTAATACTTAGGCCTACAGTACCTTATGCCTCTGACTGCCTATGGGGTTCTGACGTCAACCCGACTTGCATTTCCAACCAAAATGCAACCCAAAATCATCCCCTGACTGACGTACGTTACTACTTTCTACTCAAGGACCTTGACAGAAACGTAGTGGAGTAAAATCATAATGATTTTTGTCTTTCAAATGTAGTGAAGTTAAAGTAAAAAGTTTCCAGATAAAATAATACTCAAGTAAAGTACAGATACTCAAAAAGTCTACTTAAGTACAGTACTGAAGTAAATGTACTTTGTTGCTGTCCACCCTCTGGTATACAAGAGTAATTCACAGTGCAAGTTCATGAACCAGCATGTTTGTGTGTGTGTGTGTGTGTGTGTGTGTAATGCATTATCATCCTATCTTAATGATGATTTAAATGTCTCTAGAAGCCAGATAACATTCCACATTCCAGCAAGGACGATATGAAAGTGATGTTTTGAGTCACTATACCCCACCGGTAAACTGCAATACCACTATGCTCCAGCAGATGGCAGGGTCTCCTAATATTACCAAACTCATGAAACAGATTGCGTTGAGCTTATATTTAAATGCACACTGTAGCCTACATCACCGTAATAATATAGCAATACATCTACTGTACTACAGATTTGATTCATATACTGATTTGTAAACACAAAAGGCCTTCCCGCTCTTTATTCTGTCATAATGTCAAGTGAACTAAAGGTAGCCTATATCAGTTAAATTAAACTAATGGCAGAGACGGCACAGACTTGACATTTTAGCACCGGGAAAAACTGTGAGCTGCCTTGAATAAATATCTCTTATTTACTCACTGAACAAATAAAATTGGCAGCACATTCTGAAATGGCAAGCTTGTTTATGGTCAATATTTTCAGAATGTGCCATGTTTTGGTAGCCAAATGTAGCAGTAGTCCATTTCAACAATAACCCAAGCAAGTACTCAACCCTTCTACACTGAATGGAGGTTTCAAATACATCTATGAGAGTTTAGCAGAGAAACAGCCAGAGGCTGGAGGTACATGTTATTCAAGATGACAGTTAACTAACCAAGCACAAAAAGGTTGCTGATATATCAAAATGAATCTGAGGCTTTCCTGGACATCATTAGATGCATTATACTATTGATCGGTCAGTTTAATTGAATCAGCCCACCACCAGCATCTTCAAAGAAGGTAATGAAATAAACAGTCAGAGAACAGGAGCCTGCCTGCTGAGTGGAAAAATACAAGTGTGCCTGGAAAAAGTAGAGCTATTTCTAATTATTATACATGAGATAATGCCCAGTTGAATCATACACTCTTTTAAGATACATGGAATATGTATCTTTTTGAACCTCCAGGAATATTCAGGAAGGACTTAGTGACAATAGGATGTTAACAAAAACACAAATGCACCACTTGCCTCACACACACTTTGAAATAGATTTTGTACAGCTGTTCTCATTCATTAAAATTCATTCATTCACATACTTAATGACCAGTGAGTCTTCAATGATGTGTCACGTGAAGTCCCACATTCTCCTTCTATGGCAATTTAACATTTTAAACTAGGTTTTAAATCCAGTACAACTTAAAAACATGCGAAAACTGCAGATTTGAACAACTTCCAAACAAAAGTATGTAACCAATGCTCTTAATTTTTGGCTCTAAAATATACTTGATACATGAATGACCAAAAAAGTGATTTGGTGATGCTATTAAAATACATCAACTTAAAATATTATTTCTTATAATAGCCTATACAGTAGAAATGTGGACAGGCATACAATTATTTTATCAAACACTGGGGATAAACTGTACTTGTTTTTATATTACAATATAAAAAGAAAACTTTCAAATAAAGATTAATCTGTCTTGTTCATTGAGTAGCAAAACCAAATCTAACAATGATGATATGTCTGTTTTTCTCAGTTCAGTCCTTCTGCAGTGTCCTCATCCTTCAAACACTTTGAAGTGTCCATCAGGGACAGTTTGGTCCCTCAATGTCTCTGGGAAGGCATGATGAAATAAATAAAGTGGAAACAAAAAGAGCTTGTGTGTCTTTGTGCAAAATCAACCAGCCAGCCAATGGTGTTCGAGCATCCCAGCCAGCTGTCATGCTATTGGCTGATGTGTCGCCAAGGAGGAGGGGACTGCTGGACATTGAGGAGTGAGCTGTCAATGAGTCAGTGTGTTTTGTCATTCAGTTGTGAAGTTCCAGAATGCATAGAGAACTCAGAGTTCGTCTCGCGAGGCCCGGGACGCAGGTGGTGGTGTGTCCCCGCTGACGCTGTTCTGGGCGACGGAGCGAATTTGTGCCTGCTGGGCGGTTTTTTGGGCATACTGTCTGTCCCAGTCTGTGTTGACAGCCTCGTCATCCCAGATAGTGGACGTCTCAGTGTCGCTGAAGTAACCCGGCTCACCCGTGTAGTGTGTTGGGTACAACAGCAATGGCTCAACAGAAAAAGCACGAAGATCCCTGGGATCAAAGTGAGACATGTATGCCTCACTGAGAGAGAGAGAGAGAGAGAGAGAGAGAGAGAGAGAGAGAGAGAGAGAGAGAGAGAGAGAGAGAGAGAGAGAGAGAGAGAGAGAGAGAGGTACAAAGTACAAAGATGAGGGGAGAGAAAAGCAAGGGCATGGGTTAAATTACAAACAGGAAGAAAGAAAATTAAATTATAACTTTTTTTATGTGATTTATATACTGTTCAAAAGTTTGGGGTTGGTAAGGTTTTTTAAAGATGTTTCTTCTGCAGAGCTGAATTTTCAGTATCATTACTCCAGTCAGTGTCACATGATCCTTCATAAATCATTCTAATATGCTGATCTCATGCTCAAAGAACATTTCTTATTATTATCAATGTTGACGACAGTTGTGCGGTTTAATATTTTTTTGTTGGAAACTGTGATATATTTTAAACAAAAGTTAAAAAGAAACGGCAAGTATTAATATCTTTAAAAAAAATCCTTAACCATTGAACCCCAAACGTTTGAACGGTAGATTATATAATTTTGCAATTAATATATATATATATATATATATATATATTATATTATATAATATATGACACTTTCTTGACACTCAAGGTCACCTTACAACATCAACAATAACAAATTTAAGAAGCAATGAGACACGACATATATTAAAAAAAAAAAATAGTGCAGTTATGGTCAAAGGGAATAAGCTATTCTAAACAGATAAGTTTTGAGTTTGGATTTGAAAAGTGAAAGAGAGTCAATTTTACGGAGGTCTGGTGGAAGCGAATTCCAGAGCTGAGGAGCAGAGAAACTGAAAGATCTACTCCCCATAGTAACAAGGCGGACACGGGGAACAGTAAAATGAATAAAAGAAGAGGATCTTAGAGTACGCGTGTGTGTGGGTATATGGAGGAGATCAGAAAGATATGAAGGGGCTAGATTATGAATGGCTTTAAAAGTAAGAAGAAGTATTTTGTAGTTGATACGATAAATAATAGGGAGCCAATGCAGCTGTTGTAGGATAAATAGAAGGGGTGCGAGTAATGATACGAGCTGCCGAGTTTTGGACCAGTTGAAGTTTATGAAGAGTTTTATGTGGGAGGCCAAACAAAAGGGAATTACAATAATCTAAACGGGAGGTGACTAAGCTGTGAACAAGAATGGCAGTGGAGTGCGGCGTGAGGAAAGGACGCAAACGGTTGATATTACGAAGATGGTAAGTAGACCGGGTAACGTTGTTAACATGAGATGTAAAGGAGAGGGTGCTATCAAAGATGACACCCAAACTCTTAACCTGAGGGGAGGGGGAAATGAAGGAGCTATCAATAAGAATAGAGAAATTATGGATTTTGTTTAATGTTGATTTTGTACCTATAAGAAGCAATTCTGTTTTATTACTATTTAATTTAAGGAAATTTGATGTGAACCAGGATTTTATGTCAAGAAGGCAGTTAGTAAGGGAAGATGGTGGAAGTGTGGAATTAGGTTTAGTTGAAAGATAGAGCTGGGTGTCATCTGCGTAGCAATGGAAATTAATATGATGTTTATGGAAGATGTAACCAAGGGGAAGAAGATAAATAATAAACAGTAAGGGCCCCAGAACAGAGCCCTGCGGCACACCTGTTATGACAGGGACAGAATAAGAGGTGAATGATTTTAACTGAATAAACTGAGTGCGGCCAGAGAGATATGAATTAAACCAGTTAAGAGGTATATTAGTAATTCCAATAGAGGAGAGTCTGTCAAGAAGTATGGTGTGTGAAATAGTATCGAAGGCCGCACTCAGATCAAGCAGATCTGATATTAACAATGTATATATTTTATATTATATTTAGTAATGATACTACATGTTACGCTTATATACAAGAGTAGATTCACACACTTGGGGTACACAATGAGTCCTTATCTCACACACACACACACACACACACACACACACACACACACACACACACACACACACACACACACACACACACAAAGTGGTATATTTATACAATAATCCATCTGTCTTATACCAATGACCCTTCCCCCAAACTCAGCTATCAATGGGAATTTTTGTCCCTCTAATGCGGGGCAACAGGAAGAACGGGCCCTTCCCAAAATTCCTCAAAGAAAGAGCAGGGAGAGAGACAGGGGAAGCCAGAGAATGCTAGACAACAGGGGAGAAGGACCGCAGGGTGCTGAAGGAGAGAAAGAGAAGGGCCAGTAAAGGCGACACATATGGGGGCACAGCCAGTGCTGAGCAGTTCTCCCACTAGAGGAAATGAGGTAGAAAGGCAGTCATTGTGTGACCCAGCAGGGACACCATACTTATTTTCTCACTCTGAACAATCTAGTACTGTGTCTGTGCCACTCAGCAATACAGCCTCAGTGTGTGCCTGTGTATAACCGCTGCAAAAAATCTATCTATCTATATCTATCTATAGCTCGCACGATTCTGGATAAATTGAGAATCACAAAATTCTGAATCATCTAAACACAATAAAGTCATTTTAACTAATTTTTTAAAACAGTGTGAATGAATGATTCAGTGACTAACTCATAAAGATTTCACTTGTTTCATTACTGGATGAATTAGTGTTTTTAAATGAGTTTGAATGAATGATTCAACAGTACATACATTTTCAGTCACTTGTCGCCACCTACTGATGTAACAATGTAATTGATATAATCTTTATTTGAAGTGTCAAGACACCTTCAAAAGGAGATTTGCTCTATTTTGACAGCTAATGTAGATACCAGTGTTTATATCTGAACTATAAACTTTTATCTCAGTACTTCAGTGAACAATTTTAATGACTGTGACAGAAATAGTGATTCTTGTGTGGTTGAAAAGACAGTTTGTGAAGCTGTTTTATACCTATACATGACAACTGCTCTCTGGGTCAGATGTGATCATACTTTTCAATGGTTTAATAGACATAGCCGAATCGTTGTCATTTAGGAATAAGCATCCACCCATCTGTGCATCCACCCATCCATCCATCCATCCATCTCACTTACTTAGGGTGTTTGTTGAACATGACTGGCAGGAACTCGTCTACAGGGAGCATCTTGCCAAGTGGCTGAGCAGCGAGGAGTTTCTTGGCCCCCTGCTGTGAAAGAGCGTAACCTAGAGTCCAGTATGAGTAATCGGCCTTCACCAAGTTATTCACACCCTCTACAGACACCTCCGGCTGAGCTACTTGCATCCGCTTACGGCCCACATATCTATGGAGAAAGACGAAGAAAGAGAGATGTAGATAGATGTTATTGTGAGCGGTGAAAAGGTGTTATCTATCATGTGCTTGTTATCAGCTGGTGTTATTCTTACATGAGGTCCCAGTTCAGCTGAGCTTTTTTAACATCCTCCATGATGGTCTGTAACCTCCTCTTAAACCGAGGCTCAAACCTCACGTCATCCTCCAACACCAGCACATGTTGCAGACCCCTCTCCACCACCTATTACACACATTAACACCTGTAAACTACTGGGACTGAAAAGGAAACATGCTGTCTTTTGAAATGATTGTTTCAGCAAATGTTAACATTTACTGGAGTATTGCTTGCCCAGTTGAGATTAACTGTACAGTTATACTATATTAATAAATTTGGTTTATGTTAGAAACTAACAGCCATAATCTTAAAAGATGCCATTAAAGACCAAACAAAGACACAGGAACTCCAGTGTCCCTGTGTTTGTGTACAATATAGAGCACATTGAACAAACAAGGTCTTTGTTTTAAAGCAGTAGGGCCACAAATTCCATGTTTTGTTGTGATAATTATTAGATGTGTTTAATACATATACATTTTTATATAAATCTTAGTCTTGAAAGAATGTCAAGCTCAACCATTCAACTCTTTTACATAAGTTATAAAAATAGAAAATGTATTAAACCAATATTATTCTTTAATTTATGGGAAGTATACATTTCCCATTTACATTTTTTCCCAATCATTTTCATGTATTTAATTTTGATATTTGACGTTACGCTAAAAAACAAAACAAGCAGGAAAAAAACACACACACAAATTTAAAATTCTATAGACATCCCAAATTGTGCACAAATGAAATCGCAAACTATATATAAAATGAAATCTAATCTAATTATATTTAGTTTGACATCCTGATGTTGACAATCAGCATTTGCTTAAAGCTTTTAATGTTGTTTATATGTCTATGTGGTGTTTTTAATATGCTTTAAGATAAACCATGTGCAAATTCATGTCAACACCATTGCTTGAGTATTTTCTCCTTAAAACTGCAGTGAACCAAAGACAGTCTCAAAAATGGAGTTTGAAATCGCTGGTGTTTCTGACATCACAAACTACCTTGTAACCAATCATGTCAATGTGTGATCGTCAACGAGTGGATCTCTGAGCTGGTGCGAGTGAGTGGAGGAGCGGTAATTTGTTTATTCATAGAACCACGTATAAGAAATGAGGCAAGGGTGTAGAGTATCATTCAAGCTATTTTAAGGCATGAAGAATCTTTTTTTAAGGAAAAAACGTTTAAATATGTCATTTTGGTGATCAAAGGTGAGTTTTAAATGATTGACTACAGGGGGACTTTAAGGATACCTTCCACTACATGTTTATTGAACAAGACAAAAACCATGCTCTGTACCCTGTTTTTTAAAGTGTCAGATATTTGTTTATATGCGAGTGCGTCCTTACCTGTTTCCAGGTGAAGTAGTGGCTGAGGAAGCAGCCAATCTCTCCGCGTGTCAGAACCCTACCGGAGTATGGATCTTTATATTCCGGGATCATCTCTATACCTAGAGCCTGAAGCTGAGATGTATTCAGTGACCTGAGAGAATACAGAAGGTAAGATCAACAAAATTTGAAGCACTTTCACTTAAATTGTTCTGCCACATTTCGAAATACCCCAACATCATAAATGTGATGCCACAGAACGTCCCCTTGATGACCTACTTCCCATCTACAGCATCAACCAGCGTAACCTCAATACCCAGCACCGTCATTGTGTTCAACATCCGTTCCCTCCGGTCCAACCTCCGCTTCAGATTAATCAGAAAGATCTGAGGGGAAAAGAGAGAACGAGAGAGTCTGAGGAATGAAGCGGGACAAAATAAGAAAACGTCACTTCAAAGAAGCTTAAATCGGCTGAAGTTTCTCTGCCGGATAACTATCATGAGTGTCCAGTCAAGCAAGGCATTCCAGAGATTCTGCTCTCTCACCTCATCAAAGCCCATCTTGTCCTGGGGTTTGGATGGAGTGAAGAGGAACTCGGAGGGTTTTATGCGATGATCGACTGTAAGAAAAGGCATTAGACGCTGATTAAATTCACATCTGACAGTTATACATTGGAACATAACAAAATGTAAATATAACCTCCAATTAATGGAGGTTCAAAATATAAAGTGTAAAAGAGTTGAAGTGCTGGAAAAAGGGTGGTTTATTAGGGGCAGTGGCGATGGGTGTGCTTCATTATGGGTATGTGTGTGTGTGTGTCTGTGTGTGTGTGTGTGTATGTGTGTGTGTGTGTGTGTGTGTGTGTGTGTGTGTGTGTGTGTGTGTGTGTGTGTGTGTGTGTGTGTGTGTGTGTGTGTGTGTGTTTGCCAATGGTGTGGGGACCAGGCAACGGTCCCCAAGAAGAAAATACCTTTATAAACATACTCAATGTCATCATGAAAGCATAATAATTCACAAAGGTCTCAGTGAGTGTTAGGTTTAGGGTTAAGACAAAAAAGAAAAATAAGCTCAGCATAAAAACAAAAGAAGTAAAAGGAAAATCCCCTCCATGACAAAAAAACAAAACAAATGCATGTGAGAGTGCATGTATGTGTGTGTGTGTGTGTATATATATATATATATATATATATATATATATATATATATATATACACACTTCTGTTCAAATGTATGTGGTCAGTTTTTTTTTTTTTGGAAATTAAGTAAAAATGCCAGTAAGGACATCTATAATGCTGAAAATTCAGCTTTGACATCACAGGACACATTAAAATATAATAAAATAGAAAAAAGTTATGTTAAATTGTAATAATATCTCACAATATTACTGTTTTGCTGTATTTTTGGTTAAATAAATGTAGATTGGTGAGTATAGAGACTACTTTCAAAAATATTGAAAAAAATCTTACTTACCCCAAACTTTTGAATTGTTATGAATTAATGAAAACATCCATTCTTTAATATATAATTAGTATTGTATAATACTTACTCATGGCCTCAGTGATGGTGTGTATGAAACTCTCCTTCTCATCTTCTACACTTTGCTGGGCCTTAAGAGGTACAGGCAGAAAACCGTAATGTTCTCTGTTACACACGTACATCTGTACACCTACAGAGAAAAACAACAGCATAATACATACACTTCATGAAAATGATCTGCAAGCAAACACTGTAAAGCCCACCCAATACAACTAGAAACATGAGTGTTACATCATTAAAATGTGTTTGTGTGCCGTTACAGTTTGTATTGAAGGGTGTGTTTGGAATCCTGATTTATGGACTTTGTGTTCTCTGGATTTACTGTAACTCCACTGCATGCTCGCTCTCTCTCACACACGCATGTTGTGTTTTCATGTTTTATGGGGACTTTCCATTGACATAATGATTTTTATACTGTACAGACTGTATATTCTATTCCCTTCCACTAAGCCTATCCCTAAACCTACCCATCACAGGAAACATTCTGCATGTTTATATATTCAAACAACATCACTTAGTATGATTTATAAGCTGATTTCCTAATGGGGACCAAAAAATGTCCCCACACGAACAAGGATTTCGGATATTGCCATCCTTGTGGGGACATTTTGTCCCCATAACGTAGGGTTTACCAGGCCACGCACACACAAACACACACACACGCACACACACACACACACACACACACACACACACACACACACACACACACACACAGAAACACACAAACACACAAACACACACACTTTCCTCAATGGAATATCCACAAATCCAGAGAGGCCATAAAAACACCCAGCTGGAGCCACAAGATTATCCGGCATTGGCACTACACTAACACAAACCCTCCTCAGCAACATATACTGGAGCTGGACAGTTGGAGGTGCTGTGAATTATGTGTTGTGTTCTGATCCGTGTCTGTTCTGGGTCCCAAAAACAGAGGAACGCCCCTTTAACTGCCTTTATCTGTTTGCTCTGAAAACATTCTGTGCTTAAAAACACTCATTTCAAAAACAACCTATGCACTTGAATAATAAAATGGTAACACTTGCAATAATGGTCAATGTTTTAACATTAGTAAATGCATTAAGTTATCACGAAGTAACAATGAAAAATACTTCAAAGGCATTTATTAATCTTGCTTAATGTTAATTTCTACATACACGAACACATTTTTAACATTTTCCCCCGGTTTCACGGACAAGGCTTAAGCTTAGTCCCAGACTAAAATGCTTGTTTGAGCTTTTTTAACTGTTTTGTTCAGTGTTAGGTATAGTTGATAGTAAGTTATAAAACATTATAAGTAGAATAGATATTATTTCTAATGGACGGCTGTTAAAGCAACCCAGTGGAGATCTCTCACCAGTTTGTCGCGCAGAGAATGCAAAGACCATGATGTCATCAAACGCCCAGCTGTAATCTGGGTGAGGTGGGTAGAAGGCCATGTCCAGCGTGGCGCTACGTCTCAGATCCAGCAGGAAGGTGGAGTGCACCATGGGAACTGAGAAACAGCCCAAACGCTTCCACTCACGGATAGGCTGGTAGTCTGGGGTGCGCTTGTAATAACCCTGAGATGATGGCAGAGAAACCAGGCTATTGAAGTACTGGTCATAATTAAATTTCATTGTGAATGTACAAATTAGTTTGAACGCATTCTGTCTACTATTGAAGAAATCGTGCCTTATAAGTATAGTTCACCCAATGACCCATGAAAATTCTGTCATCATTTATTCACCCTCATTTCATTCCAAACCTGTATGACTTTCTCTCTCCTGCAAAATCACAAAAGATGGCATTTTGAAGAAGAAAAGTGTTTTAGTGGCCAGTTACAATAATAGTCTGGACAAAAATAAAATCTCAATTTCTCAAAAAATCTTCTATTATGTTCCTCAGAAGAAATACATTTATACAGGACTGGAACAACACTAGGGAGAGTAAATGATTTGTGGGTGAAATATTCCTCTTTTAGTCTGTTTTCTGACAGAGCTGTACCTGAGGTGTGATGCCACACCAGAAGTTTGAGTAGAGGGATCGGGAATCCAGCATAGGCGCCACCAGTGTGAAATTCTCTGCCATCATGAGATCCAGCACCCGTGGGTTGGTCAGGAGGTTATCACTGTCAACAAACTGAGAGAAAGATGTAGTTTTTTGTATCATTTGTGGAACATGAGTGGCATATGATGAATATAGTTGGAGTATTAGTACTTGTGGTTTTATTTAACATGGGTCTAACAGATGCAACATAAATAAGTCAACTATTACAAGAATGGCAGCATCTTACCAGGATATAATCAGCCCAGCGTTCTCGTGCAGTCTTCAGTGCCGCCTGCCTGAGCTTCATTAGATGATTGAAACGAGACGGAGACCAGTGTTTCGGCCCCCACTCATCCGTGTATGACCTTACATCAGAAAAGAAGATGCATACACTTTTTTTTAAAATAACATTTAACAAAACTGTTTAATTGGTTGAAAACTCTTTCTACTCCTATAATAAACTTAACTCAACAGATATCTACCGCACTTCTATTTTTTTTCAGCCTTAAAGAACAAGAAATGATTGGGATAATACTGGGGAAAGAAAAACTCAAACTCACATCCTCTGCATGAGCACCATGGCATAATGTGCAAGTATATATGCACAAAATAATAAAAACTAAAAAGAACATAACATTACACAAAAGTGCTGATGTTGTCAGTACTTTGCCCTAGTGGTTAGTGCACTTGCTCTATAGCAAGTAGTATATAGCAAGTGCACTAACCACTAGGGGAAAGTACTGACAACACCAGCACTTTTGTGTAATGTTATGTTCTTTTTAGTTTTTATTATTTTGTTTTAGTTCTCGGTTTGTATCTTCAGCAACCTGAGTAAATGTCAAAACAAAATACATGCATTGCAAGAATCATTCAGACTAGGTTTTGTGAACTGATATATTAGAAAGATTTGACTCAAAAGAGCAACTCGTTTATTAGACAGTTACTTTTCTTATGAACTCTCATGAACAGTGTCAAGATTGTCAGTGAACAAAATTTCAATTTTAAAATTTTCCCCACAAAAAGCTATCATATGATTTCTGAAGACTTAGAATATAGCGCGAGTCATATGGAACACTGTCATGACACTTATGTTGCTTTTGTATAATTTTTTAAGCTTAAAAATATTTGTGCTCATTCTTTAAGTACATGAAAATGAGTCTAACATAACATAATATAATATACAAATATAATATAAAATTCTTCAAAACATTTCCATTTGTGTTCCATGGAAGAAGGCCATACAGGTCGACATAATTATTTAATCCCTGTTCTGGAAATCATTAGATTTAGAAGGGAAAGAGATTAGTAGACTGTTGCAAATTCCCGACATAAACAGCCATTACTGCTAATTGATTTGAAACCATCTGTTCTGAAACGAGATGTTTTTAACCAACCGTGGCTCATCCATGGGTCTCCACTCCACGTAATGATATCTGCTCTGCCCGTTCTTCAGCCATTCTCTCAGGATGGCTGTGGTGTTGTCCACATTATGGTCTGTTGCAGCCCTTCAAGAAACGACAAAGGCGAGTTTATTTCATTTTAATATAAACAAGACAATCTCCAAGAACAGCTGCTCATCAGGAGCAGTGAAAGAGAGATGCTTCCCTCAGGCTAGGGTGAAACAGTGAACCATGTGTTTTGAGTTAGTATTTCCTTCTCCTAGACTCAAAGACTTGTGGCAGAGCTTGATAAGACTATTAAAATTCACATGAAGATGTCAAAAGTAATATTTGACAGTGCTAGCTAGTAGCTAGCGCTGCATTCCCAGAGCTGATAAATTCCTCAGGAGCGGTTATGGGCTTGCAAGGAAGTGAGGCACTTGACAACCGCTTGCCAACACCAGCTTGTGAGAGATAAAAGATGTATTGTCTAAGTTTCATATTAGCATTTCAAGAGCCTAGCACTGCTAACTTAAATATGTTGCTGGCAACTCAGAGATAAAGTGCAGATTTAAGTATGCAAAAGATGAGTCATTAAAGACTTAAAACATAAAACAAGATATCATCAGTATGTTTTTACTACATTAAAAGCGCCAAACATATAAATGCTGTGACATAACAGTAAGTTTTCCCAGTATTACTACACTGGGTTGTGGAAATCACATGTAAACAAACACACACAGTGTCCTTAGGCGAGTCAGGGCTGTTTGGCCGTGCCAATGGAAACCTCCACTGCACAGGGACTCTGCAGTAAAACCGTGTGGGAAAGAACCAACAAATATTGACATCACCTCAGTCGTCACATTCACACACGCATGCACATTTCCTCGCCCCACCTTTACCAGAAATAAAATCCAACTGGTGTTTATATTCATATTTATACTGTTATACACAGCATTGCAGGCTGTTCTACAGTAGTAGCAGGATGATAATTGAGGCAGCGACAACGAGGCAAATTAAACTGGATTCTTTTCACAGAATGTGTAAAAAAGAGCACAAATAAAGGTTAAATGAGTCATGTTCTTAATCAACCTGTTCTTAATCAGCATTTTGTCTCATCCTCCAGTACAAATTATACATCCTTTAACCTATACAGGTCTAAATTTAGCTAAAAAACAAAACAAAACAAAAACTAAATTACACGGTTTACTTGATTTAAAGCATAAACTTTGCAAAATTTACCAAGGTTTAGTCAAACAAGTGATAAAAACAGTTTGCCAGTGAAACAAGACAAAACAGGGGTTATTCAAAATATATTTGGCTATCTGAGGGAAAAAGTCTATCCTGTGTAATCTGTTCTATTAATCTATTTTATTCTCAGGAAAATTAAAATAAATGAAAGGATGTTTGGATATTTTTTTAAAACACAAACATATTAATAAAATATATATGTATATAAAGGGCCTAAAACTAACTTTTTGCCTGCCATTGATTTTTTTTTACCAGCCATGAAACAGATTAATCCTTATTAAAGTCACAAAAGTTGCAAAAGATTTTTCTTTGTCTTTTGTTGTTTAATTAACATTTTAAAAAACAGACAGCAACAGGAATATTAGGCTGCTGTCACTTTAAGAGCTAATGCATTTTCTTTCTCAACTGTTTACGTTCACTAATGACAACTGACTTTGTTTACAAGGATACTTGTAAAGATGGGCATTTTGTTTGAATATGTCAGTCCAAGTGCAAGAAGAGGTGAAAGAAAGCTCAATTCAGTATTGCGCACTGCGAGTAACGAATTGAGTTCCCTTTCGCATCTTCTTACGTTTGAATATTTAAACTGGCAAGGCTTAAACGTTCGTGACGATGCAGCACTGGCCCGTCAACTATCCAGAGCGTTGTTCACGTTCATGTTCTCACAATATTGCATTGTTAGAATTGATAAAAATGTTTACCGGCCAACTGGTGATTGACACTGTTTCATAGGCTACTCGCCAACACTGATTTTTACTCGCAAACCCTGTACATATATTTTTTACCACAGCCGCCTCCCAAATCTACGCCCATGTCTGCCATGAACATCTGCAGAGAATAATACTAGTTCAAACCCGCAAATTCACATACACCACCCACAAACAGATAACAGTGCATGCAGTGTGTGCAAACTAGCACCACAACTGCTATTTTGTCACTCACACAAACATAGACAATAACAGTCACGCTCTTAACAACATATCCCGACAAAGAGTTCCGAAAATACAGGCCAGGTTGTTGTATATGTGTTCTAAATTTGCTTTATGGGTGTCCAAGGTTTTATGAGTGTATGACAGCAGGGGGAACAGACAGCACTGAGCTTGATAAGCAGTCTGGTTCTTTATCACTGGTTCGAAACACCTGACACACAGGTAATGACAGGTAATGCCATGTCAAAAAGATCACTGGTTTCAGACACGCACTGCTTTTTCTGATGACTTCAGCAAATGTAAGTGTGCCACAGTTGTTTTAAAAGGAAAACAGCCCTTCAAGCTGCAATTTTTCCAGAACATCTGAAAAAAAGCCATCAAAATCAGACTGAACAATGAAGCAGAAAAGCAATGCATGTGCATGTTATTATATGAGGATAAATACACGTGTGTTAGCTTTTCTTTGCATGCAATTCTCATTCTTATGTTCATCAATTCTCTGTTCATTCTAGCATTTATATGAGGTTTATATAATTGTGGTTCGATCACACTGCTGCAACCGATATAAACATCTGGAATAAATGGACACGCTGCATCTGTAAATTCCTCTCTAATGGCTAATCATTTCACATGTGCTTTCCAACGCTCCTGGGGAGAGACCCAAACAATGCATTTTGGGTTATGTTGATCCATGACAAAGAAAACTGCACATATACACACAATCTCTGGTGGGTATGGAGATTTATGATTTCTGCATGACTTTATGCTATTTTACTATATGCTTGCATTATGTCTGTATCATATTTCTCAAAATCAAAAGAACAATGTATAATGAAAAATTAAGCAAATTTTCAAGTCAGAGAATTTCTGCCTGTTTGAAGTCTTTGAGCCTGTGTCTTAGTTCTGGCTGCAGGAGTCAACATTCATATTCATGACCGGACAAGCAAACAGCCTGACGAATTTGAACCTGCCAGCCTATGAACGACTCAAACTTCTGCTTTCTGAAGGTTCAATCAGTTATATATCCGGGCAGACACATTCTCCTCACCTTTCACTCTCACCTTTCGATCTCTAACAAATTTCCACACCCAAGGGCCACAACAGACATCTGACACTGACCACGTTACCTATACTTCATTTTCTAAATATGGTCCAGGTGCAATTATTTAGGCACTTTTAAATATCTGTGTATTGATTTGTATTCTTTTTTTATGTTTGAGACATAAATCCTCAGCCCAAGCAGCAAGTAATCTGATATTTCACTGTTAAAGACCTTTTACTACTGAAAGGTATTTCACTTGCACTATTCTGTAAGTGGACCTCATGATAAAGGTGATGAAAAGTGTTTAGGGCTGTGTGTGTGCATGGCAGGATATTTAACTCTAGATTTGTATGTATGGGTGCGCTCCTGCTGTGCTTGGAGGAAGCAGGACTTTGCTTATAAAAACCTTTTTGAAGTTTATTGTAAGTCTCCAGCTCATTATCTGACTGCTCGAAGCTCACTCTCTTTTTGTCTCTGTTTCTCCTCCATATGACCTTATTATTGACAGCATCTGGACACCACATATATACACACATCTTATGCTCTTTCCACCTGCAGTACAGCCATCATAGATAAATAGAAAAAAAAGATTAGATTACATGAAACAAAAATCCTGAATTGGATAAACCACATAGATTTAAAAAAAAGATATAGGAAAATCTTCTACTATCTAAACGTGCTCAGACAACACAGTAAAAACGTCCTACTAGGCCAATTACCTGTTTCAACTATAACAATGACAGTGTCTGCTGTATTATGAGCATGTGTGTAAATAATGACAGAGTCTTGAATAATACATAAGTATCTTTTCTATATCAGCGCTGATTTTCTTTTAGATGCTCTGATGATTTGTACCATCACCTGTGCTGATGCGACCCACCACACTCATAATTTTAAGGGATGTTCATGCAAAAATTCAAAGTCATTATTTACTCAGCCTCATGTCGTTCCAAAACTGTAGGACTTATTCTCTTCTGCAAAACACAATATATTTTGAAGAACTGTTTTTGTCTATACAATACAAGTAAATGGGGTCCAAGGACCATTTACTTTCAGTGAACAGACATTTTGCTTTTTAAACTTATTTTTAAACATTGCTTTTTAAACATTTAAACTTATTTTGTGTTCAACATTAAAAAAAAAACAATGCATAGTTTTGGAACAACATGAAGATTAGTAAATGATTTTCATTTTTACAGTAGGTGAACTAACTACGTTACAACAAAAATTTGACTATTTGAATATATATATAAAATGTGTGTGTGTGGTTCAGGTATATCCTACATTATGGGGAAAAGATGGCAATATCCAAAATCCTTGTGGGGACTTTTTTATGTAAAACATGTTGAATGTTTTTGTAAGGGGATAGGATGTAAAGTTTGTAGTACAGTATAAAGTTATTATGTCTATGAAAATCCTGATAATACACAAAAGCCCAACGTGTGCAAGTGTGTGTTTGCATTCCAGTGGCTCTGCCCCCATGCATGGGCTGACGTGGCTCACGGGCTCTGTAGATTGAGGAGGGGGCAAAAGGGCTCGTGAAACCTCTGCTGTACTCAAATTCCTCCAGCCATCCTCTGTCAACACAGCTCTGCCATGTCACACACAAACACAACTATAGAGTATGATGACAGTTCATCCCTGCTGAAAAAAAGTACACACAATCACATTAAAAGTACCAATATATTTAATTTGATACAGCTGCATTCTACAGCCATAGAGATTGTAGCAGATCCATCCACAGCATTATAGTTTTATGAGCTTTTCAATGATTCATTGTTCAATGACTCTTATACATCTGTTTTGGAGTTACAAATCTGATAAAAGCAACAAAGAGCCAAATTAGTGGTAAATCTTTCAGAAGGAAATCACACAAAACAAGCACACATTGGTAAAGACAAAAATGTTTTGCTCAAGCACATAATATACAGTAGAATCATAGACTAGCCTAGAGGAGGAGAGATTCCCAGTCTCACCTGGCGTGCTGACAGAGTTTATCAAACATTCACATAAACTCAGAGACTCTCCCTCCACCTTCCTGAGAATATAAACACATCAGATACTGTGATAGACATTTTAAACTGAATATTAAACTAACCATGTTTCTAACATCTAACCTTATTTAACATGCTAACACTGAACATGCTAACTGAAACACCATGTACTAAAACGTTGTTCTGTGTTTTTGAATGTTGTAGGCCTATGTTGCCATATCCCTGTTGAGTGTAAAAATAACATATATGGGAAATTGAACTAGACAGATGACTAGGTTAGAACCTTGTGATTAACAATGAAGTGATCATTAAAACAAAGTTTGCTTTACCTAGTAACAGAAGACCTTGTATGAAGAACCAATCAAATTGTGGGGAAATTATGTAATGGAACATGTCATTTTGCCATACCCCAATTCTATAAACACTGTTGTATTCGTGTTTACTGGTGGGATTCTCTCTGAAATTTGCAATCCTTCGGCCTTGCTTCTTGGGGGAGATTCTCTGAGAACTGCTCAGGAAGATCTCCCGGCCGTGATTAAAGCATTTGAAGGACATTTACTGAAGTCTGTTCGTCGATTATTCCTGCGCAGGAAGTAAGCTAGTTAGGGTAACAGGTATTAGCACCCAGCTGACGTCGATGAGTAGACGCTCTAGGGTATAGGATTAGACTCAGCCGACGTCATTGAGTAGACACGCTAGGGTATAGGATTAGACTCAGCCGACGTCGATGAGTAGACACGCTAGGTTATAGGACTAGACTCAGCCGACATCGATGAGTAGACACGCTAGGGTATAGGACTAGACTCAGCCGACATCGATGAGTAGACACGCTAGGGTATAGGACTAGACTCAGCCGACGTCGATGAGTAGACACGCTAGGTTATAGGACTAGACTCAGCCGACATCGATGAGTAGACACGCTAGGTTATAGGACTAGACTCAGCCGACATCGATGAGTAGACACGCTAGGGTATAGGACTAGACTCAGCCGACGTCGATGAGTAGACACGCTAGGGTATAGGACTAGACTCAGCCGACGTCATTGAGTAGACACGCTAGGTTATAGGACTAGACTCAGCCGACATCGATGAGTAGACACGCTAGGTTATAGGACTAGACTCAGCCGACATCGATGAGTAGACACGCTAGGTTATAGGACTAGACTCAGCCGACATCGATGAGTAGACACGCTAGGGTATAGGACTAGACTCAGCCGACATCGATGAGTAGACACGCTAGGTTATAGGACTAGACTCAGCCGACATCGATGAGTAGACACGCTAGGGTATAGGACTAGACTCAGCCGACATCGATGAGTAGACACGCTAGGGTATAGGACTAGACTCAGCCGACATCGATGAGTAGACACGCTAGGGTATAGGACTAGACTCAGCCGACGTCATTGAGTAGACACGCTAGGGTATAGGACTAGACTCAGCCGACATCGATGAGTAGACAAGCTAGGGTATAGGACTAGACTCAGCCGATGTCATTGAGTAGCGCGCTAGGGTATAGGATTAGAATCAGCCGACGTCATTGAGTAGACGCGCTAGGGTATAGGATTAGGCTCAGCCGACGTCGATGAGTAGACACGATAAGAGTATAAATATAGGACGTAGTTAGGTTTAGGGAAAAATCCACCACACTACACTGTGAAAATGTATGTGATGTGTTTATGCAGAGTACAAGAGCACGAGAGATAGACAGTGAAAAAAATGAAAAAAGTGTGAGAGAAAAAGATTGAAACAGTGAGAGGCTGACAGATAGATTGCTTGCTGTATAGACATTATTAGTAATCCCAGTGGTTTACCAGAAGGATGAATCCTGCAGACAGCAACACAAACCTCACAAAATACCTCGCTATTCAATAAATGTGTCCCTGCAGAGCTGCTCGCTTCACGCATGCCTGTCTTTTGCCCTCAGTTCTTAAGGTAAGTGTGCCATTTGGGACAACCCAAAACAACGGAGACTGTGACAAAAGCCTCTTAGATTGTCAGACCCAGGGAAGTCTATATAATCTCTGGAGAGAGCTATGCATAAGCATTCCCAAATATCTCAATAGCAGCTGCATTGGACCACACAACATTTTGAGTAAATCAACTGAGCCACGTGACTAATCACTCCAGAGCTGCAAGAAAGTGACACAATGAAAATTATGCAACATTTATATTATGATTAAATATTAGCAGCACAACTGTTTTCAACATTGATGATAATCAGAAATGTTTCTTGAGCAGCAAATCAGCACATTAGAATGAATTCTGAAGGATCATGTGACACTGAAGACTGGAGTAATGTCTGTTGAAAAATTCAGCTTTGCATCACAGGATGAAATTACATTAAAACAGACAACGGTTATTTTAAATGGTAATAATTTTTTCACAATATTACAGTTCTTTTTGGGTCTAGAATGTAATATACGACCAAGGGCTTTCCAACTAAGTTAAATTACTAATTTATTCAGTCCGGACACAGTCTCTTATGATATTACATGGCTTTCTTAACCATTACATTTTTAAATAACAGTATCACGCAGATTATTTGGTCACCTGCCCTAACTCAACACACTGCACACCAATAAACTACTGGTCCAGCTCGACTCTAGACAGCCGTGACTAAAGCCAGCAATCGTCCTGCCGTCTGGACTTTTGTGCACTATTGTTCCTCTACTCTTGAACCCCTTGATGCCTTCTGAGGTTTGAGTGTATGGGATGGACGACTTAATGGATGCAACTAATGCTGAAAAGAACAATACTGAAGGAGAGTGGCAGAAAAGTTCAAGTTAGGCTTTAGACCCCACTGAACTGATACTGTGCCAGGGTTTTGATTACAGCAACACTCATGCCAACCTAAAAAAAACCCACACAAACACACTCACAGCTATAATGAAATAAACATAATCATTTCCAGATTTAGCTCAGTACCCAACATATCTCTATTCTTTTCTCAACTGCTTTGTTTTATTCACCATGCTTTGTTATTATAACTTGCCAAAATGCCCAGCATTCCTCAACAACAGCATCATAACTGCTGGAACGAACACCTGAGTCTAAAGGAAAACTTCTTGCATAGTTGTCATGAAAATCCTATCATGCCGATAAGACTAGTAGACAGGCACAAAAGACCAGTCAGCTCTCATAAACGAGTCTGTGTTTAATACATCTGACTGTAACTTGATCAGTCATGTCTAACATAGGTCAAAGGCTGTGTTAGCAGCATTAGCTTGAACACCGTTTCACTAATTACAGGACTTTGCCTCTGGGAACATGATGCTGGATTCACACTCTTTAAAACTTCCCTCTGTATTACTTAAGCCTGTCAGAGTCATTAATCAGCACAGTGTCAAATGAGATTGGCCTCTCGGTCTCCCATGTTTGCGCTCACAATTCTCTTCAGCATTACAGTAGCTTTGCTCATGTTAAAGAAGTCAATTGCAGAAACTCTCACTGTAATCAAGGTCCCTTTAAATTTGTGATGTACCAGAAGTAGCGAAATATCTTTTCTTCCATAGTGTGAAGTAAATCCAAGTGAAACGGATTATTGAAAAAGAAAAAATTGAAAGGCGGGATTTGGATCTAGTTATTGGTTGTTGATTATGGAGGCAGATCTCAATGCGAGCTTGTAATAAGGGGGCGGGGTTTAAGTGAACAAATTGATTGGAGAAGTCCTGCATACATCAGCAGAGCTGTTATTTCACTAAAAGTCCAAATTATGATACATTGATTAAACATGCAGGGAACTGTTCACAGTAAGATCAATAACTTGCATTTAACCAATATATCCAGTGAATTTTCATTTAATGGCACACTTGGTGGACATCTTGGATGCCTTAGGTATACAAGTACAGCAATTAGTCAGGATTACAGCAATTACGGCAATAAAATATCTTAAATGTCGCTTATTCTGTTCAAATCATACTATACAACAGTATTTTTCAGGCTAGCCGAGTTAATACACATGCAAATTCTAGTGTAAACACGTCTCCTCCACCTTATACCATCTCTGATCCAATCTGAGGTACTTCCATAACAAATCAGAGAAGAGAAAGTGGGAGAGAAGTGTCATAGTGGATGACCTCTGCACATGGTCAATAGGGATGGAATGTGGATTGTTAGGCCACTCGTGGTGCCCCTGTGTAATTTTCAACAGTGCCCCTCCCCTGCCCTTTCTTTTCTCTCTCCATCCTTTCTTCCCCCTAATTCCCAGGATTCTTTCGCAAAGCAGTGAGACATGCAGCCTGTCATTTGACTGCTCCATTTGTTCAGAAGTAAACTTCTGAAGATCTTCCTGATAGTCCACATACAAGAAATATAATGCAAAGACAGCTAATTCATTTTAGTTAGTCATGAAATGAAAATTCCCTTATATATTTTCTAAATGCATGTTATTTATCTTACTGTGAACAATTTATTCATGATTATTTTTCTTTTTATTAATGTTAATCAAAACGTCACAAATGGACCTTATACGGTAAAAACGACAGGCTTCTCTCTGGTGACATATTATGCAGATTTTTTACAAGCTTGCATTAATCGCATTTATGTTTCGGACGTTACAAAAACATTAGTAGGCTTAGCTATAGGCTACTGCCATTACTTTTCAAATTTTATTGATTGCTAGCATTCCCATATTTACAATTAGGCTATGTCGCAAAAGCATAGCAGTTCAGGTTGTTCATGTTGTTCATGTAGGACTACGGTAGGTTTGCTCTGTACGAAAGTCAACTAATTGCGTCCCAAAAATTATTCTGACAGAAATTCTCTTAAAACGTAATTTAAAAAAAAATGTGCGCTCTAATAGGCTATAAAGAGAACCGATAGGACATGCTGCTTAATCAGCAAATGTCTTTCATCTTCATTTAACATGTAATTAAATCCTTGCTCACACGCGTGACAGTGTAATAAACCGCTTTAACAGGTCTGCTTCACGCAGACAGCGGCGTCTCTGTTCCTCTATCTGCCAGAAGGTTTTCATTAACCAAACCTTACCTGCATGCGCGCGCTCCACAATAACCCCACTATGTACAAGACCTTCTCAGTTTTCAACCACCACACTTGCTGCAAAAGCAAACCATCTCATATCTCTCTCTCTCACACACACACAACTCGTCCTCAACGGCATGCACTCCAGATTCTCACCATATCGCAATCCGGTCATTCGGGTAGTCCAGGCGGTCGATGCAGCCCAAGTAGTACGGCAGGCTGTGCGCCGAGTTCCGAGCCAAAATCGCGATCATGACTTTGGGTTTAAGCAGGGAGGATTCGGGCACGGAATTAAGGTCCTGCACGTGAGCCACAAGTTCCCCACGGCAGTTTTGCGCCATCAGAGCGCAAATCACAGCTACAATCACGATTCCCTCAGCCGGCATCTCTGCCTGATGGACACCGCTGTCACAACCTGAGCGGGGTAGCCTACTGTATGTGAGTGAATGAGAGGCTGAAAGACAGAGAGAGGGTGGGTAAGGAGGAGTAGAGAGAGGTGGAGAGGTTTAGAGTGGTCACCTTTAAGAAAGTGGGTTGCCTCCTCCAGATTTTCACACCCTTCACCATCACCAGGACAGATCACCGAGGAGCTTAAAAGATGAGATATGAAGTTATTCAGACTGACACGCGCACGCGCGCGCGCGCGCGCACACACACACACACACACACACACACACACACACACACACACACACACACACACACACACACACACGTTTGTTTCACAATATTAAACTTCCTTTGATTCTATATCAGGTTAATGACATTTTCTATTACCTAACCCAACCCATAGCTAGGCCTAAATATTATATTATAGCCTATACCCTAGTGAAAAAAAGTATACTTTATTGTAGGCTATTGAAATAGGCCTGTATTCCCTTTTTCAATATAGCCTACATTGCAAATATACTAACACATTTTTTTTACCCTTTTTAAATATATGAAAAGTAGGCTATATTAGCATCATGCTTTTATCTTTTTTCACAATACAACTTTTAACACACTTTACATAATTGTACTTAAGTATATTTTCTAAAAAATATATATTATTTTTTAAGTGTAGGCTATTTATTTGCACTTTATTAAAAATATATTTTAGGTAGGCTATATTCTAACTGTGTGCTGGAAATGATCATTGTAACATTGCATTGAAAGTACTTTCAAAATACATTATAGGATCCACAACGCATTCCTGAAGTGCCAGCCTCATTAGCCCTGTGAAGGCCTCATCGACACAACAGGCATTGGCACTGATCCTCAACAAACTCGTCTCCATACCGGCGTGATGACTCCGAATTCCAACCAGATGGAACTGGACAATATTCGGAGTGTTCTGATCCAATTTGACTTCTGACCTGTAATGCTGCCTGAATCATTTTCATACGCTGTTCGTTTGTTAGCCAGAGGAGAACTGGCCCCGACTGAGCCTGGGTTCTCCCAAGGTTTTTTTCTCTCCATTCTGTCACCTGATGTAGTTTTGGTTCCTTGCCACTATTGTATTATTTTCATGGTATCACTGTGAAGCTGCTTTGATACAATCTGTATTGTAAAAAGCACTATATAAATAAAGGTGACTTGACTATACAATAGTATTTTGTACAAAGTATAGCTAAGTTTTATTTGTCTAATAATGTACATTTGTTATTGAAGACAAAGTATGCAATTTGTGGTATTTGAAATAACCCAAAGGTATTAATTAACCTATTATTTTTATTCAAATAGCCTATAATCACACATGGTGGGCAAGGGTGCCGACATGTGCTTCGGGAGACCAGAGTTCGAGTCCCGTGGACCTTTCCTGTTCCCATCCCTTCTCTCTCTCCCTCCCACCTCACTTCCTGTCTTGCTACTGTCCTATGGTCCTCAGGTCCTATCCTAATAAAAGGCATTATGCTTTACTACAATTTAATTACAACTAAAATATACTTAGTATCAGTTGTTTCAAAATAGCACACTTCAAGTTAACTAATCATTAACACACTTGAAGTATAGGCCTACTGATAATTAGTCTTGCGATATTAGTCTGTTTTTTTTTTTAGCTTTTTTCCCACCAGAGTATAGTTTAAAAATGAAAGAATAGCCTATATAATTGTTTATTTATTATTTTGGCTTTTGAAACGCTGTTGTCCAGAGCGCATTATATTCCCTTTCCCCCATTCTTTCCTCATTGCTCATTTAATTTCTCATTCCATTCGCGTCTCCTCGTGTAGCCTATCCCAACACGAGTTGAGAGTTCATGAGATCATCGAATTCACTACAGCTGACACCTGCTGCTTCCCTGCACGCTCTGGAATCCCATTCAAACTGCTTTCAGATTTTCTTCGGACATTCTAAATAATTTCATTTTTGGCGAATAGTAAGCAGTAAATTATTTTGTTTGTAGCTCTGTAGCCTATCAAATATGTTTTTGGGGCGCGAAACACGATTACAATAGTGTATGGGCTATTTTTAGACGGGGTTCATTCAGTTTTTAACAAAAATCTTTTAAAAGTAGCCCACCTGAAGAAGGGATTTTTTTTTCTCGAGGGACATTAACTTCACTTCTGCATTTCGTTGCGCTGTTTAAAACGATTAGCCTACATTTAATATTATGGCGACCCCTAGAGTTAAAAAGTGAAAGAACAAAGTATAAAATATCAAATTGTTATTTTTTTTTAATGCCAGTTAGCATTTAGAGAATGTTTGTGCGGTTTGCCTGCTGGAATTCGTTTACCTGCACAATTCAGTTTAAGCATCTGGATTTTGCAACAGAAACTGATTAGCAGTGAACATATCTTACATGCTCAGTGCACTTAAAAGTGAAAAAAGGTGCACGTGCACACAGGCAATGAAAACCAAAAAAAAAAAAAAAAAAAAAAAAATCAAGACTTATTCACATATGGTCAATAGACAGAAATGTATATTAAAGATCTGTAAAACTGCAGGTTCTCCTTAAAAACATATTTGACATTAGATAAGGTGATAAAAAAAACGTTTTCAGTTGGCTGACAGAAAAACTGAGCACAAAGCAGCAGACTGCTGGCTCAGAGCACTGGCTGGTGCAAACCTGGTTTCCGTCTGCTACGTCCATGTCTGGTACAAATTCTCACATCAAATGAGTTATTCTGACAGTTACCGCAATATTTTCCACTGCCAGAAATAGATGAGAAGTTTGTATCTCGCCGTTGATGTATGCCTATTATGGATAGTATGGAGCTAGAATTGTCTTTATTACATGCGAGAAAATAAATGATCTGAGAGAAAAAAAAGTTTGAGAGAAAAAGTTATCACACAGATAGCAAAAAAGCATTTCATGAGAGAAAGTTCTCAAACCAATAGCAAAAAAATATTTGAGACTAAAAGTTTTGAGAGGAAGTATTTTCTCATTGAACATACAAAAATGTAATTTTAAATGTTTAAAATTATTTCTGAGAAAAAAAATCTCTCTCAAAATACTTTGAAAATATATTTTTTGCTATCAGTGTGAAAACATTTTTTCTATATAAAAAAAACTGTTTCTCTCAAAACGCTTTTCTTTGCTCTCGAAACAATTTCTTGCTCTCGTGTCAGGATTTTGCTTTCGCTGTAAAAATTGTGTCATGGGCGGGGGCACGTTTATTGGCCAGTCGGGTGAGCATCGTCTTGTCTTGGGAATCGAACTGAATTACTGAAGTATTACACCATTATTCGGTTCACACACAACTCGATGGGTAGCTGGCTAAGCAAGTTCAGCATCACTGAAGATTAAACATTTAATAGCACTCATATTCATGAACTCATATTAAATTTGTTTGGCTATATTATTAGCTGGCTAATCGCTAGTAAACAGTTTGTCCTAGACTTGCAATTTACCTTGTCAGCTCTAGACCTCGGCTAGATGGTAAAAAATATTTAGAATAAGCCCTGTGTAGCTGAGTTTGCAAGCTACACCTGCAGTGTAGCTAAACGTGTAGTGCAACAACCATACAAAGACTATTTTAAACAAAACTAGGTGGGACACTTTCAAACGGCATATCAATCACTAACGTTAGCTAGCTCTAGGGTTGCCACCTTCCATGCATAGCGTAACGTAGTTGAAAGTTGTACAGGAGGTTGTATATGATGAACAAGCAGTTACTCTTCAGGTGTTTTGAGGCTAGCAAGTGCAAAGGTAGAAACTAGCTTACTACTCACTAAATAAGGAGTGAAACTATCTATATCAAAACATTCATTTGGCATTTGATTTAAAAATAGTATAAACCAGGTGAGTTTGCAAGTTTACCTAGCTAGCATGATGGCTAATTAGCGATTAGCAAGCTAATAATAGAATACACATTCATTCATGAATATGAGTGCTATTTTTTAATGTTTAATCTTCAGTGATGCTGAACCTGCTCAACCAACTACCCATCGAGTTGTGTGTGAACCGAACAATGGTGTAATGATTCAGTTCGACTCCCAAGGGAAGACGATGCTCACCCGACTGGCCAATAGGAACGTGCCCCCGCCCATGACACGATTTTCACAGCGAAAGCAAAATCCTGCAAGAGCAAGAAATTGCATTCTAGAGCAGTTAAGAGAAACTATTTTTTTTAAGAGAAAATGTTTTCACACTGATAGCAAAAAATATATATTTAAGATTTTAAGTATTTTGAGAGAGATTTTTTTCTCAGAAATAATTTTAAACATTTCAAATTTATATTTTTTTATTTTCTATGAGAAAATACTTTCTCTCAAAACTTTTTTTTAGTCTCAACTATTATTTTTTGCTATCAGTGTGATAACTTTTTCTCTCAAACTTTTTTTTCCTCTCCGATCATTTATTTTCTCGCATGTAATAAAGACACAATTCTATCTCCATAGGATAGGCCAACACCAGAGTAGCCAAATGTTAGGCCTACTTCATATTTCAAGAAAAGTGGTTGTGCTTTCTGTCAGTGGGGAAAGGTGACAGCTTAGTAAATTGAATAGCCTATAGCTCTGTTAAAAGCGAGTTTTTGAAGAGGCTAATTGAAGTTCTGGTGGGAATGTTTTTAAAAAGATGAATGGCAGAGAGTTTATAATTAGGACAGTAATAGATCCCATTTATAAAGGGCTCCTACAGTTAAAAGCAAAATAGGCATGTAGGAAGTGTATAATGGAGAAGAAAGTGATGGGAAGAGAAAAGAGAGCGATCTTATGTGGAGAATTAGGATAGGGAAAACTGAAAAGGGGAATGAGGGTATAAGAGAGGCCTGCTGGATTGAGCTAGATGTAATTGCTGTGAGCTCATGTTGGCAATGTAGAGTGACAACCAAGCCAGAGCTCTCACAGGGATAAACCCAACTCTCTCGATCTCATATCTTCCACTTCTCCTACACACACCAGATGGAGCTCAGTCACACACAAAAAAAACGTACAAAATTATCATTCAGATCCACTTCAAAAACCAACCATCGTGAAGCCCTCTGTGCTCCATTCCCCTCACCTCTGTCCTCGAGAGAGCACAACAACCACCAGTGCTAGCTTAGCCTGGTAAAACTCACATTGTGTCATACCAGCACACCACGTGAGAGAGAATACGGCCAAACTTCCAGAACATGTTGTTCTCTAATGAGGCAGCATTCACAGAGGAAGGGATTTATTGGGTTTTACCTCACAGTGGAAAGAATATTCTTTGCCCATATTCCCGACCGTATGGTTTTCCTCTTCTCTGAAGATAATGTTATAGCTGTACAAGAAGGCTGAGATGAAATAACCACAGGTAATGCATGTATAATGTGTGACAATGTTGAAAATATTATAGACGGACAATGTACATGAGATTTACTGTTGTCAATAAGGGCAATCCTGTTTTTTCTCAAGTTCTTATCAAACAGATTTTTAGGCAGAATATATGTTTTTTTAATTCTGTGCAAAATACAGTACAAACAGTTTTTGACTACACACACACACACACACAATTTAGAAGCCTTGTTCACCAATTATTGGCTGTAATTTACAATTTCTACCGCTTTGTGGGATCCCATTGCTAGTCAGAATATTGTAATGCCCTGAAGTGCCCAGTAATGTAAAATGTAAAATAAAAATTATAATCTAAAAATACATTTAAGTATTGTGCATGTTTTCATTACATAATATGGAGAGAGGGGGGATATTTGTGCTTAATTAATTAGTCACAATTAATAAATAATTCTGTACAGTACTGAAGAGTACTAGTAAAGGCAAAAATGAAGGACTGAAAAATATTTAATGAAATAGTGACAAATCACAGCCTCTAAAATATTCACTATGATAAAAAAATCAGCCAAAAATCATGATGCTCAATCAATACATAATAAAACCCCCAAAAATAAAAAAAAATAGGTTTACACATTTTAGCTAGACATTTCTAATGTAGTTCTGCTCCTCAACCTCCAGGTGGAGACAAAACACAACAAGTGAATGAAAACAATGCATAATGCTTCGGGTTGGTTCGTCAATAGCTCCAAATGTCTTGTGAGGATTCTCCGAAACGACGTGACGTTGGACATCAATTTTATAGTTAAATCTCTGTAAAGTGTATTATTTTAACCCATGGTGGAAATGCAATCTCCACATTTTTGCATCTGAATTTCAACCCCCAAAACCAATAAGTATTTTTAACGTTATGAGTCAGACCACCAACAGGAAATATGACGCAAGAATGGATTAATGATGCCAGCAAAGCAGTACATACGTACCTACACACACACCAACCAACCAACCAACCAACCAACCAAACAATTAATCGGTGAGACAGCACACAAACCATAGCTCCTGTGTCTTATATTTTAATAGAAAAAGAAAACATTGAAAATAAAAAAAGGATTCACTCCATAATTATAATGACAGATGCTTGGCCAACGCTGTGTACTTAAAAGTGACCCCACCCCACCTCATACTGGTTTGGTGGTCTCCATGAATTGTAAGTGTACAGGCTGACAACCAGATGCATTTTAGCCAACACAACTAAATAAATACTATTGAGTGAGAAAGGCAGGGCGAGGAACATAGGTTAACACTGTAGCTAAACATACACAGGTCTACGACAAACATTTCATCCATTTGACAACGATTAACACAGTCAGACCTGGCTCTCTGACACAGATTAACACAAACACAGGCCTCGAAACACACAAAAAACAGACAACTCCAGCTTTTTCATTGGACAGCATAAAAAGTCAATTCAGATCTTTAAGTTAAATGCTGCCTGTTTACGGGTGGCTGTAATGGATATATTTGGATATGTGTGAGGGTAACTGCTGGTAACTAGTGTGACTATTTCCGTCCATTTTGTGAGAATTTTACAAATAATAGCAGGATATACAAATTGAAAGTGAGAACTTGTATGTGGAAAGAGGGTGTGGTGATTATTTTAGCTTTAAGTCTTTATGTATGTGTGTGTGCGCGAGCGAGTGTGTTATGGGGTCACTGCACAGCCCTGACCTTTATAGCACAAGCTTGTGGAGGTTTGATCTATGCAATAAAAAAAATAAACACATTTATGGAACAGTCGACAAATTAAAAAAGTCCTTCAAAAGGCAGGAGTCCAGATCAAATGTTCTAAAACTTGCCATATCGCTCTTATCAAAATATCAAAATAATCAGACAGTTCGGTCATATAGTCGCTCTTAATAAAATATCTCTCTTGTTCAAACTCTCTTCCCCCAAAAAACCCACAACACTCCATCTTTACATTCACTCCCCACTATCTCCAGAGGATGTTTGTAAGCTCTCTTCTTGTTTCTCCATATGTCCGTTTTGGCCTCTGGCTTGCCACTTAAAACAAGGACTGGGAGGAGCATTTCGCTTTCCCCGACAAAATCTGTCTTTCTCAGATGGCTCCGTCACAGCCAGGCGGAGGAAGGGGCCATTTCAATGCTGGCCGTAGGAGGACAAGAGCGGTGAGGATGGGGGGGGCGGGTCCTCATTTCACGTCAGAGTGAGTCTATGTTGATAATACATCAATCAAGCTGTTCCTTCTTCACCCAAAGCCATCTAGATCTCAAAGCAAGGCAACCCCAAGAGAGGAGAAGAGGTCAAGGGTGCAAACAGCCTATGAGGAAAAGTCCTGCGTTCTTTCGCTCTCACAAGCACACTCTCTCACGCACTCGCACGCACACTCGCTTTAAGATCGACAGTGTTACAGACATAAGAAACACTGATTTTTGAGTTCACACTCTCTCTCCATTTCCATCTCTGGCAAGGTCTGGCACCTCTCTGCTATGTCACATCGTCTTCCTCCTCGGAGCTGTAGTCCCGCCCCTGGAGAATATGGAGAGAGATATAGTTTTTAGTTTAGGTTCTTTTCTTTATCGGTCTCTCTCTCTAAGTAAATTCGAGTTGTACTAACTAGCAGCAAGTGCGATGAGGAACACTTCATTTTCATCAAACATGGACAAAGAGAGACTGATTGTGAAAGCATTGGATGTTGTAGTTCGAAATGGAAAACCATAAATATCATGAAAATATTAGCGCTGCTGCTCACTGTTCTGATTGGCTGAATGCGATTGCAATGTAGATATACAGACACTGGCAAACAGATTTGATTTAATCACTTAAATGACAGTGTGGATATTTGGTCCTAAATGGTTCGAAAAACAATTTCGATTTTTTTTTTTGCAGTGTAAACAAAGCCCTATACAGCCTTTATGTAACCTTGTTTAAACTCATTTAAAAAATATATATATATTTTGATTTAATCCATTTCAGACCAATTGATCTCAGGCCTCAAGAGAAACACAAAGATAGATAAGAGAGGGAGAGAGTCAGGAAGTAATGGAAAAAAGCAGAGCCATAAATATATCATTTGTATCTCCAGAGGTCTACAGGAAGTACCAGACAGGCGATGCATATGACAAGACAATCTTTTAAATGTCACAATCTAGATAAACGAGCAATCCATAGAAGAAAAATTTCATGTACAATGTCCCTTTAAAATCTTCCACCCATCTACTCCCTCCTTTACTTCTGCGCCTCGTTTCCCCCCCCCCCTCACCTTCTCAATCTTCTCATCCAGCATTTTGAAGAACTCCTGTTGGCTCTCTGATGCATGTATGCTGAGAGAGAGAGAGAGAGAGAGAGAGAGAGAGAGAGAGAGAGAGAGAGAGAGAGAGAGAGAGAGAGAGAGAGAGAGAGAGAGAGAGAGAGAGAGAGAGAGAGAGAGAGAGAAAGAAAAGTTAGTGGGTGTAGAAGAAGGGAAGCAACAAATACAGTAGAATTTTCCATTACAACAAGCATTAACGAACACACACACACACTGCTGTAGGATCCACAGTGGCAAGGCAGGAATCATTTTTATAGACGCATTACAGCGGGGACCATAAACCCTTGCCTCACACACACACACACACACACACACACACACACACACACACACACACACACACACACACACACACACATTAACTGACCATTACTCCATCGACCCACACATAAAACAATAATGAACTGTTCGTTCTTAATGAACATGCTCTAAACACTTTTTATTTCCATCTAGACATTGTGAACACCATATGTATTAGTTTTCTGTGTAATGTCCATCAAAGCCCAGTGGAAATTAAAGTCATAAACAAATAAAGTAATGGTTAACCGATCATAAATTCATTTACACTTAAAGAGTTATCATTTTAAACATCTTCTCTTTAAACTTTATTGTCCTCAAAGGCAATTCTTTGTGTAGACAGCAGTATACACATGCACATATAACAACACATATCACAACACAACACACACATTACAATCAATCATTTAAAAACCTAATTACAGCAGGTATAAAAGGAATTTCTGTATCTATTTGATTTACACAAGGGGAGTTTAAATCTCCGTCCTGAAGGAAGTAATTGAAGTTATAGGAAGTACATTGAAACTTTTATTTTAACTACTGCTCAGTTAAACACTATATTAATGTTCAATAAAGACCTTTTTTTATAAAGAACAAAGATATTTTCATTTTAAGTTTTCCATACAAATACATGGAAATGAGGACTGGGGCAGTTTAGTTCCAAAAATGACAAATACCCTAAATAAATGAATAATGCCATCTGTCAAATTTATCCCTAACTTTATTGCATTTTTTTCCCTGATTGGTTATTGGCTGCGTTTTGGGCTTAAGTGCGCAATGATGCCTGGAATTACTTTGAGTGCAAAATGTGCAGCACTATCATATGTAAAACATGAAAGTTTTCTAATTTTAATGTGTTTTTTTTTATATCATGGTTATCATAAATACCGGTGTATTGTGACACCCCTAGTTTGAAACTCCTTCAGGCTGAATAAAGGACAAAATGTTCATCTATGGTTGAACCATTCCTTTAAAAGTGCAGTAAGTGATTTCTGAGAAAACCTGTTGAGACTGAGCATCACAACACACTTGTAGCCAATCAGCAGTAAGGGAGCCTGTCCACTCATGATGGTGGAGGAGAAAGAGGGAGAGAGGGAGATTTGAAGAAAGAGAGATATATAGTAGCTGTCCTGTTACTATACTCTTGTGTATTGTATGCTAATTTTTTGTTCTTCCTTGTCATTCTTGTCATCTTCGCTTTATTTTTCATGAAGCATTATTTTGCTTTGCTTCAGATATGATAAAGATAAATCCACTCTTGCATTGCGTGTTTGTGCATTTTAGGGGAGGAGCAATGAAGGGAGGGGTGTGTTTGCTTGGGTTGTTTTCAAATATCAACAGCGTTTCTCAGAAATCACGTGCCGCACCTTTAAATGACATTTCATTTATTCTTTATTATATTACATCATATTGTTGCTGATTGTTTGGAAATCCAATTTCACTAGAAATAATTATGCCAATAAAGCCCTTTTGAAAACCACAGTTACATCCTACGGCAATAAACACATGTTTACAAACAATAAGTTGTGAAACATATGGCACATTATGTTCAAAAAGAACATGCAAATGAGACCCAAAGGGGATAAGACAGGCCACAAAGCAAAACAAACCACACACAATTTACAGACTTTTGGCACGTTTTCAACAGAGCAAGAACTCTAATGCCCCGCACGCACGCACGCACGCACGCACGCACGCACGCACACACCGTAAACAGCAAGACATGTATAAACCCACTCACTTCGTCTTGTTGGCGCTGGGCCCAGGAACCTCTTTGTGCTGTTTGGTCCTGTGCAGCGCCGAGCTCTTCTCCTGCAAACACACCCGGAAAAGAACACGTTTTCACTTACTACTATTCACAACAAAGCCAAATTCAGCCTCTGCAGACTGTCTCTGCTGGCCCTCCTGTGCGGAGGCCCTGTCGGCTCCTGGACGCGAGCCAGAACCAGCTTCTCTGTCTGGAACACAGCATGATAGAGAGGCCCTGGGATTGACCTTACTCTGGCCACTGCTAATGAGAATGATGCCCTGCTGAGAGGCAGCGAGGAAGAGGGCTGCGTCTCCATTCTCCTCTAACCCCCCTTTTCAGAACACCTGCTCTGCCTGTACAGCTTCATTAAGCTGGCCAGTTTAAAGGAGACATATCATGAAAAATAGGACTTGTTCTATTTGAAATAAAATTCTTGTGTACTATGTAATAGAGGAGTAACAATGTATCGTGTCACAATATATCGCAATACAAAAATGCAAGAATATGTATCATGGATAGTGACAATGTATATTGTGTATATTCACCCAAAATAAAAAGTTTTAGTGTCAGTACTACATTAAACTACTGTTACAAACTACTGTTGTATATAATGTATAATAATGCAATGGGGGAATATTTGTGGGTCCTGGTAATTCCATGTTTTATGTTACCAGTAAAAAAGTGGCCTACATTATTTTAAATATAACTAGTCTGTGTCAGAGTGCAAGCATATTTGTTTGAAATAATTCTGTATTTTCAGCTTCAGAATTTTTATTCTGGTGTCACCATTGTCCTGTGCATTGGGTTATCAGCACCAAGTCCAATCCTATTCATTTACACCAACAATGTAATATTAAACATTTTTTTGTTTACCTTTTATCATATATCTTAGAGTATCGCAATAATTTTGTATTGAGAATTCAGTATCGTGATCTGTATCAAATACTGACATTAGGGTATCGTTACACCCCTACTATGTAACCATCCTCATTCACAATACAACCAGACCATTTATGGAAACTAAGATGCAAAAACTCATAATTCTTAACTTCTTATCTAGGTTATAAAATTAAACCATAAAGCATTAAGGGTAGAATTATGACTATTTTATTATGATCTGAAATCTGGTCACATTTCGAGTTTTATTCCTTTGTTTTGGTATATAATTTTTTTTTTTTTAAACATGAAGACAAATATAACTAGAAGGATGATCCATATTGTACTGTACATGCAAGAATGTGTGGATTTTTACATTTCAAATAGGTTGAGAACTGTATTTTGGAGAAATGAAAGTCATGATTAATTTTACACCCCAAGTGAGCACATTTACATTTAACATTAACATATAATGATCCACATTTAAACACTTGGCAGTGGCATTTTTACTCATTTAACAGGTGAAAAGGTTAGCCAATAATAACAGACGTAATTTACATAAAGTCTTGAAAGTAAAGTAACTAAACAGTTTAATTCTAAATATCAGAGAGAAGGCAGAAAGTAGTCATAAACAAGAAACCTTGACATTATTATTTATTAAGTGTGTGGGGAGGGGGGTGGGGGGATATGCAAGTGTATAAAGTTTTACATTAGAAAATAAATTATTAATATTACTACAATAATATATTTTATTATTGTTTTATTAATAATAATAATAATAATAATTAAAGCGGCAAGCAGCATTTATCAGAGTTCAAGCAATTAAGGCAGTTAAGCTCAAAAGCATCAAAAGACATTAAGTTTTATGTAGCAAGCATTAACCACTGACATCATAGATGGAATAGACCATGTTTTAGCATGATTTACCATCATACACCAAATCTAGTGTGATTTTTCATGATTTACCATGTTCCAGTATGATTTACCATGAATCTAGCATGATTTACCATAGTTTACCATTATATACCAAGTTCTAGTGTGATTCACCATGATTGACCCTGTTCTAGCATGGTTTACCACAATTGAACACTTTCTAGTATGATTTAATATGATTCTAGCATGATTTACCATAGTTTACCATGTTATAGGATGATATACCATGATATACCACATTCTAAAATGACTTACCAGGATTCTAGCATGATTTACCATGATTCATCACATTGCTAGCATGATTTGCCATGATACACCATGTAATAGTAGTATTTGCTATGATTTACCATGTTTCTATCGTGATTTACCATGATTTACCACATTGCTGCATTGATGTGAAGTGTCAATAAAAATGAAGTGATAAACTCTGACAAAAAAATTATTTTGTTATAATAGTTAACATGGAAAAACTGGTTTGCTTTAGAGCAGAATACTGGTGAAAATCAAGTCTATCAAAATGAGAGTGAGCCAGTAAGTGGTGGTCTACTGCCCTCTGCTGGACATTCTACTTATTAATAAAGTGTTTTCACAGGTGCTTTTGCACTCATATGTAGACATTTGCGCCCGGACGCACACGCACACACAGAGAGAGAGAGAGACAAATGTTGTTTTTTTCAATGCTATTGGGATTTGTCATTATGAAAATATACTTTATTAAGGTCTATAAGCATTTCACATAATGTCTTTGTAAACTATTTATCAGAGTATTCAGCATTTATTCAGAAATCTAGGACAACACACATTTTCTGTTGTACATACAGACATTTGAACTATGTGATGGAAAAACAAAATGTTTACTGCAAGTCTCCTTCAGGATTCACATTTCTCAATGTGCTACAATTGTCAGTAATGATACTTCAATAGATGAATTTTGACTAAATGTGAGTGTAAATGTTAAAATAGTGATTTTATAAAGTGTAAATAAGAATTATCGAATAATATTAGTTAGTAGCGTGACAAAATTACTATTTTAAACAGCAGGGGGCAGTAGAAGACCACTTTTTGGCTTAATATGCCATTTTATTCATATCATTTTCACCCATTTTAACTGTTATAGAGGCATATTTTGTCTGATCTGTCTGAAATTTTTCATGCTTGTTTAGAGTCATGTGCCACATGTTCTGACTTGATTTTAAGAAGATCTGAGCATTCATTGAAGAGATATAGGCGTTTGGGGACACTTGGTCAAGGCTACATATTGAAGTGACCCTATTATAGCCATCCAAATGAAGAAGTTATACCTTTTCTGATATTTATTGATCTAGAGAGTCCAGAGAATTGTACTGCACTGATTTTGAATATTATGATATGAACATTATAATGATCATAGATAGAAAACACCATTTACAGCCAATACAGGCAATTTACCATAGGAAATACATGGTTTTAAAGCCTTTCAACCGTTATAGCGCCACCTATGCTCCGATCTCCATGAAACTTTGCACTCCTCTTCACCATGTTATGACACACGTGCTCATTAATTTTTGTGAAGTTCTGACTTTTCCTTTATGATTTATAGGCTTTTGAGTGTATTTTGACACGCCCCTTTTCTAATTGACCCTATTATAGCAAACCAAAGGGCAAAGTTCAACTTTTTTTTGATAATTATTGATCGAGAGAGTCCAGAGAATTGCCCTTGACTAGTTTGGTTCCGATCGGGCGAAAAACCAGGGATTACTTCGCAAAAGTAGGTTTTTAACATAATTGTGAATATTTAATGAACGATTTGATTGACAGCAATGGTTCTAGAGGCAAAGTTGTTTGGCATGAGTAGATCTATCAATTGATATGCATTTTGTGAGGATTTGTGCAACACGTGATTAGAGAGCCATAAAACCCGTTAGCGCCAACTAGTGGCCGATTTCTTTCAAAACTCTTACAGACCTCTTGGGCCATGAGTTGAACATGCCCATCGAAAAAAAAGTTCAACTTTTTTTCGATAATTATTGATCTAGAGAGCCCAGAGAATTGCCCTAGACTGGTTTGGCTCCGATCGGGCGAAAAACCAGGGATTAGTTCGCAAAAGTAGGTTTTGGACAAAATTGGACATAGCAGAAACATTTTGTCCGTCTTGAGACAAGGATCACAGTCGTGTAAAAACCTTGTGGCTAAGTCAAACGGTCTAAGAGTTATGAGCGTGTCATACTTTGATAACCTCTCCTCGATTTTTGTACTAACATCTGGCAAAGTTTCAAGGCTCCAGCACTTACAGTTTGGTCTGCACGATGCGTTTTACAAATCCTTACAATTACAATAGGGTTTCAGCACTTCGTGCTTGAACCCCTAATAATATTGTTTTTACTATTACTATAATAACTTTTAATATTACGGTTGATAAAGCGTCCTCATTAGGCAAAGAATCAGCTATTAAAGAATCCGAATATTTGGGTTGCACTTTATTTTACAGTACGTGCACTTACGTGTTCTTGCCTAAGAAAGTACTGGGTAATATAAGGCAACTACATGGGTTAAGGCTAGGTTTAGGGGTAGGTTCAGGGTTAGTACCTAGTTATTACCCAGTTATGGAAATTACTTTAATATACGTATTAAGTATGTACACGGGGAACAGGACTGTAAAATAAAGTGCTACCAATGTTTACCAAAATCAGTGTGAGTATAGGAAACGATGCACGTAAGAACTCAAGAACATGAAAATTTGTCTGGTAATGTGAGTATCTATGACAAAGAGGAAAATTGTGTCAGAATTTCCCTCACCCACATTCCAAACATGTCGGCACACGTGTGTGCTGTATACGCTTAGTTTCACTTCATTGTAAAAGCATATGTTCCTCAAGCAGTGTCTTTGCAAATAAAGAGTAAAATTTGAAGGACACCAATGCACAGGAAGAATTTCCCAGGTGTGTGTGTGTGTGTGTGTGTGTGTGTGTGTGTGTGTGTGTGTGTGTGTGTGTGCAAGAAAACATGTTTTGTATCTCACCAGGTTCTCCTGGTTGCGTGCGTTTACTCTGTCCTCTTCTCCACGCATATATTTCACCTCCTCAACTCCCTTATTCTTATATTCATCTACAGAGAAAGAAAGACAAGTTAGATTTTCATTTTGGGGCTGTAAAAGAAATGATTCACAGAGAAAAGGTCTGTCATCATTTACTCACCCTTATATTGTTCCAAACTCATATGACTTTTTTTCTTTCGTGGAACTCAAAAGGAGAACTTTCAAAGAATATCCTGGTATTTTTTTCCCAAGATATTACAATGAATGGGGACTTAAAGCTTTCAAGTATCAACATAAATGTATATAAAAGTATGACATAAAGGTATCATAAAAATAGCTCAAATGACTCATGCGCAAGACTTCTGAAGTCATACGATAGTGTGGGGAAAAAAGTAAAAGTAGTTATTCACTGTTAAACTTCCCTTCCAATTGACTGTCGTGACAAGGTCATTGACCTTGAGAACCGAATCAGGCCGATTCATGAACAGATTCCTTAAAAATAATCCGATTCAAACTATTGAGTCATTCATTAATTAAACACTGATACTTCTCTCATTAACCCATCAATACTTTACATTTCAGTTTGTTCTTAACACAAATCTATTGCTCAGTAGACCTAAAATATAGCACATGAGTCATATGGACCACTTATAATGATACTTTTATTGTGCTTTTTTGTCATTTTAGAACTTGACAGCCTTAGTCCTCATTCACTTTCATTATACTGAGAACTATGTGACTATATTATTCAAAACACCTTTTGTTTTTCACAGAAAAGGTGATTCATACAGGTTTGGAACAATGTGAGTAAACAGTGATCGAATTCACATTTGACAATGCCTTCAACCCAGCTCTAACAGAACACTTTGAATTTTACCCTTTCCCAGCAGCCATGTCCGTGTTTGCATGTCCATGCATTCACTTCCTCATAACACATACACACACCCACACACATACATAAATCTGTCATTTACTCTGTCTACAAATCAGCACGAGGCAAATCGCAGCCCACTCAATCTCAGTTTATCTTCGCCTCTATCCGTCTTTCTCTCCTTTTCTCTCTGTGAACTCCCTGTCAGTTATCATCATGACAGCTGGAGTGGGCAGCCTGTGAATGTGACTCAGTGCAGTCCATCCGCGCAAGCACAAAAAGCGAGAAATGGGGGAAAAAAACGAGAAATATAAAAGGAGAGTGAAAAAGAGAGGGCGCAACGCCGCCAGTCTTTCACAGCTTGAGGAATGTAAACAAGTCTCTGCACAAAAGACCACGCTCCAGCATGCTGAAAAACACACACACACACACAAGCCGAACCAAAGAGAAACGTCACACACAAATTGAAGTCAAACTTTAACTGATTTGGCTGAGGTGTGTTACACAAAACAGGCCTCTAGGATCCCAAAGAGCCAGACACTTAAATTCAAATACATGCATACATACGAGCATCTCTCCTCCACACACACACACACACCCGCACACACACACCCGCACACACACACACACACACACACACACGCACACCGGGGCGCGCGCGCTCGCATAAACGCAAGTGTGATAGCATTACTAAAAAAGGAGATGTGAACATATTCTAATCCATCTTTTCAGGGAGACAATCATTCGAGAAACAAGCATCTCAGAGAAACAAAGTTGCTTGCAGTGGGAGAGTGACATTTTTTCAGTTTAGTATGTTCCAGACAGGCTATTTTGGGTGGGAAGATGAGATGTTCTCTAATGTAGGGATATTTCGATTGGCTAATTGGAGATATCCGCATGATGCCGACCTTTAGGATGTGATGGAGACGAGGATGCTTGCTTTAGACTTTTATTTGCCAGTTTTATTATTTTGTACTTTATTATAGTATAGAAAAGAAAGGAAATGAGGAGAATGACCAATGTTGCAAGCTGGCTTCATGAGCACCATGGGATGTGTTAGAGAATAGCTGGGTAATACTGAATATTTATAATATATTCTAAATGATTCTATTCATAAATTAAACAACATTGTGAATATTGAGTTGATTTTTATGTGCTTTTTAGTAGGTCATTACATTTCCTAAAGGCTGTGATGGTAGGCTGGAGATGATATGTTTTTTTGCCTGCTTCTTGTGTCATGACTCATGAGTATGACAGCACCAAAGCAAAGATATTTTAGCATCTCGGATTTTCCCATTTCAGTGTTTAAACCCCTGCAGATGGGCTGTAAAATTATGCGAATCAACTGCCAATTTCATTACAAAAAAGAAATAACAACACTAATTCAGTCATTCAGTTATAGCATCACTCAAAATATTAATTCAAATCCTAAGAGTGTCATTTTGCATTCTAATTTTCTAAATACATTTTTTTATTTCACTAAATGAGCAGTGAACACATACACACGCACTTCTTTTAAATAAAACTTAAAAAATATGTTTTACATTTTCAGGGAAACATCAGAAAACCTGCACTAATCACTAGGCCTCCAATGTTTATTCTAATCTTTTTCTGTGTTTGTGAAAAGATGCCTTCTGACGACCAGGTAATTTAGCTGTCTGGGTGCTCGATCGGCTTAAACGAAACCAATCGGATGACACGACAGCTACACAACCTTGTCTTCCTCTCACTTTTACCTTCTGGCCTAATTTCAGATGAGTGGCGTGTCTGAGGAACATGAGTGGGCCGCTTTACTTTTAGAATCAGTATGGAGAAGCTTTCCCTGAAGCGATTCTATAAGTGGGAGTTTGTTAAGACAGTGAGTCCACCGCAAGGGAGCTGAGTTTGTCAATCTCACACTCTCTTTGATAGTAGGTGGAAGATTACTCACTAACGTTATGACAGAACAGAGAGGAGTTACAAAATCGAGCAGAACAAGAGACACGTTTTGAGCTACCTTTAGACACATGACCGATACCACGCCTTTGGTTAAAGATCAGCCGTTAAACCTCATAAGACAGAGTGTCACTGAGATGATCTGTTGTGTTACTGTACACGGTTGCCATTAAAAACATTAGCTAAACAGTTGCTTTGTGAACGTAGTCACTTGGTGACTTTGAAAAATGCCTGTGTGAAATGCACGCACGCATGCACGCGCACGCGCACACACACACACACACACACAAAGTTTCTGTATTAATGAGCCATATTGGACATTCCTACTGCTGGGTGGCCTGTTATTGTTAACTTTAATAACTAGCCATATCATCTGAAAATATATAATCTAAATATCAATAGTAAACTTGCAATTCATATTTGACTAATCGGTTTTCTTGTCTGTAGACAAAAAAACTCGAGGGGAAAGCTTTATAGTAACACTGCTGAAATGCATCACGTCGATGCATGAATCAATGCTCGCAATATCTGACAGTTTTCCATGCCTCATTTTTTTTTTTTTAAATAATGCTGTATGTGAGCAGAAACAAATCACTGCTGAACTTTCATGAAGGTCAGTTGGTAGAACAAGAGCTGAAATCCTCAAAGTCATGGGTTTGAGTTCACGAAAAAACATGAAGACAGAAATGTAAAGTCGCATTGGATAAAACCATCTGCCAAATGCATATGTAATGACCGGAAGACATGACATCATACTGATAAAATCTTACTGGATATTACTACTTCTCTGGATCTTACTCTGCTGTGAGTAGTTGTGAATGTGAGTTTGCAATCTGTATTGATTATGCAATAAAAATACGGTGTACAATGAAATAATGGCAAGAAGCATCTCTCTACTGCACTGTCCTCGTGGTGCAAAGAAAAACAAAGATATGGTGCTAGAGAGTTGTTATTGTTAATAAGTGTCGGCGCCACAAGGGGTTGCCTGGCCTGGCCTGAACTGTGCCCCCTACCTACGCTCTGCTCCATTAACCCCGATACCCGGCTCGAAAAGTAAAAGTAAAACTTTTCTTGCAACACTGGACACACCTACATCACGTTGCGAATGGTCGCACTGTTGCTCATGTCAGATATAGCCAGCTCTTGTTGAAAATCAAATGCCTCACTTTGTCGGTGCAGATCAGCATCAGTGTGAACGCCCCGTTATAGACTGGCAGCATACACGCACACACCAATTTCAACACACACACGCACAAGCCAATCTCAACAGCTCACTGCAGATCGCATGTAACCAGACAGCATATTCTCTGCCTGCTGCCCCTCTTGTTTGTTTCAGGGCAGCTCGGCCTTTCCTGTCATTGTGCGTGCCGGAGATCGTGTGTGTTGCTAGGATTGACTAAGCACTGAATCACAGATGAGGACACACACAAACTTACACACACTCTCACTGCCTGAACACTGACACAGTTTGACTAGTAAACAGTCTGTTGGCACTAATCAAGTCACGGTGAGAGCTGAGAGTTGAGAGAGTGAAAAAGAAAAAGAAAAAGAGAGATAGATAGAGAGAGGGGGGGGGGGGAGAGGGGGGGTTGGCAAAAGCCCTCTGTTCTATTGATAGAGCTGTTTGACTGACAGCTGGGATGGGCAGTGGAAAAAAGGACATCGGGTTGGCAGGAGAAAAAGAGAAAAAGAGCGAGTGAGAGACAGAAAGATAGACAGATAGAGAAAGAAGGGGGGAGTTAGCAATAATCCACAGTAACCAGGTCACTGCTCTGTTCACGCTGTTGAATATAATACTGATCAATCTGTTGTTGTGCGTTACAGTTCTCTCAGATTAACACGTCACATCATGAGCCTACAGATCACAGACACAGAGTGAAAGAGAACCAGAAGATACAGTATAAACCGTCACATCCTCAAAATCTCACAAGAGGAAATGCAGAACAGAGAAACAGAACCCATATCTGAACTACTGGTACTTCCCAGAGATACATTATGTCAAATAGTAGCTAAATGACGACTCTACCCCATGAGGTCATAGTACAGGAGTAATTATATTTGTAAAGAGTAGAGAACAGCAATAAGGCTGATGTCGTAGAAGTGAAATGACAGTGCTAAGGGCCGTGACACACCAAGCCATCGGCCAACGTCATGCCGTCAGTGAGCGTCTGTTGGGTCAGTTTCTGCAGTGTTCCACACCTCGGCGGGAGCTCGCCCGATTCAGCATGTTGAACTGCCTTCTGGGCTGTCGGTGAGCGAGATCACTGACTGGCTGTTCGGTTTAGCGAACAAGTCAGTGCACTAGGATAAAAGCAAGTAAAGAAGTCAAGATGGTACAGACAGAAGGCTGAACTTTACGTCGTCTTACATTCTAATACACAGATATTTTCATAACAACATGAGCTGCCGGATGAAGAAAGGGATCAGTGCGATTGATATTTAAAACATTAAGCAAGAGCTGCTTTGTTTACGGTTGGTATATATACAGTCCTATTAGTTTCCCTTTTTGAATGATGAATAGACTATTGATACCTGCTGATATAGGCCGTTCAAACAGGCACAAAACACACATGAAAGTCTGCTACAGTCTTTGCGTGTTCAACCACAGTTTTTTTGACCAAGACGCAGCCGTTCTTTGACGCCGGCTTGGTGTGTCATGTCCTTAACATGGTGGATGTACAATGTCCTAACTGTATTGATACTACGCATGCATACTTACTGTATATGGACATTCTTATTGGTCGATTAGCTAGTTCTTCATTAAACACAGCAAATATTCATGATCAAAAGGAATAATAGCTTGTGTTGCTCTTGTTAACTACCAACATTTTTTTTAACAGTTTAGTTTAATTGAAATAAAGCTCAAACTAAAAGTTAAACAAAAGATGAAATACTTAAATTAAAATTAGAAATATACTAACTTAAATTATAGTTAAAAGTACTATTAAAACTTAAAGTGAAAACTCAAAATATAAAAGCAAACTCAAAATATGAATACTATAGTAATATAAATACTAAAATTACACTGATACTAAATTACGGTGCAGCATATATTTGTATTTTGCCTATTATTTGTTATGTGAAAAATTACATATGCAATCACAATTGTTTCAAACAGTACCTTGTCTGATCAAGTAACAACCTGTGGCTGATATTACCTTTGGCTCAAGATTCAAGAGGAAGAGAGCACTATTATTATTATATAATTCTAAACAACAATAAAAATACACAAGTGAATTCAGAAAGGACAATAGAGGTGTGTTGGTATGCAAATTCAGTTGGCAAGCACTGAATTTTCAGCATCATTACTCCAGTCTTTACTGTCAGTCTTAAAAAAGAAAGAACAGAATTTACTTAAAATAGATTTATTTTGCAACATTATAAATATACAATATAGTGCATCTTTGCTGAATAAGTATTAACGTACTGCTTACTGACCCCAAACTTTTGAATGGTTATGTACATAATTTATATACACAGTATATTAGGAGTAGTTTAGAAGTACTGTATCTTAACACCGCTAAAGAGAATATAGGCAAGAAACATCATTATGAGAAAGAGGAAGGGATACCGAGTTAAAAAAAGAGAATAAAGTAAAATAGCTTAGGTAATGGGAAGGCGGCAGAAAAGTAGGCAGAATAATGAAAAGGACACACGACACAGCAAAGAAAGGAAGGAAACAAGGAAAGTGTGGCCTTGAGAAGAACGACAGATATGCAGAGGGAGGGATAAATGTCAGGGGAGGAAAAAATGGGAGTCTGATCCCACGTCACTCACTCTCTCCCTCGTTCTCATTCGACTGTTTCCCTCCATCTCACACACTGTGAATCCTTAGAGACAGAGAAAAGAACATGGCAGAGAGAGAGAGAGAGAGAGAGAGAGAGAGAGAGAGAGAGAGAGAGAGAGAGAGAGAGAGAGAGAGAGAGAGAGAGAGAGAGAGAGAGAGAGAGAGAGAGAGAGAGAGAGAGAGAGAAGAGAGAGAGAGTCCTATGGCTGGTCATTGAGTGTTTCCTGTGAGGATTTTCTACTGTTTTGCCCTTAATTCTTAATCTCCTATAATCTCTGTCACTCTCTCTCACAGGTCACACACTAAGCACTGCTTGTTGGCACTGTTGGCACAGATGTAGCTGAGAGTCTTCTTTACATAGACAAACACAGTATGAATACCCAGAAGGATGCATCCAAGAATTGCCAGAATGTAATCATCTTCCAAAAACATTGTAAAACATTATTCACTGCTTGGACATAAATGACTTAATTGGCTGTTCATTCTGCTTAAAGTTTAATCTTGAATGATTGGTAAAAAACAAAAAACAAAAAAAAACAGCTTATGTCAATGCCACTAATGTCCAAGAAAACAAGATGTCTTTCTGTCCAATATGTTCTAATGACTTCCCATTTATCATGTTTTCCTAGATAATAAGATTAACACATAGGTTTGGCCAGCAATAAAAACGACTACTACTAACAAATTAGTTATTTTAACTAAATCAAAAACATACAGCGTGAGTAGTGTAAGCCCAGTTCACAAGAAAAGGACTCTTGTGAGCTGATCCATTTAATAAATCATTTAAAAAGACAACTCTACTCACACGTTACCAGTTTGAATCAGTCTGACAAATCCTTCACTGACTCAGTGAAGTGAATCAACATCTGAATCACTTACTAAACTGCAAATGATTTTCAGTGATGTCCATCTCAAAATCTCTTGAACAATAGAGAAGAAAACAGCGAATCACTGCACCCCAATACAAATACTATATTTGAGAGAATATTACCCACATGAAAGAGAAGAAATGCTATATTTGAGCTAGTATTACCCACAATACACCCCATTAAAGAAAAGAGTCATGCATGTCTAAATTATGTATGAACCTGCAAGTCATTTTAGGATAATGAATTCAGCTAATGCATTCATTTACACAACAGAGGTTGATCTGGAAATCCAGACACAATTTTATGACATGGTTGTGTCCTGATACTTGATTCCAAAGTGTAGACTTTCCCCTCATTATGAAAGTACATACTTTTAAAGCATAATCCAAGTATACCAATTGGGGCAAAGACAAAAATAGAGACTGGAAAACAGGCTCTTATCCATCAACAGAAGTCCAGTGGAGAAATTACATACATTCTCAAAATGTGACAGTCTCCCATGCAAATCAAACACATCTCTGCCCTGTTTTCATCAAATTGTATTTTAATATTATTTATGGTATAACCAAACCTGGAACTGTGAATGGTGACCGTCCAATAAAACCATTTCGTTTTTGAAGCCTAAAAAGCCAATTTCGATAAAAATTACAAAATAATAATTGAGTGGACTCTCTTATCCAAAGCGAGAGTATTCTAACTTACAATTTATATACTACAAAGACAGTTCCCCCAGTAGCAACCTGGAGTTATAGGGATAGTTCACCCAAAATTCACCCTTTATGTTGTTGTTCAAACCTGCATGACTTCCTTTATTCTGAGGCACACAAAATATTGAAGAAAGTTAGGGTCCAAATAACACTGGACCCCACTGACAATCATTAGGTTTTTTTGGGTTGTTTTTTCAAAATACCCTCTTTTGTTTTCAAAAGAAAAAAAGTTACTCATACAGGTTTGGAACGACATCATTTTTGGGGGTGAACTTTCCATTGCTCATAGCAATGCTCATAGCTCATGTTTGTGTGTTTGAGACTGACCAGTGAAAAGGTCTCCATTGCTGTAGGCTTTGCCCCGGCCCTCTTCGTCGGTGGGCACAGCCGACACCTGCTTAGCCGAGGTGCAGCCCATGGCCTCACTCTCTCCCCCCTCTCACCATCTCACCTGAGAGAGAAAGAACACATTGCACATTCACATTCAGGAGCCTGACAGCACGCGTTTAAAGTCAGAATGGACACATGATTAGATCCATTAGAGTCTCTGCTGGGTTACGTACTACCGATCATCAGGAAAAGAAAACACATCTTGAGTTGAGCCTGAACAGATCTAGACATGCTTTCTATCACAGCCCAAAGCCAGAGTCAGAGATTCATCTTTTTCCCTCTTTAGTTACGAACATGTGTATCTTCAAATTGAACCAAGGCCAAGACCAACACAAGACACACACACACTGACACAGCAGCCCTAAAAAGTATTTGGACAGACTTAAAGTATGAATGTCACTGCATTATATAACAAAATATCAAACCAATGGCATTTACACAGAAAGAAATATAGCTAAGCACACTTTCAGCAACGTTTTTATTAAAGTCTGATAAGCTTTCAAGGATAAAACAAACAACAGATCCAAATTCAAGACAAAAAGTAAATGGTCTCTTTCTAGTTGTCAAGCAAAGTGGAAAATGTCCATTAGGGAGTCGATTCCAAACAGAAGCGATATCTTGAAATAAGCAGTCAGTTAAATATAAAATGTTTTTACCCTATTATGACTGACAGAACAAATATCAAAATCTGCTTTTAAAAATGATGCTGCTAGGGCTGGGTGATAAAACAATAACGATAGTTATTGCGATATAATTTTTCTCGATAAAACGATATCAAGAGTTCGACAATGTTTATGCGCCAAAAGCGCACTACCCAAGAAGTTTAAACAGTGCTACCTAGTGTTCCAGAGATATAAGTTTTAGCAAAAAGACTAACTTTTGAAAACATCGTTCCAATTTTGTTTTCTGTGTCATCATGTTCCTTGGTTTATGCCGATTCTGACAATATCTCATTTGTTATTTACCATTATTTTTCCTGTCTGCCATCTTGAAATAAATTCTGTTTTTTTCAGAACTACAATTTTTTTTTTCAAAATCTGATCAGATGATCTTTGGACTGAAAAATGACTGAAAAGATTTTTGATATTCATTACCATTCCCAAGAGATACCTCTCCTAAGTCAACTGCCTGTGTTTGCTGTTTTATGTTAGTTAGCTAAGGTTAGAAAGTAAAAGTCCTGCCATATGTCTATTCCAGCCATGAACTCAGCTTATTTCACTAATTAGTTCTATCTCCTGGCTGAAAAGCTATGCTAATTAGCAAATCTAGGTGATTAGAACAAAATACTGAGGCGGACTTTTACTTTCTGAACCTGGACTTTACACCTCTGGCTAATAGGTTAAAATGCTAACTAGTTGCCATTCATTCTAATGGTGATTTTGGCTATATAGGTTACACTTTACATTAGTGGCCAAGTTATCTTAGCATGCTAAAATTGGTTAATATGTTAACTAATGCTTTTGTGTGCTCAAACTTTTCAGGTTGTGGGTTCGACTTCCATGTGGGACATGCCCAGACCGCAAGAGGCACTGTGGCCAGAAATGGTGCAGAAATGTCTTAAGCCTGGTTCACACGGCACGATTAAGATTGTCGGCCGATTTTCCAAACCCGAGAGACCCCACAAACAGCGATAAAAAAAATCACGGGTCTAACAGTTTTGGTCGTACAGTGTGTGGTGCGCAGCCACACGGCAAATTCAACACATCACACACGAACCGATTTGACTCCCGAGCATTCCCAGGTCAGACGGAAAATCTCGCAAAATCCCTCGAGATCAAACGTGACTTCAGAGTAAACAATCATGGCGGACTAAGAGGATGCAGTGGCGATAGTTTGTAGTTTGTTTTAAACCGGAAAAAAAACGTTATCAAAAGAAAAGGCGATATTGGTCCTCCATCTCCGACGTCCACCGGACTTTCTGATGCGCCATGCCGCCGGCTGTTTTGATTTTGTTTCGTGCGTACTCTGTGCCACGTCACCTCGCTTTCTGATTGGCTACACGCCACAGTCCACAGGCTGAGTGTTCGTTTGTCCCCGGGGGACACCACACACGAAGAGAAATCGGGCCAAAAAATTCCAACATGTTGTATATCCCCGATTTAAGTTCGGAGCGGTCCCGGCGTCCTTCCGAGCAGACGAGAGCAGTCTTAACACACCACACACGGCAGGAATATCTGATCAGATTATTTTACGGTAATCGGAGCATCCTAAAATTGTAGGAAGCGGTAAATCGGGGCTAAAATAGGCCTAATTATCCTACCGTATGAACCAGGCTTTATGTTCCAGACATTACATCTTCAGAATTATCTAATCTGAACTTATTAGGCTAAATATAACATGCAGTGCATTTATATACAAAATCTTCATTTTGAGTTCATTCTCACTTGAACTATACTATATATATATATTTTTAAAATCTTTTAGTAATCTTAGTATGATGACTTTTTAGACTTTCAAAATTCTGTGGAATAAACACTGTGGACAAGCAGTTTGCAGAATGGATAGATGAATGGAATAACAAACTATACTTCATAGAAACTTTAGAATAAAGAACTAACAATTCAAAAATTACAATTAAATCCAAAGTTGCAATATTTCACATCTTTATTACAATGAGGCCTATGTTTTTATACAATAGTTTTAATACTTTTAGGACCAAATGTCATTTAATTACTTAAGATTTAATTACTTAAGTATTTTATTTAGGTTTGAAGATTGCTTGATCAAATCCAGTTTGTAGCTGGAGTTTGGGCTGCCATGTGAATTGAGCATAATGTTCCCAAGATAAATACGTCCAAAAATATCAAATGTCCATAAAGGGCTTGGCCCCATAGTTGCTGCATGCAGCCATATTTTAAATTAGTGTTGTTATGGGGTTTTGGTTGTGAACAACTCAATGAATCTGTTGAGTGAATCATTTAAAGAATCACTCATAAAACTCAAAATGATACTCGCGTCACTTGTCACCATCCACCACTGCACCTACTGTAATCACCAAATGAACGAGTAAACAAATCTGAATGAGTCTTTTTAGTCAACTGAATCAATCCCCTCTTCGCTGAGAGGATTTAACTTTATGGCCCCTGAACTGAATCAACTATCACTGTTAGAGTAGGCCAACACCCAGAACCAAGTTTACAGCTTTTTTTTTTTTTCTTTTTTTTTTTTTTCTTACAATTTCTTTCACAATTTATTTAAACATCTCACATATACAAAATAGGTACAATAACGTATATTACAGACGTAACGAGTTACAAAATATAATACTTATACAGCAGCCAAGTCTGCAATTACAATTCCAGCTACAGCTACTACTATAGTACACTATTCAGGTAACCTGCACCAACAACTGGTCAGGAAAGCAATAGTATTGCATTGTGAAAAAGGACTCCCAAGAAGCAAAAGCTTATAAGTAGGGGTCCATCCCACCACCAACACCTCCCCACCCATCTGATAAAGATAGCATGAGCGGTCCAACTTTAGAGACCAGGAGCAACCATTCATTAAATTGAGGGTATTTACAAAACATTTTATCTGCATCAGCCAATAAATTGACAGTCATTGTACCTTTGCACCTCAAATTGAAATAATCCTTATACCAAGTGAAAGGGGTTTAACCCTCAGTCTCCAATCCCTCGGGTTTATATCTCTCCAGTAGTTGTTGCTTTAGATTCTTTTTAAATATAGAAAGTGAGGCTGATTGTTTTAAATTAGTATCCAGCTCATTCCATAATTGTGGGCCACTGTAGCATACACTAAACCTAGCACTTGTGAGGTTCCTACATTTGCATTTTGAGAGCAACTTATGTCTAGTGTAGTGTGTGTGAAAAGGTGTATATAGCGGAATGAGCTCACACAATCTAATGTTTAACCTATTGACAACATTGTACATTGTGCATGCATTATGATAAAGGTTGCATTTAGGAAGCTTCAGTAGGCCATATCTATAGAAGAGAGCATTTGTATGAGAGTTACGTGTGGACCATGTAAAGCTTTACAGTTTCATCGTCCTGAAGTCAATGGGTTCTTTGAATAAGATTTGGTTAAATGCCTGAAATAATGTCTGTGGTTAACAAACCCACGTTTTATTCTACAACATGCTATTCTACATCAGCAATTTCCCCCCTTTGATTTTATTAAATATTTTACTTGACTTGAAAAAGGTGGTCGCTAACAAGTGGCTGAATGGGACACTACAAATCTTGTCTGGGACTTAAACATCCTCATGCTGAACAGGTAAACTCATCTACTCACAACTATTCACTTTTTTCAGCCTCATTGAGTTTATAATCACTCTTGCATACTATTCAAGAGCTTAATGGTGGTTACATTAAAGTCAAGCAACCATGGTGTAATTGGTCTATAGCCTACGTTTAGCTTTTTACTTCTGGCGATTGTTTTAAGTCATCTAAATTCATAAAAGTTGTGTAAATTTGTGAAGATTATCATGATGAACAGAACGTGTAAGAATTAAACTTAAGGTCACAGACCTTATTCTATTGTGTTTTTGTTGATGGAATCAGAGTGATGCTAACCTCCGTGTTGGCCTACAAATATACATCACAGCACTCTATGTTTCTGCTGCCTGTCCATATAAAAACACTTTCAGAATCAGTGACTCAGAAATGAGGGAGACAAATTGAGAGAAGACAAAACAGGAGAGTGAAAGATCAAAAGAGCCGGCTACTCCTCCTCCTACTCTCTCCTCGTTTGAAGTTATCAGGAGGGGCAGTGTTTAGCTCTGCCTTCAGCAGCACGGGGCACAGGACAAAGCACCAGGTGTACAGACGAGAGAAAAGTGTGCAAACGCGTGTGTATGTGCGCACCCACAAGCCCAACCACTCTCTGCTGCGAGTCTTGAGTAAACAAAATCTACCCATCAAGGCTGTGGAGTGTTGATACGCCATTCCATAAAAGCCTGTGAAAGTATAATCACCCACAGTAGGGGTTTTTGATGAGGAAGCGTTTTGATTTACACCATCTCGGGTCTGAAAAGAGTGTTACCCATTCAAGTTGCTCAGTGTTGGAACGGCCTTCATTTGTGAAGTTCTACATATGATCTGTCACTTGCATAGATGCTGATAAAATATATTTGGCTAATTTGACAATGATTTCAGTTACCGATAAGAGTATAGTCTCCTCAGCTCAGTTTATCAGGTTTAAATACATTTTTCCCTTCAAATAAATGCAGAGAAGCATTAAGAAAGTATAATTACACAAAAAAGACAGAGGCTGAATTTCGGATTAGCATGTTACTATTTAGCATCGACTTTCCATTCCACAAAAGGATTTTTTAAATGTTCTACACAAAAAAATGGTTCTTTAAAGAACAGTTCACTGAAAGGTTCTTTAGAGAAGCGAAAATGGTTCTTTATTAGCATTGCTGTGTAAATTCCTTTATTTTTAAAAGTGTAGCACATTACTCTTAATTATTATAGGTAGAGTATGAGTAGCATGGTACCATCCAATTCTAAATCTGTTTTTTCGATCAATGGCAGACCTGTTTGAAAACAATCAGTTTGCTTTTACTTTTGGTGATGCTAGTTGTGCACAAATTATAATTTTGAATATAGTGGTGACAAATGAGCAAAAATTCAAATTAATTCACCCTTGTGTTCCCTAACAAAGGTTGAGAGAGTCTGTTCACACATCTTACGACTAAGACATAAACAAGAAGCCATCTGGGCACTTGTGTCAGGTTCACTTTCTCTTACGCAGACAGAACGTTGACATCTGTGTTCTGTAACTTTTAAGCCGTGCATATACATGTACCAAAATCAATGGCCTGCTACGTGCGTTGCTATACAGGTCATGTGACAGTGAGTGTCATGGGATGGTCGAATCTGTGTCAATAGAACATGACTTAAATCTGCCTAATGATTAAAACACACTTAACTCTAATAAGATGCAAACAAAAGCTATGCTTCCAAGACAAAAAAAAAAAAGTTTAAGGGGGAAAATTGTGAATAAAGCAGCATTTCCATGCCAAGTGTTTAAGAGAATGGGAGAATTATTCAGTCAAATTACTTTCTGATACACATATAGGATGCACTGGTATTAAGATTGTGCCTTTTAATAAATAGGCAAATAATGATTTTCATGTTACAGCTGATTACGTATAAATACCTAATATTAAAATCTATACTATTTTGACTAAATTAAAATAAAACACTAAAAATAAAATTAATTGTTTTGAATGCTACAAAGTAAGGCATCAAAATAGGTTATTTTAATGTACAGTGTGAAAAACTAACTTGAACATTGATTAAAAGTGACAGTAAAGACTTAAACATTGTTAAATGCATATTTCAAATAAATACTGTTGTTTTTAACATTCTATTCAAAGACTCCTGAAAAAAAGTATTACCGGTTCCTCAAAAATATTAAGCAGCATAACAGTTTTTAACATTGATAATATGAAATGTTTCTTAAGCACCAATAAATATTAGAATGATTTCTGAAGGATCATGTGATACTGAGGACTAGAGAAATGGCAGTCGATAACTGTGCCAAGAATGTATTCAATGTGTTTCTTTCTATTGTAGATTACGTCCATATTTTGAAAAATTGCATGAAAATGTGTGAAGACAAATGAATAACCTGCTTTCTATGCAACAGCCTTAAAGATGATGAAGTCAAGCAAGATAGCATCACACCTCTAACACACACACACACACACACACAACTACACACCCTCCAACAGGCCGCAGGGCTGAGAGCTGTCTGAGCCACTGCTCACCCTGAAAAACAGGCTGATCAGGAGAGAACAAGAATCATGAAGGACTAAACAAATCCTCTAAAGATCAGCTGAGACGGGAACACACAAACACCAAACCCCTTCTCTGAGGAACCAGAGGAGACCCCATTCATTCATCTCCGCCTGTTACCGACCTGGCAGGACAGCAGTCCCCCCACTATAACATTTACTCACCCGCAACGGCTGTAGCATCAACTCTCTGTCCTACTTTAAACAGCCTGCGGAGAGGAGACACTCAGTGAAAACGTCTCAGTGCTGTCTAGATTATCTTAAGACTAAAGCCTCTTTCTCTTTTGTTCCTTCTTTATGTCATAAGCAGGGTGAGTGGTGGCTTAGGGTGGAGAGAAGAAAAAAAATAATAGAGCTACTGTTTAAAAAGGGAACTCCAGCCATGAGAAGAGAGGGGGACGAACAACCGAGGGAGAGACAAAGAGTTCAAGTTAGAGGAAGCAAAGAGACAGAAAAACAGATGGGAAGATAAAAGCTGTCAAAGATGGTCAAGGTGACAGTTTGCAACTGTTCATACCCAGAACATCAGTTAAAAGCAGTGGTTCTCGATTTTTCACCCAGCAGACCACTTAAACTGCAAAACAGCAATGGTGGACAATCTAACAGCCAAAAATGTAAGAAAACCGAAACTACCTCAAAACAATGATCTACACCATAATTATTAATAATGAATTGTTATCCTTTGATGAACCAGTTGATCAGCAGTTTTTTCCTTAAAATAGCTGGAATGTAACTACACCCTTGACTCATTCAATATATGTGGTTCTATGAATATGCAAATTAGCCCCGTAACTCACTCGCACCAGCTCAGAGATCCACTCGTTGACGATCACACGTTGACATGTTTGGCTGCAAGGTAGTTTGTGACGTCAGAAACACCAGCAATTTCAAACGGTGTTTTTGCGACCCAGTGATTCAGTGAAGAGAAAATACTCAGCAATGGTGTTGAATTTGCACATGTTTTGTCTTAAAGCATATTAAAAACACCACATAGACATATAAATAACATAAACTTGATTTTCACCACAGGGGGACTTTAACTAAATGTTTTTAATAGTTTTGGTTAATGATAATAACCCTGAAATACACAGAACTAATGAATGTTTCCATACAGCTTTTCCAAAAACTACCCCCAACTTTCAAGGGAAATCAATCAATAATTTCAATTTGTATAGGCAGTTTAAGCTATAGCATAAGAACAGCTGTTTTAAGGCCAACATATAAACACACTTGACCTTATACATAAAAAAATAAAATACCCATCGCATAAATCCATTCTTAAACCACCCCACTGAGTCGAAATGAGACAATTTACTGAAGAATGTTGTCACATACTATTCACACAAAAACTCATTCTACTCGTATTTCATGAATAAGTCCCAGTGTACGCAGCAAAGACGGAGTGGAAATCTTACTTGCAGAAGTCTGAATCAATCTGTCCATCCACTGTCACACCGTACCACTCAGGGCTGTACACTCACTCAGTGTATTTCATGGAAATATACTCCAGGGTCAGGTCTCTAATTTTTCCGTATCCATCTCTATAATGCTGACAAGCGCCTCCTAATTCTGCCTATAAATATTCATTTAAAATTAGAAAACCATCTATTATATACCAATTCTGTTGCCTGCTGCTGCATAATTGGTCTGCCCGTTTCTTGTAAGTATACACACAGCTTTCTAATCAGCTCTTTAAAGTCTCCAAATGAAAATCCCTCCCACTGTGCGAAACTCATTTACAGCCATTTATAAAATGTTTACTAATTCAGCAAAATTTGAATAAGGTTTTAAAATGTCAGGCTTCCATCTAAATGACACCGGTAGTAGACTGCATTGTTATTTAAACATTCAAACGAGTGTTCATCCGTCTCAGCACGTACACCAGACATCGGTGCCCTGATGCAGGGACGGAGAGGACGTCCATGTTTGACAATAGCAGAGGAGGATGTTTGATCTGTGTCATATCAGAACAGCGAGCAATTGTTAGTCCCACGCAGCTTTCAGCCTGAACTCTGCCCCTCGGAACAAAATGTTATGGGCAATAACCTATAAATTACCAGTGTTAAAATTCTGTACCATTTTGTCTAAATGAATGGGGGGAGAAACAACACTGCATCAGATAACATTAACCATTTTAAATGATATAACTTCAGTATAAATGTACAGTACGAAAAGTGTGGGGTTAGGGTTATATAGTATAATTAGGGCTGCACGATATATCTAGATTATTGAAATATAGCAAATGTATATATCACGATATGCATATTGCAATGGCTTACAATAACTGAATGATTTTAATACTTCAAAAGATTACAAAACACGACTATTACATACAGTAGCCTATGTGACATGCTTAATGTTATTAAGCACAATTAAGTGAAGTAGGGCCGCCTCAAGTGCACAGGACTCCTCATAACCCCGATTTCAGTTGTTTTCCGCAGCTTACAGTTATAATCAGAATTATTCAACCCCCATTGTAAACCAGGTTTATTGGCTAAATTTACAGATGTTTTCGGCTGTTTGCAGTGAACGAATCAAACAAAAGTAATTGAAAGAGTTCAACAACAAATGTGGTTTCCCCAAATTCAACTGAAAATGCAACTTTTAATGACTTCTGCAGTCTCAAAATGATTCAACCCTTTAATGGCAAGCATCTTTAGTACTTAGTAATACACCATTTTGCCGTTATGACCTGCTGCAAACGAGACGTATAACCAGACACCAGCTTCTGGCACCGTCTCTGAGGAATCTTAGCCCATTCCTCATGAGAAATGGCCTCCAGTTTGATAATATTCTTGTGTTTGCATGCAGCAAGCACCGCCTTCAAATCCCACCAGAGATTTTCTTTAGGGTTCAAGTCAGGGTACTGTGATGTCCACTGTAGAATCTTCCAGGATGACTTGTGCAACCAAGCCTTGGTGGAATTTGAGGTATGCTTATGATCATTGTCCTGTTGAAAAGTCCAATGATGCCCAAGCTTCAAGCTTCCTCACTGACGGCATGACATTGTCTCCTAGGATTTCCTGAAACAATGAATCCATCTTGCCTTGCACATGCTGCAGGTTTCCAGTGCCATAGGATGCAAAGCAGCCCCAGAGCATCACCGAGCACCACCATGCTTAACTGTAGACAGTGTTCTTTTCAGCATATGCTTCATTCTTCTTCCTCCAGACATACCGCTGATCCATGGGGCTGAAAAGTTACAGTTTTGTTTCATCGATCCATAGAACAGAATTCCAAAACCTATGTGGCCTATTTATATGATTTTGAGCACTTTTCAGTAGTGGTGTACGTCTTTAAGTTCTGGCATGGAAATCGCATGAGTTTAGTACGTGCTTTCCTGTGCAAGCTGAAACCTCAGTGCCTGTTGCCACCAAATCTTTCTGCAGGTCTTTTGCAGTCACTCAAGGGTTTTTCTGAACCTGTCTTCTCAGAAATCAGGTTGCAGCCGTTGATCCATCCAGGTAGTGTAACCACTGTTCCTTTAACTTTGAACTTGCGAACTATGCCTTCACCATCTTTTTTTATCCTTTTCCTTGTTTGTGAAGGGCGATGCTAACTTTTCTTTTGACTTAGTCATATTTCCAACATGCAGTCAAAACGTGACACTCAACAAACCTAGCCAGTTCAGATATTGCATGTGTTCTAGCTCAAGCACACCTGGTGCAACTAATGAAGCCCTTGATTAGTCGCATCAGGTGTGCTAAAGACAACACCGGTTTTGGAGATTTGTGCTGTTGTGAGGGATTCTATTCAGGGGGAATAGTTTGAATAATTTTGAAACTGCAGAAGTCATTAGCCTAAAAGTTGCATTTTCAGTTGAATTTCGGGAAAACACTTGAAACATTTTTGTGTTGAGCTATTTCAATTACTTTTGTTTGATTTGTTCATTGCAAACAGCTGAAAGTCTATACATTTAGCCAATAAACCTGATTTGCAATGGGGGTTTTGATTACAATGTATGAGGCCAAAAACACACAAAATTGTCAAATGCGGTCTTGATGACTATTCATGTAAACAGTCTGTTATGTCTTATGTGGAGTAAACAGTTGAGAGAGAACGTGATTGTGTGACAATATTGGATCTGTGCAGCTTTTAAAGTGGCAGCAGCCTAATAAACCTGCTTCCGTCTGTGTGCTTAACGTTAATCAAACAAAATACAACGAAAATCAATCACTGCTCTTGACTGAATAACATTTGTAGCTTTAATAAGAATCAGTGTCTATTTAATTCATACAATAAAGAATAGGCTAAGCAGTTTTATTTTTTACATTTGATTAGTCAATTTATGTTGTTAAATAAACCAGGCCTACGCCTACCTGAAAGCCTAATCCCTCTGGTTTACCCTGACGTTAAAATGACACTTACTTTTAATGTCATGCTACAGCAAAACACTGCTGTTTACTTTCAGAAGTTGTAGGGATGCTTTCTTTTCATAAAATGAATGTGAAACATGTATGTAGGTTATATAATTTTTAGTTTTTAAATATAATTTAAATTTATTTTACACACAAAGTATTATCGTATCGCATATCGAATATCACATTATTTAACAAGTTATCGCATATAAAAATTCTCTTTAATATCGTGCAGCCCTAATATATATATATTAAAAATTGATAAATACATTTAGCTAAATCTATTATATTAGATGAAAACAGAGATTAAAACTATAAGGTATAGTTAAACAAATATTAATTAATATTTAATATTTTTAATAATAATAATAATGTTATAATTATCATAATTAATAATAATAATAATAAACACCACCAAGCTGATATTCAAAGCTATATTTTGGTTAACAACTATAAGACAGATTGTTTCGTTTTTTGTATTGTTTACTAAATACTTTATATAAACAATGTAAACAAATGAAAAATATTCTTGAGATCTACAGCAGAAAGGTTAATTAAGTTAATTAAGAAGGGAATCAAGTTAACTGTTTCTCATACAAAACAAATCACATAGCTTTAGAAACTATGGAACATGCAGAATGACTCATATGGACCATTTATATAATTTCGCTTTCACATGGAAAAAAGCAAGAACATTTAGCTTAATATCTCCATTTGTGTTGTGTTCCACATAAGAAAGAATGTCATAGGGGGTTGAAAGGACACGAGGGTGAGTACAATTTTTCCTTTAAACACACAACCATCAAGCCATCCCACACTGTACAAGAGTTAGATCAGGTTGTCCTGTCAACACACCAAAACCAAAAGTTGTAATTCACAAATACACACATATGAAACATCCTTGGTCATCAGAACACACCATACAAAGCTCTAACACTGCAAAAGGATGGAACCTCCCACATAGACTTCTGGTAGCTATGGAAACCTCCTCTCTGAGTGATGTCACCCTGATATTGCATCATAACCCTATGGGCTAATTGGGTCGCTTTCCTCAGGTCCTGTGAACCGAGCGGGAGAAACTGAATAAAACAGACGGAGTGGGAGATGGGAACTTTGGTGGTGGAAAAGCTTGAATTGACTGACCAAGAGGAGAACCCACAGTCGCTATTAATAGCCTTTCAGCCTCTTAAGTCACTAGAACAAAAGCCATATGTGTGCAAAGCAACACACACAGACCGGTTATGGATGAGAGAGAGACAGATGGAGGTGTCAGACTGATGAGAGATCAAGAGAGGGAGAGGTACAAGAGCCGGCAATGTCCCAAAGAGCAAAGCACGACTCATTTCCGTAATTTAATTCCTTCAGTTTGTTTCAGATAAAATAATAATAATAAAAGAATAAATGGATGACTGAGCAGGTATTTTATACTGTATATCTTCATGTGGCTCCTGGCATGCCAGTGTTGTATATTGCATGCTCTACAACATTCCTATAGACTAAGCATGTTTTGTTGTTAATTACAGTTTTTCCAATTAAATGTAATGTTAATTAAGGCTGTTTATTCTGATTTTATGTGTCAATTTGTTGCAGCCATGAATCAGCCCATAAAAACAAAGTAGTTAAGAGTATCTAATTTGAATTTAAATTAAACTGTACTAAAATTTTGGCCTGGGAAAACCCAGATGAACTTCCGGCAAATTTAGATTGGCTCCACAGGTCAGTAACGACTGAGAAGGGTCTGCTACTAAAATTTAGGCCTAGCTCTTGGTTAATGTCATTGTATTATTAGGAATTCCCCTCTTAAACTTATTTTAAACTTAATTTAAAAAATAATTTGAAATAATGTGGATTTACAGCTTCAACAAAAGCATTATACAACTGGTTAACAACCAGATTTTATACTGTCGTTAAAAATCAGTTTGCCTATATGGAGAAACTAAGAATCGCTCCTGGGTCCCATTAAATTCTGCTATGGGATACAATCTTACACATCAATGGTTCAGCAAAGTCAGCTGTCAAACCGGGGCTGCGTTTCTCAAAAGCACCACGAGCCAAGTTGATCCTAGAGACCATTGGTGCCAATGGCTATATGATCTACACAGGCTTATGATTTTTTTGAGAAAAGCAGCCCAGATCATTCAGAGAAAAACAGTGAGTCAGAGAGTTGTTAAAACAGACCACTACAAGTTGAACCTATCTGAACGATTCTGAATTCAATAAGTCAGTGAGCTCATTCAAAAACCACTTGGACCGATTTAATCAGATTCATTAATGAACCGTCAATCCGATTAATCGACTAAAGAACGATTAGTTCACGAATCAGACATCACAAAATAACGCATCATCACCCATTGCTAAATCACATTCTCAGTTGAGTCATGGAGTTGATTCGAAAAAGACCGATTCAATCGGTCCGGTTCTCTAAACCGCTTCATTAAAAAAGATTCGGCTAAAAGGAATGACTCATTTACAAATCAAACATCGCTAAATCACCCATAGCTCCTCTATTCTGACACTCAAACACACAGACAGTCATACACTGAATGAGCTCTACGCTAATGAAAATACTGCATATGAAAGCACAGTGACAGAAGGACACACACAGCTGCGCAACGGCAGAGACAGAGGGCGCATTGTCTGCCCGCAGGACAGTGGGACACACACGTGTACGTGTGCATGCATGCCAACCCAGGTGTCTTGTTTTCATTACTTCCAGTTCAGCTGTACTTCGTAGAAAACGGGTGTAAATCAATACAAATTTCCATGCAATGGAACAGACTTATGACATTAACCAACAATTGATCTCACCTATTCCTGTCTTAATCATGGCTGTGTCTGAAAACCAAGTGAACAGCCTGCCTAGTCAGGAGTAGCCTATTTGTGGGCATAATAGTCGCCTACAATTGTTACGTTCGTTTTAGGCGCCTAACATGCCATAAGGCTGTGTATGCTGGCAAGCACATTGAGACACAGCCCAAACCACAATCCAGTCCAGAATCACTGTTCACATATCAGATAGAACTGATCATGCAAAAAAAAAAAAAAAAAAGAAAGAAAGAAAGAAAGAAAAGAAAAAAGAACCAGTCAATAACCGAACCAGGAATCGACTCACCAAAGACAAGACACAAAGAAAGACAAACGGTTTGCAGGTAACAATGAATGCAAACACTTGCCGAATCAGCGCAAAAATGCATAAATATGACAGGGAAACACTCACTTGTCAGAAGTGAACCGCTCGTTCCACTTCCACTGGCGGCGGCTCACACACATATACACACACAGGCGGACGGGAATCTGCGCTGCTGTTACTGTAGTGATGTGATGTGGACCGCTGGTTTACAGCCCGCACTCCTGATTTGCTCGAAGAACTGCAGCCATCTTGCTGAAGCCCGTGTGGCAAACCAACCACATGCCTAGACGTAGCAGGGGAGGAACTATTATCCTTACATTTTCCCCTCATCACCTAGCATCTCTTACTTCAGGCAAGAAAGATTTTTGAACCAATATTTCATAAATCTCTTTATATAAGCATGTTCTGTTCTTATCATTTGTTATATTTATTATAATATATTTATAATGCAACATTCTTTTAATATATAGGCTATATATATATATATGTTTTATGTATTGCTCTATGGTAAATTAATAAACATAATTGATCATCTAAATTTATTCATACAGAGTTCAAAAGTTTGGATAAGTTGTCGACAAGATTTAATGTTTTTGAATGAAGTCTCACCAAGGCTCAATTTATCCGATCAAAAACAGTAATATTGTGAAATCATGTAATTACAATTTAGATCAACTGTTTCCTATTTTTATACTCTGTGAGTGTCAAGCTGAATTTTCAGCAGTGGTTTCACGGTACTCTACAATAACACAACAGCCTTACTACTGCTATAATTTATGACATATGCGCACTTTCATAAAGCTAAAATGTAATCAAGTCCCTGCTCCCTTCATAAATATCATACATGTGATAGAAAGCTTATCCAATTAAAACGAGTCTTATGTTACAATTTTCAATCAATTTTATTGAGCTTATCGCGTTTCATGCCCCCTGGCATGGTATCCCAGTCAATGAATTAGCCACTGGTAGCAATGGACCAATAGCGTCCTCTGGCGGATACTTTAGGATGCTTCACATGTTTCCTTCATCCTTGGGAAAAAAGCCTGTCACTGACATGCAAAGTTGTCATCCGTGGTCCTTTAATGCTACTCTTTGAAACATTGAACTCGTCGTAAAATCATAAGCTGGACTGAATGTATAAGACCGTTAAATACTCAATTTGGAAGGATGGAAGAAGCGTTTTTGAACTTTGGGTCCCATTCGAATGAGAGCCCCAGGCTTATTCTCTTACTAATTAAAAACAATAATCATACAAACAAACACTCATACATACACATATATCATTTCATTAAGGATCTAAAATTTCTTTTTTTTTCAGACCCTGCAAACTGAGACAAGAACCGAATATGAATCCTAATGCAAAAAGCAATTCATCACAGTTAAATCAGGCATTAATCAGTCTTTCAGACGATTAATCAGCACTGATGATTTAAGCCTGCACTTCAATAATCAGAGATTGCATTTGTTAGAAGGAAGACAAAAACAGGAGTGATTGTGTACCCTAGGCATGTAGAGAAAGAGATAAGTTGTAAAGTGTGGGTGAAATCTGGAATACAGTTTGTCAGCGTTCAGATGAAGAGAACAGGATACGTGTGAATCAGAATGAAGCCCCTGAGAACTGGCCGTAGAAAATGAGCTCTTTGAGTCAGAGTTCTTAATCACGCCTATCTGATATATTGTCCCTATTCGACAGAACTGATTTCTCAGTCTGTGCTATGGTTGGAACATGCTAGCGGAGTCCGAGGTGGAGGGGAATGTCAAAGCTCATCCTTCTCCATCTGCTTAAACGCTTCCAAGTCCTCCTGCCAATCAGCCATCAGCGAGTCCACCGATTGGCTGCTGGCATCCCTGTCCACCGCAGGCTCCTCCCCTACGTCCACAGGGACGTAACTGCCATGTCCCTCCACTGGCTGAACCAAATCTTGCCCAACGACTGAGTCTTCTACTGTCTGTTCCTGAGTAGTGACTTGTGACTGGTCAACGGGTTCTGAGGAAGTGGAGCAACTGTGGTCTTTCTCCTCTGTGGAGCAGTCCTCTTCTTCTGCTCCATCTGTACCTTGAAAAAGAGGTCAGTTGAATGAACCACAAGAAATCTACCTAATATCTATCACACATCACAGGCAAAACCTAGCGGACCACTTTAGGTGTGGAGAATGATGGTATCGTCATCAAAATTTGATGTTGTCAGCAAGAAGGAACATGCAGATTTTACGCTAATAGAAGTCTACAATCTTGGACTCGAGTGTGTTCAAATCCTCCTGGGAAGTTCGTATTTACGAGTTGGGAAGTCATGATTCAAGTCGCTTTGGTTGGAGCCAGATGGCAATGTAGCAAGATTTTTTACTCTACTTCTACAAAATGATGAATAAAAAAATGCACAATAAGTGTGTTTTTGCTTTTTAATGCTTTTGTTCAATTTATCAAGGTGCTGTAAATTGAATTATTATATATTCTTTTGAAAGTGTACAGTACTACAGTAGTAACTTGGCTAGTTTTATTGTAAAGGAAAAATGTACTGTCAATAAAGACACTGCATCTATTGCGCCCGCCATAATTTCTCGCTGACACCCACAACTCAGAAACTCTGGATCAGAATTTCCTAGTAATTACGACTTTGTGGTAGCGTTCATGTGTGTTCAACTCGTAAGTACAATCTTTCTGTCATGACTAGAAAGCACTACAAAATTAAGGGGGTTCACAGCATGAAGGGTAACCCAAGGAGGGATACTTACTGCCATCCAACAGGGTGCCCGGGAGGGCTTTCCCCTTAAATATGGCTTCTGCTCATCAAAGTAGGAAAGTAGGGAAAAAAGAGAAGTAGCGGAAAGAGAAAACAGTTACAAACACAGAGGGAAAGTGTAATAAAGGTAGAATAATTAGAAAGGAATGAAAGTTGAAGATGCAACATGCAAAACCTCACAGTGCTTTCTCACATACTAACCATCTTTTCAAACTCATGTCTCAATGTGTCTCACCTCTGTCTCTAGCTTTATCACTGAGCAGCACCTCCACCTCCTTGTACTCCTTTAGAGCCTCCAACAGGATGTTGCCCTCTTTATGGAACAGGAAGAGGAGTGGTAAAGTGACATCATCAGTGCTCCGACCGTCTCCAGCCATCTGAAACAATGGGGCCGTATCACTGCTGCTGCCCTCGTTATCATCTAAACAAACGTGACAAAACAAAAAGAGAGAGACATAAATACTTATTGTTTAGTAATTGAAGTAATTGAAATAAAGCTAAGATAAATCTATGAACTATAGGTAAAAAAAACAAAAACAAGTAGAAGTACTAAAATGACCAAAAGGGGAAAAAATATGAAAGCTTAATAGAATATTATATATATATATTCCAGGGGGCTGTGAAACATTTGAGGACATTTTTTTTTTTTTTATGTAATTTTAGGGCTGTCAACTACTGCAAAACTGCTTTGGAAGGAACAATATTCAATGTGAAAAGTGCTATACAAATTAATCTGAATTTAAAAGTTTCACAAGTAACAATGGTGAAAAAAGATACACTTACACACCTTAATAAAAACTAAATTTCCAGATGTTGATTTAATAATTTGCTTGGGCTTCAGTACAGTAACAATTTTAAAAGCCAACTATTTAGTTCTGTTTAGGAAGGGGTCCTTTGTAAGGAGATTATCACATTTGGGGGTCCTTGTCATCAAAAATTATTGAAAATAGAAATAGATTTCTTCCTTCTGTTGAACACAAAAGAAGACATTTTGAAGAATGTCGGTCACCAAACAGTGGATGGGCCCCATTGACTTCCATAGTATGGAGAAGAAAAAAAAAATACTATTTAGTTACCAACATTCTTCAAAATATCTTCTTTTGCATTCAGCAGAAGAAAGAAATTCCTAAAAGTTTGGAACAACTTGAGGGTGAGTAAATCCCATTAAATGGTTGACTCCCTAAACGTTTCTCACCGATGACGATGCCTCCGATGGCCCCAGCTTTCTGAATGTGCCTAGCCTTCTCTGCAAACATGCACTGGCCTCTCTGCAGCAGAGCGATGCGGCCCGCCACAATCTCACCGTTACTCAACTCAGAACAGCCGTTATAGGGCTCCGCTAGGGTTACGAACCCACGCACCTGAGGGAGAGGGAAAAAGAAAACAGAATTACACAATGTAGCATGGCTAAAAAAAATTATACCTTTTAGCAAGAACAAACCCAGAACAGCACAGAAATAGCCCCAAAAAAGTGAGAAAGTACATAATAAAAGGTCACAGATAGTCATACTCACTCCAGAACTGCTTTTGGAAAGATCCATTCCAAACTGCGCAGGGCCTGCGGTCAGTACCACTCTACCAAAAAAGGGGTGCGACACAATTTGAACAGCTCGTGGTGGAAGCTGTTCTTTCTGCTGCTGGCTGGAGAGCTCCATCATTTCCTGCATAAAACGCATGCCATCCTCTGCAGCGACTGCACTCACCGCCTGTAGAGAGGGATTCACGTTTCAATCTATAGATAAGAACTACAACTTATATAGTATAATTCTTATATCTAGGTCTGTATAGTACCTGTGTTGCGTGCTGTACGAGTTGTACTCTGCCATCCTTGAGGTGGATGAGACTCACACCCATCCGCCTCAGCAGCTCCAGATGTTCGGGGTTATTGGCCATGAAGTCTTGAGCCCTAAGAGGAGGACGGCCCATACCAGGCTCTCTGAGAGAGATGAAAAAAAGAAAAAGAAAATCATCAATGTTTTATTGAAAATCTCCTGTAATTTCCACCAGACCATCTGCATTTTTTTATACAAAAAAATACAAATTACAAACTGTATTTATTTAATTATTATCATCATCATTCATATATCATGATTCAGTGTTCAATTATTTTCAATTATTATTGGTGCTTAATTATTATTAATGGTTCATAATCATATTATTATCAAATGAAGGAAACGTGTTTTTGCTGCTTTTTTGGTGGAAACCCTGATACCTTTTTTCAGGATTTGTTGATTTAAAAAAGTGAAAAAGAACAGTATTATTTATAAATAGAATTGTTTTGTAACATTGTCTTTACTGTCCCTTCTGATCAATTTAATGCTTTCTGAATAAAAGCATTAGTAAGCATAAGAGTAAAAAAAATGTCCGATAGTGAATATATATATATATACATAAAAATTACATAATGTACAATTATGTAAAATGCTATTTGAACATAGTCCAGCTGCTTATATCACTTTCTCACCGATGAATGGTCGGACGCAGACAACTCTTATCCACTGCGCTTCGGATTGGTTCACGGAGATTGCGTGGGAAGGCGGGATCAGGAAAGAGTAGGTGGGTGTTAGGGCAAGTCCACTCAAAATTTGAGTCATCAAGCTCCTCTCCGGCCTTGGGGTGACAAAGATATTAATCAACATTTGATTAGAGAAACAAGTAGACAACCAGTGAAAATGAGCCAAGTTATTTGTATTACATAATAGATAGGAATATGACTTGAAAACAGAGCTGGATGAGCAAAGTTAACTCTGACCAGTGTTACAACAGAGGCACCAGAACTGTTAAAGTGCTTGTGTGCAGTACCATACTGTTGACGACAGGGGGCGCCTGTGAGTTTGAGGCAGTGGAGAGGGAAAGAGGCAGCAGATGAGCTTCTGTGGTAAAGATATAGCCCTCTACATTAAAAGGCAAATCCTCCTCCTCAGCAAACAGCAGAAACAGGTACTTAAACATCTCCGCCAGGAAAAACGAGTCCATGCTGAAACAAGTGGGCGGTGATGAAGGGAAATAAATATGCGGTGAGACAGCTTGCCACCCACTCTTTACTCATAAATGCTCACTTTACAAAATCCACTCAAACTATTTGTACAAAAAATATACCACATAAACCAACATCCTCTTTAACTATCCACAAACTCCAGGTCTTACCGGTCCTCGTGACTTCCCGTTCTCACATCTTTCATAGCAGCGAAGCCACAGGGAACTCGAGCAAATCGGTTCAGGTTCTCCAGTATGTTGCGGCCCACCTCCAAGTAATATGGATCTCTGGTCGCCTTCAGAGGAAATTCACAGTTAATCATTTGTATTGTCTCCCTGGTTTACTACATGAAAATACACAGTCGAATGCACCTCAGCAGGAGCAATGCAGCGTGAATGGGGTCACAATTGCAGGTTGATATGAAGGAACATGATGGAGAGTAAAGGAGATGTTGTATTGAGATTTGTTTGGGAACTCAGTTGTACCTTGTAAAGGAAGTAAGTGCTTTCTGCAAACTCTGGCCGCAGGGGGTGCTGAGCCCAGTGAACCCTGAAATCAGTGGTGAATGCCTGGCGAGACAGTACGTGAGGAAGCAGGGCAGTCAAGAAGAGTTTATAAACCACAGACCGTGATGATATTCAAAAGACAGACAGCTGTAAAGAGGATCTACCTCAGGAAGGAAGTTGTGTTTCTTGGTAACCTGATAAAGCATTTCATGCGTCTCTATGGCTGGCCGGATATCTCCCTTTAAAACCTGCAAAGAGCAAAACTCTTATGTTTGGATATTCATAGCAAACTCAGAGAGACAATGACCTCACTGATTTCTCACCTGCAATCCTGGGAAAAAGGCAAGCAAAGAGTCCATCCAGGTGCGCGCTGGCAGCAGGGGTTTGTGGATATGGACGTCCAGTAGCAGAGGTGGTTGGCTGATGTACTTCATAATGGATGCATAGTGCTGAAAAATATGTCAAACGATCACCATTCATGAATACAGAAACAAGATAAAGAGACCTGTTATTTCATGGCGCACAAAACTAAAATGCGAGTCGCATTAGATTAAAAATTATTTGGGACTATACAATTACAGGCAACATGTTCCAGGGCTTCTATTCTGAATAAAATTAATGATCAATTATAAAATAAATACAAAAAAATTATTTTATAAATAAATAGAACAATAAAAGAAATATAAAAATAATAATTCTGAAATGTTAAATGTTTAAATCTACTCTAGTCTACCAAAATAAACAAGTAAATGGAATATAAAAATAACTACAACTATTAAAATTCAATTTTAAATAATAATAATGAATACTTATTAATCAATTAAAATAAATTTGAAAATAATAATTCAAAATATATAATCTACTCCAGTCTACAAAGAAATGAATGACTAAATTAATTTAAAATGTTAAAATGTTAAAATACTCTAAATGCTGTTTGTAAAAAACGTAGGGTGGGACTTAATTTTAACCATCTGGGATTGATTGGATTAGCTAAATTGTCCAAATATGACAGGTGTTTAGAGGAAAGGGCAGGAAAAATAAGACGGCTTGGTGACGCAAGCCGAAAAGGAGATTATGATGTCTTTAACAAAAGAATGAGTGAAACTCACAGTGTTAAAGCGATGCAGATATTGGTCATCTCCAAGTAATATATAAGCCTTCATCAAGTACTCATAATAGGAATCTATGCCTGCTCCAACTCCACTGTCTGTTAAGGAAACAATGACAAAAAAAACATCATGATTCTGACTTGACTTTTACCCTATTTGTCTGTATATGAGCACAGTTGTTTTATGTTTTGGGTGGGTTGTTAAGTATAGTTTAGCCTCACCCCTGCGGACCCACTCTCCTGAGTGGATGTTGATGGTCGTTCCCACTAGATTACTGTTCCTCTGTCTCTTTTCCCAAAGGAAGTCAAGAGCCCTTCTCGCATGAGCCTGCGAACAATACAATGAAACATCAACACCTCAATACTGGCCTATTTATAATATATTTAGTCATTGTAAGTCTTTTTCACCAGACAAAATGAGAACATTCCTTACCTCATAATACTTTTCAGAGTGCACAACACAACGGCTAACGCTAATGATGTGTGTGTCTTACAAATGGCACAGTTGTGTCATAAGAGATCTATGTTGTAATTCTGTAGACTGTCTGAATTAGTACAAATGTTCAAGGAATCAACACTAGGCCGAAATGACATCAGTGCTCCATTGTTAGTTAGTTACAAAACAATCAGTGTTTCTACTAGCTTGGTGACCTTAAATGCTTTGGTCAACATGAATTATACAGAGCGCAAGGTTTTCGAACATTTCTCTGGAGGTTAAATAAGGACATTTCTGAATGTTATAACTTCAGAAGCTCAGTAAAAGTGACATTAGTTCAAATTTGCAACATGAAGCCATTGTAATATTTTACCTCAAATGTAGGGTCTCCAGTAAAGCGGCTCAAGGCTGCAAATTCAAGGATGATTGTCCCGGCACAGGCGGTGCAGGTGTCCGTTTCGGTGCCTGTACGGGTCTCAGGTCCACGGACTCCATAACGCAGGTTCACCTGCCAATCATTAATCAGAGTCATAATTAAGGGATTTATCACAGAATATTCCCAAACAGGATTTATTTAGTTTGGGGTCTGTTTTTTTTTTTGGTGTGTGTTTTTGAAAGAAGTCTCTTCTGCTCACTTCTGCATTTGATTAAAAATACAGTAATATTGTTAAATATTATTACAATTTAAAATAAATGTTTTGTATTTTAATATATATTAAAATATAATCTATTCCTGTGATGGCAAAGCTGAATTTTCAGCAACCATTATTCCAGTCTTCAGTGTGACATGATCCTTCAGAAATTATTATAATATGCTGATTTAGTGCTTAAGTATCATTTCTTTTTATTACCAATGTTGAGAACAGTTGCGTGGCTTAATATATATTTTTGAAACCTGTGATACAACTTTTTCTGGATACTTTAATTAACAGAAAGTTCAAAAGACCAGCAATGTCTTTATTGTCACTTTTAATCATTTTTCTTGTCCTTGCTAAATAAAAGTATTAATTATTTCAAATCAATAATGGGGGATTAACATTAAAGTGGACATTGGAGTTAACAGAATTACATAAAAGTAGGTTATTTAACTATTAAATAAGAATAATTGGTAACACGTTAATAAGGTCTCATTGGTTTAACATTAGCTAAGGCACTAACTAACATGAACTAACAATGAGTAATATATTTTCACAGCATTTATTAACTGTTGTTAATGTTTGTTAAAAAATGTCATGTTCATGTTAGTTCACAGTGCATTTATAACTAAAGTTAACAAATAAAACCTTTCTTAAAAATGCATTAGTAAATGTTGAGATTAATAACGGTGAATAAACATTGTAGAAGTATTGTTAATTGTTAGTTCATGTTAACTAATGTTAACAAATGAAACCTTATTATAAATAAAGTGTTACCAAATTATATTATTATTTGAGAATAAAGCAGCTGTGGAATATTACACAAGAATATCACATTAGCATAGCTCTATGCAGTAAATCTGTTTCCTTAGACAATATTCGGTTTAGCGGTCATTGTTATAAAAATTGCATGTGATGGACCAATCAGAATCAGGTATTCCAGAGAGACATGTAATAAGTTGAGAATGCTTTGTAACTGAAGGTCTGTAAAATAAACTAACGGCAACTGTGAAAAGGGCGTCATGCTGTTGATGACACATGCAGCCATTGTGGGATGTCACAGAGTTCATTTCCCTAAGGCAGACATGCAACAAACCAATGCAATGCCCAGAACAGCCGAATCAACAGAAATTGTCTGAATGTGTGTGTGTATATACGGTATAGGCATAAAGATAAATGCTCGCAAACAAAACAAAGAAAAAAAAAACATTTAATGTACAACATATTTTCATGATGACATTTAATCAATCATATTGCATATGCAATGCATGTACATGCGTGCTTTCACTCACTCTAGGGTAAGGCAGGCCACTGCTGGTGTTAAATGCAGGTAGCAGTCTGAGTCCAAGATCTTTGGCCATGTGCAGCAGCTCATTCTGGTACCAGAGCATTTGCCCACTTTCTTTCAACATGATGGCCATGGAATGGCCTCCCAGCAGTCCACTAGAAGAACAGTAAAGTATTACACAAACAAAAAAAGCCACAATTTAATAGATAGATTTTAAATGTAGTCTTTTACCACGTCAGTCCACCTTGAACCTCTTGACAGAGATGTCTTACTCACCCCAGCACCCGGATGTTGGTCTCAAATACAGACACCACAATGTCATTATCCAACCGTACATCCTTCAATACTCTCCTCACTGCTTCCTCAAACTCCACCGTCTTATTTAACAGCTGTGAGATTTCAGAACAGGTCATAAGCAAACAACTTTGGGTTTAAAAGTAAATATGAGTGTTTGCAAGAGGTTTCAAGTTCTGTTTGAGGTGTTACTCACTGCAAGAGTGTCAAGAGTGTCGATGAGGGTGAGGGAGAACCTGACGGAACGGGAAAACATTTTTTCATCTCAGTTTTCGAGATTTCTTTTAAAATAAATGAATAAAGAGACATTTTAACACATCTCCAACTGACTTACTTCCCCAGGGCATCATCTATATCCCCTCGACTGGGCTCTAGTCCACGCACTCGCCCACGACAAGTCAAAGGCATCAGCTCGTCTGCGGGGTAGGCATGGTCCTGTCAAAATAAATAAAAAACAGAGATAAAATTAGATGAAACCAGGCAGATTTTAATTACAATGCTGTTCTCTCAAACATTAATCTGCCTACCCCTATCCTCGCAACACTCCTGTTTTTTTTTGTTTGTTTTTTTTGTCAGGAACATTTATTGGCAAATGAGCAATGTTAAAGGGATAATTCATCCATAAATAAAAATTCAGGCATCATTAAATAACCCTCATGTTGTTCCAAATCTATATATCTTTCTACATATAATCTATATATTTTTTCTATGCAACTTATTTTAAAGAATGTTTCAACAGTTTTTGTCCAATATGCTGATAGTCAGTGGGGTCCAAAACAACACTGGACCCTGCTGACATTCAATACAGTTTTTTTTTTTTATTCTATAGAAAGAAATGTTATTTCAATGTGCTGTAGTTACACATGTGAACAGTAATCAATTATGCATAATTTACTGTTATTACATAGATGCAATTATCATCAAGCCAAACCTTAATAATACACTAAACCTATAATAAGTACGTTAATAATTAATATTACCCCAGAACTTATTTGTGTAATTACACTGTAACAACGGCACATGAAAATAAAGTGTGACCAGAAATGCAGTCACATTTTTTTTAAAGAAATGTATACTTTCAGCAAGGATGCATTAAATTGGTCAATTGACAGTAAAGCATTTATAATGTTACAAAAGAGTTCTATTTCAAATAAATGCTGTTATGCTTTACATTTCTATCATAAAAGATTCCTTTAAAAAGTGTCATGGTTTCCACAAAAAAATTAAGCAGCACAACTGTTTTCAATATTGATAATGTTAAGAAATGTTGATTGAGGACCGAAATAAGCACATTACAATGATTTCTGAAGGATCACGTGACTCCGAAGACTGGAGTAATGATGATGAAAATTCAGCTTTGCCATCAAAGGAATTATATTTTAAAATACATTACAATAGAAAACATTTATTTAAGTGAACATAAGCATTGGTGAACATAAGAGACTTCTTGTAACATTAAAAAAAAACTAACATAGAAAAACTACACACATAACTTTGGATGCTGATGGAAAAGTAGGATTAAAACTTCCATGTGTACCCAGCTGTCAACAAGAAAAGTTATTAGTCACTGTGTACATACCATGTAGTTCTGATAAGCATGGTCAAACATTTCCACCACTTGGTTCCTGAGAAGCAAAAGCATTTCTTAAATTAAGAAAAACACCATTTTGAATCATTCATATGGAAAGCAATTCAAATGTTCACGTCCTCACATATACACATACCTCAGTTTGTTCCTCTCATCTCTGCTCATGGTTTCTGATAACCTGATGGAGGTTCCCATAAAAAACAGCAGCAAAAAAGCAGGCAACATAGTTGCAGAATGAAGCATTCGCACAGCTCTAATCCACCGGTTTCACAACGGACTGCTTCCAAACTTCACGTAGATGAAGACAAAGAAGGCAACTCTTTCCTGCCTTAGATATGTTTATTTAGCACCAAGTTAGAGTTCCACTTCTGGTCTATCATTTTCAAATTGAATGTAAAAATATGATTCAGTAACACCCACAGAATTTGAATACATTCAATGTTCAAGCTCAATAACTTTATAGTTCCTGTTCTTATCTAAACGTCTCTCTTGGATGAATGCAGCTCTGGTGCATTTCTGAGATACTTTTAGTGTCTATTACAAAATGTCTAAGGAAGGAACACCGATCAAGTCACTTTTCATTAGTGTTGGTCAGTCAGCTGTTGTTGCCACACCTGACTGTCACCTTGATAACACGTTGGCACTCATGTGACACATCGGAATGCTACTCTCTATTGAGTATCAGTTAAAAAACAAAAAGACATCACTGCAGATCCCCAGCAGAGACAGGCACGAGAGGAGCACCAGATGGGGCCATGGGGAAAGATGCTTTGACTCTAATAGCAACCATCACCATGGGTGACACGATCAGTTACCAACCCCAGAAAGAAGGAGAGAACGCATCGTATTGATCCCACTAGAACTGATTGCAATTAGTTATATAGTATGCGGGTCCCAATCCCATCTTCGTCATACTAAAAACAAGTTTAAGCCATGTAGAAAATGCTACGGCGTTATTCAAAAATAAAATATCCAGCGAAATGTTGTTGTCAAGATGATTTGATGAAAAAAGATTTCTTAACCCCGTCACGCTTTGTTGTTTAGCTCGCCGGCTAACCCGTCGATGACAGCTCGGCACCACTGGGCATATGTTTTTGGGGCAGAAACGATGCTGCAACTAGCGGAGAGAACATCTTAAATCTGTTCTTCGATCATCCACGAGTGACAAGATGGTCCATTCAGCTCCCAGATTCCGACAAATAAAAATATTCCTTATAAGAGTTATTTTATGTCAGGTGTAATGCAAAGGGCCAGAGATCTCTCTCAGAATCGCTGAGTGAATGAAGATCATCACCCGTTTTACGGGCAGACGACAACATCCGCATCCGGGTAGCGCCGAGCGTATACGCCCCGTAAAAGCTGTGGTGCAGAAACTACAGTTCCTAGCATGCCTTGCATTGCATGCCTTGCAAACAAACTTTTTACGTTTGTTATATATATATATATATATATATATATATATATATATATATATATATATATATATATATATATATATATATATATATATATATATTACAAACATAATCAAATTACAAATATAATCAAATGAAAACATGAATAGTAAAAATCACAAAAGAAGATATAAGTACACGTCGTATCATTGTCTGCTTTTAAAAAAAATCATACCAACACATTTCTTAATATAATGCATACAGGTCATCTAAATAAAATTATAAATGAACTGCCTAGTCTATCACATATTTTACTTTTCAAGATGTAGCAACAACAAGTGCTTAAGTTACTTCCTAGTAAGCATACATCACATGATTGCCTCGTGCAGTGACGTCATACAAACAAGCACGGTATACCCCCCACCCACCCGCAAATGCGAGTGCCAGCCTTAGTTGAACGCTTTTAGCCAATGAAAGAGGAAGGTAAGCGGCTGTCTTTTAATTGTGGACTGAATTCAAATGTATTTGGTCGGGAAATAATAGAACTTGAGACTTTTCGCGACAATTTAAAATCTGATTGCATTACATGTATGGCATGTCGTGTCAATGGAATTGGTCAGTAGGCTTTGACGTTTTCTCGCTGTTATGCAGAGATGTCTCGAAGCGCAAAAAAGCTCACTGGTCTCGTGGCAGCTACATTCACACCACTTACTGCTGAAGGGTGAAATACTTCATTCCTCAATAAAAGCTTTCACAATCATATACCTGCAGTGCAGTGATTTGGTCATTGATATTCAACTTTTGCTTGTTTTTAGGGAGATCAATCTCTCTGTAATTGGACCATACATTGATTACCTAATAGAAAAGCAGAATGTCAAGAGTGTGTTTGGTAAGTCAAACCTATTAATTTAATCAAAGATTTTGGGGAATAAGGCAGCATTTTTTGTCATTTATGTTAATTGTAATCTAAACCACTTTGGTTTTGGTAGTTAACGGCACAACAGGCGAGGGCTGTTCTCTAACTGTGGACGAAAGGAAGCAGATTGCTGCTGCTTGGTGCCAACATGGAAAGGGCAAGTGAGTTATAGCACGTTTATGGCGTTTATTCAGCTATGGGTAATGATTATCTCCCAGGGGTTATAAAACGAACTGAATTTTGACATTAGTTGAACAGAAGAACTTAAGGACACATTAAGCATTTTGTTTACTATGCCTTCATCGTTTATTTTCTACTACTTCTCACATTTATTTCTTGTATATATTTTGCTGACCCAGACATAGCATTTTAAAATATGCAAATCCATCATAAGAAATTTGAAATATGAATTTTAATTTAAAAAAGATAAAAATTTAAACTAAAAGTGGGAGAGAAAAAAAATCATACTCAGTTTGAAAATGATTCTCATGTTTTTTTACGTTTCCACTACAACCAGCAGTTTTACTCCTAATGAGTAATAATGTCAAATTATATGAAAAGTGTAAACATGTATGTAATTGTGTGTGTTTAGGATACATCAATTTCTAGCTATGAAATTAGCAAGACAAAGGAGTTGGCCATTTTTTCCCAAAATTATACATTTTAACAGAATGCTTGTATTTCCTGTGAATCAACTTCATGACTGTGGCGTTGCTATAGCAGTTAAGATACATATGTGGTGGACATTTTAAAGATGATTCAGGGGGAAATGGCAAAAATAACACAGTTCTCCAGTGATACAATAAGTATGTCCACTATTGGACAATGGACACTATTAGTGGACAGTGTATTTTTTAAAGGTTCACAAGGCCAAATTTGTTTATAGGTTAGGAAACACCCTAATACACCTTTATTATTTTTTTTCATGGAAGTTGCCCTTGCCAGATGTTTAATTTCTTTATTCTGTATGTGTGTGTTCAGGCTTGAACAAGTGGTTGTTCATGTTGGCTGCATGAGTATAAAAGACTCTCAAGAACTGGTGAGCACACTGCCTCACTTCCCATTTTATTCACATGCATTATCTGCGTCTTTCATGCGTATACCACTTTACTTTATGCACTCTTCCATTTTCATAACAGCAGTCCCGCATATATATTTTTTTTCTCCCATTCGCTTTTTATTCATTCGTGTTACAGCATGTGCAGATAAACAACTAGTTCCCTACTCATGACCGTCTAAAATGCTGAGTGGATGTTTTTTACTTTCCTTCAGGCTCGGCATGCCGCCAGTATAGGGGCCGACGGCATAGCAGTAATCTCTCCTTCCTTTTTCAAACCCGTTAATGCAGGTTTTAACCCCCTTTTTCTAAACTCTACTTAATTAATGTTGTTAAAGGTATTACCAAATGTGCTTTTGTATGATTTTCATAAAACAAATGACCTTCCTCTTTTCACAGATGCATTGAGGTTGTTTATAAAGGAAGTGAGCACCTCTGCTCCAGATGTTCCAATGTATTACTATCATATTCCAGGCATGACCGGCGTTGAATGTAAGTGCAGCCCCAGGCCGTCATCATTACTGGCAGTCAACACACTAACAAATTTGTAAATTCTTTAGAATTGGACAGTACTAAATCTTAGAATGAGTCAGATTCACATGTGAGTTTTTCCTACAGTGGTTCAGTCTCTGATTTTTTTCTTCAGTGGAGGCAGCTGATGTGCTAAATGGGATCGAGCAGATGATCCCCTCATTTCAGGGAGTGAAATACAGCGGGTGTGACCTGAGGGATCTCGGACAGTGTGTCTGTTACTGTCAGTCCAATAACTGGTCTGTCTTGTTTGGAGTTGATGAGGTATGAAATCACCTCTACTGTATTTTTCCTGCTAGTATCACAATTATATAACTTGCGGTTTTGATTTTATATGTTTTACTTCACACTTCGTTACACAGCAACTCTTGGGAGCTTTGGTACTAGGTGTTCATGGAGCAGTAGGAAGGTGAGTACTAACATCATGGCATCTTACAACTCTTTCTCTGGCCTCAGTTGGCAAAAATACATGCCCTTTCAATGTTTTTCTGTGTGTGGTGTCACTTTGGTTCCTGATAATACATTAGCTATGTTTCCATACAAAGTTGCACATTTAACTTCTGTGTAAAATTGGAATATATCATAAAACCTTTAAGAGTAAAGCACAGATTCCATCCCATGTTTTCAAGTGAACAAAATCATCACTTTCTGGAAAATTGGTGCAACACATCTGTAATAAAAATGGCAGTTGTTGCACCACCTTGGCTCTTTTTTTTTGTACATCATAAATGACTTGTGCCTCAGAGCGCACAGGCAAAATTCTATAAACACTGTAATGTTATCTTGCGGTCAGAGGCAGATGAATGGTGCTTTAAAGCGCAATCGTGTGAGACTGGTAGGTCATTATACCAAATCATTCAGATGACAGACTTTGGTACAGGCATTTCAGAATGATCAAGCCAACATTTGAGATGCTGTGCAATGAAATTGGTTCACTGGTTAGTGCAGTTATCCAATCACATCCTCTGTTGAGGCAGTCACATGAAATTTTGTTATGCATCGAGAGATTCATTTGGTAAATGTGTTTCCATCATAGTTTATGTGCATGTCTTCTTGTCTGATAAAAAAAGAAATGATCCACCTCTATTGTGCACATACATTTTTTTAATGTACATTTTCAGAATTTTTGCACCTCTTTATGTTTCCATCCAGCATTTTTTTTTTTTAATGAAATATCCCAAAATTTACATAAAAGTAGGTGGATGCAAACATGGCTATTGTGTCATTCAGTGTCTCCTGAGGCTGATTTGATTGAAAAAGAGTATCTTAAAAAACTTAACCTACCTACCGGTATGAATAATGCATTGCTGAAGACCATGCAACACTCTCTATCCTCTCCAGCACATATAACTACCTCGGACTCATAGTGAACCAGATGCTTTCTGCTTTTGATAACAGCAACCACATGCAGTCCAGAGCCCTGCAGGTACATCACTCATCCCATGTGCATTTTTCATTTAGTGCTTTTGGACTGTTTTCACTTCATCAGTATGTGTTCAGGTTAATGAATTAATATTCAGGTTAATTAATTTGGTTCTGTTTACAGCTTGAATTTATGGAGGTCATCACATTTGCTAAGAACCTTGGTGAGTTGACTGTTTTGCACCTTTCAAATGTTTGGGGTTGGTAAGATTTTTGAAAGAATTGGCTTATGCTCACCGAGGCAGCATTTATTAGATCAAAAATAGAGTAAACCATGTGAAAGATTATTGCAATTTTAAATAACGGTTTTCTATTTTAATATTTTTTATAATGCTATTTATTCCTGTGATTGAAAAGCAAAAATTTAATTAGCCATTACTTAAGTCTTCAGTGTCACATGATCCTTATAATATGCTGAATTAAACAATTAAGCATTGTTGAAAACAGTTGTGCTGCTTCATAAACCATGACACATTTAAGGATTCTTTTATGAAAAGAAAGTTCAGAAGAACAGAATTTTTTTGAAATAGAAACATTTTGTAACATGATAAATGTCTTGACAGTTTAATGGGTCCTTGCTGAATACAATTCTTAATTTCTTTAAAATATAAAATTATACTGACCCCGAACTTTTAATGGTATTGTATTCCCAGTACAGCTGTGAGGTGTCAGTAAGACATTGCTTTTGTTGTTGTGTAAATGGTACTTTTGATGAACTTTATTTCATCATGTATGCTCTGCAGGTTTTGATGTGGGTGTGAATAAGCAGGTGATGAGTGAAGTGTCAGGGTTAGTGCTGGGTCCTCCCCGACTCCCGCTGCTGCCGTGCCCCGTCTCAAAGGCCCAGGCTATAGCACAGAAAATCAAGGACTTCTCTCAGAGACATTAAAATAAAAGTAGAACCAGTGAACCTACATGAAATTGCACCAAAAAAAAGGGTTTGTATTGTTATCGCGCTGTAAACTGTTCTTTACACTACAGCATTTTGATGTACTGTATCTTATATTTGCATGCTTTTAATACATTATACTTGATTTCCTTTTTTTAATGTTTCATTTTTTTGTAAACACATGTTAAATCTGTTGCATTTACTTTATATATTTAATAACATTACAATGAAACTAGTAATTTTAATGGACCTACTGATTTCTTTACACCATTGATGTACTGCATCTTTTATACCTAAATCAGTTTTTTTATGTTTTTTTTTCCTTTTCTTATGCTAACATAAGTTTACACAACTTTGTTTGTTTTATTCATATTCTTTAATACTGTATTACACCCTTTTGTCTGGTGTTGATGTAATTGTAAATGGACTATTAGCATGAAAAAAAAGTTTCTTATGTTTGCAGATTTGTATATTTCCACATACAAAAAGGGACATTTTTATATCTTGAAATTAACTGAATAAAGATTATTATTCAAAATGCAATGCAAGATATTCCTTTGAAGTTCTTATTCAACCTCATAATCGCCTGAAATCTGCCCGTTTTATTTTTTTGACTGTTTGTTCTTACCATATTTTCTCTGGCCTTTTCATTTTATTGCTAGAGAGCCCTAGGATTTACTTCACGCATTAAAGACCCCCTAATATCTGCTTAAAGGGATAGTTCACCCACAAATGAAAGTTCTGGCTATTGTTTACTCGCATTCCAAACCTGTATGAAAGTCTCAAGTACCTGTGGAAACAGTGTAGGGGTGGTATGTTATGTTTCACTAGTATTTCAGGAATGAGGACACACCGGACTGCTATTATCAGCTAATGAGTGGTTTTCGTGCTGACTTCACAGAACATTTATCAGCTGCGGCAGCAGGAACAACATGTGCAATTTCATCCCAGTGAGAATGCAAGAAAAGGAAGCTAAAGTGTCTGCAACAGAAACATTTAAAATTCATGTCATGACCACATTTCCTCTAGGAAAAAACTGTCTGAATACAAATTAGACTGTTTTTCTTTAACTAGACACATACTACTGTGGATACACTTTTTACTTTTTTACAAGGTACACATCTTGTGTAACATCTATGACATCTCAAATTAAACCTGTTTATACTTTTTCCTCTCCACCTGTTGACGTACCCATCCCTTCCTCTGGTATTTTTGGAAATGTATCCATTAATGTCTTTCACATGGCAGACGTATGTGTAGAAATAGAAAAACGATTAATAACTAAATGAGTTGTTGGGTTATGATTTATCACAACACAACAACACTTTATTCATCTGTTTTCAAGACGTTGATATCTGTTTGTGTATTTAACATGTAAAGGGCAACTCATGTGATCTTCGGTGGAGTCAGAAATAATAAGGGCCACAATTTTTAAATATTGCCTAAGGCAAGTTCAAGATCTAAGGTGATGTGGAGCTGAAACACAGTAGGCACACAAATATTGCATAATTGTTTTTATTTCTTTTCTTTCAGCTATTTTATGTTGAGAAACGAATGTAAATATATTTAAGTAAAATTGTGTAAATCAATATTCCATGGTGGACATATACCCCTGGTTTCACAGACCAGGTAAACCTAGTCCCACACTAAAATGCATGTTTGAGTTGTTTTAACTGAAAGCAACTTGCAAAAGTACCATTGTTTTGTCTCAAGATGCACATCAGAAATGTTTTTTTAATTTCTGAGGCATGTTCATAAAAGCTACTTAAATGTCCACATTGATTTTAGGCCTAATCCTGGTTTAGACTAAACCCTATGTGAAACCGGGCCATAATGGGTTAACTGAGGCAAACTACGTGTCAACTCCTGTTAAATAGGACGCTATACCCGGTAGACTGTTGAGAACTATAATATTAGATAAATATCTCAGATCTAAATTATTAATTTATGTCATTCAAAAGCAACATATAATCATATATAATCCGCAAACATATGCGGAACCAAAGATAGTGGTTTATAAAAGTAAAACGCAGCGGGACAATAACACGGTGACGCCGAATATTCACGTATTTCCGGCCAGCTCAGCGTAGTGCACGGACCAGGTACGGACTCCGGAGGAGTGTTGTGAAGCTGTAATCCAGACACAGATATTTTCACAGCTGTTAACCGCTCCACATACTCCTGCTGTGTGTAAATCTGACATCACAGTAAAATGGTGCTGCTGACAATGATCGCGCGGCTGGCGGATGGACTGCCACTGGCCGCTTCAATGCAGGAGGATGAGCAGGTATGAGCTCAGTGATTCATCCGATTATATCATGTAACGTTACACTAGGCCTATGTATGCTGTAGATGTGACAAATCAAAGAGCAATGCCCTGAAAACATGGCGTTTTCTTTTAAAGTGTAACGTTATAGTTGGCCGGAATTGTAATCCGCAACAGCAGAGCGTTTTTAATCTGGTCGTTATTAGCTCAGATTTCAGTTATTCGTCGTTGTAGTGTTTACATTAATTTGAAATGCTTTATTTAGAATCTAGCAGTAAATCTGTATCTATTATATTCGTCTGTATCTATTATATTCGTCGCCATCGTTTATTCTCAGTCTGAAAGCTGTAATTGGTAACAGAGAAGGTTCATTACGCATGAGATCTAACCGGATGATTTGTTCTTTTGATCAGCAACAGCGCCCTCTTCTGTATTGATTTGAACTCGCACCTAGTTTACTCTTCACCCTCCATATTAACCTTTAAAAAAAATAGTTTAAAACACAAATAAGTTAACAATAAACATAAACATATTTGATAATGGTTTTCATAATTTTATTCTTCCGACTTCATTTTCAAGTTAATTGATTTATTTAATGGTATTCTTTTTAACATCGTCTATATTATATTAAGCAAGTATAATAATTAAATCGCATATAAACGGTAAATTTGCAGTATTTCCCATTTAAACAACATTAGCTTCTTTTTCCAAATATCCTAGATTTGGTATGATTTGTTCCATATAGATTTTTTATGTTTTTAGTCGAGCACTTTAAGATAAACCCCTAAATTAACGGTTTCCTGCACATTTCCTCAATTTAATTGTACTTCCTGTTAGTTATTGATTTAAAAACGATAGCGATGCTATGAGGATTTAAAATGACTGTATTTTAAAGGATAATTCACTGAAAAGTTCTGTTATCATTTACTCGCCTTCACATTGCTCCAAACCTGTAGGCTATACCTTTCTTCTATGTAACACAAAATGATTGTCCATATTTTGCAGAATGCTCATTGCTCTATTTTTCTGTACAATTAAAAAAATAAAGTTTAGTGACCAGAGGCTTCACATCTCCACATCTTCTTTACTCGTACGATAAATCTGTGTGAGGAAGAGACTAACGTTATGTGAATTGCGTCTTGTAATGGTATTGTATGTTAAATCATCCCTAGTTCGGAATGACTTGAGGACAAGCAAACAATGACAGAACTTTCTCAATTATATTTGTGTGCGTACGTGCTATTTCTGTAATCCAGAGAACGATGTAGGCAGAGATGACCTCGTAGAAGTTTAAATTAAAATGATCTATTCCCTTTCAACCAAAAGAGTATGTGATTCGCTTGTCACTTTTCACTCAGTATAGTTTTTGACTGATTGACCTGTAACTTTTTATGTTCAGCTGAACTGCTATAATTGTCCATAAACTGATGCAAAGCATCTTTTATGTATTTGCGGCAAAATCTAATAAAAAAAAACACACATAAACTGCAAATCAGCTTATTTCCTTTTTCTCATTTTTAGCTTGTAAAAACTCTGTTGTTGATGTTTAGATGACCCAGACAAAGTTTTGGGCTGTGGTAAATTTGGAAGAAATAATGAAAAAATTCTGTAGAGTTGTTCCAAATGGTGTTAATGTGTCTAATAGGTGCCCAGCAGTTTCATTACCTTTACAGCAGCCGTTCGACATCTTTACGTTTCGGTCTAACATCTTTACGTTTCCTCCTTTCATGCTGCCATGAAGGGAAGTGAAAAGGTTTGTTCACCTTTAGATTTGTGAAATCCCTCTGACGAGGATTGAGTCAAATCATGTATCAGTGTAAGATTAAGTGTGTTATCTAATAAATTTGCACTTTTGTTCTTAGATGGGTCGAGACCTCCAGCAATATCAGAGCCAAGCCAAACAGCTTTTCCGCAAACTAAATGAACAGAGTCCCAATCGATGCACCTTAGAAGCTGGATCAATGGCTTTTCAGTAAGTGTATACCGTAATATATTAAAATGACATTAAAGCTGATAAAATAGTTGATCATAATAAGTAGGTTCAAACACAAAGTGCGCAGTGCACACATCCAATGGGTAAAAAGCTCAATGAGGGTGCTCAACCACAAAGAGATGCAAAAAGGAAGAGATAAGTTGGCACACCACAGCTCCAAAAATAGAAAAATAAAGAAAAAATTTTCTCTTCCTTTTCAAAATGGTGATTTCAAGATTTACACACAAAAATATGTGCTAATAAAACCCATTGCTAATAAAATATGTCTCTTCCCATCTCTTTTCAAAGCTACGTCATAGAGAAAGGCGTTTGCTATCTGGTTCTCTGTGAGGCGGTGTTTCCTAAAAAGCTAGCCTTCGGTTATCTGGAAGATCTGCAGGCAGAGTTTCACGAACAACATGGCAAGAAGGTGCCTACGGTCTCCAGGCCCTACTCTTTCATAGAGTTTGGTAATAGCCCTCGCTCTCTCTCAATAGCCAGAGTTTCATCTACTTCCTATCAAGAGACAACCTTGTAATTCTGTCTTCCTATCTGTCCAAAGATACGTATATTCAGAAGACCAAAAAATCGTATATCGACAGCAGAGCACGCAGGAACCTGAGCAACATCAACACAGAGCTCCAGGATGTACAGAGAATCATGGTGGCCAACATAGAAGAAGTTCTGCAGCGGGGAGAGGCCCTATCTGGTAAATAATGCTTGTGATGATTTCCCCCCAGTTTCAGGACATATAAAATGTAATTATTTTTCTCTCTTCCATCTGTAAAATCTGTTTTTTGAGGCATGTTGAATACAATATTATATACAAAAATTTTTATTTAAAATAAATGCTACAAAAAATATATCATAGTTTCCAGAAAAATATTAAGTAGCACAACTGTTTTTTTTTTTTAACACTGATAATAAGAAATGTTTCTTGAGCACCAAATCAGCATATGATCAGAATGATTTCCGAAGGATCATGTGACACTGAAGACTGGAGTAATGATGCTGAAAATCAGCTTTGCCATCACAGGAATAAATTATATTTTAAAATAGAAAAGAGTTATTTTAAATTGTTGTAAAAATAAATAGTCAAATAAATGAAAAAACATTGAAAAATCTTACCGACCCCACATTTTTTAAATGTTAGTTTTTCTATTCATTAAAGAAGTCATTGGCCTGAAAGGGTTTAAGATCCCTGAGCAAAACCTAAAAAAGACAGTACAGAATTTTGCAGATTTCTTCTTTTCACATCTTCGTTTTTTCCTCAGCATTGGATTCAAAGGCCAGCAACTTGTCCAGCCTGTCGAAGAAATACAGAAGCGACGCTAAGTACCTGAACACTCGCTCCACATACGCTAAGCTAGCTGCGGGTGGAGTCTTCTTCATCATGCTGATCGTATACATACGCTTCTGGTGGCTGTGAGGTGTGACGGATATGCGGAGGGAAGAGAGGGTTACAGGTGAAAAGCAGACTCTGAAATGACGACAAGCTCATGTTGTGTTTTAAAAGCCACAGCCTGTTCTTAAAGACTGTCGGATCCGGCACTTTCTCTCCTAACAGGCCGTTGAATCCCTAGCCTGATCCTCACTTGTATCTGTTTAATGAACTCTACAGAAGTTAGTCTGCGCTTGCTTGGTGTGTGAGTGAAAGCGAGAGAGAATGAAAGGGTGCTTTCCTGATTGTCTTTGTGAAATCCATCCGTTCATGAAAATGTATCTTATATACTGTATAACAGTACCATAGAGCAACAGTGAATCCTAAACCTATGAATTAATGATTCATTAACAGAAGTATGTTCATTCAGTTTTGAAGTTTTAGCACATTGTGGGTTGGAAAGAGGAGTTTGGGGGGCAGCTGCATTATTAAAGCTTTGGTACCCCAACTATCAGCACAAAATGTATCATTGTACTGTCCACCCAGTTAGTCTCCTATCTACTATAAACCACTTATACAAGAATTCAACTAATTTCTCTGAAAGCCTTATGAAATGGAGTGGTTTATTAAGTCTTAGTTTGAATTTGTTTCAAATGTACATTCATGGAACTTTCTATTGTTTTTTTTTTTGGTGCAAAGGTTGCCCAACAAACAGCACTTGCACTGCAGTGAGGAGATTGCGGCCATGTCCAGTTACTCAATACAGACCAGATCATTGAAACTAGTGTCAGGGTAGAGCCACTTTCTTCGATTTGGGTCAGATGTAATCCAGTGCGGTTTAGAATTACATACAGTATATCTGGATCTGAGGTCCTGACTATTGCATGGTTGTTGATATCTGACTTGGGTTACTACAGCTTTTTCTTTCAGAGTTTACACTACTCCGTATTGTACGTGCAATGAAGAATTAAACACACAGTAACCAACCAGGCCTCCATGTACCAACCAGATGTGGCTAAAATGCTTATCAGAAGAGCATTGTTCAGCTTCCTAAACCTACAGTATAAATAAAATAATTCAAACTCAGTTTTCTTTTCCTTCTGTTTTACAGTTCACTCTGTTAAAGGGACATGCAGTAGTAGTAGTATTATTTAGGTTGTGTTTGCCACTATGAAAATTGGACTATGGAATTGCACGATGGACTTCTCGTGATATTAATTATCTACCAGAAGCAATAGATTTTGGTAAAAAATGAAAATATCTGAAATAGGACACTTTACGTAACACTTTATTTTACAGTGTCTGTAATACATTTTACATGTAGTTACTAAAGGTATTACTTAAATAATTACTATAGTAATTATATAAATTGTGCTTAATTACATGGAACTAAACCTAACCCTATAGTAAGTACATCTAGTTGATTATTATTATTACTCAGTACTTAAATGTATTATTACACTGTTACAGAGACACCTTAAAATAAATTGTAACCAATTTTTACAGCTCACTCTGGCATTTGTTTTTTAATCTTTAGACTAGTCGATGTCTCAATACAAGGTAACCATCAATCATACCTAAAGAAATGGTATCTTTGCCACAAATGAAAGGTATACTTTGTTTTTGTTTTTTAAGTTGTGTTTGCTGCTAGTTTTGCTAGTAGGTCTATCGCATCATGTTGGCCCCCATTAGTCGACCCGCTCCATGTTAAGCATTTGTGGGCTCTGTTTTTCATTTGACCGCACTAGTTTAAAAAGTAGTTTTAAAGTAGTTTACATGTATACATGCGCAAGATTGATGTGTCTAATAGTTTTGGCGTGCCTCGTTGCTGCTTCAGACGCATTTTAAAATAAAAACGGTTGTATACCTTTACTGTTTTGAGTTTTTAAATAAAAAAGGCGTTCTATGTGAACGCCGCGAGGATGACTGGATCTCATGTGGTGAGGGTACATTATTTGAATGTTGTTATATAATACATAAATATGGGTCATTCCTGGGATTCTGTAATATTTCAACTTGGATTTTTGTTTTTTTTTAAACTACATATAAATCATTTTCTAAATAGCCCACATCATTAGGCACATTAAACCTAAAAAAAAAAAAATATCTTATTTTCCCACCTCCGGCATTTAAGGCCTTTTATTAATTTCAGTGTTTTTCAGATTTAAACCTTTTATTTTTATCGAGGGTTTTACACAAAACTTGCTATAAAACAAACATCTACCTACTGCTCATGTGTCCCTCATAGAGTAACAATTTAATCACTGCAAATGTAATATTTATGAATTGTTTGAATTATGAATTCATATGAATTATGTCAAGTTAAAAATAGACAAATTGTGTGTCTGTGGTCTCTTTATTTTTGTGAAAAATATTGTAAATTCAGATGTTTAACTAAAACCACAATTATATGGTGTTAGTCCTTAACATGTCAGGTGGTAATCAGCAAGAAATGGCTTCATTTTCAATTGCCTTCCTTATTTTTTTTACAAAAATATGAATGTGACAAGGTTGAGAATAGTGTGACGGGGTTGAAGACTATAACTGGTTTGAAGGGAGCATTGCCTTCAATTTGAATTTTTTTTTTCTTTCTCATATTGTGCCCTTCTTTCTGGATCAACATATCTGCATGCATAACACTGTCATTATGCTGCTGATGTGGCTGCCATTTCAGAGATAAGATGCTTGTCAGTGTTTAAGTGGACACATTACATCAAATATTCTATTTACAACAAAATTATGAGTTGTCATGAATTTGGTAAATATATCTTTTTTTATTAAATATATCCATAAATTAAGTGAAAATATTTTGTTGAAAAGGTTTCCAACCCCGAAACAATGAGAAATATGCAGATATGTGACAGGGTTTAGGTTTTCTGCACAAAATGGCCACTGCTCCTTGTGTAGTGTATGAAAGTATTCCATATATGGAAGCAATGAAATAAGTACATTGTACATAAGTACATATACTTATGGATTCAAATTAAATTTTAATCATTTTCCATCTTCATTTTTATGTGATGGGGTTGAGTTTTTAAGCTTGACAGTACCCTCCCTTAAATATAATAGGCCTCAAAAATATTAATAAAAAGAATACTAACCATCTGATGCAACACTGTTTAAAGGCCTGAATGATGTAATTTCTGGTAAATGATGTCACATCTGGGTGGAGTCTAAATTATTATAGGCGGAGAATAGTTGGCGTGACAGGGTTGAATTCTGACTGAGGGACATTACTTTTAGTCCTTTTTTTTATCAAATATGTTCTTGCATTTAAAAAAAAAAATAATTTTCACAAGAAAGTAACACTTGAAATAAGACATTATTGTATGAGAATGCAATTTTCTTTACTCATTATAATGGACAAATCATTTCCACATTGTGGAAAGCTTTTAATATTTCATTTTGGTGAATCACCACTTTAAAAAAGTCTGGGGGACTGAAATATTACCGAATCCCAGGAATGACCCATATATTGTGTGTGTGTGTGTGTGTGTTATTATCATATATTAGCCATTGTCATATATATAGCCTGGGTTATACACCCCAAAATGTATTTTAGAAGATCTAACCGCATATTGAATAGCACAATATACAGGTCCTTCTCAAAAAATTTGCATATTGTGATAAAGTTCCTTATTTTCCATAATGTAATGATAAAAATTAAACTTTCATATATTTTAGATTCATTGCACACCAACTGATATATTTCAGGTCTTTTATTGTTTTAATACTGATGATTTTGGCATACAGCTCATGAAAACCCCAAATTCCTGTCTCAAAAAATTAGCATATCATGAAAAGGTTCTCTAAACGAGCTATTAACCTAATCATCTGAATCAACTAATTAACTCTAAACACCTGCAAAAGATTCCTGAGGCTTTTAAAAACTCCCAGCCTGTTTCATTACTCAAAACCGCAATCATGGGTAAGACTGCCGACCTGACTGCTGTCCAGAAGGCCATCATTGACACCCTCAAGCAAGAGGGTAAGACACAGAAAGAAATTTCTGAACGAATAGGCTGTTCCCAGAGTGCTGTATCAAGGCACCTCAGTGGGAAGTCTGTGGGAAGGAAAAAGTGTGGCAAAAAACGCTGCACAACGAGAAGAGGTGACCGGACCCTGTGGAAGATTGTGGAGAAGGACCGATTCAGACCTTGGGGGACCCGCGGAAGCAGTGGAAAGAGTCTGGAGTAGAAACATCCAGAGCCACCGTGCACAGGCGTGTGCAGGAAATGGGCTACAGGTGCCGCATTCCCCAGGTCAAGCCACTTTTGAACCAGAAACAGCAGCAGAAGCGCCTGACCTGGGCTACAGAGAAGCAGCACTGGACTGTTCCTCAGTGGTCCAAAGTACTTTTTTCGGATGAAAGCAAATTTTGTATGTCATTCGGAAATCAAGGTGCCAGAGTCTCGAGGAAGACTGGGGAGAAGGAAATGCCAAAATGCCTAAAGTCCAGTGTCAAGTATCCACAGTCAGTGATGGTCTGGGGTGCCATGTCAGCTGCTGGTGTTGGTCCACTGTGTTTTATCAAGGGCAGGGTCAATTCAGCTAGCTATCAGGAGATTTTGGAGCACTTCTTGCTTCCACCTGCTGAAAAGCTTTATAGAGATGATTTCATTTTTCTGCACGACCTGGCACCTGCTCACAGTGCCAAAACCACTGGTAAATGGTTTACTGACCATGGTATTACTGTGCTCAATTGGCCTGCCAACTCTCCTGACCTGAACCCCATAGAGAATCTGTGGGATATTGTGAAGAGAAAGTTGAGAGACGCAAGACCCAACACTCTGGATGAGCTTAAGGCCGCTCTCGAAGCATCCTGGGCCTCCATAACACCTCAGCAGTGCCACAGGCTGATAGCCTCCATGCCACGCCGCATTGAAGCAGTCGTTTCTGCAAAAGGATTCCCGACCAAGTATTGAGTGCATAACTGAACATAATTATTTGTATTAAATTAACTTTTTTGTATTAAAAACACTTCTTTTATTGGTCGGATGAAATATGCTATTTTTTTTAGATAGGAATTTTGGGTTTTCATGAGCTGTATGCATAAATCATCAGTATTAAAACAATAGAAGACCTAGGTATTAATAGTATTTTTGTAAGTGTCTGCTACGTCTTTCCATGCACAACCACCAGAGTGCGCCCAACTGTGAGCATTCCTGTTCCCCGTTATTGTGCTAAGTTTTCAGCAAAAAGGAAACCGTGAGAGTGAGAGGTGATTTTAGAGATGCAAGGTGCTAACCATTTTTGCAGAGACAACGAAACGCTGACGTTCTTACCCCGTTATGTCCCCGTGTGTACAGGAAGTGGGTATAGCCGAAAAGAGAAGCTGCCACGGTATAGCGTGCATCACCAACCACAATGCACAGACTCAACTCTTCACCCCTTAGTTTCTCTTTGCAGAGGGGGAAGTAGGAGTTCGCGGAGGCTGACCTGCTGATAAACACTGGTCTTGAACTATGCTGGATATTTCTTTGCAGAAATTAATGGGTAGATAACTAACTTGTGCCGTGTATTTTATTTTTGAGTGCGTTTTCAGCAGCAGCTGTCCTTAAGGCTTGCAGAATAGTATTTTCAGTTAGCCTATGCATCTTTAGCAGTGTTCTTCACAATAACTATTTGTACCAGGCACATGTAGCCTAGATGTAGCTGGTTTGTAGTTCACGACCCTGCTGTCACCATCAGTTTTAGCTATTTCCTCCACACTTTGTTACATAGAAAATATGGTGTTACAAGGCTCCTAACTGTCATTTCCGTCTATACAGAGACGCTTGTTGAGCTCAAGAGTTGATTGATTGAAAAAGTTATATATCTGGTTAAAACATTCTCCCTTTGAGATAAAATGTTCTTTGCCATTGTGGCCTGTATTGACCTGTATCTGTTTTTTACTATCTCACCTTCGTAAAATACATTATCTGACACTGTGGGAAGCTACATGAGAAGGGAAGTGTTTGCTTACTGTTGCTTATCAACACTGCTTGAAAAGTTGCTCTGTGATACAGACTGGCGGGACAACAGCCAAGCGCTCGTTTACAAGATGGGGTTCAGATGAGGTTAGATTCAGAACTAATAGTTGTAATAAGGCCAGAGGCTAGGAGGGAACATTTTCCACTCCCATCTCTTGCTTTCTTTTCTACTTTCTTCCGTCTCTTTTTTATGTTGCCATGGTGGCAGGGGTGCGTGACCGTCATGTGAAAACGAAGCCGATTGGATTAAAATACTTAGTGTGATCAGGGGTCGTGTACTGCACAAGTACTAAACTTACCATAAACTGATTATGCACGCACACACTGTCTGACCTGTGTCTAGTTATTAACTATTAACCATGCTTATCGAAACCATTCTAGTTATTAGTTATTTACTATCGTAGGCCTATTTGCCAACACACACACGCGCGCACACACACACACACACACACTACATTCAGAAGTTTGGGGTTGGTAGGATTTTTAGTTACACTTTACAATAGGCCTGAGGTTTCATTTGTAAACATTACTTAACTAAATACATTTACATGAACTGACAATGAACAATACCGCTACAGCATTTATTAAACTTAGTTAATGTTCATTTTAACATGTACTAATATATTTTATGCATCCGTTAACATTAGTTGATCTAATTATGCACTGTGAACTTTCAGAATTTTTGTTAACTAACATTAGCATAGGTCACTAAATCCTGCAAATAGTTAATAGTTTGCTAGTTATTTTGCATTAACTAATGTCAACAAATGAAACCTTATTGTGAAGTATACAAATTTTTTTGTTTTTGAAAAGTCTAATGCTCACCAACGCTGCATTTATTTGATCAAAAATACAGTACAAACAGTAACATCGTCAAATATTATTACAATTTAAAATAACTTGTCTATTTAAAAAAAAATGTTTTAATCTAATTTATTATTTAAAATTAACATATTCATTTCTTACTAAACATGTAATGTGTCCTACATGGTTGTTGCTATTACTTTTCTACCGATCATTGCCTGGCAGGTTTGACTTGCTTTGAAGGAGAGTTCAAGGCTCTTTTGATTTTTGGCAGTGCGCAACATCTTTTAAAAAAAAAAACCCACCATCATGGCGAGAGTGAGTTTTTTTTTCTGAAAATGTTGTTTCGTTGGATATCTTTCTTTTTTTGTGATGACCGTGGCATGTAATACGAAGTTGCGTTTTATTATTGTATTTACTCTGATATTTGGTGTGCATTATGGTGGAAAAGATTTGTGAGGGGTTCAATTTATTTTATTGAATTGATAAAGGTTGATAAATAAGCTACATCTAATATCTCATTCGCATGAGAATTGCTTGTCAAGCCATTCTCATTTGTTATAGTGACGCTTTAACCATCATAAATCACACAGCGTCAGTATATTATCGTTCTTACACACAGTGACGTTTTGTAACCATATTTTAGATCTGGTTGCCATATTTCTCACAAAATGCCTTGAATCTTAAGGCTTCCTCTTTCTCCTGCTCGTTGTTCAAATTGACACTGTGATTTCACCTTTCTCCATCAGCTCTCCTGCTGTCTTGTCTCTCCTCCTGTTTCTTCTCTCTCACGCTCCCTCAATCCGCACCGCTGAGCCAGAGCAGCTGTACTCCATTCTACAGGGGTTGTAAAAACCAGGGACGAAAGAGGAAGTTCTGAGGGAGCTTGTGAGTTATTGCCCCCCAACGTACACATGGGGGCCTGGGAACTGCCCTCCACCCTCACCAAACCTGAAACAAGACTGACGGCTGAAGCTTGATGCCCCTTCACCCTGTGTACACAATCTCCATTACACACACTGGGAGTGACCCTCGTACCGAGGTCACACTAAACCTCGTATGTACAACTCATCAGCCATGTGGGAACGTATAGTAATGTGTCACTGTAATTAGGTTTTATCTGTAGGGCTACTTCATCTGTCCGATTAACATAGGCTTTGAAGAACTTCAGGTTCAGGTTACAATGTGTATGCATATTATGTAGATTACCACAGAAAAACATTTTATCCCTAATTTAAAAAAAAAAGCAAATTGTGCTGATATAGTAAGGCACTTACAGTTAAAGTAAACCGGTCTTGCACTTTGAATGTTTAAAAGCTATGAAGCTTTTATTACATGAATTCTTTCTTTAAATTGTTTTCTTCGCGCTGTTAAATTAGTTGTTTGAATCATTTTTTGCAGAAAGCTCTCGGATTCATTAAAAAAAAAATCATTTTTGGGTGAACTAACCCTTTAAGCTGTCTTCCAGTCTGTCCAAGCATGCGTTTAGCTGGGGGCAGACTAAAAAAGTGCCCAAAACACCTCTAAAATCTGCCAACAGACCAGACTAGGAGACCAACAAAGACCAGCAAACCAGCTTCGGTTGGTTTATTTCAACAGGGAAAAGATGTCAGTTCATGAAACCAGTTATGCAGTGAAGATACAGTGAAAACTGTTATTTTTGCAATTCTGTTTGAAACCTCAAGAGCCATTCTTTTAAAATTGTGTTTTATTTATTTATTAACTGCAATAGGTAATTATACCACAGATGCTGACGATAACTTATATTGGACCTGAAATGTTCCATTAATGATAGCCTCTCCAATATGCCTGCAAATACAGTCTGTTCTGTTAAAAAACTAGCTGGTTTACCTGCAGGAGCACTCATATGTGTCAAGCTGGTGACTGCAGATGGCAGTATTAATAGTGTCCTATCTAGATTAGCTACGCTGCTGTGGGAGACTTGAAGTCGGAGGTGTGAATACCAGTCATGCCTGCCATCAAGTTGGATTTATGACACAATTAACCCACGGCAGGAAAAACACCATGCTCACTCACTTTACACTTTCCCCAATTGTCATGCACTTACATGTATGCATATGTGTCTCTCTCTGTGTGTGTGTATGTATTTATACTGCCTGTAATACACAAATCTGTGTATATTCTGTGTATATTTTTGATATTTTCAGCACTTCCATCACTGATCTTTTATTCAATTTATCTCTTTCTCTCTCTCCCTCTCTCTTATTCCCTTTGGACTGTGTGAGAGGCTACCGAGCATAGAGAATTAGTTTGACCTCAGTGCACTTTTAAACCAGTGGGACCAGCCTCAGAAAATCAAAGGGTGGCTTATTCAGCATGATCTCTAAAACGATTTGCAATACCCTACAACTGTAACCCACATACGCACACTCGTCATGGATCCTCACAATTGTTCAATTGTTCATCATACCCTAATCAATTACAGTTGTGTTACAGTAACATAGTACTTTTTCCTCAGGTGCATCTAAGATGTACCTTTAAAAAACAAAAACTAAAAAAACGAAAACAGATACACTACCGTTCAAAAGTTTGGGGTCAATTTTTTTTTTTTTTTAAAGAAATTAATACTTTTCTTCAGAAAGGACGCATGAAATTGATATAAAGTGACAGTAAAGACATTTATAATAATGCAAAATATTTATTTTTTTAATGAAATGCTTTTCTCTTGAACTTTCAAAGAATCCTAAAAAAATGAATCACTGTTTGCACAAAAATATGAAGCAGCACAACTGTTGTCAACTGTGATAATAATCATAAATGTTTCTTGAGCATCAAATAATCATATTAGAATGATTTCTGAAGGATCATGTGACACTGAAGACTGGAGTAATGATGCTGAAAATTCAGCTTTGATCACAGGAATAAATTACATTTTAAAATATATTCACATAGAAAACAGCTGTTTTACATTGAAATAATATTTAACAATATAAATGGGTTTGTTTTGTATTTTTAATCAAATAAATGCAGCCTTGGTGAGCAAAAGAGACTTCTTTTAAAAACATAAAAAATCTTACCGACCCCAAACTTTTGAACGGTAGTGTATATGCATATATTTCACAAAACAAAATAATAACTACACAAATCGTCCGGTTCTTAAAATGGCTTTACCTCCTCAAACATCACACAATATGGTATTATTACTATTATTGTTATTATTATTATATATATTGTGATTATAGGGTATTGAATTTATTTTGTCTTGTGGACTATATGTCAAATTACTTAAAAACAATTAACTTAAGTTAGGCTATATATTAATTAGGAGTTTATTGAGGCAAAAGTCGTAGTTAATAGTAAAAATTACTATTTTGATAGTGAAAAACTATTTTGATTGACGAAAAATGATAAACATCTTACAGATTCTGCAAGGGTTATGTAAATATGAACTGTATGTGTCCGCATGCAGACTTTGACCTTGATGTCACTAATGGGTCTAAGGCTGAAATGGTATGGCCTTCGTTCTTCATGTCTGTAGGTCAATGCTCATAAACAAGAGTGATCTCCTTTTCCCACAGTGCTGTATAAATAGCCCTCTCACTGTGTGTGATGGCTGAGTAGACGGCACATTTGCAAAAGCCAATTCCGCGCACCTGCTCCGGCCAAGACCCAAGGTCCGCTTACAGGACACGTACAACATTCTCCCCCTTAGGAACCTCACTGCTTTAACTGTGAGCTCTCTCCTTACGCCTTCTTCCAGTAACCTTTCTACTGTCTTTGCCCCTCTGAGGACAAGTTTTCATGCCAGGCTGTGTCAGAAGTGCCCCAAGCCGACCCAGAGCCCTGACCACTGTGAAACGTTGTACAACGGTACAGACACTCCATTGTGCTCAGAATCAGACACACCTTTCAAAAGAGCACAGTTTTACAGCTTCATGTGTGTCATATTCATAATGCTGATGCAAATTGCAGGCCCACTGCATGTCACATGGCTCATCACATCACAACAAACTCTTTCTATTTAATTCCAATTCTGGAGAAAAGATTGGCTTATTGTATGAACAAAACTATGCCATCATGCCGGCATTTATATTAGATTTTGATCAATTAAGTTTTTGGACTTTTGTAGATCTTTTGATGCATAGGTATGTTGTAAATAAGATGAGCAGAAATTAGTTAACATGTTAAACTAATCCATGTATTGTCTTTTCCCATGCCTCCCCGGCTATCATCTAACTGCCTTTTTTCCAAAGGTTTGAAAAAGGTTTCTGAAGGAAACGTATAGTAGGGATGAGTAACACAAAAAAAAAAAAAAAAATCCCTTAATCGTTTTTTTGTTACACATTTGGATTTGAAGATCTTAAGCCTTTGTGATCAACACTCTCTCATCTTACAGCTACTGCTACAGTTTTTTCTGGGCCATCCAGTTTATGTTGAAGTGTAAATGAAAGGTCACATGAAGAGTGAGATAATCTACCACTAAATATACCCCTCACTTCCTATGCCCTCTCTCCCATTTCATTTTAACGGAGTGAGAGATAGATGATGCTTCCGTCGGATTTCATCAGTATCTATCTATCTATCTATCCATCTATCTATCTATCTATCTATCTATCTATCTATCTATCTATCTATCTATCTATCTATCTATCTATCTATCTATCTATCTATCTATCTATCTATCTATCTATCTATCTATCTATCTATCTATCTATCTATCTATCTAATTTTCTCAATGTGGCAACTTCCTCCTTTGTGTAGTTTGTGCAGTGTAGTTTCCCACGCTGATGAAGGGTGGGCAGAAGAGGTGGGGGTGTAGGTAGCCAATCGTGAGGCAATCAGTCTTCTGATGCCACCTAGCCGCCATATATCAGTGTTTTATCCGGCCTACTTGACGCATTACTACTGAGATAAATCACCCTTTGGATGGCAGGCCATTAAAAATTGTCCTAGCAGTTCCCAAAATGACCTTTGCCTTATCATGGGTACATTCATTCATTTTGATATTTACATTTGCAGCCAAGTGTCCATCAATCTGGGATGAAGTTTGTTCGAACTTTGAGAGGTTGTATAAATTTGAGGCCAGTCTATAAAGGTGTTTTTACTTGCTCTGCCATTGACGTAACACGAAATATGTTGCTTGTTGAGGTGCTCATCAATTGCTAAATTTACAACAATTTTTTTTTGTGTGTGTGTTACTTGAGTTGACGCGCAAGAAGTAGCAGCGTTACTCTCTTCCCTTTATGGAAAAGATGCTTAGATCCTGCTCAGATATTTTCATTTTCTAGACGTTTAAAATAACAATAAATGAAACTAAGTTTTACAGATGGCTTCAACTGAAGCATTGCACAGATGTTTTTTTTCTTTGCTAAATGAGCATAATCTGAGCTCAACGGCACAGATGGCACACCCAAATATTGAAGCCGTTGTTTTTTTAGGGACTTTAGGGGATATTCCAATTGAAATTCCTAGTAAAAATGAATAATACGTTAGAATTGTTCAGTGTGAAGCCATGAAATGAATGTGACGTTGATAAAACAAACGATGTTGAAATTATCCAATATTTTAAGTAAATAATTTTTTTTTATGGTGTCAGCCAAGGCTAGAAAACCCCCCCAGATTGTAAAAATCAAATTCCTCTATATTTGCAATATAACTAGAGCAGTAATTGAGAATCACATGATGTGCATCTGAAAAGGTCATCCTTGAGAAATGAGCTGAGACCTGCAAGCTGTCTGGGTCTGGAAAAATAGGGAAAGAACAGAAAGTCTATGGCACCCAGGAGGAAGGCATTATGGCACAGCGATCCCTTTATTGCAGTCAGCCAAAGCTGGACCCCCTACAGGGAAACTGTAAGGGTTAATTTGCTCTATTCAATGCAAAGTCTTTCATCAGAAAGCAACGGAGGACATGAACAAAAAAGGGATTGATTTGTTTATTTTGCCTTTACAACAGGAGCCCGTTTAACATAACATCAAAAACAATGGTGTCCACAGCACATATTCACCAAAATTCGACTTGATTTGGACTTCAGTCACCATGAAATCAAAATGGACAATTCTTTTTTTAAGGGAATATTGCTGGATTTATTATAAATCTTTTATCCGTGCACATCATCTATATATAAGCAATACATATCTCATTGTATTAATATTTAATGTGTCCATGAAATCCTAACTTCCTTTTTCTCCTATGAGAATGTGTGGTCATTCGCTCCTTTTTTCCTCATAGCAGTACTTTAAAATGACAAAAGCTAGTTTAATGTAGCACACATAAAGCCTGCATTTTTAATTACTGATCATCTGTGGAAAGTGACACATAACATGAGACATTAACACATACATAATATATATATATATATATATATATATATATATATATATATATATATATATTTATATTCCTTTAAATTTGAAATTTTAATGACATTGCTCTTAATTTATGATAATATTTAATCTAAATTGGATAAAAATCTAAGTCATTCAAATGTATTGGGACAAATGCTAAACACACAAATTACAAATATTAACGTGTCGAAAGCAGATTATTAACAAAATGGTGTTGTTAGGTAATAATAGCCTACATTTTACCAAAACAACACCATTTTGTTATTAGTTTTCTATTCCTACACCTATTCCTACACATACGTCTGGCAAATGTGAAAGACGATGATAACGGATAAAACTCCCTAAATCAAAACCCCAAGAGAAAGGGGTGGGTAATTTATGAAATAACGTCAACGGGTGGAGAGGAAAAAGTATGAACGGGTTAATTTTGAGTCATACTTGTCTTTGCCGAATGAGTGAAAATTCCTCCGCCACGGAAAAAAAAAAATATTTGTAACAAAATTGAGTCTTCTTCCAAAACCCAATTGAGGCTAAATAAATTCATAAATTAACTCTCTAAATATTTTAACGACTTCTAGGAAGTAAATTTTTGAGAAAGTCGTTATTTATGGACGCATCACCGACAATAGATCCACACTTATGGTTGGCGGAAGGACATCTCCGCCTGCGACTTCAGTGACTGGGACGAAATGAAGAGAGAAGTTCAGAAAGTTAGATCAACAGCGCAACTACCTTACGTGAAGAAAACTTTCAAATGAAGGCACTATACGGATTTATGTGGTCAAACGAGACATTCTGACGGTCAAAAGACATATTCTCTTTAGACTTTAATTCGTTTTCCGACATTTGAAGATCATTTTAAGATTCGTTACGCTTTAACCTGACTGAGCACTGGCAGCCTCGCGCTGGCGACTATATGTGGATTTTACTCAAAATATGGGCCAATTACCCGTTGTCTCTTCGGGCAGAGTCATCCTTCTTGTTATCTGCTCCCTTAAAATAACATATGGTAAGTACTTTAACAGCTTTTATTTCAGAACACATTTTTTAAAAATAGTCATACGCGTCTGTACGGGGGTGTGAAGCATCAGCGCTCACGTTTCAGTTCTGCACGGCCTCGAATGGCGTGTCATCCTCACGTTATTTAAAGCGTTATTTAATAGAGAAAAGTTTAAGACATCTATATATGTGTTGTATAAACATTTAAAAAGCCCTCAGGATTTTTTGTTGTTTTGCTGAGGGTAACTCGTGTTTCACACCTCTGCCCAGATGTGAGAGTCTGAGCGGAGAAAATCTGCAGCGGCTCTTAGTATGTGAGAGAATTCAAAATGGACACGTATGAGGGGGAAATATGGACTTTTTAGAAATATAAAGGAATTAACTAGTTTTGTTTGTCCTTTAAAAGGAAGGAGCAACTCTTTTTACTGTTTTTATTGTGGGGTAGGTGTGTGTGGACTGTGGGCTTTCGATGTTTCCAGAAAGTTGGAGTTGAAGGATGAATTGCATATAGTTGTATTTCTCAAGATGAGTTTTCCATCTGACGGCTGTTTATTTATGCTTAGCAGCTCATCTCAGCAGGTTTCAGACACAAAGAGTGCCAGTTGTTGCATTAGAGGCTCTTGTTTGAAGGAAATGGAATAATGTACAATATGACTAAAAGTCCACATGCAAGTCAGACCCGATCCCTCCAGAATAGAGCCCAAAAACAACAAGACAATATAATGAATAATGACTGCAGGCTCGCAAGAAGGAGGAATGCTGTTGGTGTTTCACATTCCTCTCTTTCTCTCTCTCTCTCTCTCTCTCTCTCTCTCTCTCTCTCTCTCTCTCTCTCTCTCTCTCTCTCTCTCTCTCTCTCTCTCTCACACACACACACACACACACACACACACACACGCACACACACACACACACACACACACACACACACATATACACTGGATGCACTCATTTTCACAATGCTGCAGCTTGCCCATTGTGTCCCACAGCAGATGTTTCTCCTTGTTCATCTGTATTGGGTATCATTCCTTGGGGTGGGATTGATTTTGCTTTTCTTTCTTTCCTCGCCTGGCATGTCGACCCAGTTGTGTAGGATGTTTCAAGTCGCATGTATTTGCTCACATCAGCCGTTGCTGCGTGTGCAATAAGAATTTTGCCCATTGTTCCCGCCTGCAAGCGGCATGCATGGTGCCCAGCCACGGTTCTGACCCGCTGCTCCTCTCTGGTGTGAAATGTGATTTATCTCTGGCAAACTCCCACTTCTCAGAACACAACAGACCAGTTATGAAATGGCCCACGGTTGTGCTTATATCAGGGATGCCCACATCCTACCAGCTGGTGCGGTGGAGGTCTTGACCAATGACCGGGTCGCTGGAAGAAGTTTTGTTGTGTTAAGATGACATTTTGAAATAATTCTCCACTTTAGGATAAAGTGAGTGAATTTTCTTTGTACTCAGCGAACTGCCAAGCACACACTACAAGCCATAAGAACGTCACTCATTAGCTCTCTTGCAATTTCATTGGCTGCTGTTTGGAGTCACTTAAAAACCTCAAAGATGATGCCTTTGAGTCTTGTAGTATGCGTTTTGCTTAAAGGTTCCAGAGAAAGATGCCTTTTACTTCCCATCTGTGTTGTACATGTCTTGAATGCCTGGACTGATCATGTACAAGGCATTGAGCTCCTAATAAGCAAATCTCCACAACTGAGTTGTCGCCACTTTTTTTGTTAGATTGTAGAAGAATCCTGCGGGAGGCCAGAATGGAGTGAGAGGCTCAAGCTTGTTACATCCATGGATTAAAACCCCAGAGCAGGTTAACAAATGAAGTGGGAATTAAGACGTTCTGCATTCCTACCACAAGGCAATGTGCTAAGCCTGGCACCAGACACACACATACACAGTGTGTGTGTGTGTGTGTGTGTGTGTGTGTGTGTGTACAAACTTTATAGGCTTGACCTGAGAACCATGCCATGTCATGCAGCCTCATTTCCTCCTTATTGCTAACTCAGAAAGTATTGATGTTAATAATGTGAAATCATTCTCATCTGTAATGGGCTTGTGATTAGGGATGAACCAATTTTAATATGGTTGATATTGATAAGCTATAATGAAATTGTAGCTAAACTATTTTGTCTGAATTAAAAATAAAACACAAAACCAAAATCAGTCATTGTAAATCCTACAAGTAAATTAGGCATCACAATATTATAATGTAGGCTACAATATGATAAATGGATTTATTTGGAGATCTTAAGAATTTAGTGTTATTATTTATTAGTTTAAAAAAAAGATTAATTAAAAGAGTGTAAGATGATGTTGAAGGTGGTAATCTAATTGAATGTATACAATTAAATGAAAACTTTTTGACCAATATAAACATTACTGTTTGAAAGTTTGGGGTTGGTAAGAATTTTAACTGTTTTTTAAAAGAAGCCTCTTTGGCTGTTTATTTGATGAAAAATACAGTAAAAAATGTTAATATTGTGAAAAATTATTTACATTTAAAATGTATCTATTTGAATATATTTTAAAGTGTGATTTATTCCATTTTAAAATATGGCAAAGCTAAATTTTCTGCCTCATACTCCAGTCTTCAGTATCACATGGTCCTTAGAAATCTTTATAATGCTGATATTTGGTGCTTAAGAAAAACCTCTTCTTATTATCAATGTTGAAAACAGTTGTGCTGCTTAATATTTTTGTGGGACTTTTTTTTTGGAATCATTTTTTCAGGATTCTTTGATGAATACTCACTTCCAACAAGTTTAATGCATCCATGCTGTATAAAAATATTAATTTCTTTTACAAAAATCTTACTTACCCCAAACTTTTGAAAAGTATCAACCGATACAGTAAATAAAACAAAATGTCTAATATCAGACAATAACCAATGTGGTGCATTCCTACTTAGGTTGTGGTGAAAGTGTTCATTCTGATTGTTAGCATACAGCCAGTTCTGAGGACACTTTCATTGGAATGTTGTTGCTTTGAGAATTATCAGGTTTCCTCCCAAACTAGTCACAGCCTATCATTAAACAATCAGGGTGCTTTTTAGCCACATGTGACATACAGATTTAATGAGCGCCACTGAAAACTTCCCTTTGTCTTTATGTCATCAAATCTGTACGCAATTACACCCCCTGCCTCATTGCATATGGCTTTGGGAAGGGTTTATTGTTTGTTGCCATGTTAGCGTTTAACAGAATAGAGAGCACTTGCTGTATAAGAAACGCCAGGAAATGGGGTTACTTCCTCACTCAGCGTGAACAACTTCCTTCTGCTGTCCAGCATGGATGTGGGCCAATGGCGACAAATCTCTTCTCTTCTCTCTCTCTTTCTCTCTCGCTCACTCACTCACTGAGTACTTTCCTCTCAACCCAGCCCTATCAGACTCTCATAATTACTTCCCCATCTCTCTCAGCAGCTATTAGCACTAACAAAGAGCGAGAGAGAGACACACACACGAGCAAAGAAGTCCCTTGGGTTCTGGGTTTGGTCGCGGGGATGAGGCAGCGCTTTCAAACAAGCAAGGCTTACAGCTGTGAACCAGCTGCTCTGTGCAAGAGCTCCGACACACTCATGCTGCCTGATCCACATCAGGAAGGAGGAGAAACAGACTATGTTTGAAATACTCCTTGACCTTATTAAGACTGTTTGCATGACTATTTCTATTGCTTATTGTCAGGATTAGAGTTGAATTGATGAATATCTAAAAGTAAATACTAAACTTTGACACATAACTAATGAACCTGAATGAATGATACCTCATTGTTTTAGAAGAGTTGTGCTATTACTCCTTGAGTGTAACATTTTTCACCTAAACTGAGCTGAAAAACCTCCTTGAAAAGTCCCACAAAAGTCTAAAAAAAATTTGTTCTGTTGATGTTGTGTTAATTTCTGATTGATTATGTCTGACTGATTCTGAGTTGCATAAACCATGTATTTCATGTGTTTTTTGGGCGTGGGGTGGGCAGCTCTCTATATCACAGCTGTTTTATGTATTTAAGACTGATTTCCCTCAGCTTTGCAAAGCCTAACATTTAAAGGGATAGTTCACCCAAAAATGAAAATTCTGTCAGTAATTACTCACTCTCATGTTGTTCCAACCCCGTAAGACTTTCGTTCATCTTCGGAACACAAATTAAGATATTTTTGATTAAATCTGAGAGCTGGATCACTCCTCCATAGGCTTCTTAAGGGATAAAAACTGGCCGGCCCAAAAGTTATGAAAGACATCGTTAAAATTGTCCGAGTGACTACAGTGGCTCAATCTTAAGTTTATCAAGCGACGAGAATATTTTTGTGTGCAAAAAACTAACAAAAATATCGACTTTATTCAACTACTCATTTCCTTCCCTGTGGGCCTTGAGATTTCACGTAGTGGAACTGCGCAAAGCTTCTGTGTTGTGCGTCACACGTAGGTTCACTATTGGCCAACGCTGGTCATGTGTGTGATGCGTGTGACATTTTTGCGTTTTTTGCGCACAAAATTATTCTCGTCGCTTGATAAACTTAAAATTTGGCCACTGTAGTCACTCGGACTATTTTAACAATGTCTTTCATAACTTTTGGGCCGGTCAGTTTCGATAAAAAGTGGGGATAAAAAGACATGGGACTGCTTTTTATTAAAGGCAGGCTTGAGTTGGCTTCAGATTGTACACCCAAGTGTTCACTGCCAGTAAACACACACACACTCACACACACACACTCACTCTGAATACTGGTGTTCAGTTCTGCATGTTCAGTTCCCACACACTTTGGGTTATGAATCTGGTGTGTAGATGTTTTCAACTGATTTTTAACCAGCTCTAAGAGAGTCAATCTTTTACATCTGGTCACGTTAGTGTTGGAGCCCTATCTGAAAAAGATACAGAGAATGAGAAACGCAGACTACAGATAGGAAAGAGTTTGTGAGTTCAAGATGTAGAAGACTAAGAAAAAGAGGGAGTCAAAGAATTGTGCGGTGAGAATCCTGGCAGAACTGAGTGAGTATTGTGCTACGGTTCCCTGGAGTCTCTCGTCTGTCTGTCTGTCTGTCTGTCTGTCTGTCTCTCCAATTATAGATAGATAGCTGGATGGATCTAACTCCATCCAACCATCCATGTGTAAATGTATATATTTTATATTAAATTATGTAAAACATACAACAGTACATTTATATGTTGTATTTTTTTGTAACTCAAGTTTTAAGTGATATTTTTAGATGTGAAGCTTCAAATTCATCCCCTTTGAAGTAATCACTACAGCTATACACATTTCAACAGATGTCTTTGGCTTTGAAAGATTGGATCTTGTTTTTTATACATATATTGTATTAAATGTATTTTGATGTTTTTGCAATGCTGCGGTTGTGTTTTAGTTGTTTGACAGTTTCATGGTAAACCCTCTTTGGTAAGTTGCAACTTTAAATTCAAACTTTTTTTAATGCACCTCTATAGCCATAACAAACACACATCTTTGACTATTGCATTGCATCATGCACCTGTTTTTTTTCTTTACCACCCATCCTCGATCAATGCGTTTTTAATATCGTGTCATGTTAAAAATAGTAATTTAGAACTTTTTAAGTAGGACTTTTAAAATACGTCTCAAGACCCATGCATTCTGTTCCATTTCGTTGCGCTCCGTCTAGCTGTTTTTGAATGCAAGAATGCATGTTATGCAAACACTGCCTGAGGCTATGTTTACACGGAAACGATCTAAAGAGAAAACGCGAAAGTGGTGTTGCGTTATCACTTTTTATTCTGCGTTTAGACGAGCGTTATGGGGGGGAAATCCGCGTGCATATGGTGACGCAAAAGTGTGTGAAATTCGATGTAGTATGCACTCCAGGTGGCTAGGTGGCGATGTGAAGCACTGACAAACAACACCACAAATATCTGAGAATATTTTGTACAACTGCTGAAAACACTCTTGTATGTTTATCAGAGCTGCGAGGGCAACTTGAAGGTCCGACGTATGGAAATAATCCGACATGTTGGTAGTTATGTTCCTGTACTGGCGCATGCCTGTGACGTAAACGCGTACGCGACGAGAGCCACCGAGAGCAGATTTGCGTTTTTACCGTTTAGACGAGAACGCGACGGTGGAGCGTTTTTAAGATTTCCACTCTGGAGGGTGGTTTCACTTTTTTGCGTTTTTAAGCCCCAAAAACGCCGTCGCCGTGTAAACGAAAGGCACATCCGATAAAATATTTTTACCTTTTCACCCGGTATCGTCCTCGTGTAAACAGGGCCTCAGAAACTCTTCTGATTGCGATCAGGTACTCCCAAAACCAGTGGTGTAGGACAGGCAATACAAAACTACATACTTATAGGAAAATATAGTTTTGCACGTTGTTAATGTTTATCTGATATCTGTCGTGGAACATGCAATCAGTCATTCATTTCTGAAAGAACCAGATTGTTAGTGATTAGTTTGAGTTTAATAAAAGGGGAGGTGAAGATACCTTTGTTTTTAACAAATGAGTGTGAATTCCTTCTTTTAATTATTCCACTTATCACCTTCCACTTCTCTTCATTGGGTTCCTCTCCTCTTTTTCTCACGTTGTCCTCACATTTGCCCCTCGCTCCATTCCTTCACACCTCAGGGACAGAGCTTTGGACTCATGAATGTGGAAAAATTAGGACAAAATGTTTAGCAGTTGGTTAATCAAAGCCTGGTTACTCTAAACAGAGTTCGTGTGAAAGTTTTGGCTGTTGTTTGCTTGTGAGGAGTGAATTTGTCTTTTGAAAAGCAGATGCCTATAAAGAGACTTTTAAGCACATGCAGCGTCCTGAACAAGGAACGATTCCCTCCTGCCTGTCTAATTATTACTCATTAGAAGTTCAGAGTAGAGTCTGATCTCAGATCAGGGATGCAATGAATCATGTTGACTCCATGCCAGAATGTTGATCACAGCAGGTGTGCAGGCTTTCAGTGCAAGTGCCTGATTTACGGTAGGCAGATCCCGGATTTAGATGTTCATGAGGTTTAGAAGGTTGTACAGGATTTAAAAACGCCTCTTCACTAGGACTGGAAGTAAAGAGGAGTTACAAAGTGTTCATTTCTGAAAGCCTGTCTCAAAATCTTTTGAGAACTTCCTCTCCGGCAGTTTGATGAAGCATATGGGGAGCTTGTCAGACCAGTCAGGGCCAAGCCTCTCTCTGTGGAAGCCTCACCCTTAACTTGTGTCTCACACTCGTCTACATTCTCTTGTTTTGTCTTCATCATGTTTGCCCATGAGACTTTGTGACCACACTCTAAGAAAATAAATGTTGTCACAATACCATAATTTCAGTAGTCAGGAGCCAGTAGCCGTACCAGTTAAATTCCACAATTCTTGATACTAATTTCAATACCACAGCAAAAACCTGTATGCTATTACACTAATTGATGTAAAAAGTTAAATATTAGTATAACAAACAAATTAAATCTTAGCCATCGTGTTTTTCAATCAAGTAACCATAGCCTCAAGTTTTTTCCAAGTAATTATTCAGGTAGACATTGACAAATTTAACAAAATTAAATGCAAAAGTAGTAAAATGTAAAGTAAACCTACTTAAAAGTGATAGTTCAACCAAAAAGATTTTCATTCTTCTGAGTAACATAAAATAAAAAAATAATTCTGATTGGCTATTGCGGCATTTTGGGCGCATTATAATGAGAACACTATTATATTAGAATGCTATAAAAAATTATTTGTTCTTTAGTTGCCCTGGTTTCAGCACTGATAGAAAGAGCGCATCCACAACAGAAGTTACACATTCATACAAGCACATTTTCACGTGCCCATTCTTGTCCTTTTGTGCAGATGTTAGTTGTAAAAGTACTTTTATTTTGTACATATCTGATTAATCTAATGCAGAATGCATTTGATTGAGTTTATTAACCTGCTAGCACGGCTCTTTAGTTTACCAGTGTTCATACACTCTTCAGCGTCAGCTCAAATGGCAATGCCCGACCTTGACTATAATTGGGTTATTGGCGACTGTCATATTCCTTTTAGATGTTTTTTTTTTCAAAAACATTGGTATTATTAATAATCCAGCAGTTATTTTTTCTCGTAATTTTTTCAGCACTAGGATTAAAATCGCTTCTTGTCATGCCTTCGAAAACCTTCAAAGGTCGTCTGGAATCACTCGATCAAGTGGATAAAAATACAGTTAGGGCGAGATACCATACATAACGTTATAATGACAACAGTATAGAATGTAGTGAATTCTTTATGCTTTAGATATAAGCTTTATTTCACAAGATAAGAGCTCATCAACAGCAGGAGTAACACTTTCTGGCTATGCATATGCAATACATTTTCCTGCAGCTTCATATGCAATTATATGGGCGGTGTTGAATCTAATTTTTAGCTCCTTTCATTCTTTCACAGGTTAAGTAAAAATATAAGCATCACTTATGTGATATAGTGCATGTATTTAGCCAAATGCCCCTTTCTATAGTTATTTTTCTAGCTGACTAACGAGTTTATGAGCAATTGAATGGCTTTTCTAAGGTAAATTTGACGTTACGTGACATGATTGTTCTTAAGTTGTTTTACACAAGCTCTTTCCAAGCTCTTTCCACATTAAAGAGCGCCAAAGTTACATTTATTGTTTGTATTTCGTGATACAATTTACAGAATTTGAAAGCTGAAAGTTTGTTAATTGTTTAGTAAAATTAACAAATATATTAAAGGTGACAATTAAGTACAAATCTTACTGCGACTATTGGAGGTGGGAGAAAAAATCGATACAGCATAGTATCGCGATATTTTCTGTGGCAATACTGTATCGATACACGGGCGCCAAGTATCGATCTTTTATTATTTAAATTAGCTACACATAAGAATTTAACTTTGGTAGTAGAGTGAGTGTCTGCGTGAGTGTTCAGCGGTGCCGCGTCTTCTATCTCTCTTCTCTCAAAATGTGTTGTGCAAGGCAAGCATCAAGCGCTGCGGCGATAATACACACTCGCGTTTAGGAGTCGGGACATGACGGAATATTCACTTGCACAATCGGGCCAGCAATGCATCGTGACTGAAGTTTACCATTTGCACGTCTTTTTAAGTCTTACCAGTTTAAACATTCAAGCGATTTTAAACTAATTAGTGCTTGCGCGCTCTCTGAGAGATTATTTTCTAAGCGCACATTCATAGAAAATCCGCCTCAAAAACAGCTGGCTAGTAACAAATGTTATTTTTCGTGGATTGTATTGCTTTAACACGCAAAATTGTGTCAGTTTCGGTCTTCGTGAGTATACTCTAAACATAGTCGGTTTTGTCTTTAATAAGCATAAAACGCATGTGACAGTATAAAGGATCCGTGCACTAGCTCTTAAAGTGACGGCAGCCATATGTGTCTGTCATTAATTTTGTTGTCAAAAAAACAACAAAAGATAGCTTTAAGTTAAAGGAATCAGGATTAATCGCCTATGTATTTAATTTAGTCAGGACTAAAATACCACCCAGTGTTACTATCTGGGTAGTATACAGTGTTGTATATCCATTTGATTACATTATTCAGTTTCTGTATTTATGAATACTAGTGTTAGACCTATTCAAAAACTTTTCTCTTTATTTGTCCTTATTTGTATCTTTATTCTATTGTATTTATTTGTGCTACTTTTTTCAATTTAATTAAACAATTTAAATCAAGCTTCCTTGTGTTGTGTAAATTCTTAACAATATTACCCCCATTGTAAAAATTGCAATGAGCGCAAACATTTAGGCGATATAAATGTAATAATTTTGTTTGGAAAAAATGCAAAAATTGAAGTTGAAAAAAGGTAATAAATTGCGATATATTGCAGAATATCGCAATATGTTTAAAATCGCAATAATATCGTATCGTGACCTAAGTATCGGGATAATATCGTATCGTGGTGCCTCTGGTGATTCCCACTCCTAGCGGCATAGTTTTAATTTCGTTATCAAAATCTATTTGTTGACGACCTTTTCTTCCATGAGTAAGACGAGACGATAATGAGATGACACCAACGTCATTAACAAATTAGTTAACAGTTAACAAATAAAAGCATTACTAAAACCTCTCTTTGTTTTTGTATTACAGGCTGTTTTTAACAAGCCGCTACGAGCTTTCATGCTTGCGGTTGCCAGATTTCAAGAATTGAAATCCCCAATCAGTGCTTTTCTGTTAAAAACACGTTTTCTACCTGATGTTATACTTAATATTTGCAATCTGGCAACCATGCGTCACGCTCTGTCATCACTGCTGAAGAAGCGCAGATGATCTGAAAACGCTGGAGTTCAGCGATCTCCATTTGAGATATTCTGCTTAAATGAAATTGTCATCCAGCCAGTCTGAGTTCCTTCATGAGCCACTTGCGCTGGTTTCTGTGACTAAAACTGCGATCAAACCCTCTGTAATAATTCCAAACATGAATCTTGACTTTGAATAAATGCACATACGCAGCTCTGTGTGGCAATAGTCTTTTTTTTCTTTTCTTTTTTTGCTGTTGTTTTTAATAAAAAAAATTATGTAATTTGTAATTACCACTGTATGAGAAATTTCACCGTTTTAATTTTTGAGAGAATGGGTTAATTTATGACAAATAGCCTATGAACAAAATCAGGACACTAGATAAAATAAACCATGCATACAAGTTCTATGAGACTATATGAGACATTCTATAGATTTGTACTTATAGCCTGTTTGAAAGTCCAATAATTCTGATGAAATACAAATTAAATTTCTCAAATGACAACAATTTTTGTGATTATAATTTTAAGCAAAATAATTATTAGCCTGTTATCAATTTAACCATTATGCAGCATTTTGCCAGGCCAGGCAAGGCTTTTAGTCAGGCTTTTAGTCGACTAAAACTTGACTGAATAAAAACAAGGCAAGGTTGACTAAATATGCTAAAAACAAAAAAGTACATTTGACACAGCACTAAGACTTAGACTAAATGTAAAAATAGCTGGGAAAATGAAAACCAAGACCAGTGATGCACGATATATCGGCCGCCGATATGATATCGGCTGATATGGTCAATTTTTTACACATCGGTATCGTTCCGATGTCAAAATAGGGCCGATGTGAACAGGCCGATAATCATTCCTGTGTATTTGACGTGTGTGTAGGCGTATGTGGGGGCGGGGATGTGTGTTTTTGCACGAGCACATACATTACACATAATGTGCTGAAGCAGGTGCTGGAGGCGGGAAGTTACGGCACTCTGCCTTGTTCTGACCGACCATCAAAGTATTTTCGCGCTGGAGTTACGGGGTTATGATGTAGCAATTAAATCACCTCAGACACAGGTAAGTTAGCCTACATGTTTCATAGTGATTGCTTTTGTTAGATTATTGAATAATGGCATACTCTCGGGGGGAAATGATGGGGAAAATGAAAATGATCAAGGTAAGAATGACACACGACACGGGTGCATAAAAAGATAATCTTTAAAATCCAGTAATAGCTAGCGGTGGCCTTTAGCTAGCGATGCTACTTCACAAACTAGAAACAACAGGTTTCGAGCCATAATCAACAACTTATCTAGTAATAAGCGCTGCATTAGAGCAGGCTTGTAGGATATCTTAATTCACTGCCTGTAATACAACGCTACATGTAGGCTACAACTGAAATAAAATGCAAGCTCTCGCTTGTCAATGACAGTCCATTGACTGAAAACTACGCGAGTTGGTTGGAGCCGCAACGACACACCCATTATACACCAGCAGCAGGAATGTAGTAATTTAGAGCCTAACGTTACCTTTTGTTGAACCCTGGTTAAAATCCATGTCAAACAACCGACAAGAAAGCAAATCCATTAAAATGCGGAACTATACAGTTCTTTAGGGACATCTAATCTGTAGCCCTGCCTTAGCTCTGATCTCTGTGACTATTATGAACATGCTGCGAGCGACGTCAAGATTGCTATGCTGGAATATGTTGTGTGTGTGTGTGTGTGTGGGGCGCGCGCGGGTGAGAGAGAGAGAGAGAGCGAGAGAGAGGCGCGGGCGCGATCGAACAGTGGAAACATAATACTCCGTCATTTTGTTCATACAGGACATTCCAACTATTCTCACTACTTCAACTTCTTGTTTATACATGTAAAGACATTTTTATCATAGTGAGTCTAATAGGGTTAATATTGCTTACATTTTAAAGTGTTATCATAACATTGTGCTATAAAATTGAAGTTAAGTTCTTTTGCCTTAGTTGGACAGTACTGTACTTTAAAGTTTTGAGCTGTTGTACAGTGTTCACAGAATACAGTGACTTGGTCTTAAAGGGACACTCCACCCATTTGCATTAAGCTTTCCATTGTTAGAAACCCAGTAATACTATTGAGTGGTCCTGAAAAAATCTTTCATTGTCCCCTGAGACGAGAGGAATCCACTATTTACCTTTTTCACTTCCGCCTACAATGACGCAAAAATCGTCAATTTGCGTCATTGTAGGAGGAAGTGTAAGAATGGGGTATTTCTGTAAAGACTACAAGCACTAGTTCCCACCCTTTCCAACCCGCCCATTGGGGGATGGACCTAATGCACTAATAGACCTATCACAGATCAGTGCCAGTGGCGAAACTTTTTGAAAAAATGGACGCCGAAGGTTCTGAAAACGAAGACGGATACATTATGGAGGATTGGGATTTTAATATGGCAGAAACAGATATTCGTGGCTACCTTTATGAGCCTGAGTACAGCGACGAGCAGCTGAGGGCTATGGAGGAACAGGAGGCGGCTGAACCTGCTTCCACCACAGCCGATCTGCCTGCCGCGGACGAGGAGCCCGCAATGCCTCGAGCTGGGACAGATTGGTGGTGCCTGTGCTCTCACTGTGCGCCAATGGACACAGAAGAAGAGTCAGTCTGCTGCCGCGAATTCCAGCGGTGCGAATTTCTCCTGTATGAAATTATATATTCGGAGGATGACACGGACGTGTGTGTGGTTGATCACCCGAGTTTCGCACCACATATCGATAGCCGCGTCCTGGAGACGCACACCATAAGATTTTTTAGTGCTTCAATGGCTGTGTCCTCTCCGAATTTCGGGTTATTGATAGCCCTTAGCCACTTTTTGCACAAGTCCAAATCTTTGGGTAATCTGTAAAAACTTACTCCGCTTATTTTCCTTGTACTGGATGAACATGTCGGAACTATGCAAGTGCACACCATTTCAACACAAAAAACAAGGAGTAAATCAATAACTGGGTCGAAAAATAACTTGTCAGTACCAATTGTGTAAAGTAGTTTCCAGGCAGTAGCGCAAGCGCAGTGGAGCTCAACTGTAGTCTACGTCGATGGGCGGAGTAGTGGGAGTGGCCTGTGGAGCTGAGCATTGCAATGCACTATGGGGATTGTTGTCTATAATCCACAAGCACTAAAAAGTCATTTTCGGCATTTTATTGGACAGGAAGGAACAAAATTAAAAATTTCTGCTACTATTCTACTACACATATTACCCACTTTCAATACACATTCATGTCAAAATCGGTGGAGTGACGCTTTAAGTGAGTTAGATGTTTATTGAGAATACTCAGGGTTGGCTTATTCATAGTGTGAATTCAGGACACACTTGATATATCCTTTATAAAAATGTATTTTTATATAAATATTCATTTTTTTCTTCTGAAAATCTGATGACATATTTTGCACACAGGTGAAGGTGCCCAATATCAGTCATTTCTGAAAATAAATTACAAAAGTAAAAAAAAAGTTGTTTTGGAAAATAGCTCTTTATTTGATTATCATAAAAATGTGTTTTCTATACAGAGAAATCGACATCGGTAAATATCGGTATAGGCCATAACAGCAATATTAATATCGGTTATCGGTATCGGCCACAATTTTCACATCAGTGCATCACTAACTAAGACTATGGATGGCTGCACTACAAGTAATGTGAATTTTAGGCAGTAACATTAAACAGCAAAGATTAAAAGATATTGAGAAGAATAATCCATATCAGTGTCAATTAAAAATGAGAATTGTTAACGATTAATTTGCATCCACACAGCTGAAATATTTATCTTTTGCAGTTTATCCACGTTGTGTGTACAAAATAGACACTGCCTTCCTGCACTTTTATAGTACTTGCATGTTCATTTATTGACGTGTCTCCGCCATTTTCTCTCTCATGCTGGCACACCTTCAGCATTGTTGCTCGATAGAGATGAGGGCTTTGAAAAAGCCTGATATTTTTCGTTTTGACATGCGTTTCTGACGCCAAAAGCTGGTCCTTGCTGTCCTCGTGCATATTTTGGCGCTTGCTCGAACTCAGTGAGTTTTTTTTCCACTGCAACTTTTACTGCGCATCATCTCATTTTATTACATCAACACAACAAAATATGTGATGGGCTACTCATCTTTTGGCTTGGCTGTACATATTCACACCATATGATGGTGCGTTTGAAGACTTTGAATGGAATGAGATTTGACAGCTGCAGCGGAGTGGCTTTTTAGGTTTTTTGTAATCTTCAAAGAACCATATAGGTAACTCAAGAACTCTATAGACAAAAGAGGATTTTTTGACTGAACTTAAGGTGCTGCAATGAACATTTATTTAAAAAATAAAAATAAATTCACAATAGTGTCTTTTGGTTCCCCATCCTCTTTCGCTCTCGTTCTGTTCTCCATTATTGCCTCTTGCCATCTTTAGCACACTTGACTCCTGCTCTTGGCTTCTATTCTTCCTTCTCATATCTCCAGCACTCCAGTTCCCCTCCCCTTGGCTGTTAAATCTCTGTGAAAGCACAATTTCACACTCAGCTTAGCCACTTCTCCCAAATATTTCCCACCACAGTTGCTGCCAAAAAGGGGTGCAACCAAACGCCTTCTCCAGTTGAAGGCTTTGACCTCACAGGACATTAAATGCATGGCACGACATTGCCTCTGGACACAGTGCCTATAGAAAGTATTCATCTTGCTTGGACTTTTTCATGTTTTCTTGTTATACAGCATTGAATCACAGAGTTAATTTGGCACAGTGACCTCTCTGATTAAACAGTCACAGTACTTCAAAATAATTGATTTCATAAGTATTCACCATCTTTAATATTACATGAAATCATCACAGGTGCAGTCAATTGGTACTGGTTTTGACATCTGTGTGTAGTCACAGAGTTAGTATGTATACGCCTTTATATGGATGGTTCAGCCTCTGATTAGTCAGTATTAAGGCAGAAAATACTCAAGATAAAAGTGCACTTCAAGCAACTCTCTTTTCAAGTAATTAAACAAATAAAAAATAAAAAACAGGCAGGGGATGGATACAGGAGAATCAGCAGTCACAGCTTTATTGGAGAGTAGCAAAGAGAAAGCCGCTGTTCACATGTCATATGACATCTCAGCTGCAGCTTCGCCAGAAGTCATGTGGGAGATTTTAAAGTTGACTGGATAAAGGTTTTGGGTTTTGATGGGACCAAAATGAGCCAAACATTGTGTGTGAAACATGCCTTTGAAGTGCAGCCAGGGTCCGAAATTAACTTTTTGGCTCACCTGCCACAGGGACTGGTTGACGAAAAAATCCACCAGCCAAGCATATTTTTTACTGGCCAAAATAATAAACAGCCTTTTGTGTCACATATACATTAATTTATTATATATTTAAATTTTTTTTTCATATTTCTGGTCAATTATTTTCTATTTTTACTTTTATTTACACACATATTACACAATTTAATTGTATATTTAATAAATTATATGCAATAATAATATATTAGAATTATTTAGAACTATTTAGTTTTACTTTTTTTTTACTCCATTTACTCTGATCCGATCAGTAACTGAAGGACTGCTATATTTACTTGACCTGTGGAGGACGCTCTGTTCAGAAGTTGGTCACGTCATGTTTTTTTGGAGCTCTGAAGAATCTGCCCTGCTGTTTGTGCATTTGTTTGTTTGCGTGTGTGAGCAAGAGTGGCAAAGTTTGTCTTTTCTCTTGGTTTCTTTTTTTATGTAATTCGTCCCCCTTTTCGTCTGTGGGTTTTCGTTTCAAAGGTTGGCTCACTCATGGGCGTCAGTTTGGTTTGAAATGTGTTAGGGACAGAGACGCATTCAGAAGTGCATTTTCAGAAGTGCTGGGTACAATGACGCAATATAAGTAAATGTACAGTTAGTAAAAAATATACTAATGTCATAGAACGGATGTACCTAATACCTAATAAATAAAACATTTCCAGTTAACTAGCAGAGCATTATAGAGCAAACAATCTGTTGTTTTTGAAATCAAGCTGAGCGCTCTTTGCCGCTGCTATCAGTTGCATGGATTCAGTTGTTCTCTTGTGACTCGCGAACAGTCTTCACCCGGACGCGCTTTTCGATCTATCGCCGTTGCGGAGACTCTCCGCATTTATTACATTACTATTTTGGTTTAAACATTCACCCGCCATTGTGGCGGATAGCCTTTTGAGATTTACTCCCCAAACGGAAAATCTACCCGCATTTGGTGCTTGGCGGGTGTTAATTTAGGACCCTGAGTGCAGCGGTGGCAGCAATGTGCCGTGGAGATGCTTTTCCACAGAAGGTTCTGAACACAGTAAGAAACCTAGAGGGAAACCTGGTGAAGGCGGTAACACACTTTTTTCTTGGGAGAAGTCCAAATAGAATCTAAGGGTCCTTTCACACTAGCGCACTTTTGGTGCGCACTCGTGTTTGATTGACGTTTGATTGGTTCATTTGGATGATGTGAATGCAGTTTTCCGAACTCGGATACCCATGAACCATGCCCTAGTCTACCTAAAAAGGGTGTTCTGGGGTATGGTTATTCATTTTTGCAAAATAATGAATAAGGGGGAAATTGCTGTGGTCAGATATTAATTACCTATACCAACTCAATACTAGAATACTTATGCAAATTATTATTTTGTTTTTAACAGCTTCACTTTGACAAGCATATTTTTTTGTGAAGTGACACAAAAGCCAAATTAATCATAATTATAAGCCAACTATATTGATGGCTTAATATAGTATATCAGTTAACACTAGTAGGTCTCAACATTGACTTATTTGGTGGTTTTAGGTGTTGTTTTTATCTGCACCATGTAAAGTGTTTGGTTAAATAAAGATGAGAAGACCACATCCACCACTTTTTCAACCTCCTTTTGCTGACTTTAAAATGTTTCATTTCATTATGTAATGTTGTGTGTTTTGGGCAGCTGGTGTGTTGTATATGAAATGACATCTGTGACGTCCATTTCCTCTGAGATTTATGAACAATAAAACCAGGTTTAAGTCTTGACTTCATCACACAGTGTTCTTGATCATTTTCCACGGCACTCAAGACTTGTCAGTTTAGTTTCAAATTCTGTTTTTGAGTGTTAGATTTACAGGTGTTACTAACTAAATGTAGCCGGGCTCAAAGTTAAAGAGCTTTGGGGCATTTATGTAAAGCTGCGTATTTAGCTGTTGGCTTAAGGCCCAGGCCTTGCTTGCTTTCTCTGCACTTTTGCACACGGGGATATTTTGAGCCCTGGTCAAAGTACAGGAAGTCGGTATTAGCGCTCAATGCACTTCCTGTCTTGAGCTGTAGTACTATATTACTTAGTGTCAGTGCTGCTTTGAAATCATATGACCTGCCACCTAGTGTCTCAAAGGGAAGTGTGGGGTAGGTCTCACTTCTATTTGCAGAAATGCACTCAAAGTGCTGGTAAACTGGCTTCATATGTATATAAGAGTTTAAAGGTTTTAAGATTTAGTCTAAACATAGTCTTTGTTATAAACTGGATATGTTTATACATTTGAAATGAGTTTGTTGGATTGAATTTGCATGGTTATGTTACAGAAACATATTCATATGTCATGTTCTTCGCTGTCACGTCCAGATCTGTGACGTGTGTCTAGATGCTTCCTGTATTTTAGGAGGAAATGAGTGAAAGTCTTTGATCAGTTTGATCAAAGTTTGTTCATTTTGAATGAACTAGGCACATCGTCACCTAAAAAGGTATTGTATTAAAAAAAATGTATTCACCCTTTTTGCTCTGCCACTTTGTCTCTCACCTCTTTCCCCCAACAACTCCACTGTCTGTAGTGTTTGTATCAGAAGGAGTGGTGTGGTTACAATCTACAGCAGCTTTTTTCCTTTGCTTTGTGTCGTCAGAAGAATTTTGCCACAGTCTTTTTACATAAAACCGATTTTTTTTATTTGTATTACTTGGAACTAGTTTGCAATATAGTCACCTGATTGTATGAATTATGGATGCAGTGTTAAATCTGTGTTCATTTTGGTATCAGATATAATTAGCATGTTTATATTTTTTATTTTTTTTTACATTTGTTTCATATCAGTCTGATTAGGTCAGTGTTCAAAGCTCATAATACCAAATAATTGAAAATGTATAGACTGAACACTTTTTATGCTTTTATAAAAAAAAAATTCTAACCACTTTACAGCACACACTAATGTATACTTTCTATTTTTTCTTTAACCCTTTCACACGTAAATGTAAAATATTCTAACTAACACCCCCAGAGTGAGTTTTTTCAAGGCGACCGTTATTTTAGAACGTTCCCTTTAATGTTTGCATGGCGACGCGTCACGCTGTACACCGAGGCCACAATAACACTATATGACAGATGTGTCGCTTTTATTTAGTTTTTCCCTTTTTATTCAAAATATTCACAAACTTGCTTAACCCTTTCACATGTAAGTTTAAAATATTCTAACTGAGCCCCCAGCGCAAGTTTTTCAAGGCGACTGTTATTTAGAACCTTTCACTTTAATGTTTCCATGGTGGCGCGTCATTGCTTGTCACGTGACACAGCGCAACCACAACACAGCGCTGAATGAATGATGATCTGCTTTTGTCACTTTTCCTTTTTTATTAAAAATATTCACAAATGTATTAGCTATAGCATGAAACACTGATATTCCGATTGTCAAAAATGTGCAAGTGGATGTGTTTTGTTGTTTAAAGGAACACTTCACCCATTTGCATTAGACTTTGTATCTTTAGAAACCCAGTCACATTTTCAAATGGTCAGGGTTTATTCCCTTATTTTCCCCTGAGATGGGAAAAATAAGGATTTAAGTGTTTCACTTCCTGCTTTTTATGACGCAAAAATCGTCATTTTTCATCATTAAAAGCAGGAAGTCCAATTTCTTTGAATAAGGGTAAGACTACAAACACTAACTCATCATTTATCCAGGGGTGGGACCCACTCATGCTACAGACCTATTACAGATCAGTGGTTGGGACTTCACTTGCAGATACAGAAAGCAATTATGTTCTGTGGAGAAAGCTGAGTAATAGGAGAAAGCTCAGTAGGGGTTACCATCGACTTTTCCCGGACATGTCCGGCCGTCGAGATCGTACAAAATGTCCGGGATTCAGCTTTTGCTTTCTGCAGTCACCATTCATTGTTTACATACACACCGTTAGTTTCAATCTAACTGAATTCATTCCGATTGGTGAATCTCAATGTAGCGTTTACATGAACGCTAAACAAGTGATAGGTTTGATGTGCGTTTTGACATTGCTAAGAAAATTTGCGCTCCTCCGTGAGAGACACGAGACCGGTGCGTCTCACAATTGTCGGGTATCAGTAATCACGCCACCGGCCTCGCGCTGTTCTCCCGCAGCGCTCACTCTTCGCTCGTCACAGTAAAAATGATGAATGGCGACTGTAGAACGCAAAAGCCGAATCCCGGACATTTTGGGCGATCTCGAAATCCCGGGCAGACTCATCGCGGAGACTCACTAGCAGCCTAGACAACTACTGCGCTTGTTACCGGTAGGCGTGGCCTCCTAGGGCAGGGAAGCAAGTGCATTCTGGGAGTTGTTGTCTTTCATCCACATAAGCCAAAAATACATTTTCTGGCTTTTCTCAGTCTAGAAAGCTCCAAATTCAAAAATAATTTCACATTTCTTCTACATAAATGACCCATTTTAAATACACATTCATCTTTCCAGAGGTGAAGTATCCCTTTAAACACCTTTATAATGATTGCGTTAGTTGAACTGTATGCGCGATGGGCGGCACCATGTTGGTTTGTGCCACAGTTCAGAGAATCGGATCTGTTGGATTTCCAACACGGCAATTTCTCCACTAATCACGAAATACAATGAAAGTAAGAGGCCGGTGAACTGGGAGAAGAATAGTCACCAGTCACAATTCCGGTCACCAGCCGATCAATCGGTGGATCTCTTGAAACTGTGGTATATTTTTCTCCAAGGATTCTTTGATGAGTAGAACGTTCTAAAGAAAAGTATTTATTTGACAAAAAATCAAAGAAAAAGTCTTTACTGTACCTTTGATCAATTTGATAAAAGTATTAATTTCTTTTAAAAAATCGTACTAACCCTTAACTTTTTAACGGTAGGGTATAGTTAAATTAAACATTTGTACTTAATTTAACATTAAACATTAATTTGAGTGTTCATGTTTCTTGACAGCTCTGCAGTGTGTGGACCCCGTGAAGCCCTGTGTGAACAATGCTACCTGTGTCACCTTCCACAATGGAACAGGCTACTGCAGGTAAGACAGGAAGACTCTCAGATTTGAACTCCACTGTCTTGAGGCTCAATGAGAACTGGAAAAATCCAGTGGCGAGACTGTTTTGCACAAAGCTGTGTTGCCTAACTTCATTTCCACAGCAGTAATGAAATTAGATAACCCTAAGTATTTAGCCTAATATTACCAAATCTGCTCTTCTGACAGAGTTGGAGACCTCCCACAGTACATTGAGAAGTGTGGGTCTTAATGATCGCTTTTTATGTGTGCGTGTGTGTTTTTGCGGTGCATTTAAAACTGTCTTTTGAGTGTAGGAAAAACTATGCAAAGTGGATTTTAAAAAGACGAGTAACAGTTGGAGTGGAAAAACGGAAAATGCATCCAATTGTTGTGGTTGCAGAGTTTAAAATACACACACATAAGTTTTCTTCACTGCTAAATGCTGGTTCCTTTACTGCTGTTGTTCGTTGAATGCTGCTTGTGGCAGCTTGTAATTGTGCTTTTTATGCCGTATGATTGAGGGTTACATTTATTGCTTTGCCCAAAATAAACACTTGCTAACAAACCTATCGTGTTACATTTCTATGGGCTGTGAAACACAGAGACACTGTTTTCCCATCATTGAATTAATCCTCTTCCTATAATATACAGTCACAGAAACAAATTCTGCATGTCTTACTTACCTTGACAATATTTTGCTCTTTTGGGTTTGGGTTACAGTAAGTATGTTCCTACTGCCCATCTCCAGACTTAACAACTTGAAAATAACAAAGAAATTGAAACCACATCTGATGGTAAAGCTCAGCCTTGTGGTAAATCAGGACAGGAATGCACAGAAAGATTACCTCAGCACAACGCCAAGGACAAAAATGATTTGAGACATAAGCTGAATTTTGGCTATGAATTCCTTGGCTTCTAGGGAATTAAGTGATATTTCCCAGTGTTGGTAATTTGCGACCAAAAGTTGCAACCTTATGACTTTGACAAGAAATATTGCTTGGAAAGTGGATGATTCAGGCCTTCAGCACAGGTTCAGATAAACATAATAAAACCACAGACTTATCACACGTATTGTTCATACATATAATCCTCCACATCTACCTCATACAGATTTCAGTTTATCTGCTTTAGTTGTTTTTAAAGACACTTAAAACTGCTTGGTGTGTTTGGAGAAAATCCTTAAAAAAAAGTCTTAGCTACCAAATATTCATGGAGGTTTCTGCAGAAACACATCAACAAAACAGAATGTGAACAATGTGTCACTTAATGTTGCATTTACCTCAGTAAAGTTATCCAATGTTTACAGTTCATTTAAATATAAAAAAGACCAGAGACAGAGAGGAGCTTATTTACTGGTAATTATATACCGTAATTCCTCAACTAAAAACCGGGGCCTTTATTTACCTGAACTGCAGAAGGTAACATGCTTTTATTTGAAGCAGCCTTTTGTTAGAGGCAGGCCTTTATTTCTTATTCCATCTGTTTCATAAATAATAGGGTCGGGCTGATAGACGATGCAATCTCCCCCGCCCGCCATGTATCCATGGTGACGCGTCATGCTTGGCACGTGATTCACCACAGCCAAACTAGCGCAGTATGACAGATGTAGCACTTTTATTTCTGAATATTAACAAACTTGCTTACCATGTCATCAACTATCTTCTATTCCGATTCTCCTATACATGTAAGTGAGTTTGTTTTGTCGTGTAAAAACCTTTATAAATGATCTTGATCTGTAACGTGAGATGTTTGTTTGGGCAGCAGTTCAGAGATTCCTTTCTGTTGGATTTATTATCTCCTGAAATGCATGAAAGTAAGTGGCCAATGAACTGGGAGAAGAATAGAGTAAACTTTATAGTTACTTACACTGTGTATCTGATATGAATAAAACACGTTGGCAAATATATTTGAGTGAATTGTTATTGCTGCTTCCATAGACACCATTGTGTATTTTACAAACTAAAAATGTATTGTTTAGCTATAAATTATATGTATTTAAATGTCTGAAACCTAAAATAAACATTATGTGGTTAAAAACACTGAATAATTGTGAATATGGCACAGTTTGAATATGGCAGTTATGTCACGTCACTGTACATCCGCTCCGTTAGTGGTCAGCTGCTCCAGAATGTGGCCAAAATCAAAATTGCTGCTGAGATGTAGAGGAAAATATCTAGTGGAAAATGAAATAGTTACGTTGTCATTATATGAAAGGCACTTAAGGGATTACCTATCCACACTAATTTAAGACCGGCCTTTATTTGTCTGTGTTGACCACGCCCCTGGCCACTATCAGAGGCCCAGCGTTTAATTGACTAACGGTTTTTATTTGAGGAATTACGGTATGTTTCAATAAATTTGTCATGGAGACAAGTGCTTATGAAAACTAAGCCTGTGCAAAACTTATGTGCAAATGAGTTGTAGGCTATACAAACATTTCAGTTTTGATTTAAGTGTAATTATTATGTCTGAAAATAAATAGCAGTTGAATATAATAGTTCAGCTCTGTTGTTAATTTTAACCTCTTTTACTATAGTAATGTAGGGCCTACCAAATGATAGGGTTCCTGTATAGTTTATAGCATTAGTTGGGAAAGATTTGTTTTAGGAGGGTGGGGTATTGACACAAATTTCACGAATCGATTCGATTTCGATTCACAAGCTTGCGATTCGATTCCGATTCAATTAGATTAAATTAGATTCATTTTATTCCTGCCTTTCTGCAATTAACAAAAATTAATTTAATAGTTATAGTTTTTAGCAACATTGACTGAAATTAAATTTATCTAATGCTTAATCTAAAATTTCACTTATAGCTTTTAAAATAATTGATTGGTTTTTAAATTTTTTAAATTTTAAATTTATTTCGACAAAAAACTTGCAATGTTTCTTTTTTATGGGTAAGGAGGGAAGGTGTTCTTCTACAAAGAAGACTGAGTTGTGTCATTCACGTAATTGTGATTTGTTGCCCTTGAAAATTCCACAAAGTTTTTGTTAGGTTCTGCCACTGAACTTTCTGGCATGAAAACCAAAATCTGACCTTTCCAGGCTGACATGAATCAGGCACACCAGTCGCCGCCGGATCCGACAGCCTTAGACTCTCTACAGCTCGAGTTCTTGAATGCTTTGAAAGTCCATCTCTCAGCTTAACTTTGGTCGAGAATGCAGGCTTTCAGCAACCTGAAATGGCTGCCTGGGTGTGTGTGCAATCTCAAAATGGAACAGGCTGACACAAGGTACTCTCATGAGTTACTAATACATTCTGTGTAGGTGAGGTGACACCCGAGAACCAAAGTCAACAAGGTGTTTTTTAGTTTTTTTCCCTCTGCCACTGAGAGCTCGGTACAGGAAGAGCAGTGTGACAGAGGTTGGCAGAGCAGGGTGTGTGAGTGGTCAGACCGGTGCGTCTGCAAGCCTCCAGCCAGGGTGTAAGCAAGCTGTGTGTCACTTGTGTGTCTTTGTCATTTCTTGTGTGCGCATATGTGCGCGTCTGTCTGGTTTCAAATGTGTCTGTGTGTCTGTGTGTCATTGCACTTGAAAGCATGTAAGCGTGGTGTAGGAGAGAGACACGTGAGGAAGCCTGCAGGATTTCCACTGCAGCACCACAGTTTTAAAGTGCATTACCTGTAGTCTGTAGAACAAAGAAGAATCGGGTATGAATAAAGATGGTAAAATAGTAAGCCAAAACCTAACCTTCATGATGAAATAGTGATGCAGATAAGTAAGTTTATCTAGATTTCTTTAGCCATGGTGCTTTAAAGGAGGTGAATCAGAATTGCAACTCTTTAGAGAAGGTTTTACAGTAGCTCTGCTGAGCCTGAAACTTACTGTTACTATAGCAGTTAGCACACAAAAGCAACAGTCTTCAACAGTTTTTGTTATTTCAAGTGCCTGATCAAAAATCCTAATTGTTAGACTGCCTGAGCACACAGCGTTCCCATTCTCAGAGAATGTTCTCAATATGTTGGACAAACAAACAAACGTATTGGCCAATGCAGATATTTAAAAAATATATTGGTATATTTTTGGGCATTTTTATATGGGATATTTAGCATTGTTTATCTGCATTGGCCGATATATCGGCCTCGGCACAGTTACGGTCCTTTCACAGTGAAGCAATGCGATAAAGCAAAGCGAATTGCAGATGAACTGTGGTTTCACACCGAACTCGAAATGATTGACTGCCTCAGGCTAATTCACGCCTGCATGATAGGTGGCGCTGATCAAGAATGCATTTTTCCTTGTGTATCTCGTAGGTTTAGCTTATGAGAATTCATAAAATATAATCGCTGCTGGGGAACGGGTGCATTAGAGCTACAATTGGCATCAAGCTACACATCACAATTTATGAGATTATTCTTGTTTTTGCTCAAACCTAACTTCAAACCATCATCGAGTGCTCGTAATAACTTCCAATTTCAATCTGAAGTTGATTTTGTCAGGAAAGCGTGGGATAGAGAGAGAGGGGAATGGGATCGGCAGAGGACCTCGAGCTGGGAATCGAACTCGGTTTGTCGGAGGCTCAGTTGCTCCATATGTCGGCACGTTAACCACAGGGCCATCGGCAAATTCGGCACCGACTAAAGTCGATTTTGATTATATAATGGACAGACATGCATTATTTGTAGTGTTTTATAATGGACTGAATGCTACACATGCTTAGGATTTCTCATGTAAACATCCTTTATGGTAATAAAAATACCCTGAGCCGCATGAAAAACACATACAGAACATACATTGTCGTAATCATATATCAATTTTGCTTCATGTTTCATCTGTAGAAATGTGTCTCTCAGTTGATTATGTATGGAACTCAGAACGAGAAAGTATACAGGACGTTGTCATCCGGAAGGGCAAGAGTTGTTTACTTAATATGATTGACAGATCTAGATCGAATGAGCGCTCTCTGACTCAACACATGCACACCCAGAAGAAAGAAGACACACAGCGCTCTGTACGCTGTTTCAAGCTCATCAGATCTCATAATTCAGTTGAAAATTAATAGAAATTATATTCTGTATAAAGAAATATGAAGCAAACGTCAGAATAAATCTGTCCTCAGACACCAATGAAATCAAGAAATTCTTCGAAATACTTTTCTTTGGTGTTTACACTGGTTTTCAAAACAGCGCCACCAATGTCGGCCTTTTGTGCGACAGCAGCGGGTCCAGGCACGTGATCTAAAGCCCAAATCTAATTGGATAGCCCATTTCATCGCAGGGCGACGGGGGGAAAAATCTACACACTGGTAGTCTTTTCATCAAAAAATCCTGAAAAAATATATTACTATTTCCACTAAAATTGATCACTACTTGTTTTAACTTTGATAATTAGAAGAAATGTTTATTGAGCACAGATTAGAATCAGCCTATTAGAATGATTTCTTAAGGATCATGTTACAGTGGAAAATGAGTTATGAGTTACACTGGAAACTGCTGAAATTTCAGCTTTTCCATCTCTGGAATAAATTAGATTTTTAAAATATATTCAAATTGAAATTAGTTATGTTTTAATTGTAATAATATTTTACAATATTAGTGTTTTTACTGTATTTTAATCAAATGAGTGCAGCCCTTGTAAGGATAATAGATTTTTTTTGAAAAACATTTTAAAAATCTTCCCAACCCCAAACTTTGGAACGGTAGTGTCTTTTTACACATTCCTACCTAAAGAAGCACAATTATAGGCCTGGATCTGCACTGATCTGAGCCAGAGCGAGTGAGTTAGCAGTAAGAGAATAGCTGTGGGTGTGTGTGTGTGTGTGTGTGTGTGTGTGTGTGTGTGTGTGTGTGTGTGTGTGTGTGTGTGTGTGTGTGTGTGTGTGTGTGTGTGTGTGTGTGTGTGTGTGTGTGTGCGTGTGTGCGCGCGCGCAGAAGTGAGACTGGCTTGAATACCTGAGCTCACTACCTCTCTCTGCCCAGAATCTTATTTTCCCTCCACATCAAACAAGATGTCTTTGTCTTGGCCTGCGTAAGGGGTGCAAACTTATTAATTTTTTACCCCTCACTTCCTTCCCCCCTCCCTTTAGTCATTCCTCCCCCTCTCGGTCAGAAGGGAGAGTGGAGTCAGCTTGGCGTTTGTTTGATCTGACAGGTAGAATGTGCCTGCAGGGAGAGAGGAGCTGTACGGAGATGTCTTTTAGCGCTCAAGAGGGTGAAATTGGAGATGTGTCTGCCTGCTGGTGAGAGATAGAGGAGGTAGAAAGAGAGATTACCCTGTCAATACCACTCTCTGTCAATCATCTCTCTCTCTCTCATAGTCCTCTGTTCCTTTATGACCTCTTTTGCCTTCTTTTTTCATTGTTACTTTATCTCTCTCTTTTTTAATCTTTGAGCAATATCATCCCTTCTCTTAACATGCTGTATTGTTCTGTTTTTTTTTTATTCTACCCCCCTATCATCCCTGTCCTTCTTTCACCTCTCTCTCTTTCTGTCTCTCTATGTGCCTACAGGCTGGGCTGATTTGTTTCAAAACCACATTCAAAGTGTAATGGCTTCAAGGAGAGCATCTGCCAACCAGAAGCTCTAGTCATAAAAGAGACAGAAAGAGAGAGAGAGTGTAGGCGCTTCAGGAACATGTACCCGATGCTGTATATAACACTCAAGCTAAAGTCAACAACTCAGCTGTGTGTGAAGAGTGGCAAGCAGAGGCCGTGATTTACTCAAACACCCCCCCCCCCCCCCCACACACACACACGTTTAGCTACCTAAGTAAGGACATAGCGTAAACTATTTGTTTGTATTTGTTTTTATATAAGCTCAGTACAATATCAGTGTTTTACTCATTTTTATTCCCGGCCTGGGTGACAATGTGCTTCTATTTTTTGTTGAATATGATTTTCTTTTAATGTATTGGATGTTTGACAAAATTTTAGCTTTATGTATGGCGGGAATTGAATTGCCATTTAAGCTAAGTATAGAATATTTTAATTGTATACAAACACAAATTTGAAGACCATCAGAGCATGGAAGCAGAATAGTCTCAATTATAATTCACGCAAAAAAACATCATTCACACATGCGTAGACAATTTCACATGCATGAAACCTAATTCACGTACACACAAAAAAAAATGCGTCATCAGCTTTCGACTACAGTTCAGAAGCAGAGGTATGTTTGATCGGTTCATTTCTGTGTGTTCACTGAAGTTAAATAAGTTCGAGATTAGTTGAAGCAATAGTTTAGGAACTGCTGTTTAGTCCACATGTGAACACAAACATTTATTTTCAGTATTGATGGATTTTCATGTCCTCCACCACACATTCAACTGATGATAATGTAGCCTATTTAATGACGTGCATAGAAGACATCTGTTTTGCTTTAAGCTGCCATATTATGTAGTTTTATTGTTTCAGATTATCCGAGACGGGTGATGTATAAAGTTTCAGACAACCAGTACTGTGATCTTACCATTCCTACTGTAATTCTTTCAAAACAGTTATGTTGCAAGCCATCCATTTTGACAGTTGTTTCAACAAGAGGTTGCTTTGCATGCATTATTAAATGTTCTTGTCAGAATAAAAAGATTCAAAGACATAGTTACATGTGATGTAAACGTTTTATTAATTTGAAAGTTTCTAAATCATTTGGGAATAAAATATATATAAAATGACCTGATCATGATTTATGTTCCTGTTATATATGAAGATCATGAACTGACAATCTTAAGCATTCAGTACAGAGAAATATACATCTCTTCCAGAGTTGTGAGATCCAGTCAGAGTCTTCTTTGCTTTTAAAGTATATAAGTGCAATACATCAAGTGAAAAGTTAACAAATGAATTGTGTTCAGTCCAGTCATCAGTAGACCTCTCTGTTAGGACATATCAGAGTTTGGTCTGATATTTAAAATAATAAAAATCTATAGTACAAGAGGTGCAGACAGAGGATTTGGGAGATTAAGTGATGGTATTTGAATAGAGTTTACTGAGTAATCTTAGTTACATGATCTTAATTGCCTCTCTATGATAAGTATACATTTTTCTGATCAGCATAAAATCAGATTTGCCTGTTTTACTAGGCAAAGTAAAATTAATAGTTCACAACATTGTCCTGTGACACTAAAAACCTTGAGATGACAATACAGCACAAAACATAAGGAAATGAATGTTGAATATATTGGTACCACTTTTACAATAAGGTTCATAAGTTAACATTAGTCAATGTAACTAACCATGAGCAATATATTTGTTCCTGTGTTTGTTAATCTTTGTCAACGTTAGTTAAAAATACAGCTGTTCATTATTAGTTCACAGTGCATTGAATAATGTTGACAAGATTTTAATGAAGTAATAGTAAATTCAAATTAACAATAAATAATAAACGCTGTTTACATGTAGGTCATGATTTGTTCATGTTAACTAATGAAACGTTATTGTAAAGTGTTACCAATTAAGACATTAATACAAAAAAATAAAGTAGGCTATAAAAGAGAATAAAGAGACAACATGAATTAAGATGTTTGTGACTGCTATCCAGATGTCATCCAAAGGTGAGTAATCGTGATAAATGCAGGGAAACAACAGGAGTTTAATAATTTAACAACATACACAAATTGCACAAATAAACAATGGGTGCTCATTAAAATAGGTATATTCACTATTTAAAGAATAATCTCGATGGATATTGACACCAGATTATTGTTTTGCAATCATTAGCCTGATTGTTGTAGCTGTGAGAGCTGTCTGTACCTGCAGCTAAAACATAACAAAACAAGCATCATTCCTCTTCATTTCTGACACGATTCGGGACATCTGATTACCACAGCACTTGCTTACATCAATTAATAGTTCATAAACTATTGCTTCAACTAATCTCGAACTTATTTAACTTCAGTAATCACAGAAATGAACCGATCAAACATACCTCTGCTTATGAACTGTAGTAGAAAGCTGATGACGCAACATGCAGGAAGGCCCGCCCTCACGTGATACTGATTGGTCGATTTATAAACTTAAATCTGATTGGCTAAAGAGTACGACTGCTCTGTGTAGGAGGAGAGTGCTGCCAGGAAAGTCTCAAACACACACACACACACACACACACACACACACACACACACACACACACACACACACACACACACACACACACACACACACACACACACACACACACACACACACACACACGCACACACACGCGCATCCAAGGCGATACTCGTACATTTTAAACATTCAAAGGTTTTTGTGCACAGCTGTATATCTACGAATTGTATTTTGCATTTGTGAAATGTATTATATAATTTTATTTTGCGCATGTGAATTGCTTTTTTGTGAATATAATTTTTTTTCACGCACGTGAATTTTTTTTGTGTGTACGTGAATTAGGTTTCCTGCATGTGAAATTGTCTACGCATGTGTGAATTATGTTTTTTGCGTGAATTATAATTGAGACTATTCTGCTTCCATATCAGAGGACAATGACAGAAACATTTTTGTTACAATGTTAAATGTAAGGCAAGTTTGGTTTACATTTTTTTTAATTACTGCAGATTTGCATCATTAATCCTGTTATGAGCTTAATCCTGTTATGAGATTAAATGCAAATTATTGACATGCACAATTATTTTTTGCTAAAAAGAGGCATTTTTTAGGAAGAAAGAACAAAAAAAATATGTCTGAGTTTTGGGTTTGGCTTAGTAATGCAAATCTGAAATAATAATAATTAATAAATACAAAAACTAGCCTTCTGAAGTGAAAAACAAAACATATTTTATCTTTTAGGGTGTCCTTTAAGGGAAGTTTTGGCTGTATTTACACTGCAAGTCTTAATGCACGGATCCGATCTTTTGACCATATCCGATTTTTTGGGCCCGCCTGTTTACATTAACTTTAGACAGGACTGGTGTCCGATGTGTTTACATTAATTCCTGCCCAAAATGATTTTCGGTGATCTTTTGACTACGCACATGGTAGACCCTGGTTTTGAATGGCCGTGCTATTAAAATTCTTTACATAACTCATGTCGGGTGGTCATGATTATTTGTCAGCATGGACAAGACAACAGCTTTCATGACTCATGAATATTTTGACAGAATAGATTGCCTAGTCTGGAATTTTTTCTGTTTTAACTACAGCTCAGATCTAGAATTCTGAAGTGAATTAAAGTAGCCCTGTAATATATATATATATTTTGAATGAATTTGAATTAACCAGAGAGAGACAGCGAGCGAGCAAGAGAGAGAGAGAGCACGCGCACATACTCGAGTGAGTAACCTAATAGTGAAGCTTGTTGTGTGAATTACAGCGAGAGCGAAGTTATCACCTCATTGCTGAGAAATATAATGTAGCTTTCAGTAGTGAAGCTGTTTTATTTATAATAGTCGCGTGGGCAGAGGTTAAAAAACAGCTCCTGAATGTTTCGGTGTTCACGCAATTTCTTTTCTTTACAAAGTTCCCACCTCAATAAAAAGCTGTGAGTGAGCGCATACAGGCACGTCTGCCTCATAATACAACAATAAAAAGCTTTCTTTGTGAATAACGTGTTGTCCTCGCCTTGTGGTGGCTTGGAATTCAAAGGGGAATCGGATATGCATGTTTATACCTAGGTCGGGTGTCCAGATATCGGATATGTATCTGATTTAAAACCACATTTGGAAGTGGCTCAGAAAAATCGGATCTCATGCGGATTTTTTGTGTTTACACGTGTGCAACAAGTTCCGATCTGTGTCAGATGTGAGTAAAAGATTGGATTCTTTGTGGCAGTGTCTTAGTCCCCAAAGTATAGCTGAGTAAACTTGTTCACATTAACTAATAGTTTACAATTATATTTATTCATTTGGCCGACACTTTGATCCAGAGCCACTTTGCAGCATTACTAGCGCCTTCTTTACCACTTGAGCTACAGGAGCAGTTAAACAGTTTGTATGTCGTTTATACTTTCTGCCTTATCCCAAATATCCATATGAACTCATTTATATAAATAATTAATTTTATCACACAGTAAACATGCTACCTCTTTCTTTCTTTCTCTCTCTCTCTCTCTCTCTCTCTCTCGTCTTTTTGTACAGATTGCTACTAAGCTACTAAGTTTGATTTCCTGTAGTCTGAGGCCTCACAATCTGTGTAAGTGTGAACGTGGGTACGTGTTTGAACCACACTCTGGTATGAAACACTTTATCATGAGAGAAAGTTTCTCATCCTTGCCAACAAATATAAACGAACAACTGCTGTAGGCCAGAAGGGGCGGTCCCATGTCAAACCGAACCTGAGTGTGTTGAAAACATTCTCACAAATGTTTCCTATCGCTGGAGGCCTCGCACAATAGTGGGAAATGTGGCAACCAGGCCCTAAACCCACGACACACCATGCTGACAAGTAGAGCTGAGTGACAGAAAGATGACATGATTATGAGAACAATGACACACACAAACACACAAACCCACGCACATAACTTGGGGTGTTAACACTGCTGAGGTTTTAGGTTACTCATCTTACAGGGTTGACTGTGATTTCTCTGACTTTAGTAGTCTTTCCTAAATGTTGTGCTGGGGAAGAGGGAGCTCTGTAATGATTAAGAATCTGGGTTTCTGACACAAAGGTTGTAAGTTCAATCCTGAGCTGGGACCTTATCAGCATTTTGTCCTTGAGAATGGTACTTAACCCTACGTTGCTCCAGGGGAACTGGCCCTACAATTACAGCACCACAAGGCTCATGGAATGAGAGCCCTCTGGTAAATGGCAAGCAATTAACCAACTAACTACTCTGAGAGTTAGAGTGTGTTAGCATTCCATTGCATGAAGATTCCTGAAAAGTATAGGAGTTTAGGAGTGTAGGAGTTTTTCATCCATGGATATCTGGTGATTGCTGTTATCGAAATATTAATCAAACATTTGCATTCTCTTCAGCTACTCAGCGAACAAATCCATAAGATTAAAACATTTGCAAATGTTTGGAGGTCACATGACTTTCTAAAATTGGCATGTTAAATCAAGGGTGTAGTTTTGGTTTGAACATTGGGGGGATTGAAGTTTTAACCGTTTTAGTGAGGTCCCAGGGCATGCTTCTGCGTGCATGCACTTATTTGTTTGTTTGTTCATTTATTTATTTTTTTTTATTTTTTTTACCTTTGTGGTATCTTACCTACATTCCACACATGCAAAGTTGGTTGATAAAATAACTGCAATAAAGTGATAGCCTAGTTAATAATTACTTGTTTACATAGGATATATGATGTATTTTATATTATTTAAGCACCTGGACCCTGGAATTTTCAGGTAAGACCATTGATGGCTCCTCATTAACGCGCTACCATACCAATGTTGACTTTTAAAAAAAGGAAAATGTATTTATCCATAGCATTTGTTATGAAAACCTACAGCTCAAGCATCTTTGTTGTTTGTGAACACAACCCGAAAAGTCTGTTTCAGTGAATCAGTACTCAGTATTCAGGTCAGGTGACAAGGCTGCAAGTCACTTTGAAAAGACGCGCTAGCTGAGAGGAGTTTCGTCAAAGCTGACTAAAAGTGATCAAGGATGGATTTCAACCAACTTGATGAACCAGTGATATCTTCTTCGGGGTGCAAAAGGAAAATAAAAGCTGTAACTTTTTCACGAATCTTGCTAAAACAGCACGTGAGGGAAAACCTCTCTGTATTGCGTGTACGTTAATCACAACAACAAAGTTTGACAGGCGTCTATGTCAACTGAAGAGATTAACGTTACAAAGATTAACCAAGTGTTTTATTATGTATCATTACTTGGCTTTGTTTTACTTTGAAACATGAAATGTGGAGTTATCTGCTTTTGCCACACACAAAAAATGTGTATAGGCCTTATATATATATATATTTTTTTTTGTTAGTTACTTAATCAAAACAACCCAGCTGCAGTTTGATTGATATTCAAATGCACACAAAAAAAAACATATATGAAAATGAACAAGAACGGACTTATCTGTTTTTGCAAATGAACTCTTCTGTTATAGAGTTCATTTGCAAAAATAGATAACTCATATATCATGTTTTTTTTATTTTTTTTACTTGTAACAAACAACTTGTAAATGTCCCAATTGGGAGAGGGTGTGCAATTTTTAAAGAGTTTAATTAAACTTTCATGATATATATTTTTGGATGCATTTGTGAGTTAATAAACATAACGAGTTGTGTACTCTTGGCACATACTATCTAAATATCGATAATCGATTGATATAGCCCTGAATCGAATCGAATCGTAATCATAATCGTATCACAGAATTTTTTGAGGTATTGGCAAATATCGTATCGCTGGCTGAGAGAATCGATATCGTATCGTATCGTGATGAACTGTCCGATTTACACCCCTAGTATACAGTGATTCATGCGCTATGAATGCGTAATTAAATGAACCGGGCTTAGGTCATTTTGACCATTCTGACAATTGGTATTCGGTTCAGACAGGAATTTAGCGGGTATAAAAGCTCAGAACATGCGATGTATGAAATTAATTAGTAGCCCATTTCTATGTTTCCATTAACCATGGTATAAATATTGGGGTTACGCCCCTGTGTTAAATGTTTTCATCTGTTAAACTTATGATGGTTAGTAAGGTCTTTTTGGTAAAGCCATCGTTGTGTACATGGGTGTGTTGTTGACCCCATAAGCTCCAGGGGATGTATAAAGACCACCTTTCCTGTCATCTAGAACAAAGACTTCTGGGTAATTGCTGATAATTATCTTTATTTTGGGGAAACCAGTGTGAAACATCTTTTTTTATTTTATATCTTAGCATGATACATTAGTTCTGTCCTAACTCTTGTTTTTTTTTTTATAAACTAGTTTTGCTAATTTTCTTATTAATTTTTAAGATATTTAATGTTGTAAGATTTTAAAATGTTTTTTTTGTGTGTAATTTACCATATTAGGTTTTTATTATTTATTATTATTATCTTTTTTAACATTAACCTAATTATATATTACATTAAAATTGGCCCATTTAATTTGTGTTCTTTGACCATGGCAGCTGTGGGTTTGTACTGCCAAGTTTTGTTAAGTCTAGATTTGTTCAGTGGGTGTTTTGGAGCTTAGACTTTACACTAGAACAATGAAGCTTTTCATCAAAGTACAGACGAAAATGGTACAGTAACCATTTACAGAGTGAAGTGAAAAAAAGAGACCATAGAAGAGAGCAGGAAAAGAAAGAGCGAGGGAGGAAGAGTGTATGAAGGAGGAGTATATATAGAGAGTAGAGAACCTTCGAAACATGCTGTTTTCAGATCAGATTTATAGCACATATGGACTCGAAGTCATGCTCAGCCGCAGCACTTCTGCCTACTCCACCCTGCCCTCTTTCTGTCCTCCTGTTTTTTGTTGTTGATTTTTTCAAAAATGAAGAAAGGAGAAACAAAACTTGCTTTTACTTGTTTTTTTACTTTTATTTTTACTTGTTACTTTTACTTGTTTACTTGTTTCTTTCTTTCTTTCTTTCTTTCTTTCTTTCTTTCTTTCTTTCTTTCTTTCTTTCTTTCTTTCTTTCTTTCTTTCTTTCTTTCTTTCTTTCTTTCTTTCTTTCTTTCTTTCTTTCTTTCTTTCTTTCTTTCTTTCTTTCTTTCTGTCTGTGGTTCAGCCCTCCCTGTCTGTTACTCTTTTCATTTTGCACCCCTCCCCCAGCCTCCGCTCTTTTCCCCTCTGTTTTTCCTGTGGTCGTTCGGTTTTCTAGCAAAAATTAGAGAAAGCCAAGGATGTAGAGGAGGGCCGACTGCTTCTATAAATACGGCCAGCTCTTCCTCAAGAAAGAAAGAAGCAAGGATTAGAAGGAGCTTTTTTAGTTACCTTTTGTGTATGGGGTGAAAAATTTAAAATTTCACCCACTCTTGTTGAAACCGACTCGATCCTTGGCTGGTTTAGATTAGATAATCTCAGTACAATGGGGGTGGGGGAAAAAACTCCAAGGTGACATTTTTTTTGCATGAGGAAGTGAGTGGGTTGAAATCAAATTCTTGATGGAGTGACTCGTAGAATTATGAGCTAGAAAGAGTTTTTTCCCCCACCCAACCCCAGGCCTCGTGGATGGGACATGAAGAGGTCAGTGAGCCAGAGAGAGAGGAGCGCTAATATGTACCATCTGTAGAAATCTGACACCTCGAGAGAAAGAGCGAGAAAGAGGAAGGGAGAGTGAAATGCCTGAAGGATAACAAAGAAACCTATAGATGAGTTTAGCTGCCAGAGCCATTACTTGGTAGACGTTTGGTTTTTATATTTGCAATCTGTGAATGTTTGTGTATATAAATCACCATGACTGTCATAAATAAAGTAACAAAAGTGCATTTATTATGTTTAAAACCAGGGCTATAATACCTGCAACCCTTCAGAATAGAGATTGTGGTCTGAACCAGGGATGTGCGAGATTCGACTAGTCGATTAAGCAATACTGTTTCTGCTAGTAGACTTGGAAATACTAGTCGTTTACCTTTTTTTCTCATTTAATATTTTGCTTTATATTTTACAAAAGCTATGTTTAAATTAGTCATGTTAATGTTACAATTGTATTATTTTTAAAAGTGTAAATCTGGAGCAGAAAACTAAATAATTGTATTTTACCTCAAATTTTGCAAGCGTTCGTTTTCTCTTTTCCCGCGGCAGGTTCAGAGAAATGTCCATTTGGAAGATGAGCATGGTGATGGAGTATTTTAAAGCCTACACAAAACTTTCTTTGTGTTTGACATGTCATGTCAAACTAGCATATAATTAAGCTTGTTTATAGACTTGATATACTATCTGGTCCGGTGCTGCCTATTGATTCAGTTGATTTGAATAAATAAGTCTATAATGGCTAACTTTGCTGAAGTGAACGTTTAATATACAATGATAATGCAAGGCAAGCACATCGCATGTATCTGACCTTTTTAGCTGCATTAAATATGGGATTTGACTGTTCATAGATTAAGTAGTCTAATTCAAATTGATCACATATACAGAATGTCAATGATGGGCAGAGGGATGGAGGGAGGTTTATGCTACTCGACTAGACTGTTTCAAAATTTACATTTAAAAATTTACGAAATTAGTCATTGGGCATATCCCTAGTCTGAACAAGCTTTTCTCTGGTGAAATCAAAGTGGAGACAAAGCAAAAATCCCTTCATGTCTTTGAATAGTATAAAGTGACACAACTGTCTGAAAGAGGCCTGTTCCCCTGAGTCCAGGCTGTTTGCTTGCGCCGAGGTTAAGTGTGTTTGTTGTTGTTTGAATGTCAGCACCGCTGTGATCTTGTGACCAGAGGGTTGGTGTGGGTGTATTCTTACTCACACACACACACACACACACACACACACACACACACACACACACACACACACACACACACACACACACACACACACACACACACACACACATTGTCAAAGGGGCTTCTTTTATCCCTCATCTGTGTTACCTGACCGTCCTCTGGGAATCCGGCACCTGTACAGGCTGCAGTGTGTCAAACACAGAAACACTTTACACTGCATTGCAACTGAGTTGATTTAAGGTTAATATTAAATTATAATATTTTTCACTGTTTTGTGAAACAATTTGCCCTATTTCTCTCCCTCTCTCTCTCTCTCTCTCTCTCTCTCTCTCTCTCTCTCTCAATCAAACTCTCTTTTTTTTGGGAGGGTTGGGATGGGGGGATGACATTCTCCAACGGGGGGTCCTGTTTCTAGATCAGGATGCTCCCTGCACACGCAAGGTCTCTCGCTCACTTTCCCTCTTTGTCGTGCGTGCGCTACACGGTTTGGAGCGCAGTGTCTGTCTCGCATGCACGCTCACTCTAGATTCCGGGAGATTTTAACTAATTTAATTCGCGGTATAACTAGTCGATCACAAGTGGCTCAACAGGTAGATCTATAGATAAACTCATCTTTCAGGCATTTTACCGACCGGGTGAACTCTTCAGCGTACGAAATTGGGGGTATGGCGCGTGAAATCAATCAAATGCGTGCGTCTCACGCCAATGCCTGAGAGTTGGCAGCTCTGATGTATGACTTCACTGGACCATGACAGTTAAACTTTAGATCTAAAAAATTCAGAGAGAGAGAGACAGAAGGCCAGACAATTTTTTTTCCTCTCAATCGTATTTTGCAATCATGTAATTTCCTCTGTGTGAGCACTGGTCATGTGCTGAAATCTCTGGAGAACTGCAGTGAGGAGGCGGAGGAGAAATGTGCCTCACTGTCTCGTGACAAATGATATGAAACTCATTCTGTATGGTTTAACATCTACTATTGCCCTCATTCTGTCCTCGTTGTGGCATCACATCCCATGTGGCATCTCAGGAACTTTAAAAGACAGCTAGAAACAGCATCTGCATTTGATATCATAATATCTTTATCAAACTGTATTGTGCTCCTACACTACTACATTTTTTATTTCTAAAAGAGTTATGCGGAGAGAGAAAAAAAAAATATACACACACAGTATATTTATATGTTGGATTAGGTTTAGGATTACACTCATAGTAAAATTTTAGACACCATGTTTCATTTGCACAAACTCAAGTTGTATAACTGCATCGAAATAAACGGAAAATGCAAACACTGAACTCAATGCAAATCTGCAATAATTGTTTTTCTTGCCACGGGCATTCATTAGGCTCTATTGGTTTTTTATTAACATTTATGCAATGCCAGCATTTTATTTCTTATGTGTTTGAAATGCTTCAATTATAATTTTTTCAAAGTCGCAATTGATGCTGTCTTGGTAAGGCATGATTCTTGAGCTAGATTTTTACAACATGCAGCCAACAGTATACAATACTCTGTTTCCTATTATGTTGCATGACTCATCTTAAAACGTTTGAATTAGACCATTAATTATTCTCTTACAGACCCTGAATAATATTTGTGCCCTGTTTCTGTGTGTGTTTCAGGTGTGCTCCTGGTTTTTTAGGTGAGTACTGTCAGCACAAGGACCCTTGTTATGTGGGATATTGTCTCAATGGAGGAGGGTGCACCGTGAGCGTGGCCGGTGTACCCGGGAGCCCAAGCTGCGATTGTCCTCTGGGCTTCGCGGGCCAGCGCTGCGAGATCCAGAAAAACTCTACCTGCTACCCCAACAACCCTTGCACTAATGGGGGGAAGTGCTCGCTTCTCCCTAACGACCAGTACCAATGCGTGTGTGCCCGCGGATGGACAGGTCAGATCTCTCTCTTGCTTCCCATTTCTGTTTCTCTCTCTTTATCTCTCTGAGACCCTGGTTCTAGACAGCATTTTTGGGCATTGTAGGATTTGAACATTCAAACGTGTGTTTGAATGTTCAAATGTTCAAATGAATGTTCAAATGTTCAAACAGTCAAACATTCTCACTAGATCTTTTCTTTTCTTAAACGTTTTTTTTTTTTAAGTACATGATGAACACACCCTCACATATTGACGATTTTGTTGTTGTTTTTGTTCTACGGTGACATTATCTCCTTAGGTCAGCATTGTGAGCAAGAGGACACATGTCTGTCTAGCCCATGTGCCAACGGTGGTACCTGCCATGCTCTGCCCAACCGTGAATTCTCTTGTACCTGTCCTCCTGGTTACCATGGTGCCCGTTGTCTCAATGACACAGATGAGTGTGCTATCTCCCCATCTATGTGCAAGAACGAAGGCATGTGTCTGAACACCCCAGGCTCATATCGATGTAACTGCCAACCCGGCTTTACCGGCCCCCACTGCGAGACTGTTTATGTGCCTTGCTTTCCATCCCCCTGCCTCAATGGTGGAACCTGTCGACCGATGACGGACACGACTTATGTATGCCACTGTCTGCCAGGTTTGTTCCCTCGAAGAGGAAATATATAGCTATTTTGATCATAGCAAAAAAATAACAGGATTTGAACAGAAGCTAAAAAATTTCAAATGGAACTGAAAACATTGTCCAAGCTTGTCCACCTGGAGCTGAGCCAGCTTTGATCAATGTCTGGTGAGATTTTACTACAGCAGTGGTAAAGTAGGCGATAAAACGTTTGCCAAACCATGCTCCCTAGTTACTGTTAAGTCTAGTTACAGTCAAGCTTTTTTACTAATGCTTGTCGAGAAGCAATCAGCTGGATTAAATTACTTCAGCAATTATTAAATAATATAGAAATATTCTATACTATATACTTTTTTTTTGTTGCTTGGATTAAAAAAACTTGCTGATCTGTATTTTTTATTTTATTTTATGATTTTTTTTATTATTATTATTATTTATTCAACTAATTTTTTATTCTTAACAAATTGCTTAATTGTAGTGTACATATCACCAGCAACAAAACATATATATGTAAATATGTGTGATATACACTACCATTCAAAAGTCAAAAAGGATGCATAAAATTGATCAGAAATTACATTTTATTTTTTCAAATAAATGCTTTTTTTTTTTTTACTTTTACTTTCTATTCATCAAAGCATCCTCACAAAAAGTCCCACGGTTTCCACAAAAGTTTAAGTAGCACAAAGGTTTTAACATTGATAATTATAAGAAATGTTTCTTGAGCACCAAATCAGCATATTAGAATGATTTATAAATGATCATGTGACACTGAAGACTGGATTAATGATTCTGAAAATTCAGCATTGCCATCACAAGAATAAATTATATTTTAAGATATTTTCAAATATAAAACAGTTATTTTAAATTCTACAAATATTTTTACAATATTGCTGTAGTTATTATTTTGATCAAATAAATATAATGATATAAATGTTAGCTTATATCACTCACACCAAATACAAAAGAAAGCTTATTTTAATCTCAGTCAAAACAAACTGACATGTTTCTTTAATTAAATCCAATGCTGGTTGCTTCTGTATTTGTTTGGGACTACAACACACAGAGATACATTAAATTATCATTTATCAGTCTAGCATTTAAAGAGAGCCATGCTGGCGAAACAAATCAACAGGCCAAAACTCTTCTCTCACCTCAGGCAGAGAACAAGAGCCGTGAGAAATGTCTGTTCATTCTTTAAAGTTGAGTAATTACGTTTAATAATGCCAGACAGAGCACCTTTGTGTTACCGATACCTGGGATTGAGAGTGAGTTGTTGAGGAAATATTCTCTCTGATTTTCCTGTACAGGTTTTAATGGAACAAACTGTGAGGTGAACATTGATGATTGTCCAAATCACCGTTGTCAGAATGGAGCTACATGCATGGATGGAGTGAACACCTACAACTGCCAGTGCCCACCTGAATGGACTGGTATAGAAATAGCTTTATATTCTGTATTGTGTGTTTTTATGGATGTTTGTTCCCTCTAGTTCACTTTTCCACTAAACTTTTTTTAACAATTCAGTCAATCTGATTCATATTTATTCACTGATTCACTGCAAAAATTGACAATCTGAAATTGGTGAATTGTTTATTTGAATCAATTTAAGGATACATTAATACAACTAATACTTTTCAATGTTTGCCAGAACCTTTGGTCAAACCTCCTTTAAAATGTCCTAGTGAAATTGTGACCCTTTTGTTTCCAGGTCAATTTTGCAACGATGACGTGGATGAATGCAGACTGCAGCCCAACACCTGTCAGAACGGAGGCACATGCAGTAATACACGCAACGGCTACAACTGTGTATGTGTGAATGGCTGGAGTGGCCCTGACTGCTCCGAAAACATTGATGACTGTGCAGCTGAGCCCTGCACCACCGGCTCCACTTGCATTGACCGCGTGGCTTCATTCGTTTGCAGCTGCCCTCCCGGGAAGACTGGTCAGTAAAAACAACCACACAGCCTAAAAATGACCTGTGATGTAATGTAATGTAAAATAGTGTACACTAAAAATATCTCAAATCAGTTGTAGTAACCAAAGTGATTATTTCCATTCTCAAGGTCTGCTTTGTCACATTGATGATGCCTGCACCAGTAACCCTTGTAAGATGGGAGCTCAATGCGACACAAATCCCGTCAATGGCAAGTTTAATTGTAACTGCCCCTCGGGGTACAAGGGCAGCACGTGTGCAGAGGATATCGACGAGTGTTTCATCGGTGAGACAGTCTGCAGGAAGTTCTAACAAATCTCCTTTTCCATGTCTGTCTGTGTTGCTTTGTATGTTTTTATTTCTCATCATTTTCCCTTCATACACACATCACAGTTTTTTAGGCATTTTTATATCTTGCTTAAACTTTCTCTCTCTGACTTTATTTTTCGATCCATCAGGGCCAAACCCATGTGAGCATGGTGGCTCATGTATGAACACAGAGGGCTCGTTCACCTGTAATTGCGCTCCGGGTTACACCGGCCCACGCTGTGAGCAGGACATCAACGAATGTGGCTCCAACCCCTGCCAGAATGATGCCACCTGCTTGGACCAGATAGGAGATTACACCTGCATCTGTATGCCAGGTACTTGCGCACAGACACACACACTGCAATCAGGTGCATGTTGACACTGTTTTGGCTCCATGTCCTCATATTCACCTGGTGACTGTGTGTTTCCTCCCATAGGCTTTGATGGATTGCACTGTGAGATTGACATTAATGAGTGTGCCAGCTCGCCTTGTCTCAATAACGGTAGATGTCTAGACCAGGTCAGCCGCTTCGTCTGCGAGTGTCCTCAAGGTGAGTACAATATGCATTGAACCTTTTGACTCGAATAGCCCAAGTTGTTAACCACAATATTTGAAGGCCACCATATATAAGATTTATGAGTTTTTTCTGCTGTAATTATGACAAAGCTGCCAACTTTTTGTTTATTAACAGAAATTAGGAGTGTCGATAGTTAAATAAATAACCATGATTCATTTTGTGATTCCAGAAGTTTCAAGAACTGCATGTTCTTCAATAAAAACAATAGGTATAGAGGGGAAAGAAATATGATTTCAGTTTACATCATTATTGCATATTTGTTTTGGCATATTAAATCAGTTAGATAATTTATCAACAATACTAATAATATTACTTTGCCAACACAGGATTAAATTAAATGCTAAAACATTGATTAAAATAGAAAACAGTTATTTCACATTGTAATATATCACAAATTGAAAGTGTAATAACACAATATTACAAAAATGGAAAATGGATTCATGATGTACTTGTTCATTATATAATTCTTTTAAATGTTTAACTCAAAAAAGTTACAGACTGCAGCTTTAAAGTCAAAGGCAAATGTCATAGTTAATTGTAAGTTAATAGTGAGAATTGGACCCTAAACTAAAGTGTGACCGAATTAACATAAAAATGAACACTAAAACACTAAAAATATTACCTACACCAAATGTTTGAATGATAGGGTGTCTTATTTTATTATTTTAATATGTTAATAATATTAGTTATATTATATGAATAATATAATTTAATTGTGAATCATTTTAGATCATCCTTTGAATCTCTTGGAAGTTTACTGATGCCCTCTAGTGGCTCTTATTATTACTAGTATAAACAAATGTCTAACTAATTTTGACCAGGGTTTTTTTTTTTTTCATTTTAGAGGGGAAATGTTTGCTTATAAATGGCAGCAGTGCAAAATTATCCATACCATGAACAAAATGAACAACTGTATTCTGCAATAAATAAAGTCGGTCACAATAACATTAACTTCTAATAGTATGGTATTATCATTTGCATAAACTTTGTTGCATTAAACTGTTGTTTAATATCACCAAATCTCTGTAAAAATGATGTACTTCCTGTTTGTTGCTGCACAGAGTTGTATGTATGGAAACCCCTTAATATATGCTGGGCTAGGTAATGTTCTTTAACATGATATTGAACGTGAGAATTGGAATTTGACCACAGGTTTCACGGGGGAAATGTGTCAAGTTGACATTGATGAGTGTGCCAGCACGCCGTGCCACAATGGGGCCAAGTGTCTCGACCGTCCTAATGGCTATGAATGTGAATGTGCTGAAGGTAATGATATAAACTCTTTTGAAAAAAGTGACGGAAAAGGGGAAGGATAGACAAAAGCATTAACAACACAATTTTCCAATGAATGTTATTTATATATATAAATTAATAACTAAACTGCATAGTTTAAATCTATTAGAGTTATTCATTATAAGTTATTAGTAAATGTTCTAAGTTCTCACAGATCTGAGCTTATTGTACTAATTATTTGTCTGCTGTTCTCTTTAGGTTTCACAGGGCCATTGTGTTTGGAAAACATAAATGACTGTGAACCTAAACCCTGTCACCATGGTGATTGCGAAGACGGAATTGCTACCTTCATCTGCAAGTGCCACCCAGGTTACATGGGCCCCATCTGCAGTGAGCAGATACGCGAGTGCCAGAGTGACCCCTGCCAAAACAGAGGACGCTGTGTTGACCTGGTCAACATGTACCAATGCAACTGCCAGCCGGGCACCTCAGGTGGGTCTCGCACATCTTTGCATTTCACAGACTCTTTAAAGGACCATATACTACACATTTGCAGCATTTTAATTTTTATTAATGTCTAATTATGATAACAGCAAATTTTCTTTTACCAAAATCTAGTCTTAATTTAGTTTATCTTGACCATTATCCACCCTTCACAGTTACAGAGGCAGATTTTTTGACACTGTACCTTTGAGATATCTGCATGACCTCTGTTTTGATTGGCTAATGTCTATGTAAAGTATGTGATATGTGAATTTAAGTGGTCATATTTTAATTTGCTCAAGCCTCTGGCATCAATAATACATTTTTGAACCATTTTTGTTTAATTTCCGTAAGTGGTCCTGGTGCCTGCATTGTTAAAGTATGTCTACATAGTGCATCAGACTCTTTTATTTAAATAGAGTAAGAAAAATCCTGTTTTCCTCAATAACACTGTCTGACAGAAAACGCAAAACTCACTAAACCCCTCTGATGGACACTTTCTCTCTCACCACACACACACACACACACACACACACACACACACACACACACACACACACACACACACACACACACACACACACACACACACACACACACACACACGTCATTGTACACATTTGTTTCCTCATAAACCATACATACAAAAACAAACACTCTGAAAAAAAAAAACATCATTACATACAGCAGCCTTTAAACATTTTTAAGGAACTTTTCAGAGGCTGCTGTATAAACTGGTTCAGTTTTATTTACCTGGCTACATTTCCTTTGATTATTTTATCATTTGTCATAGGCGTGAACTGTGAGATTAACCAAGATGACTGTGCCAGTAATCCCTGCCAGCACGGGAATTGTGAGGATGGAATCAACGAGTACAAATGTGTGTGCGAACCTGGATACACAGGTTTGTTCACGCACATACATAAATACACACATGCAAATGGACTTCATTTATTAATCATGAACAGAAAGTTCTGTGTAAATAGAACATGTACATCATTATATAAATTATATAAATCATTGCTTTAGCATTAACACAACAGTTTATGCAAAAATGGATTTACACAAATTCAGAATGTGGCCCAATATGGGGAATTCTGGGAGATTGTGATTTTGTTTGCTAGCTTCACTTTGTTCACATTCTGGGCTCAAACATACAGTCATGGTCAGAATTAATGGCAACCTTGGTAAATATAATCAAAGAAGGCTTTGAAAATAAATCTGCATTGTTTATTCTTTTGATCATACATTCAAAATATACACACAAAAATCGGACCTTGCATTAAAGTAAAACTAATGAATTAATGGGGGGGGGGGGGGGGGGGGGGTCATATTATGAAATAAATGTTTTTCTCTAATACACATTGGGCACAATTATTGGTAGCCCTAGTAATTCTTGTAAGATAAATATATATTAGTATATTCCCTTTCATATTTACAATTTTTAGCACACCAGGGTGACTAGGAACATGAAATTATCCAGCCATGAATTCATGTTTCACAGGAGTATACATTATGAGGAAACACAAAGGCCAAATTCCCTTAATCATTCATCACAACAACCAAAGAATATAGTTTCTGATGTGCAGCAAAAGATTGTTGAGCTTCACTAAATAGAAGGTGGATGTAAGGAAATAGCTAAAGCATTGAAAATTCCCATTTCCACCATCAGAGCAATAATTAAGAAGTTCAGAAATAATCAGATATAATTAAGAAATCAACTGGAAATGTTACGAATCTGCATGGATGAGTCAATGTTGTCTTAATTCACAGCGAGGAGGATAGTTCAAGTAGCCAAAGACTCTCCAAGGATCACAGCTGGAGAATTGCAGAAAGTAGTTAGAAACCCTCCATAAAAAAAAAATCGAACTAAGTTAAAAGAAAATCCCCTACTAATTCAAAAACAAACTCCAGCTTATTCAGTTTTTCAATTCATGTGTACGATTAAATATACTGCTGGATCTTTAATGTTGTGGGCCAATTTTTCTGCTGGACATCTTGAACATCTTGTTTAAATACATGGCATCATGGATTCTATCAAGTATCAACCGAAAAAAAAAAAAAAAACTAATCTTGGCAGCCTCTGCTAGAAATCTTATTATAGGTCGTGGTTGGATCTTCCATCAGGACAATAATCTAAAACAAACATCAAAAGCAACACAAAAATGGGCCAATGAGCACAAAATGAAGGTTCTGCCATGGTCATTGGTGTCCCCTGATCTGAATCTTATAGATAACCGAAGAGGAGTGTATCAACATGGGAATTTGAAGGATCTGTATAGAGGAATGGTGTCTGATCTCTTGTCAGTTGTTCTTCAACCTCATCAGGCATGATAGGAGAATAGAGCTGTTCTCTTGGAGGTTGCATACAAGTATTGAATAAAAGGGTGCCATTCATTTTGGCCAATGTGTATTAAAGAAAATATTTTATTTCATAATGAGATTTTACCTCCATTTATAATTGTTCTACTTCAATGTAAGATTAGATTTTTGTTAATTTTTCAATAAAAGGTCAAAAGAATGAATGTATTCGAACAGTAATTATTCATTAATGACTCTTTCTCCTCTCTGGCTTAGGAGAACGATGCACTGAGGAGATCAACGAGTGCAGTTCGAGTCCGTGTCTGAGTGGAGGGACGTGTGTGGACAAGGTGAACGGGTTTCAGTGTTTGTGTCCACTTGGGACTCATGGTCCTCTGTGTCACTCAGGTGCAGACCACTGCAGCCCCATGCCCTGCCTGCACGGAGACTGTATTGAGCAGCAGGACGGGTAGGAACAGCCTTAACTTACAAACCATTTTGTCAATGTGACTGACAATGAATGTTTGTAACACAACCTACTTAATACATTTCCTGTTATATTCTGTAAAGAGATGCACTTTTTTGAACTCTAAGCACTGAATTCATGACAAAATACACTGCTTTCTTAGCATTGTCGTAAGAAGCACTATAATGTGCATTAGGATAAACTATATGCTTCTATGGCCAATAGGGCTGGGACGGTTACCGCATTACCGCGGTCACATGACTCCTACGCAGGTCTGAGCTTGTCACCGTCACCGTCAAAAAAAAAAAAAAAAAAAAAAGTGCCTGCACGTGCACGTTTTGTCTAATTACATAGATCATTGATTCTAATGACTTGGATTGAGTCTAGTGACATTGTGTCTAACATGGATTCAAGGTTTTCTAAACAAAACTAAATCAAAAGATGGAGCAAATCCGACCTTTCGCAAGTTGGGGAGCGGAATGTTTCATGAAACATAATAACATTCCATTCGTATTGACTATTAGGCCTGTATGCGAGAGTACCTGTGTAATGTGTCTTGGAGCCTATCATTTGAATTCTATTTTGCTAAAGCATTAAAATACAGGCGCATGACTCATGAGAAAGCCCCAAAAGCAGGACCTCTGTTTTTAAATTGCACGTGCTTATTTTACACGATTCTCTCACGTGGTTGAGCTGCGCAGCCGACAATAGCAGGTAGGTAGATAAATAATCGTTTGTTAAATAAGAGGCGATCTGAAATGTGTTCTTTTTTAAACCAAGTGACCAAAGTGCGCGGATACAGTGTTCTGTTGTGACTCGCGCATGTCTTCACTCGGACGCGCGCTTCAATCCGTTGCGGAGAGACTCTCTATTTTACGTATATCTGTTTTCGGTATTACGGTGTAGTATTACGGGGAGAGCAGGATGGTGCTAATAGCGGTTTACCGCAATACCGCGGGAATTTCTTGCTTTTCAACCGCTGTAAGAAAAAATCCATACCGCCCCAGTCCTAATGGCCAGTTGTCTTTTTCATCTCTAACTTATCTATTTGTAGGTACCTTTGTGCATGTAAGCGTGGTTGGGAGGGTAAGAATTGTGAGCGAGAGAAGAACGAGTGTCAGTCCAACCCGTGCCAGAATGGTGGAACCTGTAATGACCATCTCAATGGCTACACCTGCGTTTGTTCCCGTGGATTTGCTGGTAAAAGCGTGTGGTCCATTACCTAAACAGAGTAACAATGACGTTTATTTCTGTCTCCAACTCCCTGGTTTGCCCTGTCTCTTTCAGGTTTTAACTGCGAAATAAACATTAATGAGTGTGAGTCAAACCCCTGTATGAATCAGGGAACTTGTGTGGATGGAGTCAACAGCTACATTTGTTACTGCTCTCTGCCTTACACAGGTGATACACACATTTACAGTTACAGTGTACAGTTTTTATTTTAAAAAAAATGTGTCCATTATTTGAATTATAGAAGCAACATTTATGACACTTTGTTGTCTGATTATATGAGCTTGATAAAAAGAGTTCCGTCCAAACTGTATTAATATTATAATTTTTTTACACTATCGTTCAATGGCTTGTGGTCGGTAAGATTGGTAACACTTAAGTTTAGGGTCCAATTCTCACTATTAACTTGTTGCTTATTAGCGTGAAAATTACTATGGTATTGGCTGTTTATTTTATTTTATATTCCTTAATCCTACCCACTACCTAAAATGAACTACCTTACTCACTTTTAATAAGCAGTAATTAGGAGTTTGAGGCAAAACTCATAGTTAAAACTAGTTAATAGTGTGAATTGGACCCTAAACTAAGGTATGACCATAACATTTAAAAACATCTATTTTGATATATTTTAAAATGATTATTAATTAATGATGTACATGATATCTGGCGGATATCTGACACACATCCGATATCCTCACAACTCTTTACAGTCATTTAAAACTTTATTTAACTAATTTTAAGACTGTGCTTACGAGGATACTCAACAAAGTGGGCATTTTGGAATACCTTTGTGTTTTTTGTCCGTTCAAGCGTGAAAGAGAACTCAATGCAGCCACCGTGCTGTCTGATGCAGCTTTCTGTGCGCATGAGTGTGTTCAGACAGGAGATTCACAGACAGGGCACCAGTACAGATTTAAGTTCTGTTTTTGCATCTTATCACGCCTGAATGGTTTAAAAGCAGTTGAATGAATGATAGCGTGATCCTATAATGTAACGCTTGCTAAAGGATGAAGGGGAACGAATGCTTGGTTAATTGCGTTAAATATTTTTAACGCGTTAAACTGAAAAAAGTCATTGTATGCGTTTACATGTTAATTTTAACAGCCCTAATTATATTATATAAATGTTTGATTCCAAGGACATTTTGATTACTTTCATTACATTTTGGTACTGTTTTGAGAACCACTCCATACTTTATCCACAACTGACTGAACTGCTCGATTCTCAGGGAGACACTGTGCGGAGAAGTTGGTCCCCTGTGCATCTCAGCCCTGTCAGAGACGAGGGGTGTGTCAGCCATCCCTGTATTATACCAGCTACACCTGTATTTGCCACAGCGGCTGGGAAGGTAAGTGCCTTAAGTCTGTGTGTGCTTTTATTCCTCAAGAGTATCTTTGATGTTGTGACAATCACTTGTAACACCTTTTCCATGATCAAATGACATACCCATTAGTAGATGAAAATCTGAGTGACTGTCTGGTATATGTGTGTAGGAGCCCAGTGCACAGAAGATGTAGATGAGTGCAAGAAGAGCCCATGTCAGAATGGAGCTCACTGTGTGAACACAGTTGGCAGCTACCGTTGTGAGTGTCAGCCTGGATACAGTGGGGTCAACTGCCAGACCAACATCGATGACTGCAGCTCCAGTATGTGTCATTCCCAAACATATTGATGGCTGTCAATGAAATAAAGGAACTGTGATTCATCTAATGGCCAGTTTTAAGCAGACTAAATCAGAGATAATGTTCGATTCAATAAACACGAATATTATCTTAATTTGATAAAAAATAAATCTTCTAAAATCTTTTTCATATTTTCTGTTAGACACCAATTTGAAAACACCAATCTAATTTAATCTCTTTGATTTTCACTCTCTTTTCCAGATCCATGTCGTAACGGTGGTACGTGTGTTGATAAAGTAGGGCGGTTCTTGTGCGAGTGCAGAGCTGGTTTCTATGGCGAGCGCTGTGAGGAGGAGGTGGACGAGTGCGCCAGCAATCCCTGCTGGAATGGAGGCCACTGCAGCGACTATGTGAACAGCTACACATGCCAATGCCTGCCTGGATATGACGGCATCAACTGTGAACGTGATATCCCAGATTGCACTGAGACGTAAGTTTTCTATATAAATTATATGGATAGTTTTTTATTGTATTTTATCATATCAATGCTTATTCATTCTCTCTCTCTTTTACGCCATAGCTCTTGTCTAAACAATGGAACGTGTGTGGATGGAATTAACCGCTTCTCTTGCCGCTGTCGGCATGGTTTTTCGGGTCAGTTCTGCCAGTTCGAACTGAACGAGTGTGACTCTCATCCATGTCAAAATGGCGGCACCTGCATAGATGGCCTGGGGACCTTCCACTGCACCTGCCCACTGATGTACAAAGGAAAAACCTGTGAGGTACAAACTGTCCATTCAGTCTTAGATTGCAAACACATGGTTGATGTTGCACACTATGTTGATTTAAGCCTACGATCTGGAAAATCTGCTATTTAATTGCCATTAAATGATCTTTCAACTCAGCAAATACATGTTGAAATTTGGTTGCCAGTAAGTTATTGTTCTACAATTATGTTGTCAGATTAATTTCTCTGGCTGTTTCATTCTGCAGTCAATGGTGAACGTGTGCAGTCAGATTAAGTGTCTGAATGGGGGTACGTGCATCCAGAAGGAGATGGATTGGAGATGCAGCTGTCAGCACGGCTGGACAGGCCTGTATTGTGACATCCCAAACATGTCCTGCCAGGCTGTTGCCATTAGCAAGGGTGAGACATTAAACAATAGTCTAATGTTAGTCAAGCTCACAAATTTCACTCTTACTGTAATTGTGATATGTATTTTGAATCCTTAATGTAAGTTTTGATGTACTCCAGGTGTGGCGGTGGACATGGTCTGTAAGCATGCAGGAAGGTGTATGGACAAAGACAACACACACCAGTGTATTTGTCAGAGAGGTTACATGGGCAGTTACTGTGAGGCTGAGGTGGATGAATGCCTCTCCAGTCCCTGCAGAAACGGAGGGACCTGTATGGACTACCAGGGTGGATATGACTGCCAGGTACAACTGATCTCTCTTACTAACATAGATATATACTATTATTTAAATGTTTGCGGTCAGTAAACAAAATGTTTTTTGAAAGAAATCAATACTTTTATTCAGTAAGGACATGTAAAATTGATGATAAGTGACATTATAAAGACATTTATAATGTTACAAAAGATTTCTATTTTAGATAACTTTCTATTCTGCAAAGAATCCTGAAAAATAAATCAAGGTTCCCTTGAAAATGTTATACGCATAACGTTTTCAACATTGATAATAAGAAATGTTTCTTAAGTGCCAAATCAGTATATTAGAAGCATTTCTAAAGAATCATGTGACACTGAAGACTGGAGTAATGATGCTGAAAATTCAGCCTTACCACCATAGGAACATTTTAAAATATCGTCACATAGAAAAAAATAATTTTTGAATTAAAAACATTAATATTGTGAAACATTCTACATTGTATTTTGATCAAATAAATACAGCCTTGGTGAACATGAGAGTGCACAACGGTGGTGTATATAGAAATAGTATAGAATAGATTGAGAAAACTATTCATCTTTATAAACCTCTCTTTCACTCTCTGTCAGTGCAAAGCAGGTTATCAAGGTGTCAACTGTGAATATGATGTTGACGAGTGCCAGTCGAATCCCTGTCGGAATGGAGGCACCTGTATTGATTTGATCAACCGCTTCTCCTGTGCATGCCCTCCTGGCACCAAAGGTAAAGCCTGATTTCTAACACTGTACGTTTAGTGCATAGATGTAACGCTGATATGCAAATTTCCCCTGACCACCTCTCTGTTTTGCAGGTTTGCAGTGTGAGATGGACGTGGATGAATGCGCCCCAGAGTTTGGCCCACGCTGTAAGAACGGCGGCCAGTGTGTGGACGGTGTGGGGCGGTACACTTGCTCCTGCCCTCCTGGTTTCACTGGAGTGCATTGTGAGGGAGATGTGAATGAATGTCGTTCTGGACCTTGCAACCCATCCGGTACTATCGACTGTGTGCCGCTGACCAATAACTATCAGTGTCGCTGTCGTCTTGGTTATACTGGTGAGGTTTCATTAGAGACATAAATTTAATGTTTAATACTTGCTATTTTAAAGTGGTTAGAATGATCAGATTTCTTATTTTTACAATTTCTTGTGCTCTCCATCTCCCTATAGGGCAACGCTGTGAGTTAATGGTGGATCTATGCCAGTCCAAGCCGTGCCATAACAACGGCAGATGTGCCATGAACATGAGTTCAGTACATGGATACAGCTGTACCTGCCAACCCGTAAGTGCAGTGTTAGTATTTACATGCATGTACACTACCATTCAAAAGTTTGGGGTCTGTAATGTTTTTTAATGTTTTTTGTCTCTTATGCTATATATTTTAAAATTACATTTTTTCTTGTGATGGCAAAGAAGTATTTTCAGTAGCCGTTACTTTGTCATATGATCCTTTAGAAAACATTATAATATGCTGATTTTGTCATGGCTGTGCACGGAGATGAACCCAAGCACAGACGGTGTACAATGAACTCAGGGTTTATTGGGACAAAACAGGAAAACAAAACCCACAAGGGGGCAAAACAGACGAAACAAGGGATATAAGACTGACAAGACTAGACAAGATAAGATAATGACTGAACACGAAACAAACAACACTTTGTATAATCCTACCAACAACGACGACTACCAACAACGACGACTACCAACAACGACGACTACCAACAACGACGACTACCAACAACGACGGCTACCAACAACGACGACTACCAACAACGACGGCTACCAACAACGACGGCTACCAACAACGACGGCTACCAACAACGACGGCTACCAACAACGACGGCTACCAACAACGAAACAGTTGATGTACCCCATTGGCTAGTATTATTGTATTTTTATAGTACATAGTATTTTTTTTTTCCTACTATGGAAGTCAATGGGGTACATCAACTGTTTGGTTACCGACATTCTTCAAAATATCTTCCTTTGTGTTCAGCAGAAGAAATTTATAACATTAAGTTTTCAATGGTTTAATGTTTGAAAGCAAAGAAAATAAGGCAACTATAAATGTTAGCATTGTAGTTTTACTTTTGTTCTGTAAAATAAAATAATATAATAATGATAGTAATATTTATTGGTGTTATTAATTATAAGGTTTTCCTACTTTCTTGTCTTCAACTGATCACATGCCTGATTATAAAATACTAATACCATTGTTTTAAATGTTATGACATTATAATATACACTATGAAAATGTACATTCATTTTGAGATTTGCTAAAAAATTACAGTTAACATTGTTATTAATTTATTAGTGTTTTTAAAAAATATTTTTAAAGTAAGTGTTGGATGATGGCAAAGGCAATCTAAATGTAAAAATAGAGAAAATGAGCATGTACAATTAAATGTTAAATGTTAAATATTGGCAAATATAACTATATTTTAAAAAACTGTTACATCAGACAATAACCTCTATTGTACTGAAGCATTCCCTAACTTCTGTAAATACATAAAACCTCCGTCTAATTTCCACAAACTGATCCCTGAGAGGTGGAGGAGGGTATTTTAAAGACTGGCTCTTACTGTGCTTTCTGACATTTCTCTTACAACCTTTAACGGCTGCATTTGCTTTGCTCGACTCTGCTTTGCTTTGAGTGAAAATGTTTCTTTTTCTCATGGCTGCTTGTTCTCTTCTTACTCTCATGCTTGCACTAAAGACTGAGGCTGCATAAATCAGGTATGAAGTGAAACTCTGATTCCCTCCTTTAACTGATCTTTTACTCTCATTTCACTCACTGTTGCTGTCTTACTAGCCTCCAGTCATTTAGTTATAAAGTAGCGTCATGATTTGGTTTATTTTTTTACATCTGATGTCCTCTGTGTGGCTCTTTCAGGGTTACAATGGCTTCAACTGTGGCAATTATGAGATGTTCTCCTGTGCCAGTTTGCGCTGTCAGAATGGCGGACAGTGTTTGGAGATAAAGGGTCGCCCGCAGTGCCGCTGTCTAACAGGTTTTTCTGGACAGCACTGTGAGAGCATGACAAAAAAACCTTGCATATGTCACAACGGTGGCACCTGTATGACAGATGATCCCAACAGCTGCCGGTGTCCACCTGGCTTCAGTGGGCCGACCTGTCAAATTATTGAACCTTCCTGCCCTTATTTGGAGTGTAAACAGCGGGCGGGAGACAAAGTATGTGACCCGCAATGTAAGAACCCAGAGTGCGAGTGGGATGGGGGCGACTGTACGCTCCATTGGGACAAGCCCTGGAAGAACTGCCTAACACCAGTGCCTTGCTGGAACTTATTCCATAACGGCCGCTGTGACCCACAGTGCAACAATGCAGGCTGCCTCTACGACAGCTTTGAATGCCAGAACCGTACATCGGCAAGCACTTGCAAGTATGTGTCCCAGTGTAAATCTCGTACTCCAGAGGATCACTGTTCTTCTTTGGGAAAATTGCTAAGATAATGCTTGAATAATTTTTTTTTTCTTTTTTTAAAGAGATGTTATATATCAGAATATTACACATATGATGATAACACATAATCACAATTATGATTATTACATATTTATATTTGATATATAACAGTATATTATTTATATACTGTCTGAGCCATTGCCATTTGACATTTATTTACTGTACTGTTGATTGCACTCTCTGCAAAGTGACGCAATGAGAGATGAATTGAGTCTAATTGTTTCTAAATCCCATCTATCTCTCTTATTTACCCTAATTTCTCTATAGATACGATAGATACTGTGCAGATCATTATGCCAATGGTCATTGTAACCAGGGCTGCAACACAGAAGCATGTGGCTGGGATGGTCTGGACTGTGCCACAGACACTCCTCCGAAGCTAGCTGACGGCACACTGGTGATTGTGGTGCTGTTGCAGCCTAATGAGCTAATGGGTGACGTTAATGGTTTCTTGCGCTCTTTGGGGACGCTCCTGCATACCAACCTGCGATTGAAGCTGGATGAGAATAAGAGACCTATGGTGTACCCATACTATGGAACTGAACAGAGTGAAATCCAAAGCGGTATCGCCGCTATGAAGCAACGTGGAAAACGAGAGCTGGAGAAGGAGGTTATTGGGTATGTTCCTCGCCCAAAATTTTAAATACTGTCTTTTTACCCTAATGTTATTGTATTTTTTTTTTATTTTTTATAAATTAACATGATTTTGGATGTCTCCATGGTTTAGATCAAAGGTTCACCTGGAGATTGACAATCGACAGTGTTCTCAGCACTCAAAAGAATGCATCTCCAGTGCAGACCAGGCTGCGGCCTTCATAGCAGCCGAGTACCTGAAATCGGAGCTACCGTATCCAGTCTACTCTGTGAGCAGTAAGTGAACTGACAAAACAGGGCTACAGCAAAATGCAATTGTAGTTTTCACTATGTTGTTCTCTGTTTATAATCTTTGTTACCAACCTCTTCGACCTCAGGCAATGAAGATGAACCTACCTCTATGCCTATTGCTCTGTACCTGGTTGCTGTGGCTGCAGCTATCATCATGCTGATTTTGGTGCTGGGTGTATTGGCTGCCAAGCGCAAACGCAAGCATGGGACTTTATGGCTTCCTGATGGCTTTCTAGCAAAGAATGACAGCAAGCGGAGAGAGCCAGTGGGACAGGATGATTTTGGCATGAAGTAAGTGTGCGCCTGAAATCCACAACAATCTCAGATTTGCTGCCTTCAAATCTTCTTAGGAAGCTCTTAAATAATAAGTTGGAAGTTTTTATAATGTGACAGTGTTTATTCAGTGTTCTGCCATTTCATATTTCTATCTTTGTTTTCAATTACTTTAACATTTTTTTTTTAGCACTAATGTAAGTATGTAACTTAAGCTTTAGGGATTTTATTGTTCTTGTACAACCACAGAATTATAGGAAATGTTTAGGAAATCCTAGGTTTCCGACTAAACTACTTTCTTGTGCATTAATCTTGTTAATACGATCATTCTGACCCAGTCTTAACCATGTTATACACTACTATTAGTCATATATACAATGTGACAGTGTGCACGTTTAAATGATATTCTTGTCAATTAAATGGATACGTTCGGCAATTTCATATGTTTCTCTTTCATTTAATTTACTAGACAGGCGATGCATATGAAATTGCATACTGTCTGAGTAGGTACTACATTTGAATTTGAACTCACTTCCCGATCGTTAAAAAGTACTTTCTATATAGTATGATGGGTAATATGAATGAAATTCGGATGTACTACATCCGCCTTGTTGCTACTGTCACGTGACCCAGTTGCGTCGCTGCACCTCCATTCATAAATTCCCTCCCGTGGCCTCAGGGGATACTAAAGTGTCCATCGAATGTGCACTTCGGAATCTCGGCGGAAGTAGTAGGTAATCTAGGGACTTGTCGCCTACTACTCTGTTAGCATACTATTTTTCACATACTATATAGTATGGAATAGTGAATTCCGGATGCAGCGAGGATGTTTTTTAATGGTAATGCAACAAAATGAGCGTGTGGTGCCTTAAAGGCAGCAACAGTTTGAAGCTTTTTTACATGCTTCTGTTAATCTGTTAATTTCAGGTGGCATCTCTAATCATTTCTTTTTCCTCTATCTTCCACTTTCTCTCAGGAGCATGCAGAAGCCACAGGATGGAGGGTTGATGGATGGCAGTTCTACCCATCATTGGTCAGAGGAGGATCATCTATCTAAAAAAACAAGGGTAAGAGACGGTGTCTCCACAGCCCTGAAGATCACAGTAACAGATCTCTTTATTTATGATCCATCTAAATGCATCCCCCGAACCCTACAGATGGAGGATAAGCCGTTGCTTCCTGTCGGAGTGGATGGAGGAGTGGACAGGAGAGAGTGGACCCTGCAGCATCACAAAGCCGCTGACATCACACTCACTCCCCCTCAGGCTGACATAGACATGGACAGCATGGATGTCAATGTTAAAGGACCAGGTTAATAGACTGAGATTCTTTCTTGCTCCAAATCTGGGTAGATGAGGAAAGAAGGTTTTCGCCCTTTTGTTTTCCTTTTAGAAGTTTTACTACCTCTGTATTATTTTCACGCTTATAGATGGTTTCACTCCTCTCATGTTGGCATCTCTACGAAATGGCAGCAGCCCCGATTGTGGCAGCATGCTGGGAGAGGAAGAAGAGGAAAGTGGCGCTGACGAGCCTGGCACAAATGTCATTACCGACTTGATTGGCCAGGGTGCTTCACTCAATGCCCAGACAGATCGCACGGGAGAGACAGCACTTCACCTTGCTGCACGATATGCTCGAGCAGATGCTGCCAAGAGACTGTTGGATGCTGGCGCTGATGCCAATGCTCATGATAACATGGGCCGCACCCCTCTCCATGCATCCGTGGCAGCAGATGCCCAAGGAGTCTTCCAGGTAAGGGGATGTGCTTCTACACATTTGCCCTGTTAAGCCTAATTTCATAATGAATTAAAGAGTTTCCACAGTCATGGAAAACCTGGAAATAACAGTCAATTTTTCAAAATTGTGATTTCCATGCCTGGAAAAAAAATGGAAATGAATCAATAAGAGTGATTAACATATAGTTATGCTATACAACAAATAGAAAATATATTAGTTAAAAATGTTATTAAAACAAATAATAGTGAAAAAAAAAAATAGTGAAAATAATAGTGAAATCTTTATAAATAGATATGAGATATAATAGATCAAGCAGTATTATTTATTTTAACATTACTATTTCTAACAGTAATTACTTATGAATTTGCTTCATTGTAATGTATAAACATAAAAAAAATTATCAGTCTGCTTTTACGTTGGAAATTATCTTATTTCTTTTATTCACTTTTCAATTAAAATGTTGTTACCCACCAATTTTTTAAGAATATTGTGATGAAGCTGTTTGTTTGATCGCCATGTTTTTGTTTATTCTGATAACTACTTAGTTATTGATTGTAACTCCTAAAGTAGTTTCCTGAATTACCTTGTTTATGTAATAATACATTTGCACAGCTAGTGTAGTATGTAGATAAGTTTATTTTCAGGGTTTGTGAAAAAAAAAATGTTTGTGTGCACATACCAATCATTACTGTTATATGCTAATCTAGATTCTTATCCGGAACCGTGCCACGGATCTTGATGCTCGTATGAATGATGGCACCACACCACTCATCCTGGCAGCCAGACTGGCAGTCGAGGGTATGGTGGAGGAACTTGTGCACTGCCATGCAGATGTTAATGCAGTGGATGACCATGGTAAGATCAGAGTAAAGAACTTTGTTGATAAATGAAAATGAAATAAATTCTGGAAATAAAATGCCCTATTTAATTCTGTCACGCTCATCTCATCCACAGGCAAGTCGGCTTTGCACTGGGCTGCCGCTGTCAATAATGTAGAAGCCACTCTGGCGCTACTGAAGAATGGAGCCAATCGAGACATGCAGGACAACAAGGTAGTCTTCCATGTCTATTATGTTTATGTGCATATTTAATCACTTTTTAAACACACAAATGTTTTGTGTGTCAGCCAAACACTTCATTTTGTTTGTTCTGTGATGTAGGAGGAGACCCCCTTGTTCCTGGCTGCCAGAGAGGGCAGCTTTGAAGCGGCTCAGGTTCTTCTAGATCATTATTCAAATCGTGATATCACCGACCATCTTGACCGCCTGCCTCGTGATACTGCACAAGAACGAATGCATCATGACATAGTGCGTCTGCTGGACCAGTACAACTTGGTGCACAGCCCACACTCCGGGCCTAATCACGTGGGCAACGGCGGACACTCCTCGATGGTCTGTGGAACAAATGGCACAGGATTCATAATCGGCATGCGTCCAGGACCGCAGGGCAAAAAGAATCGCCGAGCTGGAGGAAAAGCAAGTGCTGTCTCAGCTGGGACAGCCAAAGATCTGAAAGAAATTAAGGCCAAGAGGCGAAAGAAGCCTACTGGAGGAGAGGGGCCGAGTGTGGTGGCTGTGCCTGGAGCCGGAGGAAATGTCACCAAAGCAGCCAGTGGTCTCTCAGAGAGCTCAGTCACCATGTCACCTGTGGATTCCCTGGAGTCTCCACATTCGTACACCGGAGAGGCCGTGGCCGCCTCCAGCACAGCGAATTCTCCCCCTCTGCTCAGCAGCCCGTCAACAAGGCCCATGTTGCCCCCTGTAAGTCACATGTTGGGCCAGCAGCAAAGCTGGGTAGGTCTGGCCAAACACAGCTACAATAGCCACATGTTTGGCCTCATGTCACCCCACCAGATGAGTGCAGGTCACACCAGCATGCAGCAGCACCACAGCCCGGGCATGCTCACCCCGATGAATGTCACCATGAGCCGTGAACAGCTGCCGCCCATCGTCACTTTCCAGATGATGGCGACAGGCAGCGGGCAGAGTATGCTCAAGCAGGCGCAGCAGGGTCAGATACAGGCGCAGGGGCAAAATCAGACACAAGGTCAACACCTACACTGCAACCAGGGTATGATGTTCCCCATTCCTGATGTGGGAATGCAGCACGGCCTGTCGCACAACCTTCCGCACCCCCACGGTCACAACCACGCGCTTCCTCACGGGCTGCCAGAGAGCCAGGCAAGGCAGGTGGCATCCTATCAGCCACGCCAGAGCCCCGTGGATAAATATCCCACGCCACCTTCCCAGCACAGCTACGCCACTGCCGGCTCTGAGGGAACCACCCCCGGTCATCCCGCACACAATCCCAGCGAACACCCCTACCTCACCCCCTCACCTGAATCGCCTGACCCCTGGTCCTCCTCGTCCCCCCACTCCAACTCAGACTGGTCCGACGTCACCACAAGCCCCACCCCTCTAGGAAACCCCCGTACACTGCCTCCTTCCTGCCACACACACATTCCCGAACAAGCCCAGCTGCAGCCCCAGTCTCAGGCTGCGCAGCCGACACAGTCCCAGCAGTCCCAGCGCAGCAGTGTGTACGCGTAGGAACTCGGTCCTTTGAGAGTTTAATTGCACGGCCATTTTGATTCTCTCTCTTCAGCTTACAAGGAAGTGGGCAACTGTCTTTCTCTCCACCCTCCATGTCTTTGTTATGCTCTGCATGTTGACTGAAGTTTGCGTATCGTAAATTCCTACTAGCCTGAATTTTTTGTCTCACAGGAGCCCCGAACTAAACAGAGAAACAGCTTTAACAACACGGGACTTCTGTTCACGGCCATCTACGACCTGAGGCACTTTTTCCAATGGACAATTACACTGCCAAGCTAAGGAGTCCGTTGTCCTCAGTTTTGAGATGTTTATTTCACATTTTAGTCTAACCTTTTATGTTTTGAAGGAAATTTTCTCATTTAATCTGCTCTTTTTTTGATAATTGTTGTAGATGATAAAGTCGTATGAATGATATGTTCAGTTGGTACCAACCTTAAAGGGATAGTTTACCCAAAAGTGAAAACGTATCATATACTCACAAACCTTTAACCTTGTTCTGTAGAATACACAATGATATATATAAAATTAACAATAAAAGTCAAAGTGGTTTAAGGTTGTTTTGAACCCCATTGTATAAAGAGAAAATTAGTTGAAAGATTCTAAAAAATATTTTCTTTTGTGGTACAGGTTTGGAATGACACCAGGGCGAGTAAATAATAAATATAATAAAATAATATTCGTTTTTGAGTAAACTATCCATTTAACTGATAATTTAAATAATATTTTTATATAATTGGTCAGCTTCCATGTCTTCTAAGTTTTTGTTTAGATCGACCTGCATTTTCTTTTTTGTTGTGATGAAATGTTTCTTAAATGAACTGGTGGTACTTGTCTATTTTTTGTGTGATTGGTAGCTTTTATGTGCTCCAAACTCATGCCCACATACATCTCATTCATTCATGTGTGGTTCAGAGCTAAACTGTGGTGTAAATAGTTAAGTTACTTTTTTTTTTAAATATCTATTTCTGTGCTGTCTGTTACAGTTTATCCTCTGCCTTGCCAATTATTAAGAGGTAAAAGTAGGTGTGTAAATATGAATGGGTTCCACTTTGTTTCTTTTGAAATGGTATGCAGTATTCAGTGGCCACACAAACATTACAGAGGTTTGAAGAAGAATTCCAGCAGTCATTGTCAAGCCGCTTGAGCCTTTTGGTAAAGAAAACATTTAGACAAATAATATTATCAGTGCCTTTTACAACATATTTGTAACCATTGTTACTATTCTATTTGTTTTGTTCTGCTTTTTTGTTACTGTATATTACTCTTTTAAGCAGTTTAACTGGTTTTGAAGTTTTACCTTTTATGTACATGAGTTTTAAATACGTGTCATGTATTTTCTTTCTTAATTACAATCAGCCTGTCCGTTTGAATCACTTGGCAACTTACAAATCATACTTTATACAATCTAAATATACTGTTTCACTTTTTTTTGTTTTGTGTTTTGAGCAAAGCTTTATAAAATTGATTAGCACAATCACATTATTTTTTTGTGTTTTGCACAATAAAGCCCCTGGGTCTCTTAAATGCCAAATAAACACTCATAATAGTATTTAAAAATGCATGAATACATTAGCCTGAGTGGTGATAAAATACTACGGTCTTATAAACTTCCGGTATGCTGTATTTGTTCAGATGGGTGGGTCGGTTATATTGTGTGTGCTCAAGGTCAATATTAAGAGAGTCTGCTTATGCAAATAAAAACATTTATGTACTATAGGCTACATATGGCATATTCTTTTTGAAAACAATTGATATCCTGTAGCACTTAAGGGCCCTTCAACAGTATGATCTTTAGTGTACTAAAACCGGAGGAATTTAAAGGGTTTTAGTCCACCAAATAAAGATCAGAGCAAAGCTTTTGGATCGTGTTTTCACCCGAATCTTATGCAAAGCTATTTTTATATGTGCTGTATATAATTTTTTTTAATGCCTATTGTACTTTCTTTTCCTGTCCACCAAATATATGCATACAGTATGCTAGAATGAAGTAAATGTTTCATCTTAGTGTTTTGTAGATTAAAATTTGTGCTTTAAACAAAAGCCTGTGTAATGAAAATAATTCAAGACAATTGATGATTAAAATAGAGATGAAACTAATAAAGGAAAACCTTTACAAATTGATGTAGTTAAATGACTGAGTTCCTTTCTGCTGCTGGTACACACTAACAAACGTAATTAAACATCCCATCCTTTGATCAACATTCACTCTCAACCGTTGAAAAATCTATCTATCTATCTATCTATCTATCTATCTATCTATCTATCTATAAAAAGGGATGTTAAGTTACAGCTTAATGACAGTGACAAAAATGTTCCTCTTGAACAGGCACTTTTGCATGATTGTTGGCTGTTGATTTTTCCTCAGCGTTCAATACACTGCATCCCATTATTTGAGCAAATAAACTTGTAAATTATATTAATTTTAGTCATGGGCTGGTCTCATGTATTTTGGACTTACAGGCAGGCAGCAAAGGGTCAGGATAAATGGAGTTTAATGTTCTCAAGATTGTGTACTGTCATCTTATAATCATACTTTAAATGACTGCTGAAGTTCTCAAGATAATTATCATGTTGTTAAATATGCAGATACAGTATTTCTTTCTCTCAAGTTCGGAGTATGATAGTCAAGCACTACATGAGTTCATTACGTGGTGCAATAGACCTTATTCACAGCAGTGCGTTTTTGTATTGTTCTGCAGACAAAACACTGCAAAATATATTTCCAAGAATAAAATACCCGACAATATGAGCAGTGGAAAATTATAGGCCTAAGTGATCAGACAGATGGACCCCATTGACTTCTAGTAGGAAAAAAAAATACTATGGAAGTCAATGGGGTCCATCAACTGTTTGGTTACCGGGTGAGTAAATAATGACATAATTTACATTTTTAAGTGAACTATTACTTTAGGTCTGTTAAGTGTGTGTGTGTTTAAGCCCTTTAGTAATTGACCCTAGTGGGATTAATAAAGTGGTAAACTAAACTAAATCTATATATCTATCTGTCTGTCTGTCTGTCTGTCTGTCTGTCTCAATTAGGTCCAGTTCAACTTCGAAATAAATTGAACATCATTCTGTCCGCCAACCGACAGGTGGCGACAACGACTCATAATCAAAAGATCGAAAAAACAAAACACTAGGAAGTACTGCAAGATTATTAAGATTCATGACGGTTTTCTACACTTCACTTTACAGTCTGCTTTTCATTCTTGATAGATGAGGGAATCCGCCATGAGTAAAACATATAGCAGATGGCCATGCTCAGTGAACACCCGGAACGGTTGATTTGATCAAATAATAATAGCTTAGCAGCTGTAGCTCTTAGTGTTAACTGTCAAAATAAGACACTGCTTAACTATTTAACGTTAACTTACTCACTGAATGTAGATTCAACTTAAGTAGAATCTGTAAGGATGGATCTTTGACGGGGTTTAAAGTTTATGTTTGCCTTCAAGCTCCAACTCTTCCGGATTACTGCTATAGTCTTCTGAAAAGGTAATTTAAGACTATGAAAATATCTGTAATATTTGCATCTAAAAACTAATTGGGATCATAGATTTATGTTAAACATCTGTCCATGTCCATGTCATTGTGACGATAAAATATAACTTCGATATTTTGTTGTTGTTTTTCATGTTTTTTTTACATTTATTTATTCATATATTCACTTGTAAATTCGGAAATCCAAATGTTATGCATATTTCTGAAATAATGTTTAATATATTTAGTAATTCTGTATCTAATGTTTCTGAATATTTTACTGTTTTTTTGTCCATATATTTTTTAATCTTCAGTTAAAGGAATAGTTCACCCAGAAGTGATATAAATAATTGTAAGATAATTTTTGCTAAGTGTGATAAGCATTATTTACTCAACCTCATGTTGGCTTTATTTCTTCACTGGAAACAAAAAAGTTGCGAAAAATGACAGCCTCAGTCACCATTCACTTTCACTGTATGGAAAAACGACGCACTGAAAGTGAATGGTGACCAAGGCTGTCAAAGAAAGTGTGACATGATTGCAACGACATGAGTGTGAGTAAATGATGTCACACTTTTCATGTTTGATTGATCCATCCCTTTAATTGTTTAACATTTCAGTCCTAAATTTATTTTAGTAAACTGTAGGGTTAATGTTTGATTTCTTGGTCAAGGACACAATATTGTGTGGATACTATATAGCTCTGGATATCAGTGTTGTTTATGGCCATTAATGTTTACAGAGCAGCTTGCTTGTCAGACCCAGCTGGGACAACATTGTATTTCAACATCTGTCTGCTCTTTGCCCTTTTCTGCCTCATGTCACCCCAGTCTGTCCTGGTCTCCTCGTGAGAGGCTGTCATCATGGCATCGGCCAAGCTTAAGTATCTCTCTCTGGGGGTCCTGGTGTTCCAGACCACGTCTTTGGTGCTGACCATGCGTTACTCGCGCACCTTACAGGGCGACGGGCCGCGCTACCTCGCCTCCTCTGCTGTGGTGGTGGCAGAGTTCCTCAAGATCCTCACCTGTATGGGGCTTGTCTTCAAAGATCACAGTACGTTTCATGGTGCCACCTTCCTCCTTGAGATTGTTTTCAGCATCTCTTCTTGAAAGCACCCCAAAAATGAAGTCTCCTTCAGTAGGTGAATGTATAGAGAGATGATAGTGAATGCAGTGTCAAATGCTGTCTGTGTATTTAAAAGCTTGCGAGATGCGCGAGGCACATATTTGCATAGTCTGATTTGCTTTGGGATTTACTTAAAAAAGTTTTGTACTCATCTTTCAACAGTAAACATTTATTGTTTATTTGTTAACAACATGTATTCTTTACCTCAATGAGCTCGTTGAACATATGTAGAGAGTTTCCATTCATCCAAAAGTAGTAAGTAGGCTAGACCACTACAGACAGAACAACGCAGAATGTACAAATCTACAATTTCTTTACTGACATTGTGCCTCAGATTCTAAATATTTTTCAAAGATCTGATACCACTAACCTGGAAAGCTTTTCCGTAAGTGCTCATAATATCAACCTGGTAACTTTCAAACGTGGTAAAAACATTTTTTTAACAAGTCCACCCTTGTTCCTAGTATGTTGCTGTTAGGTAATCTGAGTAGAGCTATTTTCACAATAAATTTCAAAAAGTCTCTTATGCTCGCTATGGCTGCATTTATTTAATCAAAATATACAGTAATATTGCGAATGTTATGTATTTTAATACATTTTAAAAATGTATTCCTTTAATGGAAATTCTGAATTTTCAGCATCATTACTCCAGTCTTCAGTGTCACATGATCCTTCAGAAATCATTCTAATACGCTGATTTGCTGCTCAAGAAACAGTTATTGGTTGAAAACGACCCCATATATTTGAACTGTAATGAACATCAAATAGTCATTGAAATGTGAGGATTGGAATCCTATATATGCCGTCTGAGTCTACATCAGAGAGGAATGGCTCTGAATTATTGCTGTATAACTACTGTATCTGTGTGGAACAGGTTACAGCGGCCGAGCTCTGAGCAGTATTCTGAGACAGGAGATTCTACACAAACCTATAGAGACGCTGAAGCTGGCGATTCCTTCTGGGATCTACACGCTACAGAATAACCTGCTCTATGTAGCGCTGTCCAACCTTGATGCAGCTACCTACCAGGTCCATATGAATTCATTAGTTGCATGCATTATTTTATAGATTAGATTAGATTATTTTTGTATGTATCCTGTGCACTTCTAGGTGACATACCAGTTGAAGATCCTGACCACAGCCCTGTTTTCTGTGTCTATGCTGGGCCGCAGGCTCGGGGTGTACCAGTGGTTGTCTCTGCTCATTCTTATGGCCGGGGTTGCACTTGTACAGGTAAAGATACCTTGATTAGAGATTAGCTGCCAAAAAATGTGTTGCAATCTTTCATGTATTAATGTAACTCATGATTTCTTGTTTGGACAGTGGCCAGCTGACTCCACGTCAGACCCTCAGAAAGAGCAGCCGACTGCAGGCTCACAGTTTGTGGGGCTGGTGGCCGTGTTGGTGGCCTGTTTCTCCAGTGGGTTTGCTGGCGTCTACTTTGAGAAGATCCTTAAAGAGACCAAGCAGAGTGTTTGGGTTCGAAACATCCAGCTTGGTAAGTAGTTTTAAAGAAATAAAACATACATGGATCATTGCAGAAAATAAGATATGTGACTAACAGAAGCTTATGATTCTTACATGCTTTGTTCAATGTGATAATCTTCACTAATGAACATAACTTTTTTGGATATTGAAGCGTAAATACAATTGGCAGAAGTCAAAAGCTAAACTCAGGCTATAAACCAATTACACCACGGTCGCACAACTTCAACATCACCATCACTAACTCTTCGCTGATGTCTTTGTTTAAAAATATTTTTCCTGAAAGCTTGAGTTATAATAGTTTGCAAGAGTGAGATTATAAACCCAACAGTGAGTAGTTGAGTTGACCTGTTCGTCTGGTGTCGTTTAATGTCCCAGACAACCTCTAGCCTCATTTAGCCACTTGTTAGCAACCACCTTTTTGCAAGTAAAAACTTTAAAAAAAATCACAAGAGGGTATTACTGATGTATTTTATATCGTAGGATAAAACGTGAAAATATCTTGAGCTTGTTTTCACCACAGACCTTATTTCAAGCATTTTACCAAAATCCCATTGACTTCAGGACAATGGAACCGGAAGTGCTAAAATGCTAACTTGTTTCTGAGTTTAGGCCTACAAAAATACATCATCCCTGCACCACTCTATATTATATTAAAGCAGGGGTCGGGAATCTATGTAACGTTCAGTGGTGTTTTAACAGCTACTAAGTACAATGTATTGTTCTAAGAGCAGAAAGCAACAAAAAAAAGCAGATCAAATTGCATCACTGGGATGGGCGACCACACCTATGCATGCCAATGCGAACACACCTGCCTAAAGTTGCTGGCCACTACTAGAGGAATTTGCATATAAAGTCACACAATAAATTGTGGTTTTAGTATAATCAGTATGTGTGATGCTTTTCCTCAATCTAAGCATGTTGGTGTTCAGATCAAATTAACACTTCACACGGCTTAGATAGGTGACAATTAACATGAAGCACTGACGCATACAACCTATTTTTAGACTAGAAGTCTGTTGACTTCTGTATAATCTGTATTTCCTAAAGATGTTATCAAATTTCAAACAACTGAAATTTGAATTTTTTTTTTAAAAGCAGAATCTTGCACAAATAAAACAGTCTGAAGTCACATTCAGGAGCTTAAGGTGAATATGTATGTGCGTGACTGTTTTCATTCTTGCCATGTGGAGTCTTCAGTGTAAGATTTATTTATAACTGGCAATGTGTGGATTGAGCGTCTGTAGTGATTCACCTCCTAATGTGAACTTCTGTTCATCATAATGAACTAAGCCAAAAAAGCATCGCTGTTCTTCAATGAGTGCCAAGATAATTTGATAACCTATCATTTTATAATTTCAAAGTTTATCACAATCATTTAATTTCTTTTCTCAGAATGAAGTCGTTTATTGATTTCCCTAGTGTTTATACACTATCGTTCAAAAGTTTGTGGTCAGTATGTTTATAATGTTTCTATTTCAAATAAATGATCTTTTAAACTTTATATTTATTAAATTATTGTAGTTTCCAAGGAGCCCAACTATTTTTAACCTTAATGATAATACAAAACAAATCAGCATATTAGAATGATTTCTGAAAATTCAGCTTTGCCATCACAGGAATAAATTCCATTATAAAATATATTAAAATAGAAAACAGTTCATTTAACGTGTAATATTTCACAATATTACTATTTTACAGTTTTTTTTAAATCAAATACATGTACTAAATCTTTGAACTAGTGTCTATTACAGTAATTTTATTTAATGTTTATGAATTTGAATGATTCATTCAATCTTAATTATAATTTGAGAATAGATATTTTATATAAACCTACTCGCTTCATTTGTCTCAAAAGAAATGAATGGTGAACAGCCATTCTGCTACTGTACTTTCCTTGTATGACTGCACATATCTGAGTGCTGTGGTACAGTATCTCATGTGGATCTTATGTGTGCAGGCATGTTTGGCCTGGTTTTTGGGATCTTTGGGATGTTGGCATACGATGGAAACCGAGTCCAAGAACACGGAATGTTCCAGGGCTACAACACGCTGACCTGGATTGTGGTTGCTCTTCAGGTGAGCCTGAACACTTTGCAGTACAAGACTTGTGAAGTTGATAACTGCTTCATCATTAACAGCGAACAGAAAGCCAAAACAAGCTTTTCTCCTGCAACAATATAAATTGATTCTTTTTTTTATTTCACACAGGCTCTTGGAGGACTCGTAATAGCTGCTGTCATCAAATATGCTGACAACATACTAAAAGGCTTCGCTACATCACTCTCAATAATCCTCTCCACATTAATTTCATATTTCTGGCTTGAGGACTTTGAGCCTACTAGGTAAAAAAAAAAAAAAAAAAATGTGATCAATAAATGCTTTAAATTCAACTGAATTAAGTTTAAAAAAGATTAATTTACTTGAAATGAACTTTTTTTTTTCTGTGCAGCGTGTTCTTCCTGGGCACAGTATTTGTCATGATGGCGACGTTTCTCTATGGTTATGAGAACAAACCGGCAACCAACCCAAGCAGAGCATGATAAATGGATGGATGATGTGAAAGTGGAGTGGAACAAAGGGATGAAACGAGTGGAAGGACAGAGAAGGGTAGAGGAGGCGTAGAGAGCGGAAAAGAAGGATTGATTCAAGGTTGGAAAACAGGCTGTGCCACTGCTGTGCAGTGCTGAGCTGAAGCACACTGGGTGAAATGCTTTGGGCCTGTAGTTTCAGTGAAACTCGTTTAGCTTGAAAACATTCATCATCGCTAATTTCATTAATGGGTGATGGATAAAAACACTTAATAACGTGCCATCTTCAATTGATTCTGGATGAGCTGAGACCTTTTTTTGGATCATGACTTGAGCACAGAACTCGTTTGTCTCTTCTCAATCATTTACTATCTGTTCATCTTTGAGAGGCAATGGCTGCTTTTGGATCGCTATTTCGCCACAAATGAAACTTGAATCTCGCAGTAACTCGCCAATGGATATTAGGCTACTAATGGGGTCGTTGCATCACTGTATTTTTGTGTCATTATTCAAACTGCTTAAGTCCTACAAAAATATATTTTATGTTATTTTAATAGACTGGGATGCTGTGTTAGATTCTGTGCCATAGAATTGATGGAATGATGTACCTTTTGTGAATATGATGTAAGCTTTTTGATATTATTATAATGAAATGATAATAACAAGACTTATGACAATGATGCTAGCCGGTCAGTTTGCGGGATATGGTGATTACAGATTATTTTATGTATGTCACCAGGCAACAAAGTACGGAGCCCCTAAAGGGACATGTTGATGGAAAAAATATATTCGCTCGCAAACGTTTTGCGTTCCCCCGAGAATCTTTGCATTCACTAGCAAAACTTTTGTGAACAAACGCAAAGATTTTGTGAATGAATACAAAGTTTCTCGAGTGAACGCAAACATTTTGCGATCGAATTCAAAGTTTCTCAGGGGAACGCAAAACATTTGCGAGAGACCGCAAAAGCATTGACAATTTTCCTTCCCATCTTATATCTCATATCCCATATCCTTTAGGGGCTCTGTAACAAAGAATACTTGAGTTATTCCGTTATATATGCAAGGAAGTGCTTTTTTTAGTGACTTTGCACCATGTGTGAAGCTATATTGGTATCTGGTGAGGAGTAATAATCATGTTTAATTATCTTCTTCTTTTTTTTCAAACAATACATATATTTTCACCATGGCAGAACACAATTTAAAAGAAAGAGGTTTGGCATTTGTTTCAAAAGGTGTAAAAACAATGCATGCAATCACAGTTTGAAAAAGATAATTAATTAAAAAGGCAAAAAGGTTTTCTGTTCTTACATACAGTTGGCCATTCAGATCCATGTTTATTTGATCAGTCAGGATGCTCTATTTGCCCGAGTCCTTCCAAACACACTGTGAACCACAAAAACAATAAACTTTACAGTGACCTCTAAAGATCAGCATCGGTAATGTTGTTTTTGAAGTCTGTGCATCCCATATGGCATTATAAATTTAGTTTATACAATTCCAATGGCTTTAATGCTGATTAATTTTTGATAATCAAGCAGTCACTCCACTGTAATGTGTGCAGGCGCTGGATACTGAGGAGGAAGAAGAGGGTGCTTCAAAGAAGAAGGTGGTTTTGTTGTGCTTTCCTGTCTGGATGTGTGTTTGTTATCTCAATAGGAATGTCCGGATACTTTGCACCTCTCTAATGAGTAGCGGTGGGAGTTGGTGTTTTCAGCACTGTTCAAATCTTTCTCTTGCCCTCCCTCGATTCCCTCTCTACAAGGTGGGCAGACAAATGAAATTGCAGACAGGCATACTTCAGCTTAGAGCTTCGAAATTCAAGCAGGCGTAGTCCTGTCATTTTCACTTCAGCAGTATTCACAGTCCAGGTTATGCTCTGTGGAACTAAAAAGTCATATATCTCTTCTTACTTCATTTATGCCATGCTGAACAGCAAATATATCTGACAGTTGGGGCTTTCTGTTTCCTTCAAATGAACTTTGAATGAAACCAATTAAGTTGAAAGGCAATACTGAATTCTACTGTAAACCTTCTGAAGTCATACATTCATTCACAACCGTTTCTTCTCCTTTCTTAAAAGAGAAGGTTGGAGTTTAATGATCTGTAAATAGTTGAATTGTCTGTTAAAAAAAAAATGAACATGAAAATTCTGCCATCATTCACCCTCATGTCGGTCAGAAAAACATTTTGAAGAACGTTGGGGAGTGAAACCATTGAACCCATTGACTTCCATTGTATGGACAAATCCCTTTATGTATACCAAAATAATGATTTATTCACCTTGATTCTTGAGTCTTGAGGTTTTCAGGCAAATGTAAATATCAAATTAAAGGGATAATTCATCCAAACTACAGTATCATTATTCCAAACCTGTTCGACTTTTTCCTCAGTGGAATGCAAAAGAAGAACTTTTGAAAAATGCTGTGTTTTTTCTTCTTCTATACATTGAAAGTCAATGGTGTCCAATGTAGTTTTGTTTCAGTAGATGGACAAAAACATTCTTTAAAATATCTTCTTATGTCTCCTTCACACAAGGAACAAAAGTCATAAAAAGTTTGAAGTTATTTGAGAGTGTGTAAATTATGAATTTTGTGGAGTAATGAACTGTCCCTTTAAGTGTCTTTATGGCCATTCAAGAACCAAGCATCTCTTTAAAGGCAGTAGTGTGGATTTAAGGCAAATTTAGATTGCAAACCTTCACGTTTTCCCACAACCTGCTACTTGGAGGGGATCACCACTAATGGTGGTCCTCGCTTAGGCCTCCACATTAGCACTTGGGCGTCATTAGCATTAGGTTTACCCAGAGCTTTAGGGGGGATTGGCTCCATATGAGTCAACACCTTGGGCTGGTCCTGGTGCACACGGCCAGTGAGTCTTGCTCGAGATCCCAGTGGCTTGGAGGAGTCCACGGCGATGTCCACTTTCATCCTCCACTTCACTGTCTGCAGGAGGATCTTCTCCTGTGTGGCCATATTCAAAGCCACCAGCCAAGTGGTGAAGCTCTGGTCGCGTTTGATCCGCGTGAGCAAAGGCATATTGCTCTCGCTCACCGGTACAGCCCATGTTACGCTGGGGTAGAAGTTATCGTTCATGCTGACAGTGAAGCGTGAGGGTTTGGATGCGGGGCCGGAGAGGGTCACCGTTTCCGTTGTGTTTCCGTACCACGGGTAACTCACGCCGTCTGAGTCGCTGATGGCCTTTACCAGTCCTTCTCGTAACTCTGGCAGCTCCCAGCTTGACCTGCGGAAATGAACATTTAGAGCTGAAACAAACAAACAAATGGTTGTGCTGTTGAGTATGCTGCAAGTGAGTCCAAGTGTACAAATGATTGGGGATAAGGATGACATTCATTATCAGGGTCCCAGCTGCCTGTGTAAAATGACTCAGTGTGAGAGGACGTTAATGTGCCTGGGTGTTGTTAGGTATGACCCCATACTGGCATTTCTTCTTTGGTCTAGCACCATCTGTGTCACAGTAAGCCCCACGCAACCACACGCTCAGGCAGTAATACACACCCCCACACACATGTCCACACCTCCACACAGACAGGCCCCCCAGGCAGCATCAGAAGAGCCCACATCACACGTCACAGGGCTTGTGGGTGGGTGTGAGAATGTTTCTGTCTCTATCTCGTCTGCTGCTCTGTGTAGATAATTGCATTCGCCTGCAAAACTAAAATGTTTAGTGCAACCACGCTGATGTTTCAGAGCAGCTATTCTGTTTTTATCTGCTGCCTGTCTCCGTCTGATCCAGTGACAGGCTGTGAAACTCATTTGTGGGAGTATAAATGAAAGAGCGACTGATGAAGGTCTAAACACTCCTCCCCTTAGGCACTGAGCTGATGTATGCATATACTCTCTGAATATAAATCACTGCTGCACTGCACTGAAGTTATCCTTTGCCACACACTATTTAAAGTCGTAATTGAACAGACTACGGTAATTTTAATGAAGAAAAAAACTCATAGATGGGTCAATAACAACTTTTTTAAAAGTCCAATTATACAAAGATGATTTGAATGTGATAAACATGATTTCAACTTCTGAATAAAATTAATTTAGATTTTCTTTTTTTTTTTTTTTTAAGTGAAGCTTAAAAATTAAGTGGTGTAACTGTCCAGAGATTGGGGGAGAAATAATGAAAAAGTCTCCTAAAAGGCTTAAATTCTTGACTGTAGAAATGTTGACATAAGCACTTTGGCATATTTCTTTTATTATTCTCAGATTTTTTTTAATTTAAAATAAATGAATAGGCCTATCTTTTGTTCTGGTAAATCAAAGTCAGTGTGGCATCAGTTTGATTAAAGAAAGTTTTAGGAAAACCAAAAATTAAAATTTTAAGTGTCGGGTATTTTGTCCTTTTTATGAAAAGGATGTTTTGTTCCGGTCCAAATGAATAACACTGGTTCATGAATCATGACTTGGATGACTCAAGTATTCAACATGGAAGTATTTATAGCCTACCTTACAGTTGATGGCTATTTGGAGTCATTTCCAATTAGGCTAATTGTTTATCTAATCTTTAAACTAGATTTTTAAATACTTTTATAATCTCTGACATCCTTATTTGGCACTGAACCAGATAAATGATTGCTTATCAGTGGCTTAATTTCCATATCTTTAGTTCATTTAGTGAAGAGCAAGGGCATCGAAGGCATAAAACATGCACCAGGCTTACATGCCGAGGTCTCCATAAGTGTTGTAAAATTCCATTTGAGTGCACGCTTGAATCCAACCCACAACCCAAGTCTCATTTCGAGGGATCGGCGGCATTACTATCCGGGCGGAGGCCTTGAAGTACGGGGTTTTGTAGCGGAGCACTATGGGTGAATTCTCCTCGATCACTGTCGGGCAATGGTCAATAGTAGCAGAAACGTCGTAAACAACGATGTTCTCGCGTTTGATTCGTGGCTTGCAGGCGACACTCTGAAGGCAACCCATGGCTGGAGAGAGTCAGAATCAGGGTAATCGACCAACCAAGTAGGGTGTTTAAAAAAATAAGTATACCTTCAAATGTCCGAACAAACGCGTCGATCTAAGCTCATGTCGAGTCCACGCGCCCAAAATAGTTAGGCTACTCCTCAAATTAAGAAATGTAGGCTATTTGAATTATGAAAAGTCAACGAACAGACATAAACGGGTGTCAATCAAAAGCACGTGCTTTCCCCCAAGTCATTGCCATTTAGATGATCAACAGATATCAAATAACTGTCTAGTTACTCGGTATCAACAACAGGTTGCAAGACCTCTGACCATCTCTTGATCTTCGTGTGCCCATGCCTTTGATTGTCACTCTCGATCGGGCTTAAGGGTTGTTATGGGCTCCCACTTCAATCTGATGTCCCCTTTCAAATCCACATGGCCTTTTGCAGCTCTTCGCCCTTTCATCCGTTTCTTTCTGGTCCGAGTTTTCATGTCACAACCGGAGGCAGAGCAAAAACAGTCAGGTGTGGCGGACCGCTCGCCTCGACAAGAGCTGGTTCTGTTTTTCTCGATTGATGTTTGCGCTTTCGGAACAACAGACAATCTTAAAGTATTTCATGATTTACAACGGAGGAGGAACCGCGAAAAGTATGTTACACAGCGGAGTGTTGCTCTCGATCACATCACAATTGACGTTCCGTTATAGCCTGTATTCCTTCAGTAAACACAGACAACTACACAAACACGCGAGGCGTCCAAATGAGATTGGATAAATCGTTGAAATGTGCACTGTCAAAACGACTGCTATTCAGCTTTTAAAAACCCGTTCCCATGTCCGTTGTTGATGTGCACGGCGTGGTCGCTGTTCTGTTGCTGTGGTGCTGAATGAACGGTCAGGGGCGCGTGGGAGTACCGGTGCACATTATAGCCCTCCTCACGTAGAGCTACACTCAGTTCATCATATAGAGCTCTCCGTTAAACAAAACCAGGAAAAAAACTAATGCAACAATGGAATAGCTAAACTGAAATGCATGAAATGCATGACTCAAGATTGATGTACACCGAGTTTGAACCTGTTGATAATGTTGGATCTTATGAAATCCTTTGTAATAGGCTATTCGTAATTCTTTAGTAATAGTATATTACTTATGCAGGCATATAGATAGGGCTACACGATGTTGAACACAAGGATATCTCTTCCGATATAGTTGGCTAATGTAACACGAATATGTTGATCTTGTCATATGTAAAATAAGTGGGACAAATTAAAAAAACAAAAGGTATAGCCTATAGGCTAGGGGTGGAGATGTCATAAAAGTTGACTATTTTTTCCATATACACATATGTGTACACCTCATTTCACGCTATTTAAAAATCGCTGACTGTTAAGCCTATAGTAAGGGTCGACAAAAGACATTTGCGTTAGAAGAAACTTAAGGCATAGTTCACCCATAAATTAAATTTATATCATTAATTATTCACCCTCATGTCGTTCCAACCCCGTAAGACTTTCGTTCATCTTCGGAACTCAAATGAAGATATTTTGCATGAAATCTAGCTTTCTGTCTCTACAATGACAGCTTGCACAACTGACACTTCAAAAAGTTAATAAATAGATCGTAAACTAATCCATATAAATTGGGAGACACGATCGTTTTATATGATGAAGAGATTTAATTTAGACTTTTTTTCACATTTAAAACATTTATCTGCAGACATAAACCGAAACTCATCTGATCCTCTTTGGCAAACCTCATTGGTTCTTTCAGAAGCTCAAAAGTGCCGCATAACACACGAGAATGAACCTCATTGGTTCTTGCGGAAGCTCAAAGAGCTGCATAACACGAGAACTAACCTCATTGGTTCTCGCATGTCAAGCAAACATGTTTGAGCTTCAATTTGATGTGTGAGGTGATGAATGTATATATGTTAACAAAAGCCTAAATTAAATCTGTTCATCATATAAAGTGATCATGTCTCTTCAGAAAAATTTGACTAAACCGCTTAATTCATATGGATTCGTTTTACAATCTCTTCATTCACTTTTGGAAACATCAGTGCCAGTTGTTGCTGTTTATGGAGGGATGCTTTCAGATTTCATCAAAACAATCTTCATTTGTATTCCCGAAAATTAAAAATCGTACGGGTCTGTAACGATATTAGGGTGAGTAATTCACGGCAAAATTTTTGGGTGATACCTGAGTAAACCTTATGAAAAACGTTTATATGCTGCAAGTGAAGAGATAGCCCAAGATGCAAAAGGCAATTTTACTGCTAACTTTAAGAGCAATATTTTCACTTGCAGAATTGAATATAATAATTAGTTTTTGTAACTTTGGTCCATATTTAACCCCCCCCCCTTCTCTCTTACATATTGTAACACAGGAAGATTATACAGCGCGAGAGACATGTTCCGCTTCTTAATTGGTGGCTTTCCGTGTTACCATGACAACCAACATAGACGGACTGTCGTCACTAAGGCCTATCTCATGTCAAATGTATCCGTCTGGGAAACATCACTGTGAAAATTGACTGGTATCTTGTGCGTGTGAGGTCAGAAGAAGATGATGGTGATTAGTGAATCTGAACGCAGTGAAGTGCACATTTGACAGACTGAACGTGTACAGGTGTAAGAGACATCAGAATGACAGTCGACTGCCTCCTTAGGATCAATTGCTTTGTTGTAGGCTATTTCTCATTTTTAAGTCGCTTTACATAAAAAAAGTCTACCAATCGAATGAAAGTAAATTAGTATCTCCCTATTCGTTCTTCTAAAGCGTGAATAGCCCACAGAATGAGGTAGAGCGATAAAAAGAACTTTAGGATGTCTACCTTTCCTTGTTTACCTGTCACGTGACATGCATATCAAAATATCTCATAAGTATTATAGCCTACGAGTCACGCAGTCTGTTTCAAGAACACTAAGCACCACACAAAGAAAACCTTCAAAAAGTAACTTTTATGTTTTATCTCGTTTCCTTGTCTTTATTTTATTTATTTATTTTGTTTGTTTGTTTATTTATTGTAAGTATTTTCTTAAAATAGCATGCCATGTCTCTCTAAAGGCTTAGTCTGCATTTACCAAATTATCCAGCAGAGGGAGATATTGCTTCTGAGAAATGCAAGTCAATTGTAGGAGAAGTTCGGATTTTCTGGTAATGTGTGGTGTAGAGTGCACTTTCATACACACTCTTTTCTTTTTTATTGTTATAATGCATACAAATGTGATGTCTGCAGTTCTGTTACCAGAATTTTTATGTTGTGATTTTTTTTTAGGTCATTACATTGTTTTGGAAAATAGCATAACATAAGACAATTAAAAGACACAAATAGGCAAAAACAATGTTTTTATTTATTTATTCACCAATCAATTTTTAGGTTTCAAGATTTTTTATTTATTTAAACTTTGTATAAAGATGATTCTGAACTATGTTCTATAAGATATAACAGGCTGGTTTGATATGCCATTTTACTTTATGCAATATGTGTGTAACTGTAAACATAGCCATAAGTGTCATTCCCATTCTATACAATGCATCTATACACTGTATCCAATTTGCATATTGGAAACTGGGTATTGTGTTCTTGGTGCAACATGTAATGAAAAAAAAAAGAAAAGACTAAGTTGTCAGAGGAATTTGGTAAAATATAATGTCCACTACAGATGAAAAAGATGTCTCAGGAGATGAATTGTTTTTTTTTTTTGTGATGCATGGTAGTTTTGTGTATCTGAATCTAGCTGGGAATCAAAATGACTATATATATATATGCTTCTGGTGGAGTGGATTAGAGCTTGGGTGAAAAAGAGAACTGGAGAAAGGGCTAGGAGATGTCTGTTGGGTATAGCCTGTCTGTCTGAGATGGCCCGTCGCTAATGGACAGGTTAAGTTGGCCTGTAATCCTTACATGGGTGGGTAAATAATCCAGGCCTTCCCTGTCCTATGCAGAACAGGTCTAGGCCACTTTAGCATCTTTTCAAACCGTGTAATGTGAGTCAGTGGAGGGACATGCATGAGAATCCTCCTTTAGTAAACAAGTACAACAAAACACTTAAATCCATGTAATCTTGAGGAAATGGGGCCGTTGAGTAGCACATGGAAATACCTAAACCATCTGAGCAATTGAATTGGACGTTCAGTAGTTTGCTTGGTGTCTTTTAAGGTGACATGGAAAGTGTGTGTGTGTGTTACTGGGTGAATTGCGGGAGGAGCGCAAGCTGAGGAACTCATCAGAAACCTGTTTGTATCTGACCTTTCTGCTTTAATGAAATGTCATAAAGATAAAAGAGGAGTAACGTGTGTGCGCGCATGTACGCAAGGCCTGTTTTTGAGTGTCAGCAGAATATAAGCCTAGATATGTACGTTATACGTTGTCTTCCTCTTTCTCCCTCCTCTTTTTGTCTTTCTCGATGTAATAAAAGGTTCGAAATGCTGAAGCTCCATCTCTCATCACTATTCAATGCTCAGCTACATCACAGATGCCTAGAGACCACGACTCCTGCCAGACTTTCAAGCTAATCACCTTCAGTCCTTTCACACTACAGTTCAATTATGAACATTTTCTTTGAAGAAATCAAACATTTCCAGTTACAGTACATATTGTCACATCTGGGCCTAGTTCATAAAAGCTTCATTCAATTAAAACATGTATAGTTTATAACTGGAAAGTCACTATTTCTTGGAATCTAACCAAATCTTTGTACCATTTTTTTTTAGGTTATGAGCAGAGTAAAGACAAGGACAAGTGTCTGTTGAAAGACAAAACTGGAATAGGACAGAAGGCTCTTGTGTCTTTGCTGTCGTCTCTGTGTCTCATCTCAGAGCCATGCGTCACCTGATCACTTTTTGTTCCACCGAGATTTTATTAGTGGATTGGACCATCTATTTTTAGTATTTTGTATTGGTTCATTTTTACATCTATTTTCTAGCTCAGATTTGTCAGAAAATCTTATATTTATTGGTTCCTTTCACTAATAGGGTCTTCTGCAGGTTCATATTTTCTGTGGTGCTTCAGGACTGAAGAGCCCTCAAAACCCCCTTTTGCTTGTATATAGACCCAGACACATTTAGTCAGTCAGTCAGCAGTCTGAGCCACCTAAGGCTTCAGGAATCTCCTGCCTGCTCAGGGCACTTCCCGCTCAGAACAGCAGACCGGAGAATCAACAAACACACTAAGACCTACAGTATACACCACAAACACTTTTATGACACACACACAGTGGATTTAATAATAAATTGAATGTATATAGCGCTTTTCACAAACTCAAAGTCGCTTTACAGGGCAGGTAGATGATAAGGATTTACTAGCAAAATGACTCTGATTATTAGTAACATCTGTTTAAACATTGTATTTCCTTTAAATGCAAATGCATGCAACAACTAACTAATGAGAGCTGACCATTGCACTGCAACATACCACAACATTTATGGTATTCTTCCATGGTGCAATTTCACAAACACAATTCATTGTTTCAGTTATTTAAAGGAAATTATTTTCAGACTGATTTTAAATGGATTGGTCATTACAAAGCTGTATCATAACATTCCAAACTTGATTTTTCTTTCTTCTGTGAAACATAAAAGAAGATTTTCTCTGTATATTCTGTTCTGTTCTGTTTTGGTTTCGTTTTTCACTTTGTTTGCCTGAGTTAGTCAGTTTCCCTATATAGCTGTTAATTCGTTTTCACACCTGTTTCTGTTCTCCTTGATTACGTTCCCTGTGTTTTTCAATGACAACGATATTCTTAAAATGTATACGTTTTTTCTTTTAGTTTTCTGCATACAGATGACATCACAGTCAAAACGATCCCCATTCACAACGAACCCGCGTAAACGGCCCAAAAAGCTGTATTCTGCGACCAGGCAGTTAGATGGGAATTAAAAACTATACACTGAACACGTAATACACCTGTGCATGACTTTCGTTTTCAGAGATTCGTGTTTTTGTTGTTTAGACGAACACTGTTTTCAAAAACAACTTTGAAACCCGTTTTCAAAAGTTTGCATTTTCAGGCATCCAAAACACTGTTGTCATGTAAATAAATGGCCAATGCATGTAAGAAGTTTTACGTTTTTAGTTGAAAACGTTGTCATGTAAAGAGCCCCTAAGCCTTGAGTACTTTCTGTTCAGTGTCCGATATTATGTGGTTGTGTTAACATTCAGCTCCTCCGATCTCCTGAATGTTCTCTTGTTAGTTTAATAAAGACTGTTTGGTAACTCTTGATAAATAAAATATAAATCATAACCCTAACCCTATAGTAAGTGCATGTAGTTAATTAATATTAATCAGTACTTAAATGTATAATTACACTGTAACAACACTGTAAAAAAAAAGTTGCTGCCTAAAATTAAGTACAATCAACTTGGATGATTAAGTCATTTCAACTTCAATTACATTAAACTGACTTAAAAATTACATACTGAACTATAACTTTACCATCTCTGATAGTTTAGCAGTGTAAATAACATCACAGGGTGAAATCTTATTCAAAACATGACTTTTAAGCTTTACATAGCCTCTTTTTACCACCGTAGTGACCACATCACACAACACTGGCAGATAGGATGATTGCAGTGATAGAAAGGAGGGAAACTGATTTTTGGTGAGTATTTGACCTTGTGACCATATTTGTGCTAGTGAGAGTGAGTTCTTGTCTTTGTGCATGACTGCAGGCCCTGAGGCTTAAAATCACAAAGCGCTGTCATTAAGAGTTTGTTGATAAGATCAACCAATGCATGCTTAAGGGGTGCCCATTTAGTGCTACTAGAGGATTACAGACAGACATCATGTTCGGATTTTTATGTTTGCACTGTCCATCTCACAATATTTTTTGAATGCAGTTCTACAGGGTGAAAAGAAATAGGGACATGTAGATGTGTATAAAGTGTTTGTCAACAGGTTTATCTATATTTGTGAGGGCTGACATTTTGAAAATGTCCTACTAATATGGTCAAAACTTGACATTTGAAATCATCCTACCCATATCAACAGGTTTATGGGAGGATTTCGTTTCAGGGTATTGTAAGTATGTAAAAAAAAAACGTTACTAATATAATGAATTCAGTGTGTGCATGTGTTGTTGTGGACATTGATGTGTCAAGAGTTACAGCAAATGTTTATGCCGCTCTTAGCTGAGAATGTCAGTGTCCTATGTGTGTTGCATGCTTGTGCGAGCGTGATAGTAAGTGTGCATATGCATTGTGTCTTTGTGTGTGTGTGTGTGTATCTGTGAGAACCATGTTGGAGCGCTTTAGCGAAGCAGCGTAGCGTGCAGTACAGGAGTGATGTGGGCTGAGCCGACCTGACCGAGCCCCGGCCCTCCACTAATCCTGCCGTTTTCAGGAGCCCTGGCCCGTACTTGATGAGCTTGGGTAAGAAAAGGGGCATCTCTTTCTCCCGCTCGCTTTTCTCTTTTTCGTTCCCTCTCGTTCTTTCATTCTCTCTCTCTTTTTTCATGCACCCCCTCTCAAACCCCAGCCCTGCCTGGAGCCAGTGTGCAAATGAATGAGTTCCAAGTGTTTACTCAGCAGTTCTCTCTCTCTCTCTCTCTTCTCTTTCTTCACATCTCTATCTCTACACTGACAGATATAGCTGAGGTGAACACAAAGCTACATTTCAAACATCTCTTGCAACATAGAAAAGTTAAATTGGGATAGATTTAGGGTTAGAATTAGTTGAGTTGTTTGACTTATTAATATTAATATACAGTGGCTTCATGTTTGGAACACTTGGAAAAAAATGACTGAATTTTAAACAGTAAAAGTAAAAAATGTTTTCGACACTACAGTGAAAAATTGTAATAGATCGAATGGGACCTTTCATCTAATTTTACAGTAAAATACTGTTAAATGTTCTTTTTCACTTCCAAAATCAGTCATCTTATAATTTAAAGTAAAAGGCCATTAAAATGAACATCCCTGGAATTCTCTTAAAGACAGCTTGCATTTGATGTTTTTTCATTGAAATAACTGTTTCTTAGTATTTTTATCAGTTATGTAGGCTACATTAGGGTTATATCTTATGTTGTTAAATTAATGTTTTTTCATGTGTTTCATGTGTTCATGATGATGTTTTGTTTGCGTGTATGACACCATGCACATCATGTTAGTATTTTTTTTCTGTCCTTCCTGTGTTTTTAGGGTGGCTGTCAGTGTATATATAAAGGTTAAATATATATATATATATATATATATATATATATATATATATATATATATATATATATATATATATATATATATAGAGAGAGAGAGAGAGAGAGAGAGAGAGAGAGAGAGAGAGAGAGAGAGAGAGAGGCAGCCGCAAACATGGCTGCCTCTTTTTCTTATTGTTTATCCATAAATTTCTTGGATTGTTTTATTTTTTTACAGTGTAGAAATGTATGAATGTCTTTGCACATTTTTTCAACAATAATCTCACAAAAGTGAAGTTAGACTAAATGAAAAGGTTTGGAAGGACATGAGGGTGTCATTATTTTCTGGTGAACTATCCTCTTAACTAAACATCACAGAAAAGTTTTTCCTGTGCCTTTGCTTGAGGTTGTATAAAATCCAGAGGAAAAAACACAAGTGCATTTTACTTTAATAGCTATTGAGCCATTAAATCTTAACCGCCCATTTAATTCAATACCACTACCACCAATACCCTGAGGAAGGAAAATCTTACATTTTTACTGCATATTAACATGTTGTAGACTTGTCATGATATAATGCATTACAAACCAGCTAGGTCCAATTTATTCCAGCACTTTTTGAAGAGTTGTCAGACTATGTATCTCTGGTTTGTGTGTGATAATAGAGTAATATTTCGGGGATTACCGTGAGATGGTAGGCCCTGGGGCTGGTGGATGAGGGTGTGGGGGAAGAGGGGCTGTTTCCTGGCTGTAGCCCTTGTTTGTCTGCCTGACCTGGCAGCACTAGGGGCAGATCCTGCTTGGATACAACCCTGATCCCACGCCTGTCTGAAGCTGTTAGCCAGCCGCTCTGTTCGGCTAGCTAGGCTTAGCGCGTCTGGGCACAGGGGCCCGCCTCATGCTTTGTGCTTGGGCAGGGGTGAATGCTGTTATGGCTTATGACTGGTCTTATTCATCCTACCATTTCTTTCCTATCAGTCAGAGCTGAACACTATCTGTCCAGTTTCTCACTCACTCTCACTCACATGCTTTTTTTGCTCACCCCTACCCAAACATGCATGCGCTTACCGGTTTAAATTATATATTGGCTGTCTATTTAGAAAACTTGCTTTGAGCTTAAGTGAGTCATAGTGAAAAGGTCTATAGGGCAAATTGCTACTCCCTGACCTTCCTGTAGATCCATTATGTTGAAAAGCAAAGCCCTGGTAATTCCTTGATAGGTTTAACTATTCATTTACAGCTAAAGAGAATTCTATGTGTACACTGTTATTGTCTTTCTGTAATTCGATCAGTGAAATCCTGGGCGAGAAGTTGATTTCGAGTGCTATGATGCTGTATTAGCACCTGCCCTTCTATAGTCTCATTCTGGAGAATAAAAATAAACCAGCAGTATTTTCTTAACATTCTGTAGAGTTTTTACAGCTCAATTGCTGTTTTTAAAAGCTTGTTTTTATTTTTCAATTGGTGGATTGAGAGGTAGTTTGGGAAGTCTCTTACAGCCTTTCTTTGTGCCGTTTCTGTCCTGGATACACAGTGAACCCATGGAGAGCGAGCAAGAGCGAGAGATCAAATATATCTTTCAGTGAGCAGCCTGTTTTTTTATTTGTAATTTCTTGCACATTTCAACCTGCTAAAATGAAAATCTTAAGTTTGATTGCTGCCTATTAAGAGTCTAAGTAGTGCAAATGTGGCAACCTGCGAGGAAGTTTGTTGCACTTTTTGAAACACTTTGAACTTAATAAGAAAGACTCATAAACTCAAAAACTGACAAAAATGTAAATGGATGGATAGAAAGTTGTATAAATCACACAGTGAGCAAAAAATTGTCAACAAATTGAGTATTATAATGTTTCAGATTATTGTTCATACGAAAAAAGCCCTCCTCTGTGAAACTGTTCAACTTAGAATATTTTGCAGACAAGAATGTATCCTCCACCTCTCCAACCTTTCCTTCCTAATCCTGTCACTCTTGAAACCCCCAAGTCAGTGGAAGCTTTTATGTAAGCCACTTTGCCTTATCTGATATCGCACAATGTATATTCCATATAAGGTCACAAGCAGGTACGACTTCCTTTGTGTTTTCCCTCAAAAGACAGAAGAGGAAATTGTTTATTTAGCTCAAATGAATCACTAAGAATATCAAAAACCTATCTTAGAAGTTTAATGTTTCAATTTGTTTAGCTTTTCCCCATTTGTAACTTTTTAAAATAACTTTTTGTGAAAAGTTTATATAGTCAGGTTAATCAGGCTACCTGTCTTTAAATTACAGGTTCTGAAAATATATAAATTCACCCATCCAAAATAAATTCAACGCTGATCTTCTGACCTTGCATTCTTTGCTAGTGAGGGGAGAAGTGTCACCCAATCGATCGTCACGAGGCGGCCGGTGTCGTCACTCTGCCCGCTCTATAAAACTCCCCCCGACTCACTCACCTGGTTAGACAAACACCTCTAATCTACAGCTGAGCGCACGCTTATTTTTGATAGGCTGACTAGACAATATTTGTACAGCCCGTTTAGTTGGCAAATTAAGAGAATTTTAAATTCTAAAATTCTAATAGCCATAAAAGTTTATAAAAGACAACTTTTATGAATCTTGCAAATTTTTCATATTTCACTGGCATGTGCAACATGACGGCAGAGTCCCAGCACTCGCCGGCCGAGGCGGCCAGTCCAGTGGTGCTGTCTCCCAACGTGAGCCTGGACTCCCCGATTCCTCTTCCTTCACCAGCGCTCAACCACCAGGCTCGAACCAAGGACGGTGTTCTCATCAAAGCCGAGCCTCGGGTCAGCAGTCCAAACACCGAGAGGGAGGAAGTGGTTTCACTGGGTCAAACTGAAGAACATCTGCCCGCCACTGGCAGCCGGCGGAGGAAAAGGCCAGTGCAGCGAGGTAAACCTCCCTACAGTTACATCGCACTGATCGCAATGGCCATCGCCAATTCACCTGAGAGAAAGCTCACCCTCGGCGGCATCTATAAGTTCATCATGGAACGCTTTCCTTTTTACCGCGAGAATTCCAAGAAGTGGCAAAATTCCATACGGCACAACCTCACCCTCAATGACTGTTTTGTGAAGATCCCGCGAGAGCCCGGTAGGCCCGGCAAAGGAAACTACTGGACGCTTGACCCCGCCGCTGAGGACATGTTCGACAACGGGAGTTTCTTGAGACGGAGGAAGCGCTTCAAGCGGACTGATGTAAGCACATATCCTGGATACATGCAAAGCTCGAGCGCTTTCACGCCAACACCGATGGGTAGACAGGCGTACCCCAACACCTTTTACCCGGGTGTGACGTCTAGCTACGGGTCTCAATTGGCTGGTTCCCCGCACCCGGCGATGCTGCATCACTATCAGGCATCGGCCGGGGTCACGCAAGGCCAGCCCAGGATGTTCAGCATCGATAATATTATTAGTCAGCAGACAATGATGCAAAGCGGAGTAGATCTCAACCCGCAGTCTCTCGGCATGGGAGACTTGGGTGCCATGACCTCCAGCTGTTCCGTGTCAAACTCTGACCCAACTTGCTTTCAGACGCAACAGATAAATCCATCGAGCAACATGCTGAGCAGGAACACGGGATCTCTTGCTTCAAACATGACAACCAGTTACACGTATCCCTCCTCGGCTTCGCCTACTCACCTGTCCGGGGTCACGCAGTCCAGCTTCTCTCCGGGAGGTTCACAGGTGTACTGTTCGGGGAACAGGATTTCTCTGCCCCCTGTGCGTTCTGGCTCGTGCGCAGATCATACAGAATCTCTTTTAGCTCTCTCCGGACCAGCAATGAACTCCTACAATAATTCATATATGAGACAAGCCAATTTTGCCTCAGGACTGGAGCGATACATGTGAAAACTTCTGCACTGACAACGTGTTCACTGCATGTCTATGGCCCCGAGATTGAGTTCATATTCCTGTTGGTTATGTGACAAAAGTTTTGTAGATAACGTGTGACTGAATTAACTAGTTTGATATGTGTTCACAGTATTTTGTGTTAAATAAAATGAAGAATTACAGTTCTGGTATTGATATGTTGTCTGAAACATTGTTTGACTATATCAGAAGACAAAACAACGCACAGAACAATGCAAATATTATAAGCAAATACATTTGTTTTTGTGTTCTAATTTTTCGCTCGTTTTTAATTTAACTATAGGCTAACCTAAAAAAGAAACTACATTAGGTTTATGTTCGATTTTCATTATCCAATAATAATAATAATAATAATAATAATTCTAATAATAATAATAGTAATAATAATAATAATAATTACATCCATTGCACGATAATCGAGATATAACACGTATCAACTTGTAACTCCAGTCTTTGTTTATTAGTCCCTATACAATTTAAATAATTTGATTTGATTTAGGTTATTTAACATTTGTTAAAATATTTCTATTTAACCAGTATGAATTATTTTTTATAGCCTACATATAAATTCACATAAATAGTTATTCGATCAGTGACATATAGTTAGTATAGTAGGATATATATATTCTCAAAACATTGTTTTTGAGAAACATCGTTTTTTTCAAACGTTTTGAAGACTGATATTTACGCCTATAAATAGTTGCTATCTTAAAATATCTGAACACTATATTTAATCATCCATCACAAATTGTGTGGACTCATTTAGCTGGTGAGGGGGCGACATCGACTGGCTATTAGAATAAATGTCTAATCATTTCTGTAAAACCGAGATTTGGAGCATTTCACATAGAATCCACTAGATGTCAGCCACCACCAAGTTAAAGCCATGACTGGGTCTCTAATGTGAGAACCTTTGTCAAAAAGCATGGCTAATCATGTAGCACGTCGTAGAAAACGTTTGTTAATTATCGAAAGCCTCGGAACACTCAAGTCCATTACAAGCAAACTGATCTTTCAGTTGTATCACATTTACAATTAATGACAGTTTTTTCATCATTGTAAAGTCATTATAGTCTAGCTACTTTATTTCCGAGAGTAAAATGTTTTGGTAAAATGAGCTTTTAAAACAATAAAAGCCTGTCCCTTATGGTCCGCATCGAGTGCAGTTATGCTATTATATATATAATATTAACTTTAATTTTATAATTTAATTTGAACATCTACTTTTGAACCAGTAATAGCCTAGGCCTACAACGCCACCCTTTACATGTAGAATATTTTCTTTTTTTCACTTAAATTCAGAACGTTATTTATTTATTTAATCAATTTCCATGGTTTCCATGCGTTTTCTATATCTTTTAAATTTCGGGGCGACAAACAGCAATTTGCCTGAATTCAGCTCTTTTCCATTTGTAACGATACACTTCGTCTTATAGCTACATGCGATAGGCTAGTTTGAGAAATGGGGAGTTAATAGGCCTACATTGTAAAATAGTTTCCGGCCTCAGTTAATTAAGAGCGCAATTTTATTGGTTATTGAGAAACTAAGGTCCTCCAACTTTTCGCAGCACAAAGTGGATTTAATTTTTGTTTTTGTTAATATGTTTTATGTCCACATGAAGAAATACATTTTTGTCTGTTTGGCTATGTGTAATACAGCGTAGAGCCGCAAGGTGTCAGTACTGTGGTTAAAAATGTTACAGAGTTACAGCATGCTTTGCAATCCTTTTATTCCGTGTAAGCCCTCAACACATTAACTGGTGAGCCCACTTAAAAGCGGAAAGGAGGAAAAATAGGAATGGGAAGCCAATTTGTCAGTTTGGGCCGAAAACCGACGGTGATTATCTGGTTCTTTTTCAGAGTGTCGCCTGTGGTTTGCACTTTGACATTTATGTTGTCCAGGGCCCTAAACGTGCACGACATTTCTTTCTTTTCTTTTTCTTTTTTTGTCCGAGTAAACGGAAAAGAGTGTCATTGAAGTGTATTCACTAGAGAACTGTAAATCATTTATCTTAAGATATTAATTACATTAGCCTACAAAATGCATCAATGGAAAAAAAGTCACAGTCCTAGAAATTTTGAGTCCTATAATTCAGAAATCAAATATAGGCTAGATTTTTATTTTATTTTATGAGACAGTAGAACTGCATTAGGTGCTAACTTGACCTCTGAGTTTGGGCTCTCAGGCAGCTGTTACATATTGTTCCGGTCCTGACATCGTATCCAACAAGCAGTTCATGAATTACAATTTTGAACTAACTTTTTTTGTTTTATTTCTTTACTTTCCTGTTTCCTTTATAACTTCAACACCTTTATATAACAAATATATATATATTTTTACAATCAACTAAGCTGCGCATGAACAATTCTCGAAACGCCCAATTGTTTATATCTAGCCTACTTTAGTTTAATTAGCCTAAATAAACCAGCCTAAATAGACTACTATATGGGAAACGGAATAAAAGAGAAAATATTTGATTGAGGATATGGTCATAAAGCATGCAGAGCATGAAATCTGGCACCTGCAGAATTTAATCGGAGGCACTTATTGTCTTGTGTTTGTAGGCTATATGAATAATGAGCATAATAAAAAAGAATTCGATGCCTAATACAGGTTCTTTTCTTCTAAAAACCCTTTTTGGAACCTTAATTTTTGTGCGCACGCGTTCTATGGCGCATAAAGCTTGTCATTCACCCATAACACCCATAAGCGATGACGAATCCGAGCAGGTTGCAGAGAGTGTGTGCTTTTTACATAGGCTAAGTTAGGAGAGGTATAGGCTATGATAGCGATGCAAAAATCATAAACGCTGTTGTTTTAAATCCCTGACAGGAAAAAAAGCCCATAAAAGTCCCGAGAAGTGAATAACGGCACTAAAAAGAGAATCTGAACGCAGGTAGAGAGAGATTTTGTAGGCTATAAGCGCAAATTTCCTGTCACCCTCTTTTTGTGAGTAAATGTTATTATATTTATACACAATTTAAGACATATTTCATGCCAAATAATTAAATGTTATTATTTAAATAGCCCGTGCACCTGACGGGTAGCTAGAACAACTTATTGATTTGTGCTGTTCTGCATAGGTAATTGCCAGGCTACAATGCAATTGAATACAAGAAACGTTAAAATATCGTGAAATATTTAAATGTGAAATTTACTATATTATGGTCTGTAAATAATAAATTGAGGATTAACTTTGACTAAGTCTCAAAAATATGAAAATAATTTATTCTTATCATTGCTGTGGCCTACAATTTTGTGAATAATTAGCTATACTGTTGCTTTTAAAATGTGTTCGCTGACTCATACATTTTATTGGAACATTGATTTGTTAAATATTTTTGAAGGATACGATTTAACACTATTCTACTTTGTATGATTGTATATCTCTTGAACAGGCAAATGAATAAACATCCGTCTGATTTAATGCAAAGAATATGCTATTGCTTTTCTTTCTTTATCTTATTTCTTTGCCATATTGATTATTGCTGTATAATCGATGTTGCTATCTAGCCTAATACAGCATAACAATAAGATACAATGCCAAAATAGGCTAACAGTTAATTTAATAATTTGGTCTTATTATTATTATACTGTTTTTTAAACAACAACATATAATAAATCATAGTGTAGTGAGCAATGAAAGTATTTGTATTTGTATTTTTTTTAATTAAATTAATGTGTTGACAGTTTGTTGTCATCTTTGAAATATCCTCGGATTTTTTTTATTTTCTCTGCATTCTTTTTTACTTTTGTCGCGAATTAAATGTTAAATGTCCCTATAGCACACTTGTTAGGGCAAGTTGATTACACTTCTCCCTTGTGCTGCTTTTTTCGCCTGTAAACTTCCGTAGTTCCTGGTTACCGACATGCTGATCACGTGATTATGGGGACTGGATAAATAGTTTTTGGAAGCCGCGCGGGGGTATAGGCTACTTGGAGGCTCTTTCACGCACAGCGCTACGATTGTACACGAGAACAAATAGCCTTCTCGAATTATGAAAACTGAAAAGCTAGTTAGTGAATGCATAGTCATAAAGCTATTCGTATGATCCAAAAGTTTATATTGCATATGGAACAACTACACACTCCATGAAGAGAAAATCGAGGTCTGAACCGAGTGTCCTGTTCGACTTGAAAGCGCTCTGAGCTCTGGACAGTTTTTGTGTTATGCAAGCCCGGTGTGATTCTTTCGAGTCTTCTTTCGTTTCTTAAAGTACGTTTTCTATGCGGCTCCAGGACGTGAAGACAACGTATTCTTGGCTTCTGGAGGACGGGAGTTTTGTCGTTCCAGAACGCACAAGTGACTGAGACGACACACTCCTTGTGCTGGGTGCTGCACGAGACTGGACACGGAACGCGAGAGAGCAAGACAAAAAGACTCTCCAAGGATGACTCTGGGGACGGACATGTCGGACAGTTCTGCTCTGTCCGACGACGTGGACATCGATGTTGTTGGCGGGGATATTGTAAAAGAGGGTAAATATCTTCACCATCATCATACTTTTCACTTGGACAATGACTCCGATGACAATCTATCCCAGAATGCGGGGGAGGGCGCAGTCTCTCCGAGTCAAAGCAGCTTGGACTGTCCGGCTGACCGGGTCGGGCCACAGGATGACAACAGAACCGGTACGTTAACTGGGGATAAACCAGGGAAAAATGCGTTGGTGAAACCCCCTTATTCATACATAGCCCTTATAACCATGGCTATCCTGCAGAGCCCGAAGAAACGGTTGACTCTCAGCGAGATCTGTGAGTTCATCAGCAGCAGGTTCCCGTACTACCGGGAGAAATTCCCCGCGTGGCAAAACTCTATCCGCCACAACCTGTCTCTAAATGACTGCTTTGTCAAAATACCCCGTGAACCCGGTAACCCGGGCAAAGGCAATTACTGGACCCTCGACCCAGAGTCCGCCGACATGTTTGACAATGGGAGTTTTCTGCGCAGAAGGAAGCGCTTCAAAAGACACCAGACCAACGAGATCCTTAGGGACGCGGGGGGATTTCTACCTGGCTTTGGCTACGGACCGTACGGTTACAATTACGGCTTGCAGCTGCAGAATTTCCACGCGCATCACCCCTATCACCCACACCACCCGGGAGGTGCGTTCCCTTTCCAAAACGCACATTGTGCTCTCCCAACGCCTTCCTCGATATTCTCCACGCCACACAGCTTGCCTTCGTTTTTGGGTACCGAGCTGAGAAAGCCTTTCTATCCTCAACTCAGCCCGACTCTTCCTGGTCTGGCGCCTCTCAAAACGGACACAAATGGCCCAAGCCGGCCTTCCTTCTCTATAGACAATATAATCGGTGCGGCTAGCTCTCCAGCTTCGCCGTACACCCCACAACCGGGTGGGCAGGCTCAGATCTTGGCCATGCTGACTCCCACACTTGCCTCGGCCACGAACCACTTGAATCTAACGCAGGACACGATGCTTCAGCCGGGCACACAGACTTTCTCGAGCAAAACGTCAAGCCTTAACAATTGCCATTTCTAGAGTGGCAGCAAATAGAAAGTGCAGCAGCCCAGTTTAATATGGTTGTTTCGTCATTTGCTAAGGTAGGATTTACACTTTTGCAAGATTAAAATGCCGCCCGTTTCATGTTTCTGAATTCTTAAATAAAAGGCTAATTAAGTATATTTATGAACTGTAAATATGTAAGATTTTGAAGAGAGAAACAGGCTGAAGAGAGGAAATTAAGACCATGTAAATAGTAAGCTAAGATTTCACCTTTGGACGGCCAGTGGACCTTTGCCGCTTTGTCCAGAAAGTTAAATAGTTTGTAGCCTACTCATTGATATGGGATTTCCTCTTTTGGTTGACTTAAATGAAGATTGTTTTAACTATTTTATTGTTTTGTATATTTTGTGAGTTTGTGAAAAGCACTGTCAATAACCGAGACTTTAAACTCAGGATTTACTTGTTTTGAAAGCACATTGCCAGAGACAATAGGGGCTGTAAATAGATTACTTATAGGTTAACGTCCCACTTCTCCTAATTCTCTCAACAGAAGTGTTCTGGTGAATTTTATTTTTATTTTATTTCTGTTGATAGATGATTATGTGGTTCTTGGTGTAAATCGCATTACCTCTTTCTGTCTGACACTTGTGCATATATATATATCATTATTCCATTGAGAAATTATCTGTGAAAAGAATGTTGTTATATGTAAAGAGACAAAACAATGTCCATAGGTCATTTTCTGTTGTAATGGCAAGACAATAAATGTTTGTGAATTTTGAAGATGTTTTCGTTAACTTCTTTTCATTTAGTCTTCGGTCAGGCCTACTGACCTGCCTAAAAGAGATGTCTAACGTTTATTCACAAATAAATAGTTTGAAGTTCAAACAATTATGCGAGTTGAGAAAACAAGTCATTTTAACCATTTAATTAATTACTATTTACAATAATGTAGTTTTCTAGTTTATTGTAATATTTTTTAGCAATAAGAAAGACAATTCAAAGTCAAAGAACAATAATATTGTTACCTTGTTAAAATGTTCGTTTAATGTTTGCTGCCAAACTGGCCTAGGTTATTTATTAAGGCTTTAGTCTAAATACATTTTAATAAAACAGAGGAAATCATAGTGTGTGACGTTTTCACACCAGTATTTAGTACTCTGTGGGCCCAATGCACGTTTCCTCTTGTGTGGCGCTTTGAGCCATGATAATTGACCAGTTTCTGGCAAATGACAAAGAGCTAAAGCAATGGGAACATCAGCGCTTGAAAGCCTATAATTGAATGTGATGGTTCTACATGGATACCCACCACGTCTTTTGAGGATTCGTTGCTAATTTGTGGTAGCATTTTTTTTTTCATCTGGAATCTAATCCACAATAATGCAGCTTTTTGCCCATTTGTTGATGTTGTCACTGAAGACCTTGTCCCTAAGGCCTGAATAGGCACCCAGCAAGTGGTCCCTAGCGAGACAAGCCACACACATTTGCTTCTGAAAGGCGATCGTCTTAAAAGACTCTCGGTTGTCCGCTTTCATGTCATCTGTGTTTTCTTGAGACATGTACAAAGGAAGCAGCGGGAATTCAATGTAGTGCGAAAAACAGACTGATGAATCTATTTCAGAGTTGGCCGAGCACACGGTTCTGTTCAGAAGGTGGCATAAAAAGCTGCCTTTATTTACTTGGTTCGTGCGCAAATGGGTAAATTTGCTTCGTGGGGTGTTTTTGACAACTGGTTGTTAGGCATAAACGAAGGGTTGACTCACTCACCGTATTTTTTTTCTCTTCTTCAACTTAGAAAATGCTTTTGACGCGAATGCAAACAGCTCGGTTAAGTTAAAACTTTGTATAGCCTATTTTGTCATCTAAAAAAAAGGATAAAATTCTGTTCTATATTTCATGAGAACAAAACTGGACCAAACTAATAGTTAAACCGCATTTTCCAAGCACTTCTGGACCATCAGCCAAATGCGCTGCGTAAAATTGTCAAGATTTTTTTTGTCTGCCATAATAGTAAAATATAGAAACAATATTTAGTATTTTTTTATATATAAAATATAAAGCCATACAGTTATTTTAAGTAGTTGCAGAGTGTATTAATTTTTAAACTAGGCTACTAAAATGATTGAGGATTATGGTAAATTAACATAGCCGGGGATGCCTGTACTTTGGCTACACAGAAGTGTGATGCTTTGTGAATAATGATAATTATAGACCGACTATAATTTTATTAGCTTGTTATTATTATAATTATTATTATTAATTATATTTTTTTAGGGCGACTTTAGTTTGGGACATCAGTCTGATTTAAGGGCAGAGGTCATGTGCTCCTCTAGCAAACACGCGTAAAAAAGCCTGAGAGGAAGAACGATAAATGTATTGCTGCTCGAGGTGACAGAGAGCAGCAGAGAGGAAGGAACATTACACAATAGTGTACTTTTGATCTACTTGCCACAGCGAATAAAACTACTCGCGGCCTATGAATGAAATCAGCACAAAAATCTCCTCAGCCTAACCACGCGTGCACTCATGTGGTCGTGTTTGCGCCTGTCACAATTTACAGCTAATGAATTTGTGGTGATAGTTAAGTTTTAGAAAGACTGGCTCTTGATTAAAGGAGGCGAAATGCGAGATGGGCTTTAATGTAAAAAGGGATATTTATCTTATCTCTTGACGTTTAGTACTTTTGAGTCTTGTTTTGTCTCTCCATGAGAAATCACATCTCTCTCCTTTAATCGGATCGAAAGTGTAAATCATGGGTTACGAATCCCACTAATTGCCCGTTCATTTCGCTTTCATTTTCTTCAGTGTGGCGCGTTAGTTACACCATGAGGAGACCACCCACGATATCGCATGGAGCAAAGCATATCTCTACTTATCTCTTCTATCACCATAATTTAAAAAAGGATATCTCTAAAACAACCCCGTATTCGCTTCTGGCCTGGTGTTTTATGTTGCGACGTTGTCAGCTTTTACTGAAGGCTTTTTTTGTACGGGCTACTCACCAGAATCATTGGATTCACACTGTTGCGCGCACTGAAAGGTCTTTTCAATTATTTAATTATCTGAGCTTATATATGTGGACTACAAGATTTTCAAGTTGATGCTATCTGATTGATATTTCGTTTTATATATATGCACGCATAAGTTTCTGTATTATTATTTTATTATGTTTAATTTGACCTATTATTAGACAGGTTATTAATAGTTAAAATTATTTTATCTAGACTTCTTAGCTTATCTGTTTGAGAATGTAGCCTATTAATGTTTTTATGCCTGAGTGAATTAATTTTATGTCTTAACTATGCTGTTGTAACACACTTGTGTTAAATTAAGAAGAAATCAGCACTTTCATATCTTTTACATTATTGAAACGTCTTTGGGATAAAAATAGTAGACCTAATCATATTCAGTATTTAACATTATCAATATTTTAGGATAAGTGGTGCAATTATTAATTGTTTTGTATTGTGATTTATTACCTTTAATTAAAAAAATGTAGCCAATTTTTTTCAATTATGGATAATTCTTTTAACGAACAAAGAAGTTGCACATGGCACATGTTTGCATTTATTTTTGACGGCGAATAATGCATACGCGCATTAAAAATATTTCTTATTTTTCTCCTTCAGTCACGATTAGGCTATTTGTAGACCACAGTATAGTAATAGTTACATATAACTGTGTGAAATATTAAATATGCTATGACTTTTGGGCTAGCCTATATATCTGTCATTCACTGGTAGTAATAATTTCTGAAAATTAAAACTAGCACGATATCTCATTAGGTCTATATTTAATCAAATTAATTTGGAGATTATTTTATGCATTATTTCAAACATCATTATTATTATCATTATCATTATTAGGCTATTATTAGGCTATTATGAAATTGTTGCAGTTGTTGTTGGCTTGTGACGAACACTCCACTCTGTGTCTATATTAGTGAGGATATTGTTGCAAGTCCATAGCTTGTAAATATTTTAGTTCCATAGTTATAATTATAATATTATGTAATATTAATATAAAAACGAGCCTGAGGTATATATTAGGGATATATATATATATATATATATATATATATATATATATATATATATATATATATATATATATATATATATATATATATATATATTACTACCTTAGCGGAACTGGGGCACCTGCTGCAGGAACGACACGTGCAGCGCGCTCGTGCGTTCAGCAGGAACTGCTCCATTTAATATACAGAAAGTTTTTTCATCTAAAAGCCGGGTTTTCAACCAGACATCTGTTTAAACTTCTTCTTTTAATGTGTATCAACGTGATCTCATATTAATCTTATTACTATTTCACTTTTTTGATTGCATGAAATTGGTGTCAGTCGTCCAAAACTAATGAAACATGCTGATGTTGTCGAGAGACTATAGATAGCAGCCTGCCTAAGTCAATATTCGGTATTTTATCATTACAAGTAGCCTACAGTGGTTTGGGATTTTTTTTTCGCGCTCTGTAATTATAATCTTGCTCGTTAAAACAATTATCGGTGGTTGCGCATTAAACTCTGTTGTTGTGTCTTTAAAAATTCTCGTTCTCTCTCTCTTTCTCGTTTTCTCTGTCTCTAACATGCTCTTTCATTTAAAACGGTGAAATAAACAGATGATGGGAGCTCTAGCCCTCATTGTGAAGGAATGCCGTCGGCCGAGTCCACTGACACCCTGGCATGAAGCAGAGATGTACGGCCACAATAAATTAGGCCCTCCCTCCGCAGCCCAGCATCTCCCCCTCCATGTTTTTCTAGCGCACCGAGGAATCCTCTGCTTAATTAATTTAGAATGTGTAAATAAAGCAGAGATACAGGCCGCCCCTCTTCTCTGGAAACAAAATATTAACTTTGGAAGTGTTCGCCCCATCGACTTCGACTCACTGGGACTCACTGAAGGACACCTGCTGTTGGCCTGCCATCCCACACACAGAGAAACACACGGGCATCTCCGCGATGAGCGATTACTGAAGAATAATCTCAAATCAGTTGTGTCATCAGATGAGCACAATAGCTTCTTTATATGACCTGAAAATGACCGTTCGACAAAAGTGATGTATGATCCGTTTAATGACGGTCTCCATGGCAATACGCCCAACTTATCCTCCAGTGAGTCTCCTCTGTTTGCCACAAAACAGTAACACATACTCCTCCAAGATGTGGCCGGGATATCACCGAATCGGAGCCTGGCTTAGTGACGGGTTAGTGTTAGCATTATGGAAGCCCGAGGACTTAACTTGTGACCCAAAAACTCTTAGTTTGATGGAGAGGGACAGCTGTCGTCTGTCCGCGTGCATGCTCCCGTTATCCGGTCAGGATACCACCACAAGTTCCACCCCATAACAACTGAATAATTTGAATGACTTATTTTCGGGTTACTTGACTCATTTTATTTACTTGTACGCGGCAAAAAAAAAGTAGGTTTATAAGTAGCCTAAGTAAAGTTCATTGGAATGAGTTAATACAATGAGATTGGTTTAATCAATAGAAACTCAAAATATTATGTTATCTGAACCAAATATATTATCTAAGTTGAGTTGACAGAAAAAAATGTTGTGATAACAAATCATGATAGAGCCTATATATATATATATATATATATATATATATATATATATATATATATATATATATATTTTTTTTTTACAGTGCTACGGCTTTTGCTTTGACCTTCGTGAGTGGCACACCTCTCAAAATGACATTCTTCTCAGGCATAGGCTATAATAACTAGGGTTCGCTTTTAGTAAGAATTATACAAACTCCAACACTTTCCCAATTTAGGAAATTACATTTAAATACAGAGAGTGCAACGAGGGTAGTGATTTTTCAATTTAGCAAGTCCCAAGAAACTATCAGCGACAGACTGAGAAAAATCTTAAGTGAAATGTGGCGATGTCGAGTCGCCTCAGATAACGCATAACATTTCACCTATAATCTCTCTTTTGCACTCTGAAAGACTGATTTTCCCTTAGTGCGAAATTTTGAGGTCTGTCTAAACAAAATAATGATCTTTTGGTTTTCAGGACTAATCCAACCACGTTTCTCAACGGAGAAGCATGCATACCTTTTTCATCTTGAAATTAAAACCAAATTCCCGTGTCACTTTTAACGGCGCTATTTTCCACAGTAAAAAAGAAATTAGATACACGTCTGTCCCAGAGCCAGGCGAAAGAGAAACTTTGTCAGTGTAGGCATTTCATATCTTCGTAAACCGAAGACTGTTTTCGGAAAGAATGGGAAAGTCCCGCGATAAAAATGAAGTTTACTATCCAGAGTGAAATGCGATCAGAGAGAGGTCGCGGGGCCAAACTTTTTAAGACTAATGTTTATTTAGAGAAGTGAGCGCTGTCTATGAGCCTCCCGCGCTCTCCTCGAGCGCAGCACTAATGTCTTTAACAGAGCTGACCGGACCACCGCGCGAGCAGTTCTCTGTGTGCGCGCGCGCCAGCGCGAGCCTCTCCCGGCTACTGACACTGTGTGGACCCCTTGAGGAGACTTGTGTGTCAAAAAGCGAGACCAACAAATCACAATATTTGGTTTCACCACATTTATTATTTTGAAGTTATAAAGGTTGGGAAAATGGACTTGTTTCAACACCAATTGACCCGTTGTCTCGAAGCTTTTGATAACAGAAAAAAGCCTCTGTGTTTTGGATATTAGCATTATTTGCAAGGAGATCGAGGCTCCATTGAGCTCTGTGTTTTCTTACAGTTTGTAAAATTGAATTAGATACGGTTAGGAATCTGACCTCGTAGCAGACCCGCACATATTTCCAACTCCCAGGTTCATCGTGTTTTGGGGTGTTTTGTTTGTTCAGCTGGAATGGTCATCAAACAGCCAGTCCATGTCTTCCGCGTCGAACTCCCTCTCCGCTCCTGCCTCGCTCCCTCCTGAGACGGCTGTCCCCTCTCACGCTCTCCCGGCCGCGCCTCACCACCAACACGGGTCCAAGGGAGGGTTATCAGCCCTGGATGAACACCTTATAGCACATGCATACATTTATGGCACCAGATCTGAAGTAACACATCGTTCTTAAGAATTCATTACAAGATCTGAGGATGTGCTTAACATCTTGGCTTTACTAATGATTATTTATTAAAATATGAAATAAAAATACTTTTTTAAAATCTGTTTTAAAACGCGACACTCTTAAAATAAAGGTTCCAATTTACCAAATCTTAACATTTTAAAGTTTAAAACAGAACTTTGTATTCACTAGCTAAAAATAAACCTTATGATTTTGTGGAGTGTAAAAAAAACAAACAAACAAACAAACAAACAAACAAACAAAAACAATATCCTGTGCCTCTACAAACTTATATTGGCTGTATAGAGTTGCAACAACAACATGTTGCTTACAATTTAAGTGTTATTGCGTTAAAACAAATGGGCAAATGCCACACCACTGAGATAAGGCCACTGAGAGCACAGATACACAATGGCTGGGGAGCAACACATACCAAAGAACATACTCAAGTGAAGAGGCAGCAGGCAGAGAGCACAGGATGAAGCCTTTCTGCTCTTCACTCTCTTAGTACTACCTTTATGGGACCCTGTCACAGCAGAGCCTCCTGCCTCCCAGATATGGGCCAGCATATGGGCACAATAGCACTGAGTTCACCGGATGACTCGAAACACTTAATGTTCCACCGCTCTCAAGCACCTTTCCCCAACCCCATTCTATATAGTATGGTGGTGTGAGATAATGAGATAGAGTTTGTGTGTATGTGTGTGTGTGTGTGTGTGTGTGTGTGTGTGTGTGTGTGTGTGTGTGTGTCTGTGTGTGAAGTGCTAAACAATACCAGATAATCCATTGCCAGATAATCCGGATTTGTTGCACCTTGGTGTTTAACAATATGGACAAACGTTGTCCAAATGTGTCCTCTCCAGTGATTCATTGTTTCAAGATGCTGTCGTGCTCCATGCACCACTATATTAATTCTTAAAAGAACTGGATTGCTGTGTGCTATCTGAACGGATTAACTGTCATTATGCTCACATTTGTCGATCTGTGTGCAGGAGAGGAAATGAGAAGGGGAAACTATTTGCACATTTTGGAATGAAGTCTTTCCCTCTGCTCCTGTTGGTCATCCCTCGTCTACACCTCAGCCAGCCAAAGCTAATGCACAAATGAAATGTTCTGGAACATGTGAAAAGAGTTCTTTGTATACATTTATAAAACAACAAACATGGTGTAAATTTGTATGTAAGATAGACAGATTTTGCATTATTAATTTAAGACAACTGATGTCTTTTTAATAAGCAACAAAGGTGGATAAAATATGATAATTATTTTTTAAATAACCAGGAATATTTTTGAGTTTTCATTTTGTTAAATGTGACAAAATACTTTATGGTAAATATATATATATATTTTTCAAATCCGATTAGTAGATTATTTACAAGTTCCTTTGTTTTCCAATCACTACACAATTGATTAATTAGATATTAAAATATTTGTTTGCAAAAATATAGACTATAAAGAATTGACACATTCATAAGTTCTTATACAACCATTATAGATTATTTATTTATGAATCATTTATTTGACTGTTACTTGAATGTTATGCACCTTCATGCTCTTGTTATAAGCAGTATAGGCGTGATTCAGTGCACAAACATGCTAATATTAGTTTAAAAGATATCAGACGACGTGTTTCTGTCTGCCAGATTTTTACCCGCAGCACATGTGTGTTATAGTTGTTGACGCTCTGAGGTTTACCTTTGATTTTGTCTGTTTGTTCACACAGCTGACAGGTACCATGGAATCGCACTTACTCTCACTAGAATACTTTTTCCGGTGTCACCAAACACCACAGGAGCTGTGGAGCACTGTTATTACTACATCAACTCACTGGCATTTTCAATTTCACACAACAAATGGAGAGAGGAGGTGGAGACTACTTATCACTCCTGGAGAGAATTTCTAAGGTAGTAACCCTACTTTAGTGGTTTTAGTCCTAAATACTGCTTCTCATTCCCTAATCCTTTAAGAGAGGACTGTGTGTGTGTGTGTGTGTGTGTGTGTGTGTGTGTGTGTGTGTGTGTGTGTGTGTGTGTGTGTGTGTGTGTGTGTGCGTGCGTGCACATGTCTGGTTATACTCCCCTTGGCCTTTTGTTGCCTTTAGAGAAACTTTCCTATTTCTCAGTCCTGAAGCACCATGTTATAAAGGAACAAGTCTTTTGTGTTGTATGTGTGGGTTTCTTCATGTGCATATATGTGTATGTGGCCACACAGGGCTAAAGGTTCTGAAGTGGGTTGTGGTTTTCAGCCCCCAAGTTCAAAGCTGAGGAGGGCTGAAAAGCGGGAAAAGATGATGAGACCTCTCTAATGCGCCTTATTTAAAAAATGTTAGGAATAAAGAAATAAAAGCTGGCCAGAAACAATGGCCGTCCTCCCTGAGAGGCAGCAGCAGCGGAGGTGAAGTGCCCTGAGATTGCAGAGCAGAGGCTCAAACAGAGAGGCATCTGGCAGTACAGGGGCTGCTTATAATCTGCCCAAATGATTAATGTCCTCTAGTAATTTTACTAAGCATTTTTCCTCTCCTTTTCTGTCATGAATGCATTGTGTGAGACCTCAGAGAAAGTATGCCTCTGTGTGTATGTGCATGTTGCCGGCAGAGAAAGTGACAGAGATGAGGTTAAGTGGGCTGTTTAGATGTAACAGATGCTGAGTGAGTGAGAGAGAGGAGAATGAAAGGACATCTCAAGGCTGCGGAAAAAAGCTCAAGTGAAAATAATATAATTGCACTGGGTCTCTCCGTATCATACAGATGCATATGCGTTTGAACCCAGAGTGTTGGATGTATACGGAAATACGGCTCCAATAGAGTCAAAAAACGATAAATCAATAAAATGTCCCAAATAATAATAAAACTCTCTTTCTTCTCTAATATAACCCTGGCTCTATTTTTGTTCCATCTCACGTTTGTTTATTTCTGGGTCATGTTTTGGAGTAGGGCAGGAAGTTTTTCCTGGGTATTTATGTGCCGAGAGGATGTGCCGTGGAGCACGAGGGAGGCCGACAGGGTGGCAGACCCCTGCGTGAGGAGCATGACGGGAGGGAAGAGGAAGTGAGCTGTGTGTCCACCACTGTTTGTCTTCCCCTGAGGTTCTGCCCGGCTCTGTCACAGACCATTGTTGACCTGGGTAGATTGATGGGCAGCAGTGGCAGGAAGCTGGGAGCTGGGAAAGAAAAACTCTGAAGCAGGTAAAAGAATACATTGCTTCACTCGTGACTTATCTTCCTTCTTGTCATGCATTTCTGATTTCCAGGACGGCTCTCAAGATTTGAATAGTTTTGTTGGCATAGTAAATAAGTGGCTTTACATCATCAAAGCATAGTAAAATTAAATATACACTGTAAAAAATGTCTACTCTATAAAAAGTTCAGTTTCTGCCTTTAAATTTGAAGTATAATAGAATTGGCTGTTAAAGTAATTTCAACTTAAATTATATTTAACTGACTTACTGACTGACTGAAAAAAGTTGAAATTTGCTTGCATTATTTTGACGAGTTAAAGTAACATAAAAACACAAGATGCCATGACTTTTTTACAGTGCACAAACACATTTACAAACAGTATACACAGATATAAAAATATATGTGAGTGGAGCAGCATGCTATCTTTACCATTTTATGCATGTTGCACAAGTAGTTATGTCCTTTTTGCCTTTAGCTTTGTGGTGATTGTGAAGTGGGGACTCCTATATTTGTTCTTATATTACAGTTCAAAAGTATGGGGTTGGTAAAAATGTTTTCAAATGTTTTTTAAAGAAATCTCTTATGCTCACCATTTATTTTTTTATGAAAAAACAAAACAAAAAAACACTGAAAATGTTAATATTGTGAAAAATTACAACTTCAAAATATATTTTCTATGTGAAGATATTTTAAAATGTAATTTATTCCTGTGATGCAAAGCTGAATTTTCAGCATCATTACTCCAGTCTTCAGTCACATGATCTTTCAGAAATCATTATGATATGATGATTTGCTGCAGTGTTGAAAACATTTGTCTTGCTTAATATTTTTGTAGAGACCATACATTTTAATACATATTTTTGCTGAATAGAAAGTTTAGAATAACAATTTATTTGAAATAGAAATCTTTTGTGACATTATCAATGTCTTTACTGTCACTTTTGATCAATTTAATGCACTGAATAAAAGTACTAGAAGAAAGTATACGAAAAATCTTTGAGCAGTAGTGTACAGTATGTGCAACTTGGATTTACAGTGAAATATCATGAATATAAATACATTTACTGAATGAAAATTAATTGACATTACAGACAACATGAGCTTTCATATTCAATAAGAATGTATCAGTTTCCTGTCATTACTGTCAGCCATGATGCCGACCTCAAGATAAAAGCATGAATGACCCGTAGTATTTACAAGAATCTGACAGCACAAATAAAATTGAATTTGCTCTTATTTGTTGAACTATAGATGTTGTTTTCAAGCTGCATGAATTTAAATCTGGCTGACAAGAAAAGAGAAAACGCATTTCAATTGAAAAGGAAATTTTTGGGTTGTCCCGACTGCTCTTATTTCCTCATTGTCGTCTGTTTTATATCTCAAACTTGTGTTTCATGCTCATTATTTTCTTAAACCTTCAGAACTGACCGTAGTTTTACTGTTTAACCTGTGCTGGCGCATCACAGGTCAGGAGCGCAGAACTGGAATCAGCTGTGGGATGAAAAGGAATCAGATCCCAGATGAGTCCTTCTGTTTTGAGCTGCAGTATGAACGCCGGTCCATATGGCAGGGAACGGGTATGTGCTCAGACCAAGCCAACTCTCTCACCCTCTGCTGTTCTTCTTCCTGTGCTCTGTCAATCTTATTGTCCTAATTCATTTCAACATGCTTTTCTTGGCATTGACGTGTCAGGCCCATGCCTTTCTCTCTCTCTCTTTTCCCACCTTGTTTTAGTGTATCACCCCATTCTAGCTTATAATACTTCTGGCACCTAGATACCTTCCCTTCCTTCCTTTCTTCCTTTCTTCCTTTCTTTCTTTCTTTCTTTCTTTCTTTCTTTCTTTCTTTCTTTCTTTCTTTCTTTCTTTCTTTCTTTCTTTCTTTCTTTCTCAGTCATTCTGTTTGTACTCTCTATAAAAAAGAGCCTGAGACGAGAGAAAGCAAGAGGGAGAAAGGTCACTTTCGGGTGAGTGATATCACCCCCTCCCAAGGTCTATATACCATATGCTTACATTCAGTATAGGCACTCTTTTGCCATGCATACTTGCAAATTACTAGATATAGTAGTTTTTTTTTTAAAGATAACAAAAGTAGAAATTAATTTTATTTCCACTGTATATATGTCTGGCATCAACTGTACATGTGTACCTTTATATAGCATATGTGTGAGTGTATGCGAGTGTCAGGTCTTTGTGTTGACACAGCAGTAATTTAAAGAGCCAGTCCGGCCAATGAATGAATGAGTGCGAGTGTGTGTGTGTGTGTGTGTGTGTACACGTGTGAAGGGGATCCTGTTGAGAGTATTTGTGTACACAGATGCAGATCGAGGAGAAAGAGGGAGAGTAAGAGAGAGAGAGAGAGAGAGAGAGAGAGAGAGAGAGAGAGAAAGAGAGAGAGAAGATTGGCCAATGTGCTAGTGTGGAGAGGGCAATCGAGGGGATCGTCTTCCCCGCTGGCCCTTGCCTGGCCCCAGCCGTGGTTCTCCAGGGGTCCCTCAGTTCCTTAGGAAAAACATTTCAGCCCCTCTCACCTCTGAACCCAGCCCTCGGCCTGTTTATCTTGGCTGTGCTGCCTGACAGCTTTACTGATGTTACATATAGCCACACAGGGATTGAAGGAAAGGGAGATAGAGAGGGAGAGACAAAGAAAGACAGAGCAAGAGAAGAGGGGAGGAAAGTAGGAGGCAGAGTTGGTTCACCCAGATCGTAATCGCCACATTTTGGAGTCTTTTTTGGAGGTCTCGTTCAGCTCGACTCATTGGTGATGCTGGAGTACAATTGGGAAATAGTGGGAAGTGGAGAGGGGGGGAGTTGAGAAGAAAAGTGGGAGTTGCCCTTAATGCTAAATTGCATAGAATCAAGATCAATACATGATACCAAGTCTTGATGTTTAGTAACATGTAAATACCTAAAGAAGCAATACAAAGTCTTGATTTTTGTATCATTTAGAATTTTCTGTCACAAGGGTTAAAGATATTGAGACCAGGTTAGAGAGGGAGAACCTGATCATTTAGACTGCATTCGATTTTCATCTGCTTTTTAATGATCTCATTGTGAACAATTCATCCATGCTATGCCTTTTAAATTCCAAAAGGAGGTAGCAAACAATTCTTAAAAATAACTGAAAATAATTTTTAACTAGAAAATTTTCAAGATAAACTTTTAATGTATAACAAAGCATTGTTTAAAACAAAGTGTTGAAAACTCTTAAAGTTTAAAGGTTTGATAGATACTTTTTTTTTGCAGTTTAGTAATTCTGTCATTCTATGTAATTCAAAAGTGAAATTCTCCAATGGATTTGAGAACATTTGACTCAATCAAATGGAAGGCATTTAGAATATTTCCATTTTTTTGGTCCAAAATACAAAATAGGTCTTGTATGTTTACATACAGAAAGAGCTTGTTCTTGTGCCAAGAACTGAATAGAACCCAGCAAAAGACTTCTTTGGTTTGCTTGTGTTTGAAATGGTTATTTTGAGTGGATTTAATATTGTTACATTGTAGTTTTGATGTGGTTTGGTATGATAATGTTTATGATGATGTTTGATTATACTCTCATTTGTTTGGAATGATTATGTTCAGTTTGAAGGTTCTTAGATCAGTCTGGTATGGTTGTGTTTAATTTGGCGGTTTATGGTGGTATGATGGTGTAATGTGATGTTGTACGGCTTGGATTTGTCTTGGGGTGTGTTCAGTTCTTCAAGGCATTGTTGCTTATGCAGCTGGACAAGCTGTAATAACACAAACACATCTTAGCACAGCACTGCAGGTTGTATGTATTATCCCAGATCATGTTTCCCACAGCACACAACCTGACTTGTTGGTGGGGGGACAACACCACAATTACTACGGTGATTAATCACCTGAGACAGTGCCTTAACAGATGTGTTTGTTTGTAAAAATGTTTGCTTGTCTTATTAGCCCCAGTGGTCACCCATGCAAATCACACCCCAGTGTGTCTCCTGTCTAAATGGCTGTTGCTCTTGCATGGTTGTTATAATACCATGTGGCATTATTGTTTGGGCTGTTGCTCAGTGAATGTTGAAATCCAGTGGGTTAGCAGATTAGTGCAGCCATAAGGGACTGTAAGGGTCTAAAAACATCCAGTGCACAAATGTGACAAAGTCCAGACCGTAGTTTTCATCCCCTTCGCTAAAATTCCGAACCAGAAAAACATGCTGGTATTTCTACCACAGAGCATATTAGCACTGACATAAGCAGTTTTCTAATGTCTACAGACTACATTGGTTAAGAACTTTACAACATTATGCATGCTACTATAAAACATTCTGTATTATTCTTTATGACATCATCTTTTTTCTCTGTAAATGTTATAGCATTATTTATTCTGACATCATTCACTCGTTTCCATCCTTTTCCACAACATTTATAGCAAAGCTGTGCCACTCTGGCCCCTATCTATCTGTCTGTCTGTCCATCTCTCTATCTGTCTATCTGTCTGTCTGTCTGTCATTTGTCAAATATATACCTAAAATGGCAGGAAATTTTCAATTATTTGAATTGAATTAATTAATAAATTTTCTAAATGCTAAATTATTGAAAATAACATGTATTTAGGAGATTATTATAGTCTAATTAAAAGGATGGTTAACACTATTTTACAGTGTCCTTGTTACATGTAGTTACTGTAACTATAAATTACATGCAACTAACCCTAAACCAAACCCCAATCCTAACCCTATAAGTACATGTAGTTAATTATTATTACTCGGTACCTAAATGTATAATTACACTGTAACACAGACACCTTAAAATAAAAGGTAAACTAAAGATGCAAGTGTCTTGATAGACTGTAGATGTAAAGAAAACATAGCAGATTTGCTATTTTTAAATCTTTTTTTATTTATTATTTTTCCAGTCATATCATAATGTAATTATCTTTTAATATTTGTATTTTATGTTATATTTCTAGTCTATTGTTGTATTAGCTTTTGGTAAGCTTTTCTGTAGAACCTTTAAGGGGTAAAAAAGATCCAAAGACTTTTAAGGGTACTGCTCCAGTGACAAGCTATTGTACCCCTGAAGGTATGATTTTTGCAATTTTTTTCTGAAAGGGTTAAATAAGGTTAAAGACAAAATTTTCGGACAGGAATATTATTCCAGGCTCAGACTTGGCAAAATCACGGTGATCCTTTCTCACCCACACACAGATAAAATATTGTGTAAAATATTTTCCATAAGATAATCCTTCCTCTCAGCAAGAATTCCAGCCATACCTTTTTTACATTCATTGCGCAAAATCTGGGAACATCATTGTGCAAAATCTTAAACAATACATTCTATTTTTTATTACGTAATTTGTCATCTCTCCTTAAAACACATACATCCAAATTATGTACCCTTTTTGAAACCATTCACATCATTCTCACATTGTGTATATTTAGTAAACCCTGTTACACAACTTTCTACAGCATAAATGATAGCATCATCCATCCTCTCCTTCTGTTCTGTCTGCCATCTCTGTGCTCTACAGTACAACAGCTGTGAGAACAGAGGTTGTAAGGGTAAGTCACAGGCTGAGAGAAAGATCTGTGTAGGCCTGTCACTGGTTACATAGATTTTAACATCTGGCATGGCCCTGGAGAGAGAGAGGGCAGAGAGAGAGAGAGTTAAAGCGCTCTATGTCATGCATTGACAGCCTAACCCTGACTGACCTTTGACTATACTGCTGTCCCTCACTCTCTACCAACCCAGGACATTAGTCAGCCGTGGAATCTCCCTTTCACCTTTACTCTCTCTAGATCTGTTCTCAGAAGAAGTGTTAGTTATTTTAAAACTATACTTAAATATTATGGGGAATCTGAGTATAAATTATGTTTAGTTTAACCGACACTGTCTGCCATATACCTTATTTGTTTTAGACTTTGGATGCATGATGAATTATTTAGCTTTGTTTGGCACGGTTTTGGAACATTAGTAATGACTTTGTGGCTTTTAATGTTGTCATAGAATAAAGTGCTCAGCTCACAAAACATAGCAAACAGAATTACTAGGGGCAGGAACCGATTCCATTAAAACATAGCCGGATGACCTTCAATTCCATTAAAGTTTTTTTCCCCCACAAGTGTATTCTTCTGTCGATGCAGGCGGAATTACTTTTTTGAGACAGTTTGTTTTAGTGAATCATTATTTTGGTCAAAGTCACAGCATGACCAATGTTGTTCGATTCCTGAACTAAATAATTTCATGATCCGGTTCTTTTTACTGAATCAAAAACATATAGCTTGACCAGTGTCTGATTCCTGAACAAGTGACTCTTGTATTAGTGAATTAGTGAAAAGTTAGTGAAAAACAGATTTGCTTATATGACATGTATGATTATTGTTAGTAGTATTTAATAAAGATGAATAGAATATGTTGCCATTTTTTGTTTGTTGTCTACTACAGTTCCAATTACAGTATAGTCAATTATTGCATTGCATTTATTCATTAAAAAAGTCTTTGTAAACTCAGATTTGTTTTAAATGTATTTAATATTGAAATGATCGAATCATTTGACAACTAAATTGTATTTCTTCCCCTGCAGTATTTCTTCCTTACAGGTGTTGAATTGTTAATGCAACTGTTAAGGGACCTTAATTGTTATGATTAAGTTATGGTAACAGTGTAAATAAGATGCCAATTCTGCTGCACATTTTTCAAGAAAGCAGTTGTTGTCAGCTAATACACCATACTGAAGCTTCATGTCATAACCCTAGACTGGTTAGGTTATATTCATTTTGGTGTCTTATTTAGTCCTATGCATAAATGAAAATGAGCTATTAACTAATTTGCCATTTAGCTGATACTTTACATAACAGAGCATCACAGTTTTTGCAGTAGACTATAATGCTGCTATTGCTTGTAAATCCTTTGTATGGCTTGAACCTTCAACATTTTGGTTACCTCAGTTCTTTACCATAGACTGCATGCGCTACCCCATTTATAAGATAAGCTGAGCCGTCTTGTGGAGGTCTGCATTGGTGTTTTGTCTCAGGGGTGTTAGAGTGGCAGCAGTCACACCCAACCTCCTGGACCGACCCGTCTCGATACTTCCTATCCCATGAGGACCAATGCTGTTTGTTTGGTTTTTGTCAAGTTTATACTAAACTGCATCCAATCTGGCATAATAACGAGTGTTCCACATTAGGCATTGGGAGCTGGGACTCCACAGAGAGCAAAAGAGGATGGAAAGAGCTAGTGTGAACAAGGCAGGAATCTTTAAAAAAAATGTGGGGGGAAAACATAGAGGTAAAATAATCTGATCAGAAAACTGATTATGAGTTAAATATATATGAGATTAAGGGGAAGGAATCTTTTTCCTGAAGCATGCTGAGCATGGACACCCCGCTTACAAACGCCAACTGGCTAGAAGTGATAGATGAGCTGAAGGAAGGAATTGAAGGGAAGGGAGGAGGGTCGTAGGGCACAAGAAAGGGTAGTAGCTATGAGTCAAGAGAGGAAGCCCAATAAAGAGTGAGAGGGCATATGACCAGACAGAGAGATAGATGGGGATGAAAAAAGACCAAAATTATAAATTTGATAAAGGACTCCTCAATACTAGGGGCCATATTGAGAACAGGGCTATCTGGACCGGGACATCTGCAGAATCCATTACAGGGTGTGCAGTACATGCGTGTGTTTTTTCTGCCTGCTGGCCCAAGACCGTGCAGCAATGCTGAGCTCAGGTTTCGCCTGTGTGCGGCGGGGGGCCGTCTCCTGTTGACGCGTGATGATTTAGTCAGGTGTGAGCGTGCACTTTCCAATTTGGGGGGAAATAAATTAGAAGTGATTTTTTATGAGGACTGTGTCCCAGTTCCCCGTCTTGCAGTCCACCCCTACTGTGCACTGTCAGCCCAACTGATGTGTTTATAAAGAGCGCTGAGGCCGGACCTCCGGGCCCTTTCTAGCGCGCACAGACTTACACAAGCTCATAGGCTTTGCTTGCAAACATGTACACAAATGCACACATTTAAAGGGGTCGTGAACTGGATTGTTTTATTATTTTATTATGTTTACTGGGGTGCCCTTATAATGTTAGTATGATTTTTACATCAAAAATGGTCATAATTTAGAAATAAATGGCATTTTTCCTAGCCTGAATTTAGCCTCTGATTTGACGGCTCTGTTTGAAGGGGCATGTCTGCTGTGAGACTTCAGTGTAAACACTGCCCACTGCTGTGATTGGCTGACATGTTTGCATATGAAATAGCTAGCATTACATGTGGAACTCTCTCTCTCAAAATCTTTTACTACGTTTTTACCATTACATTTATCAAGATTAACAAATCGTGAAAAGTAATGATTATAGCATTATATTTAGATCTTTTCCCAACACATGAAAGGTTGCAGTGATGAGCATTGAGCAGATGAAAGACAGTCTGTTGATCACATGAATGAAGTGATCTCATCATTGCAACGCAATTTCTGCACTCTCGTGAATGCTTTCACCAAATAACAATGCAAACACAATGTAAAAACAGTAAGAGCTTTGTTGTGCAGTGTAAAAGCATCATTTATTTCATAATGAGTTTTGGCAAGTGTCCAGATAAACTCGCCTGTGTGATTGACAGCTTGGGCGATTGGAAATGGAGCGCTCTTTGATTGCTTTCTATATATAATTTAATCACATTTTAAATAACAGATTATTTTCATCCTACTAAGAGAAACGATGTGAAGTTGATTGTTAAGTCACTAACTTGATTTGCTGATGCATAAACGTTACTGAACGATTTTGAGAGAAAGATAATCTGTCTGAACTTGAATAATTACACATCAGAAATCACTAGCATTAGGATCAGAGTTTGAGATAAACTTTTTCACCCACTGGCCAATTTGGCTACTACATTTTTAAGTTACCAGCCAGAACTTCTACTAGCCAAAAAAAGAAGAAGAAATTAACCAGATTAATTATGTTACAGCATATACGTATATATATATATATATATATATATATATATATATATATATATATATATATATATATATATATATATATATATATATATATATATATTGCAATTTGGATTTCACACATTCATTTCTTATTCAAACAAAATCCCGTCATCCAGCAATCTCAGCAATCCAAAATTTTTATTTTTATTTTTTAGCAAAAATGTGTTTTAGGTGGACAGATCAATACAGTACAAAGAGCATGTAGGATGTTGGAAAATAATGATGTCATAAGTCACCACTTTTGAGATCCTGTCGTTTTCTAGCCTTGGTTTCAATAAAAGCTGTTTTTGGAATAACAAGGAAGTTTTTAGTTTAGAAACGTACAGGATATTTTTTTTTATAGTATAACGACCTCTTAACTGTCAAATGATCAAGGAAAACTTTAATTCTCAGTTCATGACCCCTTTAATGTTGAATATAGGGGTAAACTCAGGTTGATTGGGACACATTTTGCCATTGAGATGACTTGGGAAAAGTGTCCCAATCAACCTGAATTCACCCCTATATTTGTATAAAAAAGCAGGGGCCCATCACATTGAAAATGTAAACCATGAAAGAAACAGAGAGTTTCAGGATTTTGAATATTTAAAAGAATTACTATTACTAATTGCTATGAAATTTAAAACTCTGCAGTATTTCTAGGACATAAATTAAATTTGTGAAATTTTAACTCTTATGTGCAAATTATATTAATTAATTATAATTGTTTAATTATATTAAACAAATACTAGAGATTCTCAAATTCGTGTATATATATTTGATTCAACTTTTCATATGCTGATTACAAAATTTTAAATAAAAAAACAGAACCAATTTCACTAGTGGTTTCAAACTCCCTCTGTATACAGGTGAATTTCACAAAGCCTGTCAAGAACATGTCTGGGTCAGATTTCACCCCGAAATCAAAAGACAAATGGTAATAAACGAAATTCTGCGTAGAGAAAATTAAGCCAACCGTTAAGACATTTAAGATTTTTCCCTTTGTTATTACTTTCCTATTTATAATTCCTATTACCTTAATGTGAAATATATAATTTTAATTGTAAAGTATTTATATTTGTAGTGGTGGTATTTGTTGTGTTGCCTTTAATTATGCTGATTTTAATTTGAAAAATCATGGAATTGACACAACAGTAATTAGAATGTGTGAGAAATGTGCTCAAATGTCATGAAAATAAAAATGATGTTAATCAATTGTGAGTTCTTAATAGGTACATTGACTTTAAGCTATATATATATATATATATGCGCGTGCGTGTGTGTGTATGTGTGTGTGTGTTTGTGTGTGTGTGTTAAGGTGAAGCTATGATTGTACCATCAAAGCTGCATGGCAAAGAAAAAAATATTTTCCCTTGCTCTTCTTTTTCCCCTGTGCTGCTTGAAGACTAATATTTTTTCAGAGGAGGCTGCAGTGAGTGGGCTGTGCTGAAGGAAGCGCCCTGACTGAGCTCTACAGGAGGCTGTGCTCAGGAAACCCAAACCCTCAGTGACCCCTGACCTTTGCTACCGCTGCAACATCTGCACCAGAGAGAGGAAAGGAGGAAGGGACAAAGAAAGAGAGGAACAGACACTGAGATACAGTGAGGATGGAGAGGGAAAAGTCCCACTAGGTGCTAAGGTTTAGTTTGTGTGGTTAGAATGTGAGAGATGGTAATCTGTACTATTACTGTAATCCTCTGACAGCAGGGGTGTTAATGAGAAAGCCAGATCACAACAGCAGCGGCAGGAAACAAGCTCTCCTAATGGAAACACTGAATAGCCTTTCTAAAAGACAAAAAATATCTACTTTAAAAAATAACTTCTACTCTCTCCCCTATACTTTTGAAATCCTGAATGAATACATCTTCTACCTGATGTTCAATGGACGCACAATAGACATATATAGCTACCATCAGGGGAGGGGCAAGAGAATTGGGTTCAAAGTCTCACCTTTACGAGCTGATATAACATGACTGGGAGTAACAGAGAAAGTGGGAGGAATAGATTGAGTGGAAGAAAAGGAAGTGGGCAGTGCAGTTTTTTCCAGCTCATGCTCCGGGCTGGGTGAGGGGCAGTAGTGATGGGATGGGTGGTTAGAAGAACTGTGTAAATGTAGAAAATCTCATGGGCACGATCACAGAACTCTCAGATTTCTTACTCCAGCTTTATCTTCATTTTGATCTCTTTTGCTCAGTTTTATACACACCTCCATGTTTGCGTTATTGCAACCTAAGTTGGCCCTCTCTGTTTGGGTTTTTACTTTGTGAGGTCCCAAAAGAAGAGTAGTCTGAGTGAAATGTTTCAAAAATCATGTGCTTAAACACGTACCAAAATACCCAACAGCCCTTTGAGCCAATATGCTGCATTTCAGTGCGCTATTAAAAAAAAAAAGACATATAATGTTGTGTTTTTTCTTGTCCAGTGCTCAAGCCCGAATCAATTTGTCCTCTTTGACAATATCAAGCCTAGAGATGCACAGCAGTGTTTGGGAACTGAGCGGGTGTTGAAATCTACTGAGTGGTATTGTTAACAGAGCTCACAGGTCAGTCTGTTGCTCGGCCTGACTCTGGGGCCCACTCGAAATGTCAAATCTGATTGGCATGATTGGCTATGGCGCTGTGGGAAGCGTCCTGCCTCGATCCAATGGAGAAAGCTGTCAGCAGATAGGGAGAAACCCAAACACAGCCGGCCAAAAAGCTTGGCCGTACCTCCAAACCCAACACTCACGGTAAAAAATAAAGTTTAGATGGGTTCTCTGTAGCTTGCTCCTGTGGCTTTCTCTCCATTTTTCTGCTTCTTTCTGTCCAGCGCCCTTGCTTGTCCCCGAACACTTACTACACTTGATTTCTAAAAACAAATCCATACAGCACGTTTGAATTAGCAACATCTATTCAATAACAATGATGTAATCCATTTATACTCAGGAATCCGGCTTTAATGCGGCAATGGAACGCTGGAATGCTGCAGAAAAACAAACGCGGCGTAGGAAAATAGACAAACCGGGATAATGGTAGGCAGAGAGGAAGAAAGCACACGAGAGACCCTCAGAGACAGAGAACATTCATCTTAGATGGAATTGTGAAAGCATGAAAGAATTGCTAATGCGTGTTGTTTTCTATCACTGCCAGATCTCAGGAGGTTTTTTGGTCTTTTTTGGCGCTTTTATTTAGGAGAGAGAAGAGAAAGGAAAAGAAATGGGGAAGAGGGGCAGAATCAAGAAAAGGATCAAATCCCGAACCGAATTTGACCTCTGGTGTCCTGTATTAGATTCCAGCTCAATGTGTCCGAAACCAGTAGGCCATAGATCCATGAGGGCTATGAAGGTTAAGTGGGTTTGGCAGAGGGTAGTGTAACTCAACTCCTGCTCCTCTCTTTAGAGAGAAAGAAAGAGGAGTAAAACTGTTGGTGATGCTGATTTTTGTAACCTAAAATGCTTCTCATTGTCCAATGGGCTGGCTCACTCTTGAAACCTTAACGGCAAATTATAGTCAAAGCTCAAATCATAAATAAGCATAAGATAATATTTTCATTCTTTGGGAGGAGGTTCGAGAGGAAAATTCAGGCTCCTGTTATCTTCTCTTTGCTGTGCCGTAATGTGTTTGCCTTATTAATGGGATGGAAAGGACAGAGGTGACTAAATCATTCATGATGTCAAAGAAATTAAATATAAACTGTTGCTATGGAGAGTGTACACTGCAGTGGCCAAAAACCAAAAAAAATTACATTTCACTCATGATCTAAGGTAATCCCTAAAAAATATATATAATCAGAGGAATAATAACAGACCCGACAATCTGATTAATCTGCATTTAATCCAGGCAAAATATCTTCAGTGGATTCCTGTTTGTGAGTGTGGATGTATTCTAGTAGTTGTGAAAATTGCATATAGTGATGTGGTTGTTGTATGAAGTCACTAGAATGTGTTTGATGGTGTCAGCTGTCAGGGCTACATAATATTGTCTTATAACTTTTATATCACATGTACATATTGAGCCACCTGGTTGGACTTCATTACTGAAGCTATACACACAGAGGTGGGGAAGAGGCTATGAGCAGGTATTTACAACCTCCAGTGTGACGTGCTAGCAGCTTTAACAAGAGAACAGGAGTTAATGTTTAATGCAAAGCAGGTCAAATGGATGCTCAATTTTCGGTATTCTGATGTGATGACATGGTCATGAAACTCACACTAGCCAGACAAACACACACTAAAAATATAAAACAAGCAACTTATTTTATTCGTTCTGAGGGCTACGAAAAGTCTTGAACAAAATAAACAAACGAACAAAAAAAAAAAACGACACTATTTTGAGTACATTAAAGAAGATACTAATGTACAATTCTCTAACTCTGAAAAGAAATCTTATACCTGGTAAAAATTAATTTCTAAAACTGTAAGAAACTATAAAACAAATAAATGTTTAAATCAAATTAATATTACAGTGTATTAGTGTATAGTGTATTATTATAATGTATTATTACTCTATAGTATATTATATTTGCCTATTCACAATGCTTATATTTATTAAGGATTTAATCAGAACTCTTGAGTTTATCAATTGTGTTATTGTTTTATTTATATTCTCTCTCTATCTCAGGCTATATATATATATATATATATATATATATATATATATATATATATATATATATATATATATATATATATATATATATATACTATAAATATATAAAGAAAACAGTAACAAACCTGTCTCAGATGAGGGAGTCTTATTCCAATTTTATGTATATAAAAAAAATGTTTTTGATTTTTCTCATCCAGAATATTATGTCAAGAAAAAGATGCAAAATATTAATAATAATAATCAGCATTGATAATGCTTCTGGGTTATTCATCACATTGGAAATTGAAGATTAAGTGTGTTGCATTGGGATATAGTATTCCTCTAGTATGCTTTGCTATGTATTGCACATTTTGGCAAATTGTTGCATGCAATACAGGTATTCCATTCATACAGGAAATTTGCAAACATTTGAGTAATATGCTAGTATGCTATTCCGAACATAGCCATTCTCTGGAGAGCTCCTCGTGTTCAGGCCCACTACTTCCACCTCTAACGAGCAGATTGTTGTCCTCTAACAAGCCTGTAGAGGAGAAAATGACAGCCCTGAAGATGCCTCCACAATGCTAACAGGATCACTCAGCTCATCTCATAAGTTAGCGTTTTGATTAGCAAAGGAGACTTGACACAGCACTCAAGAACACAGTGATGTTAAACGTCTGGACAGTCAGTGTGGAGTTTCTACAGATAAAACTTACGGAGAGACTGTTGAAGAACCAGATATGAGAAATGCAGTGTGCTTTCTTACGGTCATTGGTCCAGGTGTATTCTCTCTTTAAATTAATCTCATTCTACCTCTTATTCTATACTTGACCACTCTGTACAACTTCTTCTCACACTTCATTTAGCTTGCCTTTTAGTTACCACCACAAAAGCAGTAACATCTCAGGCCTGGAAAAACATGGCTGCAAATGTGGGCTGGTGTGTGCGTGCGTTTCATGTGCCAGGCCAAAGGGAAGTTAAAACACATATTACACACACTCACAATCTCAAGTAGCCTTGACCTCCTGCCCAGAGTGTGGCTTCCCCACAGCTCAGCTCATACATCTTCACACACATACATGATCACATCATCACACACCACAGTGCAGTTACAGAACAAGGTAATTGCCCATAGCCGGGTGGGTCTGAGGGCAAGAACAAGGTTTTACAGCACAGATGAAAATAAAATATAAGGACTTTGTGGTTCACAGTACAGTTGGAAAGACAAATATTATTTTTTACGAGGGAGCTAGAAGGCTGAGGCTAGATGTATAAAACACCTTAATGATTGAATAGCTTAGGTATTAAATCTTCCGACCTGAGCTCTGTCAGGGAGCCTATAGCATTAAATTGGACAGGATGAGGTTGAAGCGAGAGACCAACCATGTGAGTGTGACAATGTGGCCAGAGGGAGATAAACCCTCCCAACACTTTGCTTCCTGGCAGGGACACCCTCTCCGTAAATCTTTGTGTTGGACAGCTTTTGGTGGTTTAATAATTACCTGCGAATGAATAAGCTTCACTTTTTGAAGGGTGAAGGATGCATTTTTGAATGGTGCCCCGTGTGGCTCTTTCCTTGAAATTGAACTCTTTTTAAGTTTGAAAGAAAATGAAAATATTCCACATACTTTTGCTCTTTTAAACCACTTAACCCCTATCAATTATAAAATAATTAAAACAGTTATGCCTGCTTCCAACGCAAGTAATCTTCACAAGTTGATTATGTACAGGATAAAATAACCTTTCTGAGATTTTATTAGTCTATCATATTAAGTATCAGCTCTTTTTGTTATTTAATAAATCCTTTAATGTCTAGTATTGCAACCCTTCGCATTATTTGAAAAACAAAAAGGCAAAAAAAAATTAATACATATGATTATTTAACATATGGCATGTTACATTATTTCTCTATTTCTTTTTTTCTAATGCTTTACAACTAGATGGTTTGTGTTATATTAAAAATATACTGTTGTTATTTGTTCATTTGTTCATTCATAATACATTGAGGGTCATTTATAGAACTTTTTTTGTTACTTCATAATAGCAAATGCATTAACAAGATTTAACTGTTAATTTAGCATTATGTTACCTCTGTATTTAAATATATTTATAACCCATGTGAGTCCAGATGCATCATGATGTTGGTTTTGTCAGGCTAATTTTCTTTCCTATGGTTGTTATATATATATAACAGCCATAGGAAAGATATAATACTTTTTATTAGTACTATTACTAATACTATTTTATAATACTATATACTGTGTATATATATATATATATATATATATATATATATATATATATATATATATATATATATATATATATATATATAATTTATTTATTTTTAATATAGGATACTTTCCTTATTTTCTATGCCTACAAATGAAAGGAAACTTGTAAGTACATTATCTAAAAAAAAATGTTTTTGCTTTGTGTGCTACTGTATATTTTGAGCTGTGTTATTGGGCTAGTTTTGCATGCAGATCTGGCAAGGCAACCCTGCTGGACAGGATGAGAAAGTACCCTCCGTGTGAGACCATTTATGACAAATAAAGATTTTTACATCAAGATATTTTTCATATAAATAGCTTTTCAGCCAGTATAGTCAAAGGCTAGACTTAAACCGGATCCACCCTTGTCTGTTATATTTGGATGAGGTAACAGAATCTACCATAGAAACAAATGAGTCCCGCCCAAACATCTACCGTCTTTCTCATCTCTAACTTGACCTTGAGAACAAATTTCCGCCCTCACCTTGGCTATACTTTCCTTCCATGTCTCCTGCCGAGGAATCACGTTATTTAGTCAAACATTCTTGTGGTTTGCAGACAGCGACGGTGCGCATGTTTGGACGGTACAATATACAACTCAGATGGAGAAGATCAAAGACAATTGAAGAAAGGATCTCAGAAGTCCGAGCCAAGGCTCATTACCGGTATACACATCCTGCTCTGGAATGTTAACATGGAGGGTGTCTGTGTCAAATTCTCCACATATGCTTGTCGCGGTTCAGTTACTTTTTAAAGGGAGATACCGTTATTTAAAACTTTGGTTACGTTACCTAAGGCGATGGTGATGAATATGTTAATGTACCGGCATACCAGAGAAATGATTCGTCTTGAATATGTATTTTACCCCTCGGGCTGCAGACGATAATCGTCAGAGAACAGGCAGAAGTGTCTATTCACTGACACGCGCGTGCGCGCGCATTTCTCGAAGCTCTCAGATTCCACGCGCATTTTCTCAGGCGCGGCTTGTGATGCAAGCACGCGAGCTATTTCAACCTGTGTCTCATCAGCGACAGTGTGTGGAAAACCAAGATTAGCAAAGGCAGCAGGGAAGGTTTGATTTGAATGCGACAGATAGCAACAACAAAAAAATCAAAGGAGAGCTGTGTTCACAAGTGGCAAAACCTCAGCGGTTCGCCTCTTTTATTCCTTTATCTATCCCTCTTTCTCCGTCCGCCTCATCCACATTCTCTTTCAGCCTGTCTCTTTTTCTCTCCAGCTGCAGCCCTGATGGCAGGACTTCCTCCTGGTAGCCATTATAATATGTGTGTCTCTGGGTGGTCCGGCCTCAGTTCCATAGCTCTAATAGTTTTCGACTGGTCTAGCCCTTGCAAGGCCCAAGGGCGTATAGAGAGAGAGAGAAAAAGAGAAAGACAGAGGGCAGTTTGTCTAATAAAACCCTTGTCCAGACCACTGTATGTCCCTCTTAGCACTTCCTGGACACTGCCCCCTGCCAACCTCAACCACCTCCTGTGCTCCACCTCTAATGGGACACAGCTGGACTCCCCTATTACTTTCTTTCTTTGTATCCGTTTTGCTCTACCCATCATTCCTCCATCACTCCTTTTCCCCTTTTTATCCGGCATGCTGCCGTGCGGCCACGGCACGTACGTGCTGTGCTTGTCTCTTATGTTCTCCACTCTCTTTGTCTTTTTCAGTGTCCTCAGTGCTCGGGGACAGATGTATGGCTGGATGAGCGTGGACTGGCTGGGTCTGGTTCTGTGATGTGGCATGAGTCAGGATGTTAGGGGCTGCAGAGAGGATAATGCTCATTTACACACACCCCACGGCCCTCTGGCCCTGCCTTCCACTGTGTGTGTGTTCACACATCAGTCCGTTTCAGCACCACACAAGCACACACTCTCTCTCGTTCTCCTCCAAACATCCCCCTCCACCGTGTGGCCAGCAACAGCTTCAGTGTGGGGAACATTTGTTCTGCAGATACTACTCAATGGAAGAGGGCGGCCCTGAGAATCGCTTTAGGATTTTACAGTACGAAGGCTGCAAAACAAACAAAGCAGTGAGTTTTATGCAGCCTGGCTGCCTACTAAAACCCACACCCCAACATGTGATCCCAGGACGGCTCTTTCGGCCAGATCTCGGGGTCACGCGGTGACGTTTTTGTACATGCTTTTGGCACAACGTGATGTCTTTACATCTTCGACAGCTTGTTCTGTATGTTGTGCAGCATGTGGGTGGGCAGAAACGCGGTTTCTAATCACAGATGTCACTGTAAAAGTGAAGAGCGTGACTCTCAGTAGATCAAACTGTTGGAGAGGGGAGGGGGTGGGTGGCAATTGAGAGATTCTGTGAAAAAGGCATTCTAGGGTTTTACTCATAGGGTTTGACTTTTTAGAGGGTGGCAGAAATTAGTTGAAAGAGCAGAAGAATTTAAAAGGGAAGTAAATTAAAGAGCAAAGAGAGAAGCGGGAGTCAGAAATACTGATTTGGTCCAAAACAAGAGAAAAGAGGGTGAGGTAGAAATATCACAGAGCTGCATACACGTAGAAGTACTTAAAACCTGTTTGCAAACATCTGTGACTTTACTTTACACTTCAATTTATTCAATAATAATAATTTATTTAGAGTTATTCAATTAACTTTGTAACTTACTTTTTTTTTAAAGATACATTTTTTCCTTTTTCTTCTTCTTAATAATAATACTGACTCTTGATTATTTCAGAGTAACAAAAATGATGTGTCTACTCGGTCTGCAGCCATTTACATGTGGTCTAGGCCTTGTTGTATTTGGTTATAGACGAACTTGACTTTAGGTTTTGCTGCACATGCGCTCAGCTGAGACTTCATTATCTCTATCTTTAGAGACTGAAATAAGTTTGCAGAGAGCTTTAAACTAGAGCTTATGTCGATAGTCCTTATGGGTATTGTTGTGGGGTTTATTATGTTAATGATGTGCTCCCTCATTTGGAATAATTAGAATAAAGAATTTACTTTTTTAAGATACATTTTAAGACTACTTAAATATTAATAATTTATAATTTTGTCAGAGTGAGTTTGTCATAAATACTATACTTTTTTTAGTGCAAATGCCTGATCAGCTTTGTTTCCTACCAAAATGAAAACCATCTTCTAAGCGTGCCACAGTGGTGACGTAGCCCTCTTTTGTTTACTACCCACAGACGCCCAGCAGACGCCCAGGCTAAACAGGAAAGGACAGAATATAGAAAGGGGACACTCAAAATACAAATGCCAATTGTTGAAGCACTGACACATATACCATTTGATCCAGATGATCTAGACCGTGTGTAACTCTGTATGAGAATGTGCTTTCATGGGACTTCAGGGTGTTTTTACTGAGGTGGATATGTTGAGTATGCATGTTAGTGTGTGCCTTATGTTTATGAGATGAAGCTTGCTTCCTAATCTAGTTGACTAATAAACTGGACATTGTACAGTATATCACAATTACTGTTCGTCCTTTGACGAGTTGCTTTTGTTAATTTTTTTGTAAGTCGCTTTGAATAAAAGCATCTGCTAAATGCATAAATGTAAGTACATCCATGTGTGTACTAGTGTGGGCTACACATATGCGGCATAGAGTAAAATAAACACTGACAGAAAGAAGGAAAGTTTGCTTTGTGTGAGAGACATATAAATCATTGTATGAGTGGTGGGAGTGGCACTTTCCATGAATACAGTACTTTTTTATTTATATATATTTTTAAGAATTACAGGCAACAAATCCTACTTTTTTATTGTGAGATCTGTTAGATATGTCAGGTAATGCATTATTATCATCACAAAATCCAATTAGCATGAGAAACAATTTGTTTTGTTAGTTAACAATTAACAATTTTGTTAGTTATAAATGGATGAAATGTTTTTATTTCCCTTATCAATGGTGATTTCATATTAAAATATATTGAATGGATATTTAATTTTGCCCCCAACTAGTTAGTTAATACAACTGAATCTTACAAATGGTCTATTTTTATAAATATTTATTTCTATTTATTGCTTTATAAATATTTATTTTGATACAAAATGGCACAAATCAGGATTTTATATTGTATTCAACTTTAATGCATGGGTTCTTAAAATTGCAGCCCTAATAAAAATGTCTTACATAATAATTAGTTTGACATCTTCAGGTTGATGATCAGCATTTTCTTCCACTGACCATTTCGTAAAAAAGAAAAATATTATTCAAATTTTTTTAAGAGTTTCATATGCTATTTTACTCGTGGAAAGAGCCTGGTAGACACTATGTTTGTGTATATAAAGAATAAGACCGTGCCCACACACACTACTTAAATGATGTCAGATTAACATTACATTTTAGCCCCACTTGTGTGTTCATTTGCATGACCTCTGGCATTGACTTTGCTTTCCAGCCTGTAACCATCGGGTGTGTGTGTGTGTGAGAGAGAGAGAGAGAGAAAGTCCTCTTAGAGCAGCCTGAACATCAACAGCAGGGCCGAGGGGTGACGTGACAAGCGCTGGTCAGGGTGGAGGGCTGGAGTGTGTCAGGACAGCTCCATGACTGTGGCTCCAGTAACAGGACAGGCGGAGACTGGCGGGGCTCGAGTCAGTGCAGTCTGGGTGCAGCAAGCTTAGAAAGTTTACCTAAGAGGCTCAGTTTACGTTCTGGGTCACCAAAGTTAGACCCATACACTGTTTAGCTTTAGACCACAACTAGCATGGTGAGGTTGTTTGTCAGGAGGGTGAGTAAATGATTCATTGTATATGACATGTTACAGGACAGGTTTAATTAAGCTGTGTTGGCTTAATGTTTAAAACTCAGTGTTGGTGACACAATCTTGCAGACTTTTACAGTAAACACCTTCGATTGTTGTTACACTAAAAAGGTTGATAGGCATACTTCAGTGTTTTTTTATAGCAAGTTAAATCTGATGATCTGAATTGAATTCCTCTGTCCTGGGCCATGCACCATGACTCTGCTGAAGGAACTGGCGGTATGCCAGGTGTGAGGCACAGTGCCAGCTGCAGACTGCAGAGGTGCGGAAATGCCCAGCTGTTGCCATCCCCCAAGAGAAATTGAATTCATTCATATCAGACAAGACACTGCAGTGATGACTGCCTTGTTTCATGCATATTTGTCTGCATTTTCTTATGCTCAAACTGCATTTATACAAAATACAGTAAAACCATTAATAATGTACGTATTCCAATTTAAAATAACGGTTTCTATTTTAATATAAAATGTAATTTATTCCTCTGATGGCAAAGCTGAATTTTCAGCAGCCATTACTCCAGTTGGCAGTGTCACATGATCTTTCAGAAATCCTTCTATGCTGATTTAGTGCTCAAGAAAACGGTTGAAACAGTGAAACATTTTCTTTTAGAATTATTTGATGAATAGAAAGTTCAAAAGAACAGCATTTATTAAATCTCTCTCTCTAGTCCACGTTTCACCTTCTTTGTGTAGACACTCACAAGTTTGCATTATCTGAATGTGGTCAGAGCGTTCTCTCGATAGTGCAGGACATTATTCACCTCCATTCTGCAGCTCTAGATCCCTCAGGTATGGTTGGGCATCCAGGCCTCTCTTTTTCTCTTTCTTTCTTGATTCGTCTCTCTCAGAGCTACAAAAGCCCCATAACAAATGAACTCGCAGTCGCAGACCTTTCATGAGGCCAAGCGTCAGTGTGTCAGAGCGACAGTGGTTTCACCCTCCACGGAGGTCCAGGACGCTCTGTGTTGTGGTCCTCACCCCCAGATAGACCCATTCAGCTGCGGGACCTAATGAACACTCCTGGCCTCATTCACTCCTACAATGGGCTTCTCCACTGCCATTGAGTGCGAGCACAATAGGGAACATCGCTCCAATTAAACCCCAGGGGACAATGCATGTGCAAGGGGGCCAGCGCTTGGGTGTTGGGGGTAGAAGATGTTGGGGGTCCCTCTCTGGGTGCTAGAGCGGGGGGTCACAGGGGTAACGAACGTCTCCGGTGCTTCTGAGCGGAGGGAGGCTGAAGTGGCGGTGTCTGTGATGTGCTATTAGGATCAGCAAGGAGTAATTATGTGACCAGAGACCCTCACGGGCCCAGTGGAGGGGGCTGTTGGCTTCACAAGAGGGGTGAGGTGAAGAGAGGGGAGGAGTAAGAGGAATGATATGTGACATATTATCATATTGCTTTTGCTGCTGTTTTATAAACGCAATAAGCCTCTTCAGGCCATGTGTTACACTTTTACTTTTTTACCACAGTTAAGGGGGTTTTAGACTGAAGGCCTGGAAAATGCTTAAGACATAGAAAAACAGCACAATAATTGGTTTAGTTGTAATTTTTAGGGCCCAAGCCTTGAAAAGGCGAAGGCCCTATTGTTTTCCTTAGGATTATTTATTATTATTATTATTATTATTATTTTACTACCTTTTGGGCACTTTTGGGGCCCTTAACGTGCTCGAAAACTCTTGAAACTTTGCACACGGGTCAGAACCCGCGGCCATCAGGGCCGGGCTGAAGATGGTACCCGGGCGTGGCAGGGGGGCTCGACAGCGCCCCCTGGAACGGGATTTGAAAACATGTCCGTATATCAAACACGCTTGCATGAATTAATCTGAAAATCGGTACACATATAGATCTCATCGTTTCATATATCCTTCGCACTCTTACTTTTTACGCCAGCCCAACAGGAAGTCGGCTATTATGGGTTGTTTGGAAACTCATGTTCAGGAATTTGATATACTCCTCCTAGGGAATTCACCCGATCGTCACCAAACTCGGTGTGCATGAAGTCAAGACATTGAGGATGAAAAATTGCCAGGGGATTTTTGATATCTCGAACGGTTTGGCCGTGGCGAGGAAACGAAATTATGGCGAATAATGGAAACAGGAAGTGTGTTATAACTTCTGCATACATTGACTGATCTTGATGAAACTTCAGCAGTGTGTTCGCTGTAAGAGGCCGATCACATGGATGTGACTATTGTGAGTCAAAGTTATAGCGCCACCAACTGGCAGCAGGAAGTGTGTCACTTTCAAAATGCTTTGAAATCACCCTCTTATTTTTACCCGATTTGCTTCAAACTTTATGTGTATAATGTAAACACACGGCAGATTTAGACCTGTGAAAGGATTATTGATATCTTAGATACTGTTGCCGTGGTAACGCATCAAACTTTAAGATTCTTTTTTGATGCTTTTGAGACTCTTAGCATAATTGAAATAGCATGAAACTCGACAGACACATCATATTTATTAGCCAGTAGACATGTGCAAAGTTTCAGAAACGGGCGTGTTGCCGGGCCTCAGTAGCGCCACCTTTTGACAAAAGAGGGGGATTTAGGTCTATACTTTTATCTACAATCTTAAAACTCAGTATGTATAATGTTCATATCGAGCTGGACAACTTTCTAATTTACACTTATTAGCTCAGACCAACAGGAAGTCAGATATTTTGGTTTGAATGTGGATGTTTTGGAGAATTTTCTCTTCCCCTCTCTCTGACCCTACGTCTCTCCGTGTGTTTGAGGGGAGGGGGATTTGTCTGCTGAGTGAGAATGCTTTTATTTGAATTTTTCAAGGTTTTGGGGCCCTTAACGTGCTCGAAAACTCTTGAAACTTTGCACACGGGTCAGAACCCGCGGCCATCAGGGCCGGGCCGAAGATGGTACCCGGGCGTGGCAGGGGGGCTCGACAGCGCCCCCTGGAACGGGATTCGAACACTTGTCCATATATCAAACATGCTTACATGTAATAATATGAAACTCGGTACACTTATAGATCTCATCGGGCCGAACAACTTTCGTGCTCTAAGTTTTACGACAGCTCAACAGGAAGTCAGCTATTATGGGTTGTTTGGAAAATGCATGCTTTTATTTTTGATATACTTCTCCTAGAGAATTAATCCAAACACCACGAAACTCGGTCAGCGTGAAGTCAAGACATTGAGGATGTTAAATTGCGAACGGATTTTTGATATCTCGAACGGTTTGGCCGTGGCGATCAAATGAATTTATGACTAAAAAAGGACACATAAAGTGTGTTATAACTTAGTTAATTTTACCTACAGTTACAAAACTCTGCGTGTATATTGTTCTCGTCAAGCCGAACAACTTTCTAATTTATTGTCATTAGCTCAGACCAACAGAAAGTCAGATATTGTAGTTTGAATGTGGATTCTGAGAATTTTCTCTCCCTCTCTCTGACAGAGAGAATGCACCCTGGCATTCTGTGTGTGTGTGTGTGTGTGTGTGTGTGTGTCTGTGTGAGGAGCGGGAGGGGAGGGGGTATCTTCGGGTGATAGTTTAAACACAAAGTCATTCATGGGGCCATACTGCCCTCTTGTGTCCAAAATTGTATTTATACGCACTTTTATTCATTTATTACCTGTATTACGCACACACACAGTTCGATCGCACCCGCGCCTCTCTCTCTGTCTCACGCACACACACAGTTTGATCGCGCCCGCGCCTCTCTCTCTCCCACACACGCACACACACACACACACACACAGTTCGATCGCGCCCGCGTCTCTCTCTCTCTCTCTCTCTCTCTCTCTCTCTCTCTCTCTCTCTCTCTCTCTCTCTCTCTCTCTCTCTCTCTCTCCCTCTCTCTCTCTCTCTCTCTCTCTCTCTCATGTGCTATATTAGATCAATATGTTTTCTTTAAAAATGTTATTCTCTCTCCCACACACAGAGTTCGATCGCGCCCCTTTCACACACACACGCACACACACACACACAGTTCGATCGCGCCCGCGCCTCCGTCTCTCTCTCTCTAATGTGCTATATTAGATCAATGTTTTCCTTAAAAAATGTATGCACACTACATTTATTCTCATCAGATTTATAAATTATTGTATAAAATAATACTACCATTAAAAAAACACATTTGATTTTCTATTTTAATCAATGTAGAATGTGTAACTTAAAAATAAACAGATTAGAGCTCTGTTTGAGGACAAGAAATTAAAACCAATGCAATATGATGAATGTCCAAAAGATGGCACTCACAGACTGTTTTTAAATGAGGTTGGATAAATATGTTTTGCTTTTAAACTGTGTGTGGGTGTTGGTGTGTGTGGGTGAGATTTTGGTTGGGGGACAGTTGTAGGTTACAGTTTGAGTTTATAGTTTGACAAAAGCACTTTGTGTTTTATTGTGTGTACATAAATATAAGTAAACACTTTGCAGTTTGAATTTACGTCCTCGATTAACAAAATGACGGAGTATGTTTTTGTGTAACAGTTCAATCGCACCCACACCTCACCCACACACACACACCAAACACACACACACACACACACACACACACACACACACACACACACACACACACACACACACACACACACACACACACACACACACACACACACACACACACTCACACACACACACAAACACACACATATTGGAACGTGAGTGAAGTACAAAGCCTATAATAAAGAATAGTTAGCATCCAAATACATCACAAATGTTGAAACAGTTTGATTCTAATGAGAGAGTTACATGAGCCTAACACCACTTACTTTCACTTTCGCTTTACATTATTTCGGTTACTTCTTGTTTATAGTTTTTTAAAATTCTTGTTCTGTTCTGAATATCATTACATTTAAACAATTGCTTGTGTAATATTTTGAGTGTATCATCAAATCAGAATAATTATCTCGGTTTCCCTAGTTATTTATTTTTATTTTCATTTTACTAAACAGGTAAGGCAATTAATATTCTCTGTGTCTTTATATATGTATATCTATCTATCTATATATCTATCTATCTATCTATATGAATTATAAATAACTTATTTCTGTATAAAATAAAAATTTCCTAATAATCCAGACCAACCAGAGCGCACTATTCCTACAACATCATCAGTGCTGAAGCGGATCTACCAGAGCCGTTCGGCAGATAGCGAGCAGATGCAGCATATGTGTTGTATCGAGGCAGGGTCAGGCCAGGGGAATCCATTTGCAGCTTTTTATTAAGAATGGTCAAGACAGGCAGGGTGAACTATGGCAAACAGGGCAGAACAGAAAAGGCAGAGACAAACTAGGTTGAGAGGCAAAGGACAAAGACCTCCAGATAAATACTGGGCTTCTGGATTTACACATTTAAGTGCTGCAAAACATATTGACCTAAAAATTATTCTAAATTTAAATGATCTCATATATGTGGCTATTGTGGTTCACGATCATAGGCCCTGTCCCCAAATGGCACACTTCACATGAATTTTCGGTCTTGTGTACTTATTTCATGTGTCTGTTAAATCAATGAGACCATAGGCTGTCTCATTTTTCATTTTGGGTTTCAGAAGGTTGCTCACTCATACTTTGTGGTTGATATGTGCCCTCGATGTGCACTTTTGCAGAGCCCACACTGATGCAAGCTCTACATCACACTTCTTTTCAACAGTCAAAGCGGGGTTAAGTTTTTGCACGTCGTGCACAATAACCCTAAAGGCACCGGGGTGGCGGTGCCACCGGCTTGGGCCCGCAATCGCTGCTCGCAGCTATATTTTTAGTTTGTTCTTTTACATTTATTGATATCGCTTTTATCCAAAGTGACTTACAGTGCATTTATTTTTGAAAGAAATCTCACCTAGGCTGCATTTATTTATTTAAAAACACAGTAAAAAGTGTAATATTGCAAAATACAATTGCAGTTAAAAAAAAACTATTTTAAAATGTAATATTCCTGTGATGCAAAGCTAATATTTCAGCAGCCATTACTACTAAATTATTAAATCATTCTCATATGCTGATATGGTGCTCAAGAAATATTTCGTATTATTATCATCAATGTTAAAAACACTTTTGTTGAAACTGTGATGAAACATTTGGAATGACATGAGGGTGAGTGATGATGACTAAACGTTATCACTTTCATAAGAATTTTTATTTTTGGGTTGATTATCTCTTTAAATTTTGTTGTAGTCAATTATAACATGGATCTTCAAGATTTTTACATTTTACTAGGATGTAGAATTATTAATAAATGGCTGAATGAACACCAATGTCCATCAACATAAATATAAACATAAATCGCAATGTCCAGACCAAAATATCTTCATTCAAGGTTTTGAGGTTCAGGCCACTGTGCCTGTTAGTGCAGACGGTCTGAGTTTTCTTTGTGGCCTGGGTGTGTAATTGAATCGGGCAGTCCTCTGGACAGCTTTGTTCCTCTCCTCTCCCTAGCGGTCCTGGCAGCCACACAGGAAGACGCGTGTCAAACACCGAGACAAGGGAGCTCTCTCTGCTCAGCCCACACAGGAATAGGGAAACAGAGAGAGAGAGAGAAGAAAGGTGGAATTAATGCTGTAAGAATAAACACAGAAAAGAAACACAGGAGAGGCGGTTAGTTAAATAACAGAAGGGGGGAAAAGCTGCTCTGGGGGAACATTGAAGACATACCCGAATTTTTTAAAGTAAAGTCGCAGCATTGAAAAAAGGTTACAAAACCCCTGTGCAAAGAATCTTGTGCCATATTGTGGTTGTATAACTCATTATTGACATTTATACACAAAATAGATGGAGGCCTTCAGAGAGGTGACATTTCACTGGGCACGACAGCCAAGAATACCAACAAACTGATGGCGGGAGATGACAGAAGCACCTGAATTTGCCCTTTTCTGGATGCTCAGGCAGAGGCTGAACCAGGGCCACTACTGACCACACCATCCCCACCAATATTAATAACAGTAGGTTTCAGGTTATATTATATTATATATAGCCTATCTCCTATATATATATATATATATATATAAACAAACTACGGGGCTGTTGAATGCTTTAATCTGATTGGTTGGGGAACGTTCTATGGGTGCAATTATTTTCAGGGTAAATAGTTGCCAGGCAGGTGTTGACCGAATTACAGTTTCATATCACCTACAGACTACAACAACAGACGACCAAACCCCACAACGACACTGACCAAGCAAATAAATATATTAAACAATAGGATAAAAATGACAAATTATTTCCATGTTCTTTGCGACAAAAATACGTTTTATTATTTACGGAAAGCGTTATTGTTAACGCCTCTCTGACTTTATCGGTAAAGTAGTTTAACAACTTAAAAGCCACATGACATTTTTCACTAGCGAGGTAATAATGGCGATGTTCTTGGAGGATATAAACGTACAATTTCGCTATTAGTAGAGACGCTGCCGCCGATAACTGCAAAAGTCTGCTATCAAGCTGAAGCCTCCGTTATTAGCTCTAAAATGACGTTTTGGACTTCGCAAAGGAGGCTTTGGATTAGATGCGTTAAATAATTATGTCTAAGAAATGTCTCAACATCATCTCAACAATATTTTAAAGTGTGGTAATTGTAGGCTATAAACGGAATAATTTACTCCAAACATTATTATATTATAATATTATATTTTAAAATATTATATTATATTATGTTATTTAAAATGAATAAATATTGGGGAATTTATTTGCTTCCCCCTATCACCATATAGAGACTTCTCTGAGATCTGAGTGTAGGTAGCAGCAGCCCTGGGCTGCAGTGTTAGAACTGCTCTCTAAATGGGCTGAGGTGGCTCTCTATCCCAGCAGGGTCCCCGAAAGAAAGTTGTAGTTTATCCGGGCGTCTGTCAGGCCCGGAGGTTGTTGTGTTCTTTCCATGGGATCAATCTTTCTGTCTGACCCTAAAGGACACACTGAGAACTCTTAAGGACATGGAAAGAGTGAGAGAGACAGCATAATCCCTGCTTGTTCCCTGTCAGCCAGACAGCTGAGGTGTGCGTGCGCGCGTGTGTGTGTGTGTGTGTGTGTGTGTGTGTGTGTGTGTGTGTGTGTGTGTGTGTGTGTGTATGAGCGAAGTGAATGATAAGAGTCTGTCTATATGTGACTGTGTGTGTGAGTGTTACCAATGCACTGGTAAATAGTTTCTCAGGTACAATAGGCATGCTCTCACTGAAGTGGTCAGCCATAAGATGGATAAACTCATGTCATTTAGCTCAGCGGTACTAAGAGCCCTCCAGCTCTTATGGCTGGTTCCTTATTCTGCACTCAGAGCAAGCCAAACATCTCTGCGTCTTGTCCGCTCTCCTCCGCACGGCTCCATTCACAAACTAAACTCTCTGCTAGGCCTCATCTGCCCTCAATTTACTCCTAACGTGACCTTTGACCTGTCAGTACAGCATTCCTTTCTTTATTACACAAAACACCATATTGTTTTCCAATGAAAGGGGTAGTCTAGAATTAATAGTCTAAAATAGTCTAGAATATTTGTCAGTCTACTCGAGAGGAACCAAGCCTTGTTATTGTAAATCAAAGGCTGGGGGAAATGTTGCTGGATTGCAAATATGTGTGTTGTGTTTAGGGGATTGCATTTTCGCTAGTATGTGAGCCATAGCAGTGATTTAAAGCGGTAGTTATGGATTTTTAGTGTGTGTTTGTGTCTCAGCATACGTATGCCTTTATGCATGTGTATACTAAAAGGTAGGGGGCACTATATACTTCTCTACCTAATTTAAGACTCCCAGAGCACCTTTCAACTTAGGCACAGCACAGCTCTCTAGATTTCTTTAAGATTCCTTCTGTCTTCCTCTGCTTCCTCTGGCTGATGGAGGTGAGGAGAGCGCTGGGATGGGAGCTAGGTGTGTGTGTTAGGGGTGTATCGTGTTCTCCCCGCTCTCTCCCACAACAGATTTATGGGGGCTTGGGCCTTCTCTAAATATTTGGCTTTCCCTCTGTACTGGGAGAGATTGATGGCCTTTGATGTGGGGTGGGGGTTTAGGGAAAGCTGGCAGACCCAGTTCAAGAACATGGCTCATGGTGTTTGTATGTGTGTGTTTGCAGACTCATTTAAACACTGTACACTCTCAACTTTGATAAAAAGTTAGTTATGAATTCTATAAGACTGAAGAGATAGACGAGATAAAAAATTCTGTCATTAATTACGGTCATCTCGTTCCAACCTGAATGACTTTCTTTCTTTTGTGGAACACAAAAGTTTTTTTTTTTTTTTTAAATTGATATCATTTGGTATTTGTTTGTCCATGCAGTAAAAGTCAGTGGGTTCTAATGTTGTTTGAACGAACCCCTAATCGTCTTCAAAACATCATATTAATAATATTTGAATAATAACGACTGATTAATCACTCACAATATTACAGGATTGTGTGTTGAAGTACATAGTTTCAATTTTAAATTCAGATTGACTGCAGTTTTATGCAGTTGAAAACAAAGCTTTTAGGTATAGAAGTAGCCATACTGTTCTTTCAAATTGAAAGCTGTGATTATTTTAAATAAATCTATTATTTTTTCTCTAAATTATTATAATTTTAAATAATTATCTTTTATAAATTGGAAGTGTTGTGTAAATTTTGATTCATGTTATGGGTGTTGACTATATAAAGATATTGTAGATTCTGGTCTTTATTTGTTTACAGATGTGGGTCAGTTTGCCGTGTAATATTGAGTCTTGAGTAGCACATGATAAAAGCCACGGGAGGCTACAGTCTGAGGAAATGCACTCCAGAGTTACAACTCACTATTGTTTTGTAATGCTGTCTGTGAAAAACAGGGGCAAAGCATTTCCAGTGGCAATAAATATTGCATAATTCAGGGTTTGGATTTGAGGCTTTGTTCTGTGTTTTTCTCTTTTGATCTGTAGCTTCTTGCCTCGGAGATGACAAAGAATGTCATGACACACGCAAAATAAGGAAAAACATCTCTTGTTTTCATGTTCAATTTCTCTCCCACACACTCAATTTGTCTCACTCAAACAAGTTGAAGCAGTGAACTGTGTAAGTAACTGTATTGTCCAAGCAAATAATTACAGCGGTTATTTAAACATAAACATGAATCCAGCAACTCTGATGATAATGTAAACTAACTCTCTCTCTCTCTCTCTCTCTCTCTCTCTCTCTCTCTCTCTCTCTCTCTCTCTCTCTCTCTCTCTCTCTCTCTCTCTCTCTCTCTCTCTCTCTCTCTCTCTCTCTCTCTCTCTGTTTAACTGTGGGGTGTAAGGGAGTAATTGTGAAGGCTTTACGCTTTGGCTATTGTGAGTGGAAACACGCTGTCACATCACTACGCTTTTCCCTGTCTCTCAGCTTGTGGCATGGAGAGAGTGTGTCCTCAAAAATAAGGATCATTCAAATGATAGCAAAACGTCAAACTACTTGTTTTTAATGGTTTGAGAAAGAAAAGCTCATCACATTTTTTTGCTACATTTAGTCTTTTTTTTGTCTTTGTTTCTTAGCGACATGCTCAATTCATATTACTATTCCTTTATATTTAAATGTGTTAATTGCTGTTCTTAGTTTATGCTGCATATTAAATTTAATAGTAATTTTTTTGCTCTACTGATATTTATTTTGAATGTTACTTTAACATGTTTATTTGCACCTGTTATTTTATTTTACGGTGCACACTTTTTCATTGTACGCAGCCAGAATTTTTGGCCATACAAATGTGTAGTATTTGTCATACCAATAAAACACATTAGAGAGAGTGAGAGTGAGTGAGTTGTGTGTGTGTGTGTGTGTGTGTGTGTGTGGGAGAGCAGTATTAAAATAACAGCAGCAAAGAGAGAGGGGAACTTGTAGCAGTTTGGACTCCTGTTCTCCTGGAATGCACAGCAGTGGCATTTACACGTTCATGGCGATTTATGGATGCTGGCTTCCTCTATCATTCTCTCTCTACAATGTCTAAGCCAGTGGAGACAAGGGATTGCAATAGTAACCACCCCCCACCCCCGCCCTTCCACACCTGTTGTGTCAATATGGCATTGAAAGCCAGTGAGAGAGAGACAGAGCGTTTGTATGCTTGACATTGACAGTGACAATCTGTTAATGTATGTGGGTCTTAATGTGCATTAAGGCAGCTGTAGTGATGGTCCTCCTGTTATTTAATATGAAAAAAGAAAGACCATAAAGATTTACCTCCCTTCCCTGCCTCCCTTCTGCCCCACAATTGCCTCGCTGAGTAATGGAACCAATTTATTACAGAATAATTTAGCCATAAAGTGATATCAAACCATCCAAATTGGTATAATAATTCAATGTGGCTATGACAGTGTATTCCCTACAGCTCAATGAAAGTCTGCTGGAATCTCAGTGCTTGGCCGTTCAATCAGGAGTATGAGAAGAAGAGAAAGACTCAGATGTAGATGAGACTTACTGTAAGCTCCTCTGAGGTACATGAGGATAGAGTGGAATGGAGCGAGGGATTGTATTCGTTCACTCGGCTGTGATATAAGAGGGTAGAGGATTAGAGAAAAGAAGAGCGGGAGTTATTTATGTTCTGGTACTGAGGGGTTTAATGGCTATCCAGCCAGTGTTATAGGAGGCTATTTATTAAAGTATTTATTAATAGTATTTATTATTTTGGTAATTTTGATAACACTTTAGTTTAGGGTAGAATTCTCAATATTAACTAGTTGCTTTTTTAGCATGCATAGGATATTGGCTGTTTATTGTTATATAAAGCACATATTAACATATTAATAATTCTGCATGACCATATTCTACATCCCTTAATCCTACCCAATACCTAAATTTAATAACTACTTTACTAACTATTAATACGCAGAAATTAGGAGTTTATTGAAGCAAATATCATAGTTAATATTTATGACATTATCATTGACAATGTTTGCTAATTATTGTTAACAAAAAGATTTGAAAACAAAGTTTTTCTTCTAATATTTATATTATTTCAGCTTTAGATTAGATCTTTAATAGTTTTAGTTTTAATAATAATAGCAAACAACACAGGTAACCGTTTTATGAACGCAGAACAGAAATAACGTTGACCTAAATCAGAGTTTCCCAAATGAGGATTCACAAACATTGAGGGTTTCATTTGATTATGATTGAAATATCATGCTAAGTTAAATAATATATATATATATATATTTAAAATGTATTATGTAATAGTGTTATGTAATTATTTATGATAAACATAATAAAAACAGCAAAGTAAAAATCCATTATATTTTGAAAGCATTTACCTTATTTATTTAGCAAACGGTGTCATCCAAAGTGTCTGCTAAAAGAGTAAATGTAATATCAACCTTTCAGAATACCTATATTGGACTTTTACTTTGCATGATGGATATTGAGTTGAGTATCTAAAACAACTTACAAACAAAGAACATATGTGATTCATCTTAAGGAGGCAGAACTCCTGCAATACAAAGTTTAAAATTATTCAGAGAAGGCTTGGTGGCAAACTGATTCAGCACACCTGTAAATCCGTGACCTCTAGACCATTAGTGGAAACGGAATTAGCCCATTTCTGCACTTGTTTACATGTCTAAAATTAAAACCCACAATTAAGCAAAATAATGTGTTGTTTTTGATGTTCTTTTTGCGTTGCGGTTATGTTTGACTGGGGTTAATGAGCAGGAGACGGGGCACTCATCACTGTAAACCCCCTCCCTGGACACAGCATGTTCTCACCCACCCCGAACACAGATCTAATTGGGGGCAATCATTTAGATAAAAAGGCTCAGGAACAGCACGGCTCTGCACACATACTCTCTCGATCACTCTCCCTCTCTCTTTCTCTCCCTTCTCCTCTTGTCTGTTAGCCTCCCATTAAAATGCCATGTCTTTCTTTCATTTCTCCACTGAGTGATCCAAACAGCTGGCTTTTGTGTGGGAGAAGGAGAAGAGGCAGAGAGAAAGAGGAAGAGATGGAGAGAGAGAGGGCAGCCCCGTTATTGACTGGTGCCATTGTCTCGAACCCCTATGAATTCCCCTTCTTGAAAGTGCAGACCCCACAGGTTTTCAATAGATGTTCTCTGTCTCTTTTTCTTTCTAGTTTTTTTTTCAATCTCTTCCATCAACGTTACAGGTGAAGCGTGTAATTTTTTAATGCTAAAATACTTTGTTTAATGTGCAACTATAAGCAAGTCATTAGTGTAAACACGTTAGTGCTTTCCAAACATACTATGTTTAAGTGTCCCAACATGTCCTTCAGTGTGACTTTGGTGTGTAACTACCACTAATAAGCTGTTCAGGAGGGAACTGACTGTTTTTTTTGTTTGTTTTTGAACAATTGATCTGCGGATGGGTCGGTTGAAGTTTTTGGAAACTTGCTTGGAAATCAATCCCTATTTTTGCTGTCCTTTTTAGTGCTGCTTGTGGCACAGAAATTACGCATTTAAAGGCGCAGTGAGTGATTTCTGAGAAACACTGTTGATATCTGAAATCAACCCAAACTGACACAAACCCTTCCCTTCATTGCTCCATCCCCAAAATGCACAAACATGCAATGCAAGAGCGGATGTCTCCTTATCATATCTGAAGCAAAGCAAAATAATGCTTAATGAGCGAAGATGACGAACGAACGACAAGGAACAAAAAATTAACATACAGCACACAAGAGTATATACACAAGCAAGTGTTTGCTGTTAGTCGCCAGCAGAACACCAGCTCCAGACAAAACATGACACTCAAACCTGTCCTGTTAATAGCTAACATTACAACAACAGCATATCTTGGTTTTGTGAATCATAGCAAAACCAACGTTACTCACGTATGGAGCAGAAACAACGCAACCTCTGCGTCAGTTTCAGGCCTTCCCTCTTTGGTCTCTCCAACTGGAAATTTTTTGGAATATTAACAAGGGTCCTAAAGCTCCTATCTGATCATAACCCTTATTTTACCAGTGATATTCCTTTTCTCTTTTGTAATCTCTCTCAGCCATCTTTTGACGCCATGCTGCCATTAAACTAATTAAATTATTAAATAAATGCCATTAAATCTCTCTTTCTTTAGTCTTCAAGTCTTCCTCTAGCTCACTCTCTCTCCTGGATGAGTGGACACGCCCCCTCTACTGCTGATTGGCTAAGAGTGTTGTGGTGCTCTGTCCGATCCACTTTCAACAGCGTTTCTCAGAAATCACTTACTGCACCTTTAACAATGCAATATCGAATTGTAGTACCACCAGTAGCCCCATTCCATATTTCAATGTGTTGATTTAACACTTAGCTGTGTCACTTTGAGGCGGGGCTACCTGTTTGCACTTGCAATGGAAGACAGAGGGTTTTTTATGTGGCTAGAAGTACAGGTCATATTTTTACCACAGCAATTTAAAAAAAATAAGAACACAGATATGTGTGGAGCTGGTGCATGCTGTTCCAGTGGAAGTAGACTGCAGTGAAGAGGACTGCTCGTGATTGCCACATGGGCTTTAGAACAGTGAGAGACTGTTGATTTGGAAATGGTGCAAAATGAAATATGCACAATGATTGCAAAGCTCTTTAACTGAAGAGCCAGAACCACCCGCACTCTGAGGCTGCCCCCCGCTCTTTCTCTCTGCATCTCTCAGAGGGTGATAGTGTTTGGAGTCAGCGTTGAGTTACAGATGGCGCTGTTGGATGAAGAGGATGGTTGGAGGCTAATAGGGTGGAGCAGACTGACTATTGAGAGAGCCAACCCCACTTAGCTCCTTCACTCCTCTTTTTCCTCTCTCTCCCTCTCTTTGAATCCTCTTTTTTTTCTATGTTTCCATGTAGACTCTTCTCTTGCCACTCTCAGGCTTGGGTAAAAAATGTCGCACTGTAATTTTAAAAAGTTGTTAAATTGAGCATTTGATAAATGCCAGATTCCATTCTGAAAACTCTTTAGCCAGTGTTAGAAGGCCCTATGTGTATTTTTTACCTTTTCAAATTTAAACAAAATATATATATTTTTTTATTTTTATTATTATTTTTAAATGTTATTTCTTTTTTCCTATAGTATTTAAAAAAAACACTAATCCTTGTCATTTAGTATTATTTATACAGTTATATTTTTATTAATAGTTTTGAATATGCTATAATTGTTATGATTTGTTTCCATTTTAATTTGTTTGATTTTAGTAATGTTATGTTAGTTTTTTAAATTGTATATAGTTTTTTTTAATTTTATTAATATAATATATTTTATAAAAATTTGTTGCCAAGGCAACATTTCTAATTTTGTCGTTTTTAAGTTTACATTTTTCATCTAATAATTATATCAAAAACAGTTTTTAATAGTTTGAGTAACAACACTGATGATAAAGTATAATCAAATAAACTCAGATTGTTTTGTTTTCCTATGTCTTCTTAGTGTGCATAGACAACTGTTAGTTAGCCAACGACTGAGAAACCTAAAAGCGCTCATTATTTTTTGTACAGTATGTGCATGGACAGAAGCAAACCAAATACTTGAAAGAAAATGTGGAAAACCACTAAATATTGCAGAGACTTGGGTATTTTGCGTGAGATTTTTAACTGCTCAGCCACCGTTCAATAAAAACAGCTGATCAAATATTGCAGTGAGGTTATGAATCCAAGTCAAAGTGTTCTGTATTATCACATTACATTAAACATGAGAGCTGTACCCACAGCACTCAGTTTGAGTATGTGTGTGTGCGTTAGTGAGCGCAGCGGCGCTCCAGTGTCCTCTACAGAGCAATCATGTTACACCTCTCCAGTATCAATTAAAACCAACAGTCCACTCGGTACTCATCTTCTGCTTCTGTTTATCCATAACTCTCTCTCTCTCTCTCTTCCTATCTCTCCCACAGCCAGTGAAAACATTAACATAAGTAAGCTCTCTCCACGACAGCCCCCTCTGTAGCCATGTGTGGCTGCAGACACACAGGGGAAAACATCCCAGTCCAGGAGAGCAGCTAATGAGGGAGCGTCGGCGAGCCAGGGGCTGATGGGTAAAGCCACACGGCACTGTCAATAGGAGAGGACTAGTGTAATTGTTCAGGCCCTTGTCTCTGTTGATACAGGCTCTTCAGAAAGCATGTGATTTAGCTAAAAGCCATCTCTAGGCCAAGTAATTAGAGACACCATTTAGGACTGGCATTAGCCAGATCCACAGTTATTGACTCGCACAAAGGACACACATGCGCGCACACACTTTACTACCAATGTAACACCACACTGTGGGTGTTATTCCAGCTATTTGTGGTGAGATTAGTCACCCGGTGTGACAGAGAGTAAGTGAGTGGACAAGTGTGTGAATGTGTGTTTGTGCTCATCATGGGTATGTGTTTCTTAATATGTTTTTTCTTTCTGAGCATGGTGTGCATTGATGTGTTTCAATACCGAGATCACTGTCCCTCAGACAGGAGCAGTACACTCAACGGGCTGAAGTATTTCGTGTGTGAGTAAGGGCTGTTTGTCTGTGTGTTTCGCTGGGTTCACTCTCAAACAGTGGTGGGTCAGTGTGGCAATTAAACCCATCCAAAGAGTGACTGAACAGCCAAGAGGACACGCACACACACAGATTTACACAAACACATAGAAGTCACGTCTTTCCAATCACTCAGAAATACTTTTCTTTTAATATTATTTTATGTATGCATGTGTGTGTGTGTGTGTGTGTGTGTGTCTGTGTGTGTGTATACACGCATACATTCATGAACAGTACCTATCATATTACAATTTTTCAATGTTTTTGAAAGAAGTCTAATTTTTTATTAAAAAAAAAATACAGTGAAAAAAAGTTTAAGATTCAGGTCAGGGAACTGGAATTGCCATGGAATTTTGTTCATACTTCGCAGTGATTCATTTTTGTGTTGATTTTGATTTTTGTTTTGGATCTTTGTACTGATGGAAGATTCAACCACGGAACATTATAAGATTTCTAGCAGAGACTGTCAAGTTTAGATTTTTTTATCTGTTGGTATTTGATAAGAAAGAATCCATGATGCCATGTATTTGGCCATGAATCCAAGATGTCTAGGACCTCCAGCAGAAAAATAGGCCCACAACATTAAGAATCAGCAATATAAAAGACACGTCTTTTTTTAGTTTCATAGACCATAGAACCACCATAGATGTTTGAAGTTCCAGTCGTGTCTGACAACTAAATATGCTGGACTTTGTTTTTGAGAATTGAAGATTTTCTTCTTGAAACCCTCTTAAATAACTTGTGGAGAGAGATGTAGGTCTCCTTTGATATTTTGGTAATACTTTACAATAAGGTTTCTTTAGTTAAAATTAGTTAGCTACTTTAGTTAACATGAACTAATAATAAACAATACTTCTACAGCATTTATAAATCTTGTTTAATGTTAATCTCAACATTTACTGATACATTATTAAAATAAAATAAAAATTGTTAACATTGTAGTTAATGCTTTATAAACTGACATAAACAAACAACAAACAGCTGTATTTTTATAAACTAATATTAACAAAGATTAATAAATACTGTAACAAATCATTGCTCATCGATAGTTCATGTTAGTTAATACATTAATTAGTGTTAACAAATAAGACCTTATTATAAAGTGTTACGAATATTTTTGAGGCTTCCTGACCCCAAGACTCAACTACTTTCTGCAGTTCTCCAGCTGTGATCCTGGGAGAGTCTTTGGCTACTTGAACTATCCTCCTCGTTATGTATATATAAAAATATTGACACGCGACCTCTTCCATGCAGGTTCACATTATGATTCGCAACAGATTCGTAACATTTCCTGTTGATTGAATCTTCTTAATTTTTTGCCCTGATGGTTCTTTTGGTTTCTTTGGTTCTTTATATATGGTTTTGCTCATTGTGATGGATGATTAAGGGAACTCATGGCTGGATATTTTCATGTCACCCTGGTGTGCTGAAAACTGTAAATATAAAGGGGAATAAACTTCAGATATATTTTACTTATAAGAATTCTAGGGGTGCCAGTAATTATGGCCAAATAGAGAAAAACATTTATTTCATAATGTGATTTTCCCCCACATTCATTAGTTTTAATTCATTGAAAGGTCAGATATTTTTAGTGATTTCTTTGAACGAAAGGTCAAAAGGATAAACAATTCAAATTTATTTTCACAGCCTTCTTTAATTATATTTACCAACGGTGCCAATAATTCTGATGACTGTATGCACATATATAATATGTTTATATATATATATATATATATATATATATATATTCTAAGAAAAGTTAGTGAGCATTTCATGATGACAAAGGTAATGTAAATGTAAAAATAATTTAATTTAGGGAGTATTGGGGAGCCAGTTTGGACTGGCTAAAAGTTGCAAGCCAGATTTGAACTCTCACACATGCGCCACAACTCAAAATGTCAGTCAAGCATTCTAACCTCTAGGCCACGTTTCCGACAGAACGAGCTAGTCTTAATGTGTTTGTCATTCCCAGAAGTGCATCTGAACGTGTACCTGTGACACAAAACAGGAAAGCCTGACAGCCACCATAAGGGAAAAGTCAAAACCTAACGCTTAGCGGGTCTTTAACGGTTAATAAAATCAACCTCCAAGAATAGCGTTCCCTGGGTGGGCTCTGCCGAGATGAAAAAGCGAAATGTGATAGAATTTACTGGAATAGAGTGATAGGCTGAAGGAGGAACAAACAGAAAGAAACGGAGCGTCTGTGGAGAGGTGAAGTTAAAAAGATCAGGGAGCCCCTCGTGGCACCTCGCTCCCTCTCTGCCGTTCTCTTTATGGGTTACCCGATTCCCTGACAGTTTGTTTTAAATTTGACCATGCAGATGTTTCTCTGGGTGACTGACTTTTATAGTTTAGAAAAGATTATATCAGTTTCCCGCAGATTGTGTTACTGTATTTAAAAAAGAACCGACCGTAGAGGGAGAAAGCGATCGAGAGGGAGGAAGGAGAGAGAGGCCAAGGGGCCTGGGGAGCAGGGGTGCGGGACTGGAAGGAGAACGCTGTAGGTCTTTAAATCCTGGGGTCTCAGTGGCACAAAGAGAGAGAGAGAGAGAGAAGTGCTGGAAGTGGTGCGAAGTTCAGGGGAGCCGGCCGGGTTTGGCTTATAGCATTAGACACAGATTCTTTCTAATTTCAAAGGACAACATAAGCGTCAAATTTGAGGATATTAGTTTTTGATAGGCAGCTGGGGCAAAGAACTTGGAGGGGAAAAACACACTGTTCCCATTACTGACTTCAACTTCCACTCTAGCTTGCCAAAGAACAACACACACACACACACATACAGACAGCGATCTCTTTTTGCACTCGCTCTCTTTCATAGCAGTATCTTTAGATCTCAAACTTTGTTTCTTAGACTTTCTATCTCCTAATCTATGTCCTCTTAATTCATTATTTCTATCTATATCTCTCTTTAATGCGAGACTGTGTTTGTGTGTGTAATCTTTACATGGTGTGCATACTGTTGCACTTAAGCTGCCCTGATAGTGGAACGATTAAACAGTTCATAGGAACGGGCCTCTGAAATTTCATAAACATTTTGAGCGTTCACATTCTATTTCCTAAATAACGTCTGATGCCATTTGGCAGGGGCATTAAGGGCTTTAAAGGACACAGGATTAAGGAAGTGGGTTGAGTGGGCTAAACAACTTATGATAGGTGGATGGTAATGGAGAATTGAAAGGGGTTGTTAGGGGAAATGAAGAAAAACTTCACTGCTGCTCGTGTCGGAAAGCATTTACCGCTGCTCCTCTGTCAGGTTGTATTTAAAAGGTCATCCGTCCTCGGCCTGGAACTTAATCAAACCCCGTCAACACCAAATCTTACTTTTCCTTACGAAAACATGTCGACGGAACACAACTGACAAGATTAAGAAATCAATAGCACTAACTTCAGGGATGAAGCAAGAGTATCAGTATGGATATGTAGACGTCTAAATCAGACTTGTGCAAAGAAAATTACTATTTGGGATCTGGGACTGATGTTGAACTTTTCACATTGGTTTGTGAAATTCAGAATTTATCAGAGATCAGTGTTCTGCCATGCTCTGTACAGTCAGACTAAACCGTCTGGGAATGACTCAGGATTTTTCCCAGACCATTGAGGGTGACTAATCTATCCTGTACTGTATGTCTCAGACCACTAACAGCCTGAACCTGCTTTACACTGATGAAGATGTTTGCGCCACAATGAAAGCTGTGTAATCTGGCCTCGTGTCTGTCAGTCAGCTCAAATAAACTCCGCGAAACTGAGCCACACCTTCCTGCTGTAACGGTCAAGGACAGCACACGCTGTCTTTGTCAGGCTTTTAGCCTTTCAGTTTTGGGTGACTTTGTAAACATTATTCTAAGATATCTCTCTGAATTTTCGGAACAAATTGAGTTTCACTCTGTTGCAGATTTGGTGCAGATACATGAAAATTGAGTTAGAGAAAATTAGATTACGTTCAGTTACATCATAAGTTAAGTTAATGTTTTAAAGAGCTTAGTTACAGACTGTCTCTTTTCCCTGTCTTGCTGAGAAATATAATATCTGCTATGAGCTTCACTTAGAGGCTGCATGTCTGACCTGGTTCTAACACTATGGATCTGCACAACCCACTGCTATTACTACTGGAACCACTTTCCCACAGTGAGGATTATACCTAGAACTGGACTGAATTAGACTATCAATGGAGATTCCCCTAAACGAATTAGTGTTGTAAACTCTCACAACAGGGTTGGGCAAAATTCAGAATAGAAGAACTGGCTCTCTTTAATTAATAAGTTACAATTTGAAGTTGAAGATGAATTCTGGGATATGAAGTGGCTGCCACCCTGCACAAAAACAATTCACTTATTTCCTTACCAATTTAAACTGGAATTCAGCATTCTTTTTTCCTACCTCAATCAAAATTTGTTGAATTGTCATTGAAATACATTGCAGTTAAATTCTACAATGGTTCGCAATGGCTTATGCTGCATCCTCATTGAAGTTGATAGACTAAATTAATTTGTAATTTCAGTTTCACTCAACCAAAATAATTGTGCTGACTACAGCTTGCTCAGATAATGTCTTGTACTTTAATGTTTTTGTCCCCTGGCCTGAAATTGGAGGGGGATTGTTGGTTTGAAGCGAGGCAGTTGTTGACTTGATTTTCTTGAATCAAGATGAAAGACCAATCTTTCTTTCTATTGCATTTGATCAGTGAGTTCCAGTGACTCCTTTGCGTTCAGGTTCATCACGGTCAACCACTGATCCACTTATGACAACATGATAGAGGTGACAGCAGAAGTGCCTGAGAGCCCCTGACTCTGGCCCTTCTCTCTCTTTCTCTGTGTCATCAATGACTTTGATCATTATGGGCTCAGTGATAGAATGGAAGTGCTGTCATTTGCCTGTAATAGCAGCACAATCAGGCTCTATCACTCAGTCTGCGGAGGGGCCAAACATTTACTAGCACATTTCTGCTTTACATCTGTTTACACTAAGTGACGTCCCTGATTCCGTGTGCGCTGCTCGCTTCCTTTCTATCCCTCTGATGATTGGCTTTATAACTGTACATTACATCGTATAGAGAAAATATATGTACTTATGGTTTCTATTGTGAAGCTCTTGGGTTGATAAGCTCTTATGTAGATGTTCCTTTAATCTGCCTCTTCATTATGGCAATGTTAAGAAGGGAGAGTGGGAGTTGATGGAGAAGAGAAAAAAGGAAAACCGAGTAAGTAGAGAAATGTAGAGGAGGGAGAACTGAGAGAGAGCTAGTTGCATCTCCCTCAAGTGTTTCTGCCTCACCTTTAATCTATGGAAATGTGCGTATCAGATGAGAAGTAATTGTAAAGTGGAGTTTGACCATTAAAATGTCTGGAGAGCATGCTTGATCAGCCGTCCAATGATAGAGCTGAGATAATCGCAGTCACCTCGCAGGACACTGATGATGAGGACGGAATTAATTTGTGGCAGAGGAAAACAAATTAAGGCACTTGCCGCAGAGCTCTCCATTAGACAATAGCATATATAAATATTTGATCTTGTGCGATACAGGTTTGCAAAGGTTTAGCACATGCTCATCCAGATGAGAGCTCACACTTCAAACGCTCGGCTGTCCTTAACCTGCAGCCACCTCTCTTCCTTCCATTGCTCTCTCTTTCTTTCCTTTCTCTCCTTCTCATCCCAATCCCTCTCTCTCTCTTTGCTCTACAGAATGATTCTCCATTCCTAAAACTACAGCAGCAGCATCAGCACTGTTTAATGTGAATGGCTGAGAAAAAGCATTAACCCCTCATAAAGAATATAGTGTGAAGCGTGCTTAATATGATTCAGCTGGCACTGTTCTAAATGTCACAATGCTTTATGAATATTGCAATAAATTTTAATGGACTCTATAATTGGAAGTTAGAGTTACAGCCGGACTGACTCCTAAATGTTAGTTTCTGGAAGGATTGTATTCACACTACTATTGGATTAAATGAAATTGCATTCATTTACTTCACGATGCCATTTCTCATTTTGTGTATTCTATCTATCCGTCTATCTGTCTATCTGTCTGTCTGTCTGTCTGTCGGTCTGTCTTTTATATAATGTTCCATTTCCAAAATTTTAGTACTTTTTAGCCATAGGCTACCATAAAAGCCACTAGGGTACAAAGTTTAAAAATATCTTGTGATCTGTCAAGATATAAGTTCGAATATAACAGAAGATGAACGGGAGAGTATCTGCTTAAAGCCCCAAACTCAATCCACTAATAATCCACTTGTAAGAAGTTTAAACCTGGTCTAAGTATACATAACTCAGGAATTACTACATACATTTAATCCCAACATTCCCATTCAATGTATAAAATGCAACCAAGAGATAAGGAACTTTATATATCATTGCTTCTGGAAGTGTCCCAAGTTCAACTTTCTGGGGAAAAGGTTGTTGACTTTTTAGCACTGGCGTGAAAACAAAAATGTCCCCAAATGTCATAAACTTGCTATATTCAACATTTTCCCTGTAACTTGCACTTTAACTAGCCCTGGTAAGAAAATGTTGATCTTCTGTTTATTACAAGCTAAACTTGAAGTCGCTCGTCGCTGGAGAAACACAGCCCTAATTTTAAACAATGGTTACAGTCTTGTTGTTTGGCTTTGGAAATACTCACATATATTTTTTTACGGGAAGTTTTTCAAAGTATGGAATCCCTTTGGATGTTTTAAGGAAACTGAACCAAATAGTCTATTTTCTGTGTAACCTGGCTTAGCATGCATCACATCATGATATAAATGTACTATTGTTTTTTTGACATCTATAGGCCTAGTTGTTTTTTCTACCGTTTAATTTAATTGTATTATAATTATTATTATTAATAATAATAATATTATTAGCTATTATTTATGCTTTAATGTTAATGTTAAAAGTTAATGTCAGAGTTCAAAACAAATCTTGTGTCCGTGGAAGAATGTCAGTCATGCAGGTTCCAATGGCCCTTTAACAACGAATCATGAGTCACGACTGATGAATCTCGTCTACGTCTAAATCGTTCGTTTCTAATTTAGTGTTTTCTTTTAAGGAAATTGTAATGTTTGGCATATTTAAATTGTCGTATAGGCTATATTGCTCAGTTTAGTATAGCAACAGTAGCGTAACCAAAGAGCGTCGGTGTTGATGTTCATGGTTTGATTAACTAACAACAGGCGTCCGCAATTATCTCAGCTTGCTTTAATGACGGTGTCGGTGCGCATGCAGTTCCTCACGCGCTGCTCCTCCCTCTCCCGCTCGGACTTAATGAGCCTAGTGCTTTAATGAGCGGGATTTAATGGATTTATTGCCGTTTAGGGCTCCGGGGTACGAGGCTGCCTGATGTCAAATGGCTTTAATTGGCATATGGAGTTCGCCCAAAAGTCCATTCTATTGTCATCTATAGTCGCTCACCTGACGCAAATGTGCAGTCTGGATTGATGCCTCTTTTCTAAAGGCATGTTGGAGACCCCAAGATTATTTCTTTTTATCAGTATTGTGTATTTTTTTCTTTTAGCTACAATTTGTTAAATATTACAATATGTAGGCTAAATAAGAATATAACAAACCAACATTAATTAATTAATTAATTCATTTTCATTAATTAATTAATTCATTACTTCATTAATTCATTCATTCATTCATTGTCACAGAAACTATTCAAAAATCACCTTACATTAACTTCCAATCAAATGAACAAGGTTTGACATTTGGGTTTAGATCTGGATCTAAAGTTAATTCAGCTCCTTCTCTGTTCAATCTATCTCACATGCTGTATTCCACATCAGTTGAAAGTCAATTAGGTACTTTCAGTGTTTGCTCTGGCCAGCTGTCAGAGGATCTGCGTCCTCCCGCTTCGTGATCAATACTAATTTAGTGTTAATAGATGTCAATTGATCAGATATCCCCAGGGTGTGTGGCATGACCACACGCAGAGTTTGACATCTATAGCCTGTAAAGAAGGTGGTAATCCATGTGAATCGGAAGCCACACAATTTGCTGCTGAGATGCATTGCAACATTGTCTTCACAAGACTAATGCTCAACTTCAAAGGAAAACAAAGTGACATCTTTAATGATGGATGATTTGATTATCAAGATTCTAATTATTGTTTACATTTTTGATTAATTTGTAATTACTTATAATGTCTCATCTCAGAAGGTAATATTCAAAATTGATCTGAGAATGAGGTTTCTGAATTTGTATTGAATTTGAATTTAGGTAGCAAACAAGATCCAAAATTGCAATTCAAATTTAAATGTAAATTCTATGAATGTAAGTAAATAGATTTAAAATGAACTGAAGTTCAAAAAAATCATGTAACTGTATTTTAGTACAATTACTAGTTAGGTTAGTCAAAACTTGTTTAAAAGCTTGAAAAATATTTGAAAAGCCTTGAAAATGTACGGTTTATGGATAAATAGACGGACACACAGACCAGGGTGCAATAACAATATCTGTTTATATCTGTTATCTTATCTGATTCTGTATTTTTTATTTACTTTTTTTATTTGATCAGTTAAATAAATCCCACTTCAAACTTGTGTATTGTGTTGCAATTCAATTCAAGTTCACAATCATGAATTGAAAGGGAGTCAATTGTTCACCTCTGATTTTTGCTTAGCCCTGGTGCCAGAAGCGAGTAAGATCTTTCATTCCTTTGTTTATTTCAGATAAAGCCCCACCTGCACGTACTGCAGCTCCAGGAGTGTGTTGAACGTCTCTTTCCCCTGTTATTTCTCTGCTCCTAATAAAAGGTCCCTGTGATGCTAAGCTCGCCCTAGAGACAATTTGTATTGGCTGATGCGTAACATTCAACAAGCCCTTCTCTTCAAGGAAGGAAATTACCATTTATAAACATAATCACATAAAACAACTTTTGCAAAATAGGAAACAGAACATTTATAGTTGAGCCTAAAACATGTTTAATCCTCTGTTTGTTCCACCCCTGTGGATCTGGCTCGCAGAGGATCTGGAGCGTGCGGATTTGGAGAAGAAAGGAAGAGGAACTTCGAAAGTCTTTTGTTTATTCCTGTCCTCTACCCATATTTACTTCTGAACTGTCACTCATCTTTTTTTTCCTCCCTTGTTCGCTCTGCCCTGCGGCTTTTCTCTCACACACAGGCTGTGTGACGGCGCTGTTGCAAGCGGAGAAATCTGGGGGACCATCTGAAACCAATTAGGGTGGTGCAACAGCCACCCAAAGACTTGGTGACGGATGGGGCTCTTGTATTTATAGCTGGGGTAATTGGCAACACACACACTCACACACACACACACACACACACACATACATAGATTGTGGTGCATGAATGCACTTTTTTCAAGACGTGTGAGGGAGAGCAAGGCCAAGTCCCTCCAAATTATGATTCATGTTACATCACAGTTTGATAGCACAGATGTGTATGAGATTACACGATCCTCCCTCTCTAGAGCGAAGATGCTTTGAAGTTGTTTAGGCTGCGTACGCTCGTCATGCCTGCCAAAGAAAATCTTTCCAGTGTCCACGGACCAAATGGTCTGGAATGAACATATTAATACGATCATCAGTCATTGTGGAAGGGATGAAGTGGAAATCACGGTGGCTGTGTGCAGCTGATACGGAAGTCAGGGCCGAGGCCGTACATCTCAGCTATCTGTCCGGGGCTGTCAGCGCGTCAAACCTGCATGTGAAAATATACACACGGCACATCTGCCTCTCATTAGCCGCCATAAATGGCTGCCATGTGGTCTGCTGATAAATAGGCCAGTCTATTTATTGGAACACAACAAATTGGCTACAAACACTGACATGGAATCGAAGCACTATAAATACTAGACGCGATGAAAGTTTTAAAACGTGCTGCAGGTATTTTATGGGGGTCCTCGTTTTTCCTCCTTTCTTTTTATGTACTTTCAGCCATTCCTCTCACTCCTTTCTTCTTGCTCTGCCAAACAGGAGTGGTCTCTTGCTCTCGATCTCTCTCTCTCTCTCTCGCTCGCTCCTTGGCTGTAAGTGATCAAGCATAGAATGTAGATCAGGCACTGACTCCATCACGGAGCCGAGTCTCTATACACTAAAAGCCATAAGATTCCTGAATGAATTGTCAACAGACAAGCCCTAAACCCCGTGTAATTACATATTTGGAGTTTATCTGGGTTTATGCGAAAATGCACAAGTTTCCCTTCCTTGGTGGTCCTTAAACACATCCATATGTCTTGAGTGTTTCCCTTTTCACTCCTCCCTTTCTTTCTCTTTCTCTCGCTCTCACTCTCTTTCTCTCTCTCTCTTCCCTCCCTAGTCTTTGGAAACATTATCCTTTTGCATGAGTAGATTAGTAGACCTGTTGGTGTGGTGTTTTTCTATTGTTAAGTTTGTTGTGGCATTAGACACTTTCACTGGCCCAGATGAGGTTTTGGAGCGTGGAAGATCTGGGCGGGACGGTTTGTAAACAAAATCAAGCCGCAAAGCACATCCCTGCAGAACCAAACAGGAACACACAGTAAATGTGGGGAGGCCTGGGATCGTGTGTGGGCCTGTTTTTCCTTTTTTTTTCTCTCCCTGCTTGAGAAAACCGATCTGTTTTAGAACACGTGCTAAATATTACCATATTTACATTTTCCTGTTTGAAAAAGGCCAAGCCAGGAGGGAGGGTGGTGGGGTTTGCAGTGGAAAGGTCTCGAGCTGGGTTAGGCTCTGTTTGAAACTCTAAACCCTTTTCATGCTTATTTGTTTTATGATTCTACAGGGTACTGTGTTTACACTCAAAGTGCAACATCTGGATTAGATAATTTGTTGAGAATTAACCGAGGCTGGATGCTTATCGACCTCTTCTGATTAAATCTGTTTGATGTTTTGCTATTTCGCTTGACAAAGATTTTTTGTCAGTCTGTCAGCTTGTATCTCGCATGATATATTTTGTTCTAATAACTTTGTGAGGGAAAAAAGCAGGTGAAGGCGAGGATTATTGTACAGAAATGGCCTGTTTAAACACACAGACAGAGGGAGAGAGAGAGAGAGCGTCCACGCTCTAATCACATTCATGGCCTTTGATCTATAATGGCTTATTTGAAAGTTAAGCATGTGGTGACTGTTTGTCTAAAGGCCACTCCTGCAGACTACACAGTGGAGGACCAGAGAATGATTAAATCCCTCTTACTTCAGTAATATTTCTGTTGTCATTCACCAGCTTTTGTGGAAACCGTGTATTACAAACGTGGTTATGTTTGCTGTGAAAGGAGCAGAATCAATGGATTATCAAGTGAAAGCACGTATGCACATCAGATGCAATTATGAAATAAAGTAATGCAAGAACAAAGGGAATCAATCAGTCCATTTGATTTAGACTGTATGATTCACAAGAACTCAACGTGTGTCAGTTTGCAGGTGTATCTGCAATAAATGCAATAAAACAAAATATAATATTACAATATTGGATGATAATAATATTAATATAATCATATAAAAATAAATTAAGTATACAGTATAAAAATACAAAACACAAATACATTTTTTTTATTTTATAATATTAATATTACATTAAAATGTATTATGTATTGTTTTAATTTTCTATTTCTTTATTAACTCTGATAGAAATGAACATCCAGAATAACTCTGTCCTGTATTATTATGAATATTAGGACATTTTGGTATAGTACATGCATGGGTCAAAACAATGGGGTGTAATTCAGTTTGTTTGTTTTGTGCCTTTTCCAAAGACAGCATCAGCTTTTATCAGCATGCTACCACCAGTGCTTTGAGATCATGTCCCAATGAGATTTATTAATATGCATTTAATAGCACAAAAGTTTTCAGTAGAAAAGCCAGTAATGACTCACAGGACTGAAGAGAGCTGCAGTAATTCGATGGGATCGTTTGAATCATGGGAAATTCCTTGCTTTGCGCTGCTCTGCTATGCAGGGTTCCAGTATGGATTGTAAGCTAACTGTGTTCCTGAGGTCAGCCATAGTTCCAGTTCAGCTGCTGGTGTGGGGTCTGTGTCACATTAATGGCTTTACTGTCAGAATGAGTGTAGTGAAAGAGAACAATATGTGTGTTTTACGGTTCAGAGTTTGTGTCTTCTTATTTATTGTGTTGTTTTAGCTTAAAATGGACACAAAGCATCTGGGGTGGCATGCTATGAAATAGAACCTTAATTAAGTAAACAAAGCCCTGAGCCAAAACGTGTCATAAAAAAAACGCCAAGGAGACTTTCTATGTGTCCAGAACAACCCCCTTCAACAATGAAGGGCCGGTTGTGATCATGCAAATGATGCTCGTTCATCAAGAACGTCCAAGAGGGATTAGCCGAGTTACTTACTCCCACTGAAAGATGAGAGGTCTCAGGGGCGAGCCCAACGTCCCCCCCTCCATTCCATCACTGCTGTCCCAGGTCTCTTCAGCGAGGAAATTACTCTAATGCTGGGGAACAGATGTGTCAGAGACACGATTTGTGTGTGTTTTATTGACTATGTCCATCTGTTAATACAGTTGCTTGTTTCTTGCAGATTTTTTCCTGATTTAGAGGCAAGCATGTAAGAATGCCAGAAGAAACATATAGGAAGGAAAGGAGAAGGACTGATGATGAGATGAAGGAAGGGATTGGGGTATAGTGTCTTGAGATTTAAGAGTAGTATTTATTTTATTGATGCCATTTCATTTGAATTACCTATCAGTCTCTCTCATATGTATTCGTTGTTTGATGCGTTTTCCAGTGAAGCAGTTTATGCTAACAATTTAAAAAACAACATATGAGGGAAACACTTTGCATCTGTTATAATGACTTATAACCACACAAAATGACCACACACAGTGAGGATTGAATGTCTGTCAATGGGACAACCCTGTGGAATACAGAATGTCACTTTGGTTAAATATATAATATAAAATAAAAATATATGATGGTAAATATAAAATATTCATATAATAAATCCAATATATGAATGAAATTAAAATTATTGAATTAAATATTTTTTTAATGATTTCAATTTGAGTTATTTAATTATTTAAAAGAAAAAATGCATTAGAAAAATAAACAAATCATACATTCGTCCAACTCTATTCTATTCAAGTCTTGGATATTTGGGTATTAGTGTAAGATAGTAGGTGACATGCCTGCTCTCAGAATCATGTGACCAATGAGCTAAAAGCTTGGTAAGTAGTTAGTATATGTCCTGGCCTTGAACTTAGACTTGACTTGACCACTTTCTTCTCAGATCTTGTCTCGTTACTGACGTTGTCCATATAAGAATCATTTCCTGTGCACTTTTTAGCCATTCTGTGAACCTACAAATTGTAAAGCTGAACATAAAGTTTAGCACTAAGATGTTGTTTGTCATTTATTACATTCATGTTAATTGTGAGCTTTCTTGGTTAACTTGAAAAGCTATTTTATAGCTTTTTTTATAAGCTTATTTGAATGGATTTCACTGTTTTAAAAATGCTATGAAATAACCACAAATGTACTAGTTCTCCTTGCTGTGATAGCTTTCCATTTGAGATTTCTTTCCCAAAAACATACTGTCCCATTCCAAGCTGTTTCATCAGCACAGTAAAATGTGCATTAAATGTCATTAGACTATGTCAGTGTGTGTGTGTGCGTGTGTGTGTGTGTTTGTGAGATAGTTTAGAATCTGATATATCTGCCCATGAGAAATATTAGTAAATTTATAGATGCTGTTACCATTCCCTGTGCTCTGGGAAAGCCTTACATTCTTCCGTGTCACAGGCCTCACATTTCATCTCCCACTTTCCATCTTTTTCCATCTCCATGTTTTTCATCCATTTGCCTTTCTCCCATTAGCAGTATATCTCACAGTTTTACACTGTTTTACTGATGTATTTGCAGTGAACTGACTGTCCCGATGCTGTCTGCTCGATTTACAGGACTCAGAGGTTGCAGATGTCATGCATTTCAGTCCAAACGCCGGCTTCTGGTCTCCTATCAGCCGTGAAGCTTTTTGAGTGCTGACTGCATTATAGCTTTTGAACCTTGAAATCCCATCATAACATTCAGCCAGTGTGGCTATACTCCACAGTACTTTGTTTTGTTATCTGTAAGATCTCTCAACACTTAAATCAGGAGACATAGACTTGATGAGACAATGGAGAGGTGCGTGTGGTCCTAACCAGTGTTCGGGAAGCTACTTTGAAATTGTAGCTTGTCAAGCTAAAAGCTAACCATGATTTGAAGTATGACTTTAAATACTGTCAAGCTACTGTTTTGAAAAAGTATTTTGCTTGTCTCAATTAGGATGACAGTATCAATTTTACAAATTTAAATACCACAACAACACCACCCTAATTTGCATAGTATATGGCAGTCATGGGACGCCAATTGCTGAATTGTGTTTGTGAATCTGTTTATTTGAACCGTCTAAATAAACAAAGCTACACAGTTAGCTTACAATGGACTTTACGATGCTATATGAAAGAGCCATTATGGCTCTATATACTGTATGAAAGAGACCAGTTAGGACGAATGGATACACTAGAATGAATCCGAGAGAAAGGACTGTTTAGGTAAGTGTGTTTGATTGTTCCCTCATATAATAAAAACAGCAATGCAGCGTTTGGTAGTGTTTTAGCGTTATTCTTTGGATAAAGTAGCTTACTGGAAAAGCCAGTGAAAATTTCACGCTACTGTCACGCTATTGAAAAATGTTGCTGTTTTTATAGGCCTATAGCAATTAGTATGAACTTCTGCCATGTTCTGATGTGATGGCTCAATTGGTAACTTAATGGAGTCAATTTTGCTGTAAGATGGGCTATTTATACCTTTACTGAAAGGGTTGGTTCACCCAAAAATGAAAATTAACCCATAATTTATTCACCCTCAAGTCATCTTAGGACTTTCTTCTTTCAGCCAAACACAGAGTTATATATATAAAAAAATATCCTGGCTCTTCCAAGCTTCATGATGGGAGTGAATGATACCTTGTTTTTTGGAGCCCAAAAAAGCACATCCTTCCTTCATAAAAGTAGTCCAAATGGCTCCAAGGGGTTTAATAAAGGCCTTCTGAAGCAAAGCGATGCAGTTTTGTAAGAAAAATATCCATAATTATAACTTTATAAAATGTAATCACTAGCTTCCGGTAACGTCCGTCCGTGCATTCACGAGTCGAGTTCCGGCGAATGAGGTAGGACTTAGGAGTAGCGTAAGCTTTGGTGAGAGTAGACCTCTCATGATTCAAACAAATAGGGCTGGGCAACAAACTCAATCTCCTCCGACATTTCTCTTTAAAAATATTTGTTTTAGACTACTAATTTGTGACTGGTGTCTTGTTTTGCTTTATCCTCTGCACTTCTGCGTTCATCAATACGTCATGCGTCAGGTAAGAGTTCACTCTTCCGCCGGAACTAGACTCGCTTACGGCAGTTACAGTATATAAAGTTATAAATATATTTTTCTTACAATAACGCATTACTCCACTTTAGAAGGCCTTCATTAACCTCCTGGAGCTGTGTGGATTACTTTAATGATGGATGGATGTACTTTTTTTGGCTTCAAAAAACTTGGAAGAGAATTTTTTTCAAATATAACTCTGATTGTGTTTAGCTGAAAGAAGAAAGTCATATACACCTAGGATGGCTTGAGGGTGAGTAAATTATGGGATAATTTTCATTTTTGGGTGAACTAACCCTTTCATTATGTTTTTTAGTACTCTTTACACCTCTGTCTAAAATCAAAGTGAACTTGTTGAAACTGAGTTAGAAACAGTCCTGAGTAAAGCCAAACACGCAGCAATTACGGTTATATGCATTAAAACTATCATGTAGTCTCATTCAACAAATTGTTAACTGTGAAGCAGAGAACGGCCATAAATGAACATGCTATAGATGCTATTGTGTGTTAACTGCAGCAAATGAATACAATTCTTGTGGTTTTATTTATAGTATCATCATCAGACACTTACTTGATTATAGTAAGTATCATTATAGTAGCATTTCAAAATGGTAGTAGATGGCAAAATAGTAAAAAGCAGAATAAAATGTTTTAGTGTTTGTTAGCTTCTTTTCCTCTTCCAACCCATATAATCACATGGGCACAAAAACACTCTTTCTCAGACCAGCTGAATAGTTTTTGGTCTCTCCACAGGTTGAACCAAAAATAAGAGGCTGTTTAACAGCACTTACAGGAGCTTACATAAACAGGCAGGGGGATTAGAGTTTCACAAGTTTCTGTCTCTGTCTGGTATCAGCACTTGAAGAGAGTCAGGAGAACCACATGAAACATTTGGAAGGAATGAGCAACCAGCTAACGTCACATCATGCATTATGGATGAATGCGCTTTCCATCTTCATGGAATATGCTCACATTGTACTGTTCTTTGTGTTATTGTTTATATGTAAATGCTTGGTAGTAAATTAAAATAACATGCTTTGCCTGTTTTATTACCTTTAGATCTCATAATAGAAATATGGCTAGGTAAACTCTGTGTCAGATTTATTGATGTGTAATAAATTTTTAAGTGCAAGTACTGACATCGCTTATTTTAGTTTTACAGTTTAGACTGGATTTTAGACCCTGTAATTGTTCCATGTTATGCTTTAAATTGAAAAAAATACATACAGATTTTTTTTAATTGGTAAAACTCTGTTTGTAAAGGCAGAACAGCTGAAGGCTATTTCTTGTGAGTGTTGTTTCATTAAAAACACCTGATCGCTTCTGAGAAGCACAAAGACGATGCCTAAAAACCAACACAGCCAGTTTGTGTTAATGTGAAATTCTTATATCCTGCGCAACCACTATTGTGGCGAAACACATGGAGTTTGTGGAAATCAGGCCTGTGTGAGGAATCTCATTGGCATAAGGAGTATTGTATATTGGAGAGGGTGCAGACATGACTGACCATGTGTCATTCCTCTTTTGTCTTTCTCTCTGATGGTTGTCTTTCAGCTTTGTCTGCTCGTGGGCAGTTTTCTGGATGCCATGCTTTGATCTCAACCATAAGTGAGCTGTGACAACAACCTTGAGATGTAAAGAAAATAGCCATGTTTTCATGACAGGCTCGTGATTATGTGTTTTGTCTTACTGTATGGCCCACTGATGCTTTTTCATGGCTGTTTGAATCATAATATATCAGAATTATCATGTTAAAATTTTTATCCTATTTAGAGATTTTTGTGATTGAATCAGTGAAAATCAGTTATCATCCTTCCTCTCAGTGAACCTCTAAAATCTATGCAGATTTCCTGCAGCGAGTTGACTGCGAGTCCACAACTGACTTCATTTGTTAAAATGACAAATGTATAATTATTTATAATTCTAAATGTTAAGATTTTGTGCCATAGGTCTTTAAAACCTATTGGAGTTAGCAATTATTTGATGTTGTTGGCTCAGTGACAGCACTTTTCCAACAGACACATGTTCAGAGAAACAGTTACAATGTCAGTTCAAGTGAAATATCAGAGGGCCGTTCCAGAATAATAAGCGCATACAGGTGTCGCCATATGTCTATACATTTCACATATGTTTACTGACAGCGGGTTTGTAGGCTTTCATTTGTGGTCTTGTCTGTTTGTGTGTTAAAAAAAGGTCTGCCTAAACATCTGAAAGTCTGTGTGCTTAATCATGTACACAAATCAACATTAAACTCTGAACTCTCTCTCTCTCTCTCTCTCTCTCTCTCTCTCTCTCTCTTCTTTCTTTCATAAGGACTCCTCGGCTTTCAGTCTGTTGTTGCTACCAGCACTAACACACTCTTGCACACACAAGCTTTTTGGCGATCTCTCTCTCTCTCTTTCAATCCATTTCACCCAACTGCACAAACACAGCTATCCCACCCTGAGGACTCTCTGGGGGTGATCTAAGGGGTTTTGGGGGGAGTGAGGCAGAAGCTCACACATGGGCAGCTGTGTGTGTGTGTGTGGGAGGGCTTTGATCAAAGACAGGGGGAACAGCCAAGTGGAGGTGGCTGTGATCATTGAGGAAGGGGTGGGATGGGGGGGGGGGGGGGGGGGGGGCTCACTACTGAAACACACTAGCACTGCAAAGAACAAACACCTGCTTATCTCCTCACCACCTCCTCCACATCCAAACCACTGCCTGCTGCCTAGCTATGCTCTCACCAAGACAACCAGGAATAGGGGCTCCGCGAATATGGGAATAGTTTGCTGTTACAGTAGTAGTTATTAGCTGAAAAATAATGGCCTTTTATTTAGCCATTTTCTCTGTGATTGCCAGATTTGTTCCCATGCATTTGCACATTTGCAGAGCTCTTTATTGAATAAAGTCAAGGTGCAAATTATGGAGGAATTGGGAGGTGTGACCTCCCTAATTATGACTTGAACCCAACCAAGAGGAGGTCAAAACAAGGTTGAGGGGGTCTTATAATTACCGGTATGCATTATTTTTGAATATAAGCATATACATTTCAACAGCCTTTTCACACAGTTTTAGCGACCAAAATTCGTGCAGTTATTCGAGATCGACAAAACATAGCTAGCTACTGTCATTATTTATGACTGTATTATTTACGCGTCACAAATAGACTATAATACAGCAATCTTTAGCTTTGTGTTTTGTCTATTTAATTGATTGAACGAGACGAAACTCAAGCGAATGAAAATTAACAGAAATTTATTTTTAAAATTCGTCCTAATGAAAGTAGGTTAATTGAACAATTAGTACGCTGAATAAATCGAGAGAACAAAGGATAGCACATATTTTCGAATAATTAAATCATAGGCTATTTACTCGGTCTCGGGGCATGTGACTCACTGGGGAGTGGGGACATAGGCTACACAAAGGCCCAAAATATAAATGTATTTATTCTGATGCAGGTTTATATGCTATTTAAGCTCAATACCACATTCTCCCTCTTCTGTGGAGGAACATATTCCTAATCTGACAATAAATTTAACCCAACCCAGCTGTTTTAAAAAAATGTCTGTACGAATTGGTCGTGAGATAGCGTTGGAAAGTGTGGGATTTTAATAGCCTTTATGTTTGGCTAACAACCAAACGTATTGGAATAATCGAGACTGCTGAAAATATATTTTCGTTTTCAGGATTTCCTTCAGTTTCTGACACGCGTGAAACGTTATGCCTAACTCAAAACACATCCAGAACAGCTTTCTTCAAAGAGTCTGTGTTTTCTGTGTCCCCAAACCAGATTTATTTTCAATAAAGCAGCTGTAAATTGTCCATTTGGACAGAAATATAATAGTTGTCAGCTATTTTGCAGACGGCCCGGGGAAGAAAAATTAATTATGAATGAAATAAATTAATATATAAAGCCTTTGAAACTAAAGAAAGTCAGATCGTGAAAAGCTCCACAATCCTTTGCCAAACACAACTTACAAACACGCTCCTGAAAATTCACGGTTTATTAGAGTTGACGCATAAAGACGGAAAATTAAATGTGACAAATATAAATTAATAACAGACGGCAGTATGGGCAGATTTTAGTTGGGTTTTGAAGACAATATTCCATATGCAATATCACTGCACTGATTAGTATTTAATGTTACTTTCACTAATAATATACATCCTAATAATAGGACAGCTAATCATATTATTAATTATATTATCAAAATTATTGTTTTTATAAAATGTGTTGATGTGTAAATATAGGCTAAATGTAATTAAATATTTATCATAATTGTCTAAATTATCAAAGTACATTTTTATTGCAATGGACCATTATTATTGTCGTTATTAGGCCTTGTAGGCTATTATTGGCTGTGGTGATTTGCAGTTTAGACTAGGGTACATCAAGTTGCTGTTCTTTCTCTTTACAGTTTGGGCATAATGATGAGTATAGCTATTTTATATAGATTTTTTTTTCCACCAACTGTGCTTTTTTATGATACTTCATATTTGAATAGCTTTAGGCTACACATGGCTATACGCTTTCCAAGTCCAAAAAAATATTTTATAAACGACGTCACAAACCGTCAGTATGCTGCTCGCAGTCCGCACAAAAGACACAAGTCAGAACTATCCATAAGTGGCTCTGAGGAAGAAAACCCACAAGCAAACATGTGTTTTAAGTTTAGTTTCCAAGCCGACTAACACACCGATTGAGCTGGAGATGCCGCCGACGTTTCATCCGTTTCATGCTCCCTGAATGATGTCATGTAATGGAATCACTGCAGAAAATGACGTTGCAGTTTGAGGAAGGAAACGCACAATTAAAATCAGAGTGAATCGGCATTACGCAAATCCTGATTTAGCCCCTGCATGTGTGTGTCTTAGGCCTATTTCACAAGCAGCAGAGTTGTATGTGTGTGTGTGTTGTTTGAAAGCCTCTCATGTTATTCAATAACATCTAAGTAATAATTCAAGTCTTTCCGTTTAACAGCAGGACAGAAGACCATTGGACCGAGGCTTGGCAGTGAGACAGCGTTTGAACAGAATCTGATCCCCGAAATTTATTTTGCAAGCCTGACGCTTCATTACTGTAATATTGTTGTAATCGCCTCATAATTGCTGGCTGCTTCCTTGCCAAAACAAGACGTAACCTTGTTGAGATTAAATTGGGAAACCGTCTGAGAAATAATCAGAGAAATCCATTATGTTGATATTATTATTTATTATAGCCAATTTATTTTATTTATAGAATATAAATATAGTTCATATTTTTACAATGACAGGCCTATACATTTAAGGCCTAATTATTTATATAATAAAAAATTAAATATGTTTTATATTTTTATAATGACAGGCCTATAAATTAGCCTATTGTGGGCTATGAACTCTGTAGCCTATACTCAACTGTTTTTTTTTGTTTTTGTTTTTTTACTGTCTGTCTTTGTAGAAAGAATAGTGCCCGATTTTACCTGGAAATGGGAACATGGAAACCGCGACAATTAAATCAATGTGTGTTTCCAAACAAAACGAATGGAATCAAAAAACGTGTTTGGTTGTTCAGTGGTTTTCTCCGCGGGCGATCTCTCTCTTCTTCTGATGACCCCTCATTGGAGTCTTGGATTGTGCGACACAAAGGCCAGCAGATGGGCTCTAGTCTCCTCTTTTCTCTTTCTCTCTCTATGCACTAACAGCCTTGCACGCAAAACTAACACACGTCTCAGCGCCGTTTCTTGAGGACGTGCTCTTGCCACACAGGTCAATTAGAAAGTTTGGTGATTCTTTTCCAATTAAATTAACTTAGAAATAACTTCGTTGGTCGGATCCGTTTTGCTGGCTTTTTTTTATGTCTGTCTAATTGTTGTAGAAAACTCGAATCTCAACACAAATGTTAAGCAATTTATTTTAAAAGTAATTAAATAAATATTTCAGCTCGCGCATTCGCCACAGAAGTGCAGCCATGATTGAGAATCCGCCGTTTTCATTGCCCGGTTTAGTCCTCAGAAGTGTATTTGGCATGATTAGCTCGGGGTCTTAACAAAGAGGCCGAGTTCTGTGCTCCTCATCGGTGTTTGGAAACCACTGGTTCGTGTGATGAGACCGAGGGGAGAGCTAGGTCTGGAGTCTCTCTCTCTCTCTCTCTCTCTCTCTCTCTCTCTCTCTCTCTCTCTCTCTCTCTCTCTCTCTCTCTCTCTCTCTCTCTCTCTCTCTCTCTCTCTCTCTCTCTCTCTCTCTCTCTCTCTCTCTCTCTCTCTCTCTCTTTTTCTCTCGCTGCATTAGGCCGTAATAGGTTTGGGATGACCTAAACGATTTGTTGACTGGGACAATAAATCTGTTGTGTGTTTCTTGGCATGCTGAGGGGAGGATTACAAGTTGTCGTACAAAGGAATGCAAATTGCTGGCCAAACTGCTGGAGAGGGCTTGGAGGAGGCGAGCAATTCGCACCATTTGTGCGGATCCCTTCTTCTTTTCTTCCCTTTATTTTATGTTTTTCTATTAGGCCTAATAACTGTGAAGGGGTTGAAAGTAGTCACTGTATTCATCCCAAATCAATGGATCACCCATAGCAAGCCCTGTAGACCCCGAGATTTGCATTCCATTGAAATATCGACGCTGAGAGGTGACCAGGAGGACAATGTCCTTCACTGCTGTTTGGACATTTCTATAGGGAACCTCGTGAAAAGTCTTGAATCACTTGGATTTCTTCACCCTCTTCGATCCTCTCTTAGCTTCCCCGTAATTATTTCACACGAGTCTGCTGAGTTATGGATTTGGTCAAGTCCAAAATATTGACTTAAACTTTATTCACCTGCCATTTTTTGCACAACATAGGCCTATCATTTGATTGCACTTGCTAAATAATCATATAGGCCTAATATTTCATGAGGATAATAGTAGGCGTTGACTAGGCTTACTTCTATAGAGAAAGACATGACAAATCAATATGCTTAAATCATGTTGTCCATCTCAACATTTCTTTCCCTATTTTTTCGTAATAAAACGTTATTTTATTACTTTCAGTTTTAGTTTATTTTAAGTTAATTATTACAATTATTTTGTGGTTCAGGCTATGATATAGGCTACAAAATAACAGCTTACGGTTCTCATGTCTGATGGACTTAAAAACAGCCTAATTCAGCACTAAACTGGTTCAAATAAGTAATTGCAACACTTGGTATTTTAAGTGGAGCTATCAATCACTTAGGCCTTTGTGTATTACAAGCACAATTAAATGTCTCTCTGTTAATAATATTTCAGGTTTAGAGTATGTTAGATGTCTAATTTGTAATATTTCATTAAAGCCAATGTTAAGCATTTCATCCATCTTGGTTGTTCTGTTCTCTAATCGAGGTGGATAAATTGCCTGTCCTGCAGACGCTCTCAGCTTTGGTGTTAAAGAATGGAGACAGGGACAAAGCCGTGTTCAACAGCGCCTCCTAGTGACCCCTGAATACAATGCAACGCCCGGCTCCCTGGACACCTCGAATCCTTGTGTGAAGTTCCTTGGTTCTTCTGCAGCGAGAAAATAAGAACATATGACCTATGACTATGGGCCACATATTCCCTCAGGCAAATAAAAATAGTCATAGCTAGCCCACTATTCGTTATGATATGATATCCTATGATTTAGCGCCATCAATCAATGTCAGTGGTGCTAAAATCTATCTATCTATCTATCTATCTATCTATCTATCTATCTATCTATCTATCTATCTATCTATCTATCTATCTATCTATCTATCTATCTATCTATCTATCTATCTATCCATCCATCCATCCATCCATCCATCCATCCATCCATCTATCTATCTCCTTCCTTGTGTGTTGGGTTGCTGGAAAATTCAGCTGACTTCAGCACTGTCAAATCGCTAAACCTACTTGAATTCTCTCCTTTACCTCCCTACCTCTTGATCAATGGGGAGGGATCCGTCGTTTTAATTAAAACACAACAACAACGTTCTAGTTTAAAAGTCCGCTCTCAGCGTATTCTCAGGAGACGACAGACTCCTCCCTGTTAACAGGTTTAATGGCGCTGCACGAAAAGCACCTGCCATGTGAGAGTTACAATGATATTTTACGATCGCCCGCTTCCAGGTACGAGACATAATTGCGATCCTCATAACTTTTTAACTGACTTTTTGTTTGTACGATGTTGCATAAGACCAAAGACGATTATTTAAAAAAGACAAAAAAGCGCATGTGAGCGCGAGACAGGAAGAGTCTTGTCTTGATTTAGCCTACATCATAAAAACGGCACTTAGCCTAGCACAAGGAAACCGAAATTATTGCAAGCCCTTTTCACGTTTGTTCATTAAAATGAACTAGGAGCCTATCTAAACTAACAGGGAATTTCGTTAAAAGGTTTTCTGACAGACAGGTGAATTCCAGGCCTCGCTTTGAGGCGTAAAACTCTTTATGTGTAGCCTAGTGTCGTCACCGGGATTCTGCTCATCCTAACGACCCACACATCTCTTTATGCAAACCTAGGCTCGCCCCTCAATTTATTTCATTGTCTTTGATCAGCACTCATCGCTACATTTAAACCCATTGGCACTCGGCTACCCATATGTGGCACACCGCGTGAGTGGCCGTGCGACCACGATTGGTTTGATAAATACAATAATGACATGGCACAAAAGAACCGAATATCCATTTCTAAGGAGTGGCGCGAGTGGTTTTCCCGCCACATACAGTACGTCACCCTGGCAACGGCGCCTCTAGAATGCAGATCAGGCGCTCGGCTCTTGTGTTCTTCTCAGCAATCGAGTTTGATAGCTGTCACTTTTGTTCACAGGAAAAGGGGGCAGGTGGAAATTACAATGTGCTCCGAACCATCGCCTAGATCTTTTTCCTCTCTCCAGTTCTGAATTGATCAATTTGCCTCTTTTTTTTTCTTTTTTGCCCTTCCACTTACGAGCGCCAGAGTCCCATAAAACCGCTCACTTAGGCGCGCGCGACGGCAGCGGGAGAGAGGTCAGTGTTATCCAAACAGTGCCATCGGGCCATTTGCTATAGCACCCTCCAGCCAGCACGCCGGAGGAACCAGAGCTCGTCACTTCAATCAAGCTTACAAGCACAAGCTGTGCACAATGAATTTATAATGCAGAGCAGAGGAGCAAAATCACACCAGAAGAGCGAGGGAGAGGGAAACGGAGAGAGAGAGATGGAGAGGAGTGTGTGGGAGTTGAAAAGCATTACACACACACACACACATAGAGAGAGAGAGAGAGAGAGAGAGAGAGAGAGAGAAAGAAAGAGTATTATGCTATCGGTGTCAATGGCTCCTATTTTGCTTGTGCGTTTGCTTGTTTACAGATGGAAATAAACAAGTGATTGTTGAAGGTGAGAAAATAGACTGAGCAAAGCCAGCAGTAAACAGTGACCTGTTGTCATTGTGTATGTACATGTGTGACAACAGTGTTAATGTGCTATTCTCTGCTGTGTGGCTGATGGAAGTTTATTTCCCTGTGTTTTCTCAACACTTTATGCAACGATGTGACTATTTGAATATGATGTGCGTGTGTGTGTCAGAGTTGTTTGCCCATTTTACACCTGGGTGGTGGCCTTTGACCACATTAAGTTCTTATTATGGCTGCTCTTATCATGTCCAATCAAACATTCAAAGAGAGAAACATATACGTTTACCTAAAGAAATCAAAGGAGAATCAAATGAAACTGACTGAGAATGAAAGAAGTGAAAGTGTGAAAATAAGAAGAGAACATCTTGAGGGTAGAGAAAAGGGATAGATGCTGAAATGGATCAAGCGTATGGTGCAGTTCCTCATCTGTCCTCTAGTTTTAAAAGGAGGCTGATCAGCCTTTGGCAAACAGGATGTTTTTACGAGACAGCACTGCAGTTATGAGTTACCTTGACTGTCTTGGTTTAAGAGCTGGTTGGCCTTGGGGTTACCTGGATACACCTGGGGGAGGTGATAAAGATCTTAAGTTAATGGAGCCAGTGAGTTCAAATTAAACCCATTCTAAGTTAGTCTCTGGGTTCTCCTTCAGAGTGCGTCTGAGGCCTATTACCTTTGTCTCCAGTCCAGGGTCTCAGTTAAGGACAAATGCCCTTGATTTGTGTAGATCTGCATCTTCAAATAAAGCTATGCTGTTTGCATGGTGTCGACTGCATCCTGAAACACTTTCTGTGACATTTCAAACAGGTGTTTGGAAACTGACTGATGGAAAAATATTTGATCTCTCTTCTGTGCATGCTTCTCATCACTTAAACATATAATTTGCATATGTATGTGCTTGGATATCTCTGTGTGTGTGTGTGTGTGTGTGTGTGTGTGTGTATGTGTGCGCGCGCACGCGCGTGTATGCACAGTTTGCATAGTGAGCATCAGTTAGCAGACAGGCCTCACACTCACAAACAAACACACACTCACACACATATTAGTAATGTTTGATCAAATTTAATCCAAGACCATTTGACCTCCACCTTCCCTATGACCTCTAGCTAAGTCCCCGGGGAGATGAAGGCTAAGGTGTGTGTTTGTATGCCTTGATGTCTGACTAAGGACTAAACGCTGATGGTCAAACACACATCCCCTTTTTCTTTCACTCTCTCACTTCCAAATCCAACCCATCCATTCCCCTCCTCCTTCTAGCGTGCACAGGAAAAGAAAAGGAAAATAATTGTTTTATGCATGGCTCAAGTTCCAAAGTGTGTATTTATGAGCTTGAAAATTACAAATATAAATAATTACTCTAGATTGATGATGCACTGCTCCTTTAAACAGCTTTTCCCAAGACTGCTCACAGATGATAAAATAAAGGCAAAGAGGGACACAAATCTCCTAAACATACAACTACAATTCAGATAATTATGGTATTTATTTGATGTTGCCTATATGTGAACGTGATAATCTATAAAATGTTTAATGTTTCTATTTTTTCTTCCATTTTACAAACGGTTCTGGAACATTATTTGGTGTGAACAATGCTTGTTGATCTGTAAACCTTGACACCCCGAACCATTTTTGGGGTCAAATGATGCCAGATTTTGCTTTAGTGAATAGAAATAATCAAAAATTGTAATTGGTATTCATTACGGAGAAAGTATCTTTGGTTAAAATCATATTTTCTCTCTTTTTTTACTCTCTGGCTGCCTCAGACAAGCTGTCATGTGTATGTAATTATCAGACATCATTATGTGGTGATTGTCATCACTGGAGCATCAAAGCTTGGGATCCTCGCGTGCGTGTCAGTGAAGCTTATTTACTTCCCGTCTTCTCTCTCTCTCTCTCTCTCTCTCTCTCTCTCTCTCTCTCTCGATAGTTCCAATTATTTATTTATTTAGAATCAATTTGTTAGCGTCTGTTTTTGAGAGCAGTAGCTTCAATCCGCATCAAAGAGAGCGCGTGAAGTTCACGTATACAATGAATCGGTGCAACGTCGAGAAAACCTGTGAACCACTATAGGCTAATCACTCTTTTCTTACCTCACTCTCTCAGTCTGTTTGCCTATTGAAACTTTCTCCCTAGGTGGCAACATATTTATCCCATAGCGCGACATTAAATCTGAAATCGTACGATAAATCATAAACTGTTCTTGTAAACTGCAGTGAATTTAAGCACATGGCGCGTAATTGGCGTAACAGTTTGTTTAAACGTTTGTAACTTTTTTTTGTAAGCCTATATACTTTGATATGCCAATATTTGTCTTCTATATGAATTGAAATACTTTTTATTAAATTGGGCTGGGTTAAAACACTAACAGAAAACATGGACACTTTAAATTGTGTGCACTATAGTATTATCGTGGTTATTAAATGTATATACCTACTTTGTTCAAAATATGCTGTCTCTCATCACCATATCAATTTCATGAGTTTTTTTTTTATCGAAGATTGTAAATATTTAATTCGAAACAAAAGCAAATTAAATTGAAAACAAATATTTATAGAATAAAACATATGCTAACAATGCGAACAACATTGTATAAAAGCAGACCTAGCCTACAATTTTGTGCAACCTTTCTTTGTGGATGTTATATGTCAAATTAAATAATTGAACTAATTGAACTAACAAATTGATAATTGATTTAAACGACACCATTTTTCATGTCATCTACTATTAAAAAAAAAAAATATATATACACACACACACACACACACATATACATATATATTTTGTACTGTATATCTTTAATATTTTGATATGGTATATGTCTGTCAACTCAGGAGGGGGGAGGTGATACTGACCTCTGTGTTTGGTCAGTCTGTATTTGGTTAAACTTCTTTATTATATGTAAATATAATGACAATATCTTTAAAAGTAACGAACTGTAAACGTTTGTAAATATAGTTTTTTATTTCTGTAAATATAGCTAGAATTATATGATATATTAGCCTATAAGCAGTTATGCTAATTCCAGCTTTTTTACAGATTATGTAGGCAGTATATTGTTTATCACAAGATATTACTCTTCCAAAATTGTAAAATAAAATACTCTTGTATTACTTTGAAACTCTTGTAAAAGATATTCCATAACGACAGTGGATTGTGCTTGTATGGCTTTTGCTTTATTGTTTGACATCCACACCTCAACGAAAACACTATGATGCAGCGTAGAACAATAATACGCTGTAAAAAAAAAAAATCTGTTCAATTTACGGTAAAATACCGGCAGCTGTGGTTGCTAGAAGTTTACCGAAATAGGGTAGCAACATATTAGGCTTTACAGACTTAACTTAAAATGTACAGTAATAAACCGTATTTCGGTAGGTGATATAATGTTAAGTTACTAATCTATCAAAGTATTAATATCTGTTTTGAACTATTGTAATACACCGATAATCAACAATTGCAGCAGTGATGAGAGTCACATGATCAATCAAAGCTTATTACAAAAAGCTTTTACGCAAGACAGCTTATACAGCTATAAAGACGCTGCATAGTTTGATTCACACAAACATTAAACACCATCATGGTAACACAAATGACATTTTAAAAATGCAATAAACATGAATTTAACAACATTAAATGTAACATAAAAGCCTAATGTACATAACTGATTAGAAAAAAACTAAGAAAACTATGAAGAAACATAGTTATTTAAACAAAAATACATCAAATGTGAACTGTCACGCAGGGAATTGTGGGAATGTCAATTTACGGTTTTAAACTGTAAATTATACAATGAGATGTTCTTTTTCACTTTCAAAAACTGTAAATTTAACAGTATTTTACAGTAAAATTACATTAAATGTACCATTAGATCTATCACAGTTATTTACCGTATATAGTAAGGAAACTTTCTGTTAACCAATTCACAGTTTTTCACTGTAGCATTTTTACAGTCTTTTACTGTTAAAATCACAATCATTTTTTACAGTGTATATTTTGTAATAAAAAAAATATGATGAGAGCTGTATTTTTTTCAAGGTGAATATTGATGCACTAATTTATTCAGACGGTCCTTTTGAAGGAACTGAAATAATTGCTTTTATTTGAAATAATAAATTGTCCTTTATTTCCATTGATCTCTTAAGGAGTCCTTCTAAATGGCAGTCCCCTGTGTAAGGAACAAAGCCACCCTCTTGTTTTGGGTGTTTTAAAACCGTGTCCCTGAAATTTTTATTGATTAAATGAAACATACTATGAATTAGTGTTATATTTGAAAGACCTTGAGTTGATGATTGTGTGCATGCTTTATTTTTTACTCTACTCAATTAGAACTACTCAAGAAATATTTGCAGAAAGCATTTGAGGGCCCCAAACAAAACTACACACAGACAAAAGATAAGTGATATATGTATATATATACTGTAAATAGAATCTATAAATATAGTATTACATTTATTTTGACCATGCACCCTCCTCAGCATGCGTAGCCTGTGCGTAGCCTACAAGATGCTGAAACCACACCATCTTTGTCTAGGCCTGGTGGGCCTTAACCTTGGACCATATGACCTTGCAAAGGGAGGCTTTTAAGCTGAGGGGGTCCTGGAGGTGTGTGGGCCAAGTCATGCCTTCCACATTATATGCTTTAACATGGATGGCAAATCCAGCACGGTTAAACAAACTTAACCTTCATTTGTGAAACGGTGCAACTCAAAGGGCAGAAAACGACTTGTGAAAGTAATTACCGCTGGGGAAAAGCAACAGGGGGAGAGAGAGAGAGAGAGAGAGAGAGAGAGAGAGAGAGAGAGAGAGAGAGAGAGAGAGAGACGGAGTGAAGGTAAAGAACAAAAATCATTTACGAAGAAGAGGCATTTTTAATGAGTTTGCTCAGACATTGATTTTTCCCAGTAATCTTTTATTAATATGCAGTGGGCGTTCTGTCCCCAAGCACTGGGAGGGGTCACAGTCTGTCAGGACCCCTACTCCCTCAAATAACACCCCAAAGCCAAGGCAAAATGGTATTTTAGCAAAGGCAAACATTGTCCTGTCTTGGCTTAAGGGGCGAATTAGCTGTTTATTTTAAAACTTGTTTCTCTCTGCCTGGTTAAGTGATGTACTTCTGTAGGTACTACAAAAGGAGGTGTAGATATAAAAGACATGCATAAAAGTGATAGGCCTATCCAGTTTTGCTTTTAGATTTAATTTATTACTTGAGATGTGAAGTGCTTAAACTTCACTCAGTTGCAGTATTAATTACCTTTGGTTATTAAGAAGGGAAAACATATAGGCTTATACAATTGAGCAAAATATAATTGTATAAATATATAGGACAAGATAAGACAATGGAATGTATTGATTTGGTGGGAAACAAAAAAAAATTGTTCGCAATTATATTTACTTTAACCATTTAATATTAACCATTGCATTTTGTCAGTGCTCAGTTTCTTTAAAGTGTAATTGAGAAATAATTTCCTGATCAAGCTAAAGGCAATGGGCAAATGGTCGATGATATTATTTATTTACAAATACATAAAACAAAATAAAATTTAAATACTGTAAGTAGGCCTATTATAGGTTTGATATCAAAATTATTCAATATAAAAACTTAAAATAATAATATTATACAAACATTTTACATTTTCTTTAACTCAAGCTTATTGAACGTAGTCAAACCATCTTTTGTAACGTATTTCTAGAGGTTGAAGATTAGAATGCAACATTTCTTAAGGTAGGCTACAATCAGTTACAAAGGTGTTGTCTGCCACCTAGTGGATCAAACAGGATGGGTTGGTTGCATTAAATCATTTAGACTAATTTTATTCCAACGCAGTACTTTTTTTCCCTTTTTTTTCTTGAAACAGAAAGGAGATAGGTTTTCAATACAATGAAAGTGAATTACAAGTTTAAATACCAAGCAACAAAAAGAGAGATTAAAAGTAGGCTACCATAAAACTAGTCCATACGAATGGTGGTCAATATTCCAAGTCTTATGAATCCATACGGAAGTTTTATGTGAGGAACTTCACTAAAATACTAAAATTCAGTTTTTATTGACTGGCTTTTTCCCTTGTGCACCGGCTCGCGGTGAGGTCATGCTATAACAGAAGGGCTTTTGCGTCATTTACGTCAGAGGGGCGCCATTTCTGAGTTGAACAAAGACCGCGAATGACCTGATGATTAGCCTACTCACTTATAGTTTTTTTTTATGATACTCAAAACTTGCCATTAAACATAACCATCCGATTTTATAGTATGGGAAACCTGCCTTAGAATGTTCTGCCTTCTCATGCTTCACGGAAGAAAATATATTAGCTAGGGTAAAGTGATATGATGACAAAATTATAACGTTTTTATTCTGGGTGGACTGTTCGTTTAACAGAACAAAACTTGACATAATTGAAAATGTGGATAAAAGTGTCGACCATATTTTCTCCCTTAATTTAATAGTCAACTCGTAATTGTTTTTACAATTTTAGGCACTATATAATAAATACAAATAATATATATAAAAAAATGCTATGAGTGCCAGTAGAGGGCAGTAGCGTTCAAGTTTTAGCAACGTTGAAAACATTAATTAAGCCAGGGACAAGAGTCAAGATTGTTTACATAACTCTGTTAACTTTAATACTTGAGAAATGCATGAAAATATACTCTTCATGAAATAATAAATATAAAATTTCTGTATGAACAAATGCACAATTTACAAAATATAAGTGTCATCTCTGTGAACTATTTAAGTTATTCCGTTATCTGTCAGTGTCGATGTCACATAATAACAGTCTCTATTACATAATTTAGGTTTTTAACCTTTACATGATACTGATAATTTGGTATACTTTCTTTTGCCCTATTTCACTTATAGCACATTCATGTTTTGCTGTCTGCTCTAATGGGGCATGAGGGAACAGTCATGTGGGTATTCACATCAAGGTACAATCTTAGCTGATACTTATGAATGAAGTCTGGTCAGAGTCATTGCATAAGTGTAACAAAATGTTCTTGTTTTTCTTTTACTGTTATTCTTACAGACTACCATTCTGCCAGATGTAACAATTAGAAATGTCTCACATATGTTTGCTGTTACATACTACAGCAACTAATTTATTGTAGGCACTAAGGCATACATTCCAAGAGACCCATTCCCTCTTCAGGAAGTGAAAAGCAGTTGTGAAATGAGACCGGCCAAAAGGTACGTCAGCGCATATGTTGGGTTTGGAGCAGCGGAGTCAAGTACGCTGGGGTTTGTGGGCAGGCTAGGGGGCTTCAGTCTGTCTCTGAGTGGCGTTCGTCTTTGCTGATGTTCGTGCCGTGTTTGAGGAGGTTCCACCGTCACATAGCCATTGGTTATCCTCATATTCAGGTGTGGAGTTGTGCTATGGTCAACATGAAAACAAAAATGTGGGTTTTATTAGTAAAAAGCAGCTTTGAATTTTCTGTGGTTTCTTGCATGTGTCGTGTCCTCACCTGTCTCCTATGCGCACCCACAGGTCACTGAACAGCCGTGGTCGACTGTGTGTATGATGGGTTTTACGAGGGCGCTTGTAGCGGCCAAACTCCTCTAGCTGGCTGAGACTGTCTGGCAGCAGCATGTGTGAGAGTTCTTCCTGGCTGATCTCCTCTAGCTCTGGAGGCTCTGATGTCCATTCAGTCACTGACTCAGAGCTGTCTTCAGAGGGATTCACAGTAGTCCCCTCAACCTCAGACCAGCTCCTTCTGTGAGAACAAGTGGAAGTTAAAAACTTATGGGATGCAGATTTGTAATGGGAAATTGGCGAAACAACAAGTTTATATATACAGGTCTTTCTGAAAAAATTAGCATATTGTGATAAAGTTCATTATTTTCCATAATGTAATAATAAAAATTAAACTTTCATATGTTTTAGATTCATTGCAGACCAACTGAAAATTTTCAGGTGCTTTATTGTTTTAATACTGATGATTTTGGCATACAGCTCATGAAAACCCAAAGTTCCTGTCTCAAAAAATTAGCATATCATGAAAAGGTTCTCTAAACGAGCTATTAACCTAATCATCTGAATCAACTAATTAACTCTAAACACCTGCAAAAGATTCCTGAGGCTTTTAAAATCTCCCAGCCTGTTTCATTACTCAAAACCGCAATCATGGGTAAGACTGCCGACCTGACTGCTGTCCAGAAGGCCATCATTGACACCCTCAAGCAAGAGGGTAAGACACAGAAAGAAATTTCTGAACAAATAGGCTGTTCCCAGAGTGCTGTATCAAGGCACCTCAGTGGGAAGTCTGTGGGAAGGAAAAAGTGTGGCAAAAAACGTTGCACAATGAGAAAGGGTGACAGGACCCTGAGGAAGATTGTGGACAAGGACCGATTCCAGACCTTGGGGGACCTGCGGAAGCAGTGGACTGAGTCTGGAGTAGAAACATCCAGAGCCACCGTGCACAGGCATGTGCAGGAAATGGGCTACAGGTGCCGCATTCCCCAGGTCAAGCCACTTTTGAACCAGAAACAGCGGCAGAAGCGCCTGACCTGGGCTACAGAGAAGCAGCACTGGACTGTTGCTCAGTGGTTGCATGACATTGGGAAATCAAGGTGCCAGAGTCTGGAGGAAGACTGGGGAGAAGGAAATGCCAAAATGCCTGAAGTCCAGTGTCAAGTACCCAAAGTCAGTGATGGTCTGGGGTGCCATGTCAGCTGCTGGTGTTGGTCCAGTGTGTTTTATCAAGGGCAGGGTCAATGCAGCTAGCTATCAGGAGATTTTGGAGCACTTCATGCTTCCACCTGCTGAAAAGCTTTATGGAGATGACGATTTCATTTTTCAGCACGACCTGGCACCTGCTCACAGTGCCAAAACCACTGGTAAATGGTTTACTGACCATGCTATTACTGTGCTCAATTGGCCTGCCAACTCTCCTGACCTGAACCCCATAGAGAATCTGTGGGATATTGTGAAGAGAAAGTTGAGAGACGCAAGACCCAACACTCTGGATGAGCTTAAGGCCGCTCTCGAAGCATCCTGGGCCTCCATAACACCTCAGCAGTGCCACAGGCTGATTGCCTCCATGCCACGCCGCATTGAAGCAGTCGTTTCTGCAAAAGGAAGGCTTTTTTTGTATTAAAAAGACTTCTTTTATTGGTCGGATGAAATATGCTAATTGTTTGAGACAGGAATTTTGGGTTTTCATGAGCTGTATGCCAAAATCATCAGTATTAAAACAATAAAAGACCTGAAATATTTCAGTTGGTGTGCAATGAATCTAAAATATATGAAAGTTTAATTTTTATCATTACATTATGGAAAATAATGTACTTTATCACAATATGCTTATTTTTTGAGAAGGACCTGTATATATGCTTAAAATTAGGGATGCATGATATATCAGTACCACATCATTTATTAGTTTTTTTTTATTGTGTCTGTCAAAATTGGATATATTAGCTGAGATTTAATTGCATGATAATTGGCATGATAATTTCACCACATTTTAAATTGAGATTATTTTTACTGTCATCCAATGCTCACTAATATCTTTTAAAACATTATTAATTTAATAATGTAAATCATTTTGAAAAACTCAAAATGAATATAGCCTAGATTTTTTTAATACTAAATTATACTAAATTATACTAAACTAAACTATAACTTTTTGATGTTTAAATTCAGTTGATTCAAATGATTAATTTTTAGTTTTTAATTTACTTAACATTTTTTTTAATTAAAATTGACTAATAATAAATATTTGAATATCAGCCATCTATATCATAAAAAAATAATATCAGGCTATCAGTTTAGGTCACAATTTTAATATAAATTTAGTTGTCGCATTTAAAATTAGTATTTTTGTAGCTTTTACTGTTATTTTTAAAAAATTATAAATTGATAAATTTAATTAAAATGTATTAGTAATGGATATTTTATTATCAGCCATTTATAACATGTAGCGATTTTTTGATTATCAGCATAGGTCCGAATTTTTGTATCGATGCATCCCTATTCCCTACTTAAAATAGTGGATTAACACATATGAAGGTTTTTTGAGAACTGGGTAGTGTCAGGAGACACTTTTGAAGTACTGGAGATAAAATCCTAGTGTGTTTTAAAAAAGCTCTGGCTTATGGTGTGTGTGCAATGTGTTTCGGAGATACCTTGGACTTCAAACAGCTTCATATCAACCTTTCGGCTTGCTAAGAATTTACAAAGAGCCAGTGAGGTCAAAACTACAACCTCAAAGTCTTGAGCTCCCTCACTGATATCCAAATTCAGACTTGCATACCAATCCATACAGCTATTAAATGCTAGTGTTACACAGTCATGACTCTTGTTTCATTATAGACATTTGGACATAGACTTTACCATAGTGAACCAGTAGGGCGTAGCATTGCTCAAGATTATGCCACTCTATTCTTGTCACCTCCTGCTGGTGAGTGCCCAAGGGCATTTCATCGAGTAACCATGGCGACATTTGGTAAACCGTACTTTATTCCAAACTGCCTCATTGTGGTTGATCATCCCACTGTGTTTAGTAGGTCCATGAAGTGTTTTGTTTGGTTTGAATCTCGTGATCACCCATATGTACACCACAAACACACTACAGGACTGGTTTTGGTCCATTTGATGGTTCATGAGCTTTTAGTAAACACATGTCCAGCTGCCATTGCATGTTGTTTTACTTGCCCATCATATCACCTCTTTTTTTCGCTTTACAGAGGAGAGAAAAGTGAGCTAGAAGGAGCAGGCCTGAGAAAGCTGAAAGGGTTCATGTTTCTAAACCACAGTCAGTCCGTCATTCAGCCAGTCCATCCAGCTGTCAGCTTGTTACCACAGCCACTGTCATCATCTCCAGCAATCTGAACCCCCCCCCCCCTCATGCTCTCTCTGCCTCTCCCACTTCCAGTGCCGCAATGTGCCAAAGGAAAACGTTTGCACTGAAATTTGCAACAGGAGATTTTTCAAATGACACCGGCTGTATGTTGTGGCGGTGGTTGGGTGCTTTTGAGTTCTAACTACCTTGCTGAGACTGTTGGCTTGCTCGTCGCTCTCATTTTTCCATTTGCGTCTTTGTTGGGTGTTGGAGCCATTACAACAGCTATTTAACGAGTACAACCTACAAAGCCTTTGGATCACCTCATTCCTGCTCCCCTAAAGGCCAGTTGAGTAATGGTACGAGTATGCCAACAATGGAGGTGGGTTTTCTTTGTTTGAGCAGGCATTGCACCTCTCTCTAAAAGATAACTGGGTGAGGACTGAGTGTGGAAGAGTGCTGGTGTAGACCACCTTGTCATGGTTAGCAGGGGGAGATAAAAGGCATAGTTTAGCACTGCTTGCAGTTTAGCACAGTAAGTGGAATATCCTCCTGGTGATTTACAATGTGCTTGGGGTTTCTATCTGGTGAAATACGATGCACTACTGAGTCTGTGTATGTAGCATGCGTCATTATATTCTGCGCCACAGGATATTCAGGAAAGTTTGTTGTATAAATAACTTCATAATTATTGTGTGTGTGCACGGTATTGGCATGGGAGGAAAAGGAATTAGTGGAAGACTGAATCTTAACGTGGAGGAAAAGGTGAAGAGGAGCACGGTCCTTAGTGAGAAAACCATAAAGCCAAGAGTGTGAAGCAGAGTTGTGTTCAAAATTCAGTTCTTGAAGTTGAATTGAGGTAGAAAACAGGATGCAGAAGTTCAGTTCCAAGTGGAATGCAAGGAAGTAGAATTACAATGAATTATGAAGAAATTCATATAACTGTAATTTTGAGGTTTTCAAACATGGCTTTGTCAAGCTAACATAAGTTTGGCTTGACAATACCATGTTTGAAAGTTTTTTAAAAAGCCTTGAAGTTTCAAGGTTTATAAGCGTTGGATGGGTGGATGGATGGATAGATGGATTGATTGATTGATTAACTTTTGTGGCCCTGGGTGGAAGATCACTTAATTTCCCAGAGTGCATTGCCTGTGTTGAATTTCTTTGCATTGCAATTCAGTAAATTCCATTGCATTCTGATTCAAATTCTGAATTAATTCTGAATTTTGCACAACCCTGGTGTAAAGTGTTTGTATGTGTGTGTACTCACTGTGTGTTGTGCTCTTGCGCTGGTGTGTGCTCCACCTCATAGCCCTCCTGCCGGAGAATATCCAGTACACTATGATTCCCCAGGAAATGACCTGTAGCACACAGGAAACAAGTAGAGCCATGTTAATGAGGATAAGTTATAGGTGGGTGTGTGCAAATATCATGAGAAAGCAGATAAGTGCATATAGTTATGGGCGGACGTTGTCTAAAGAACCCTCAGTTTCTCTTGTTCTTGATCTTGAGGTGCACTTGTTCCTTCAAGGATAAGTCCATATAAAATGCCCCCGTGCTACTGTCTCTCCGCCTCAGCTCTCACATATAATACACTCATAATTCCTTCACTCTTGAGACATCAAACGCACGCGCTCCAGCGCCACGCTGATGAAAGCTGTTTCACTTGTCTGCGTAGCCGATAATCCTGTGTGTCACTC